>JAFEMH010000215.1:0-750000 GCA_022495995.1 Adenophora triphylla var. japonica
TCTTAGTAAAAAGATAGGTCAAGAGAAAAAAGAAAAATCTTAGTGCAAAAGAAAGTAATGCCCAGCCTAGGCCAAGAATAAAACCCCAAAAAGGGCGGCTCTGTGCAAAAACATGTGGCCGCACACGTTATCACTTTAAAAAATTAGTTCACTCGTAATGAACCACGTAGACCCGAGCCCCTTAGCCTTTCTTGTAAAAGGGGAACGTAGGCAAGCCATATATGGTTCTGTGTCTAAACAATAAAAAGGACGATTAAGTTTCCATGAAATATGTCCCCGATCAATAAAAAAGACATTTGAATTTCCATGAAATCGTGTCTTGACTAATTTCTAAAAATAATATTTCTTGTTCATTACAAGTTAAAAACTTCTTAGATGAGTTCAAGCACCGTCTACCTCTTGACTCGCTAACCCTGCTACAAAGATCTAAAATACAATACAAATGCCTAAATAAACTAATGTGTTTGCAAAATGGCAATAAGGGGAATCCCGAGAAAAGACTTGGTCGGGCCGTCATTCGCTTTCGAGTCTTCTTTGGATCTTCTTCCTTTCCTCAGTCCTCGTCGAGTTTTTTCTTCCTCTTTTTGTCTATGATGTCGGTATCCCTCATCCTGACCTTCCGGTATCCTCACCGGAGCCTCCTACCAACCCCAAAGTCAATAATAAAGTTCGCTCTATCCGAGCACGAGTCCATGTACCTCCTCCCTCTGAGTTCCATCAGGCCAAAGGAGCGACCTCGACAACCTCTGTACCGAGCCTCCATATCTCCGACCTCAAGTCACCTGACCGGTTATGGCAACTCGCCTTAGCCTCAGCCTCCCTCGTAGTCCTACTCGAGTCGCATAGCAATAGCCTCCCAATAAAGCTCGACGTCTATCCTCCAAGATAACCTCGGAAGTCAAGCTCCCCTATCTCCCTCTTCGTGCATCTCGCCCAAGTAGACAAAGTGGTCAAGATGGTGCTCTTCCCCGCTTCCCGAAGATAGCCTCCCTGGGTGGGAAAGGAAGATATGTCCAAGCTCCTCGAGAAGAAAGAGAAGCCGGGCCGGATCCTCATGTCCGATGACACCACCTCCATGGTCCCATGTCCTCCCAATCACTCAATGGCTCCCGTAAAGCCCCAAACCGCCCGGATACCAAGTGGTATATAAAAGGATGACCAAAGCATAATCCTGAACCCTCACAACATAAGACTCCCGAAATATCCTCCTGGTCCGCAACCTCCAGCCGGTGTGGTATCCACTAACGGATGTCCGCAGCGTGGATAGCCTAGCCATCATCGCCTCCCGCCTACCCTCGTTCCCGCCGCCTAGGCGCACCTCTCCGAGAAATCACCCAAGGGCACCGAGTCGGCAAAGCCCTGTGCAAAGCCCCGAGCCTCTCCCCGCAGCCCATAAAGTCAACATAGCCGGACTCCCTGACCATGAAATGGTCTCCCGAGCCATCCCGTTCTGGCCCCATGCAAAGTCTCCCCAAAACCGCCGGACAATATCCTTCCTGCCTCGCAGCCTCTCGACTCATGTCCAAGAGGGGCCACTATGACAGATCCCCACGGACTCAAGAAGGAACAAAACAGAATACGCAGAGAATGAAAGCATCCATAGCCACCGTGGTCGCAGCCATATTCCGGGAGACCCAAACCTGACCGGATATCGAAAGGTCAATCCTATCCGGGGCTACCATCATCCTCTCAGCCTCTCCCAAAGGAATCGCAGTAAAGATGCAAGCTTTACCGTCACCGGCACGTCTCCGATCAGCGGAATAGATATAGCCTCGCCTCGACCCCCAATCAAGGGCTCAAGTCTTCGTGCGTTGGGACAATTTCGTTGTAAGAGAAGCAAGAAACATGTCTCCTGACGTCCTGTAACTTTGCCGCGGCTCTCAACAGTGTCCCAATCGGGCGGAGATCCCTCAAATGCCATAAAGACTTGATCTTTGAAGGAAGAATCAAGCAGTCCCTTGTGATTTTGGAAGTTATGTCTCGCCCAAGATTGAAGCACCGGATAGAAAATGGTCTCGCTTCCCTTTGCAATCCGACGGGCTTCTCCATCGCAAAGTGTTCAAAGATGGTGCTTTTAGGTCCAAAATATGCTCTGGGAACAATTGGGACAAGTCTAGAGTGAAAATGAAAATGAAATGGCCAAGCCTTGCTTTTATTCGTAAAATAACCAGCTCAGTACAGAACCGTAAGCCGCACGGCTTCATTTTCCCTCAAGGCCATGCCGCACGGCTACATTAGCCCTCTCAGAAATTCTGCAAAGAACCAAAGTTGCTGCCCAAGGGAGTTTTCACCCCACTTTTTCAACCAAAACCCGTACAAAACATATCCGTAAGCCATTCAAGCATTTATATACCATTATAAATCATTTTTGGCCTGAAGCCACCCCAATTCCAAGCAAAAAAGTCGCCCCAAGGCTCGTATAATATGCAAATTGAAAAAGCATAAATTAGAAAAGTAAATAAAATGTAAATACAATGTTTTCGCCCCATCGGCGCCCAAATAAAAGCAAAAAATAAACAAGTTGTGCATAAAAATTGTTCATTGTTTGTTTTCGTTCCAAATCTATCCGAGAGACCCCCTAGGCCTCCGATTCTTCTTCCTCCTCATCGCCGCTCAACTCATAGATGCTAGCCTCCCTCATCAAGTCCTCCCGGTCGCTCACGCCGACAAATGGACATTATCGTGCCCGTACTCACCCACCGCCTGTCATCGTCGCTGGGTCCCCGCCCCGAGGCATGGCACCGGGAAGAGTATTCCGAGGCCGATGAGGTAGACGCAATGTGCCCCGACGTGCCGTCTCTGCGCCCAGTGCTCCCGTGTGCATCCGCCGCCGCCTTTGAAGCGCAGCCAGCCTTCCTCGTAAGAGACCGGCACATGTCCTTCCAGCCCCTATTCTCGCCCGACCACCCTATCGTAAGTGCGAGCCGGAACTCCGAGAAAAGAAGAGAAAATCTCGAAAAATCTCAAAAATCTCAAAATTGCAAAAAGCGTAAAATCTCGAAAGCCGAAAAAGGGAATAAGACCCTAAAAGTATACTCACAAAGGCTATCAAAGGCAAGGTGTATCAGGGCTCCCTAGCATCGGGGACAGGTATCCTCATCCTCCTCGGCACCCACGGACCACGACAGACGTATGCGCAGAGGGATCGGCGGGTCGCAGGCTCATCCTCCCCATATCCCCGAGTGACCGCCGCCTTCACTAGCTTTGTGGCATCCTCAGCGCCGCTCCACAAACACAACAGTAGGGGGTGTCCATGTCAAAGTACTCCTCTCGCAGCCTACGCCCGCTCGGTACTCGCTATCTCATCCTCTCGGCCAATCCCTGGGCCGTAGCATCCGTGGCCGGGAGGATCCCGAGGAGTAATGGCATCCAATGGAGGGACATGGCCATGCCGCCGAGAAACGGTCCCCAAGTAAATGACATCACATGTCGCCCCAGCAGCCACCTCCTCTCGCCTCGTCACATCAATGGCATCTCCCAAAGAAGATCTCCGATACCGCCCCCAAGGGTAGAAGTCCACTCCGTCATGCCCATCCTCGTTGATGACTCGGCCTCACCATTTTGTAGTCAAAGTGATCCGGGTCTTCCCCGTGAACCTATCCTCACATCTCCTCCAAATAACCATCGCAGTGGAAAATGGTGATATCACTCGCCGGGTTCCAAGGAAAGAACCCGATCACCTCGCAAAACCGTGCCCGCATGTTCAAAAACATCAAAAGGTCATTTTTATCATAAGAAGTCTCAAGACAGAAAAGAGAAAAGAGAAGAGAAAGAGAGGCTACCTCAAGGGCAAATGAGAAGCAGTCCATAGAAGCAGCTTTGTTTCGACTGTACATGTCCAACGAGAAGTACAACTCCGCCAATCCGGCCTAGCCCCAAGAGACCGTCCCTATCCCATCCACATCCTCCAAAGAGTCGAGGAGGCAAGTCATGGCCAGCGTCCCTGCAATTAGCAAAGATAGTGACCGATAGCATCAACCATATGAATGCTCTAGCTACTGGCTGGCAAATATCATCATTAGCGCCAGGTAGGCCTCTCGTATGCAAGTCTCGAATCGCCACCTCGACGTTCCGCTGCCTCCATCCCCACTGGGAATCGCCTCAAACCCGACCAAAGCCCGGGAATTCCTCACTGTAATATGGTCTCTCCAAGTCACGGGCCTCCCGGTGAACCGTAGGCCGCAATAGCCGTGAAGTCGGCCAGGAGTCACCTGTCGCCTCTCCCTGCTCGGGTGAAAGCTATGGGTACTACCCCACTGTAACTCGAAAGGGCCTGGACCAAGCCCTTGCTCTTAGAGGTGATGTGAACACCCCTGCCGATGGCCTCTACAAACGCATCCAGACCGGTAGCCCTCACCAAATTCTTGGGGTTCACCCCATTCTTCTCAAAATCCGGCATCCTCTGCCAAAGCTTAACTGCTATCTCCGATGGTCCTCTAGACTTGTTCTCCTGTAGACAAGCACAAAAAAAGAAGTGTCAGTCCTTCATCATTTTCAAAAGCATGCATATATTCACAAAAGCGCACCTATTTTCAAAAGAAAAGCATTCACAAAAGTTTTTCTAGCATTATTTGCATCAAAAAAGCGCCTTTCATCACTTGAAACGCGTCATGTCAAGTCCCATTGCTTTCCTAAAACACAAAATCACAATTTTCACAATTCTTTGCACATAAGCATTATTCTTTCAGAAATGGCATGCATGAATCATTTTCATCTTCCAAAATCATGTTTTCTCATTGAAAATCAGAATTTTGACCTAGTTCTAGCACAAGGCAAGAACTCCGTCTCATATTTTGAAAATTCTCATTCTTACTTTATTTGCGAGAAAAAAGTGGGTCATTCCCATTATTTTTGTCAAACAAATTGCACATTGCATATTCTTAGCCTCATATGTTGTTCATGCATCTCAAAATCATTCAAAAATCCTAGAATTTAGGTCAAGCCCTAAATCATTCAAAATTCAAGCAAAATCATCGGATTTGAGCAAAATGAGAATGCTTACCCCAACCGATCGCGGGTTCGTTGATTTATGCTCCCTTCTCCCCGGGTAAAGCTCCGATGGAGGCGTAAGGAAGTCATACTTCCTCTCCGTCCGAACGAGCTCCTTTCTCCTCCTTCTCGCAGCCGCGGAGATGTTCCTTCTTGCTTGCCTCGGTATGGGATTGCCCTCCGGATCCATTCCAATCGATAGAAGCAAAGGGAATTGAAGAATTTTGAAGAAATTCTCTCCTTTCTCTCTCTCTTCCTCGGCAGTTCTTGGGCGGCAATAATGCCCAATGCCCGTTCAAACCTGTTTTAAATAATCTGGAAAAAACAGGTCTCTAGCCGTACGGCTCCTTTTTCTCCATCTCATGCCGGGCGGCTTCATTCGCTACGAGCGTAAATTACAATCCCGCCCCCGGACCTTCCACTTGGGCATGCAATTTCCGTTATCTTTTAACCAAGATAACATCTTTTCGTAAAATATCCCTTATCTCTTTAGCAATCAAGCTCTATTCCCGCCGCTCCGTTAATTCCGTTATAACGGGATAACGCTAGGTGACAACCTCCGAATTGTCAAAACTCTAAACTGAGCCTACCTCTATCCAGAATAGTGACGTATGCTAAGTTTCTATCAACTTAAGCTACCTCTATCCCGAATAGTGACGTATGCTAAGTTTCTATCAACTTAAGCTACCTCTATCCCGAATAGTGACGTATGCTAAGTTTCTATCAACTTAAGCTACCTCTATCCAGAATAGTGACGTATGCTTAAGTTTCCCTCAACTTAAGCTACCTCTATCCAGAATAGTGACGTACGCTTAAGTTTCTCTCAACTTAAGCTACCTCTATCCAGAATAGTGACGTACGCTTAAGTTTCTCTCAACTTAAGCTACCTCTATCCAGAATAGTGACGTACGCTTAAGTTTCTCTCAACTTAAGCTACCTCTATCCAGAATAGTGACGTACGCTTAAGTTTCTCTCAACTTAAGCTACCTCTATCCAGAATAGTGACGTACGCTTAAGTTTCTCTCAACTTAAGCTACCTCTATCCAGAATAGTGACGTACGCTTAAGTTTCTCTCAACTTAAGCTACCTCTATCCCGAATAGTGACGTATGCTTAAATCATTCAAACTTTGGCAACCCATATCTCTGATTCGAAAGAGATTGAGACGTATGCTCAAGTTCACCAAACTCTAGCTACCTCTATCCACTCGATAGTGACGTCAGCTCTAGTTTCAATCAGGTGACATCCTCCAGTAATTGTCAATCGTGACATCCTCCAAGAATTGTCAATCGGGTGACATCCTCCGAATTGTCAATCGTGTGACATCCTCCGTAATTGTCAATCGTGTGACATCCTCCAAGAATTGTCAATCGGGTGACATCCTCCGGTAATTGTCAACCAGGTGACATCCTCCAAGAATTGTCAATCGTGTGACATCCTCCAGTAATTGTCAATCGTGTGACATCCTCCAAAGAATTGTCAATCGTGTGACATCCTCCAAGAATTGTCAATCGTGTGACATCCTCCGGCAATTGTCAATCGTGTGACATCCTCCAAGAATTGTCAATCGTGTGACATCCTCTAGTAATTGTCAATCAGGTGACAGCCTCCATTAATTGTCAAAATCTCAAGAATCCTAAACATCGTTCCTAACTATCTAGTGATGCTTGAACTACGATCAAGGCTTGATTCCTCCGGGATACGTAGGTAGCCTTTTATAAAAGGTCCAGCCATTCGACCACTTTGGTCACCCTGTTTCTTTGTCACTCCTCAGTGATAAAGCAAACCCTCATAGAAGTTCGATATCCGACCACCTTGGTCACTCCTAGCATATCCCCGGTAGGATCAATTGCTTGACCTCCTAGGTCATTTTCTCTTCTTTTTCCCCAAAGAAGAGACCGCTTTCTCTTCTTCCTCCCCGCCGGATCCTAATTCCGAACTACGGCACGGCTTGATTCCTCCGGATACGTAGGTAGCCTTCCAAAAGGTTCAGCCACTCGGCCGGGTCTTTGTCACCCAATCCGTCTCGGCATTCGCCGGATCGGATCCTTTTCTATCGACAACCCCACTCGCCTTGCAAGTGACGTTGCCGAGGGCTTCGTAAGTACCCAAATCTCGCTCATGCCTTCCTAAGCAATTTCCCGGCAATTTCGGTAAGTTTCCCGGTAATTCCCCGGACCTTCCTAGTGTTCCGGAAATGTTCTGGAACAGTTCCAAATTAAATTAAGGCCTGAAGGGAGCCTTCCTAATTAAGAAACACGTTTTTCTTAATTAGGAAGAAGGTTCTAGAATAATGTCACCTTGCATGGTTCTAGAATGCTGAGTCATTGTGGATAAGCCCGCACGGCCGCATTAGCCCAAGGTCTCGGCCGCACGGCTTCATTAGCCTTATCCAGATCGCCTATAAATAGAGCCCTCCTCTACCCATTTCAAACAACAACAACAATACACACAATCCATAGCAATACACTCAGTCACTCCCAAGACGTGAAGAATATTGGTGAAGGCTCAAGAAGGTGAAGAAGAAGGCCAAGAAGCTCCCTCCCTCCTCCTTGAAGATCCAAGACCAATCTCTCCTCCTAGCTCCAACCAAAGAAGCAAAGGAAGCAATTGGTAACCTCGCACGCCCTAACCTTGCTTTTAATTGATATACTTGCTCATTGCATTCATATATCTTGCTTGGGACTTGGCATTCATAGTTAAAGATCACATCTTTATCACCCCTTTCCCTTTTTGCATGCATTAAGACCTCATTTGTCATAAAAATGTAGTCTTTTTTCATAAAGGTGCATCCTTTGCACCTAAAACTCCCATTTTCAAATAAAAATGTCATTTTTATGCATCATTTGCATATAAAAATCCAATCTTTTCAATAAAAATGAATCCTTTGCATTCAAAACCCCTTGTTCAAGCATCATTTGCTTTAAAGACCATGTCTTTACCATAAACTAGCATCATATGCTTTTCAAAATGCAATCTTTATGCATCATTTGCATAATGAATGCCAATTTCTTCAACAAAAATGCATCATTTGCATAAAAATCAAATCTTTATGCATCATTTGCAATAAAGATTATTTCTTTAAACTAAGTGCATCATTTGCAACCCAAAAATGTCATCTTTTCATTAAAGTGTCATTTTTCATCATGCATTTCCCCCTTTTCCCCAACCTTGGAACGGACCGGTGTAAAAGATCCTATCTTTACATCGTTCCTTCCATTAAAGGTTCCATATTTCTTTAGAAAGGGATACCTTGAACCCTATATCTCCGATTATCGCTTAAGAAAGAGTATGAAGCCTCTATACGAGCTCGACCGTCTTAAAGCGTAGGATTGATGGGCTAAGGACCCTCCTTTCTAAAGAACCTCATCTTTGACCAAAAGAGAGTCATTCTCTCGATCACGCAAGTCCCGAGGGTCCCGAGGTTAAAATGCGATGATCACAAGTCATAAGATGAGGACGGGATCATAATCCCAAATACATAAAATTCCAAGGAATCCCGAGCGACAACCAACAAATGGTTTGTACGTCCGGAAGACAACTTGGGACATTTCCCCCCTTATTTTCAAACACATGCACACAAGAAAGCACGCAAGCAAGCACGATTAATGAAATCTTGGGAGACTTGCTCCGGCAAGGCACTTTGGGTGAACGCCAAACGTTCTTCCCAAGGGGTAACTTAACCTCCGAACCCAAGTAAAAACCTTTTTTTTAAAGTTTTGAGGTAATCAAAATGGCGTGGCGACTCCGTTTTTCAAATAACTCGGATGTCTTCAAACTCGCGTGAATCCAACACAAAATTTGGGCACCACATTCACAGCAGCGAGCAGAAAGTGGTTCAGAATTCCGGGTCAGTGCCTCGCTAGAGTCACAGTTACGGCAGCGTCAGACAGTTCTTCGGTTCCCTCAGTTCCTTCAGCCAGACTCTCCGTCATGTCAAGTTCACCAAGAAATCGTGACGGGAATGGAATGCTGCCACCGATAACAGATATGACATTGGAAGAGCCATCCGGGCCTGTGAGGTTCACAAAAGGCAGAAAGAAGATCAGCAGAATTTCGTGATACAGCTTCTGAATGAGCGAGGTATAGCAGCTATCCCCCAGCCAGGCGGTACTTTTTTTTCTGACCGAGAACGTCGAGCCTCCCCGATCAACTCCTCAAACCTTCAACCAGGTTCCTCCCCCACCAACTTACGGGATGCCTTCGAACCAAGGAAACAGCCGACCTAGGCTTAATGTTGCCACCTCTCAAGGAACCCCTGTCATATACGGCCAAGCCAGTACTACTCCCATCACTCAGTACAACCAGCGCACCGCTGGACCATCTCAAACAGATGTCAACATCCTCCAATATCCTCCCGGGTTCAACCCATTGCCTATGCACGAACCTCAAAACACCGAGGACAAACCCCGATATAGTCCAGAAAAGGCCCCCATATATCCACATATATCAAGCCTCCCACCTCCAATTACTTCCGCTCATATGGCAGCACCCGGCATTGAGCCTCAAATTCCACCACTGGACCCAGCCCTAGCCTGGATGGTCGAAAAGATGAAAGACCTGAAGGCCAGTATAAGCAGCTCAAAGCAAGAAGCGCTCAGATCTACAGATCCGGGAATGGTAAAGCCTCTCCCTGCTAAGTTCAGAATGCCGGAAATGGACCGATTCGACGGAACCGAATGTCCGCAGACGCATGTTGATACCTACGTTCTCGGCATGAGAGCGAAAGGAGCAACCCTTCAGCAAATGGCAGATCACTTTCAGCATACGCTCAAGAGTTCAGCGTTACGATGGTTCCTAAGGGTCAAGCCTGCAGATCGCCATACCTGGGATAAGATCAGCAATATCTTCCTAGAACAGTACAGATCCAACCTAAAGTTGGAAATAAGTCGTGAGGACTTAGTAACCACCGAGCAGAAAGCAGATGAAAGCATCGGAGAATTCTACAATAGGTGGAGTTGGAAACTCTCTAAAACTATGGAACCTCTCTCCAAAGATGAACATATGCGGATTTTCAAGTCTTGCTTGAGGCCGTCCATCAGAACGCTCATCAGCCATCAATTCTACCCAGATCTTCGAGCCATGGTCAATGTCGGCTCACAGTTCGAAAAGGATCTCAAGGAAAAACTGGCCATAGTGCAGCCGTACAGATACAGATCAGTAGCTACCTTCAATCCCGCACCGGCCCCCAGCAAAGGGAAAGATACATCTGTTAACCAGATTCATCAGGGACAACAGTCGGGTAACAAAAACCCAGTCCCGCAAAGCAACAACTCAACCCCGAAGCAGCCTTCCGTACACTTCGACAAGTTGGATATGCCTCTGAGTAAGATGCTGAAAGGACTAATCAATGAAGGCCGCCTCAAGCCTGTTGAAAACTACAAACCCAAGAATCCTGTAGTCAACGCTGATAAAAGCAAATACTGCACCTTCCACCAGTATCATGGGCACACCACTGACAACTGCGTGGGGTTATGGCACGAGATCCAGAGTTTGATAGAGGAGGGAAAATTGGAGCGTCCCCGTGGACCTAATTCAGTCGGAAACTCTTTTCCGAACAACAACAGTGTGAACTCCATCGAGTGGGTGCCAAAGAAGATTGCCTCAGAGCCAGTTCCTCCGCCTCTTCCAGCCAGGCCCTCATAAAACATCCACATCAGTTACGATGTTTATGACTGCTCCAAATGCCTTGAGTATGAGTTCCAAGACATGATCAGGGGTGATTCTCCTAGAAAGCAGAAGAAGAAGTCTTCTCAGCAAAAACTGAAAGAAAGATATGAAGCTGGAGACACCAGCGTAGGTACACTCGGAAACCCATCCGGGAAGTTTGATTACTATGTACTCTACTCCAGGCAGTCCTCCCTTCCTTCAAGCCACGCAGCTTTAGAGCAGACAGGGGTGGAAAAGCCAAAAAATCCTGCTGATGCCAAAGTTCAGGCCTCAGGACACCAAAATACCTCAAATCTTGGCAACCTTACTGCCAGCCAGAAGCCTAATCCCCCGCGAGATTAGCCAAGGCTCAAATTGGCACTCGCACTCAATGAACGTGCTGACCAAGGGCAACCACTGCCACAAGCTACCTCGGCACAGCACCACCAAAAGCTTTGCCTCTCAAGAGGAAGACAGGAAATGGATGGCTCGATGACTCTCCCTTTCCGAAAAGAGACCAGATCTACGATTCCCAACTGTACGGCAGTATGCTCACCTTCTGTGACGAAGACTTGCCGAAAGAGGCCTCGGGGCACAATGAAGCTTTGTACATCACTCTCTGGCTCAACAATCTCTCCCCGGGGTATTTGTAGACAATGGATCAGCAGTTAACGTCCTCCCTCTCAACATGATGCGAGCCCTACGCATCGACGAAGGCCACATGATCCCATCTGCCCGAACTATCAAAGCCTACGACAGAACGTCTCGTCCCATTCTGGGGACGGTGACTCTGGAGCTCTGGTTCAAAACTCAAATGGTGCCAGTAGAGTTCCACGTGATGGACATCCCATCCGAATTTATAGCTCTACTGGGACGCCCCTGGCTACACCACATGAAAGCCATTGCCTCCACTCTCCATCAGTGCGTCAAGTTCATTAACAGGCAGGGAGATCTTGAAGTCATCAGAGGGGAAAGTTTCCTCATAGGCAACGAAGTCGAGATAACAGCCAAGCGTGCCCGTAGCCAGGCACTGGGTTACCTCCTTCAAGCCGACCAAGGGACTATCGGGGCAAATCTCATCATAATCCCTCAGAGTCCGAAGTGCTAACTCTGTCAATGTCCTTGAACAGGCAGATCCTGAAGCAGTCAGATTCATCAAGTTCAACTGCCGTTTCCGAAACTTGGACGCAGACTGGAAAGAAACCCTGAGCATCGCGATGACACGGGCATACAAACCCCCTATCTCCGGTCGAAGATTTGTCAGCATCCTTCAAGCCAACTCTCAGGCCTCGCCAAGCGAAGAAATCTTCATGGTAAAGGTCAACAAGCATCGTCACACTCGTGATGAATGTATGGCAGTCATCTGGGATGTCCTACACGAGGAATTGCCCGCCGAGCCCCTTTTCTCAAGCGAAGGGCATGATGTTTTTCTAGTAGCTCCAGCTTTACAGCAGGACGCGAGACGTCCTTACGTCTGGGTTGAGCCATCAGACGATAACGAATCAAGACTCTCCGGAGTCAAAGACGCGGCGGATCCACAGGAAGATCCCTACATACATATGCTCAGTTTCGAGGACGGCACCAGTTCTGATGAGGTCACCTATGATGAGGGCTCCAATACCATGGAAATTTTCAAGCTCAACATCCAGTACAGGAAGTTATCCGGCGAATGGAAGCAACTGGTTGACATGACAAAGAACCCCTCTGACCATGTAACTGATGACGACTTCGTCAACATTATATTTTCCAGATATCCCGATGATGCCAAGGATCTGGTCCTCATTATCAGATTCTGCAATGCCAAAGTTACCCTCGACGAATGCCTACTCATGGTAAACGAGGCCCTGGACAAGCGAGCTCAAAGCTAATCATCACTTCCAATTACCAGCCCCAGTGGCAACCGGCCCGTGCCGTCAGTCAAGCTTACAGCCAAGAGCGCCGCCAAGGCCAAGGGCATCAGCAAAGGAGACTCCTAACCCTGCTAGAAATCAGATCAGCCTCGGGAACACTTCCAGCAGCCACCCTGAAACACATCTGTAAGAGTCTTCCCTGCAAGACAGATCAAGCTTCCGAAGAAAGGAATGATCACCTCAGCATTAACATGCTCAAGTTCGACCCTGCTTCCAGCCATCACGGCCACAGATTCAGGCATCCCGCCAGCAAACTGCTAGCTCTGATAGACTTGGCTATTCAGCGAGATCACGAGACCATCAACATCACAGAATTCAATACCCCCGTGGGTTTAATCAAACAGATATGGGCAAACTTCTTGATAACTGAGATCAAGGAAGGCCGCATGGAATGTCCCATCATGACTTCCTTCGTCAATATAATCCAAGTGTTTCTGCCATTCGGGGATTTGGATGTGATTACAGTTCTAGACACCAGTCAGACGGCACGCACCTACAGAGACTGTTGGTGTTATGCCCTAGCCTATAGTTGATAGACCTATATGTTGACATTATTTATTATTATATGAAAAGTCTATTATTTGAATATTATATGTTTTGCATATTTATTTGTAATAATCTCCATCCCTAATTATTAAGTGAATAATTAGTATAAATGTTAAATGTATAATCATATGATGATTATATGCATAGAGATGCACATTAAATTTATGGGTACTTGGTAGAGAACAAGTGACTGGACTTGACCCGTATGAAATTTATGTCATGGTCAAATGTCATAATTAAATCTCATATGGTCACTTCATTTAGTCCCTAGACCTGAGATTATCATGACCTTACATATGATGAAAGTTATGTTTGATTTTAGTCAAACAATATCTTAACACGATATCTATAAAGGCTATCTTTGGTATGATCGGATTCATGATGGGAAGGATGATAAGTCAAGATAGAATTTGTCCCTCGAAAGAGAGATGTTTTGCTTTGGCTCCTCGACGAGTGATAATGATGAAAGTGTATGGCCATACCCCAATGCGATTGGATTATCATTATACTCAAGATCAAGAAAGCATTGAACAAATGCAAGGTGACATAGACCATGACTTGTGTTCAATCTAACATCATGAGACAAAGGGAGAAATGGAAGTGTACCATTGGAAACGTGAACTCTTACGTTATATTATTTGGTTAGACATAATGGCTTACTAGAGTCCACTTATGTTTTATGAGGGTCGATATGAGCGGGCTCATTGCCAACATAATATAATCCTATTGGGTCACACACAATTAGAATGAATTGGTTAAACCAAAGAAAGAAAGATTGAGATTCCTCATGTGGCATATGTCATCGCGCGACACAACTTGGCCATGGGCTGCGAGTGGTCGTGCGACAAGGCAAGCCAAAGGCGGTTTACAGACTGGTTTCCTAATTTGATAAGGAAACAAATACTTATACTAAGGTAGTATAAATATGAGGTCTGTGAAACCCTAAAGAGCTAGCCGAATTTCTGAAAAGAAAATCACAACAAAAGTTTCTCAATATTCTCTCCAAAGTTTAAAAGATCTAGCAATCATCAAGAATTGTTCTTGGTTCATTCAAAGGTGTGGATACTACTAGAGGGTCTTTGCTCATACGACAATCAAGGTCTAGAGTTTGAAGTTTGTGATTCAAGATCACACCAATTAATTGTTAGATAGCTCAAGAACGGAAAGCAATTAAGGTTGGTTAATTCTATCTCATAGGAATTCAATTTAATTATATAGAACAGATCTTAGAGCCCCGTTCGTAGGGTTAATTCCGCTGCGCATGGACCCATAAAACTCAACAGTGGTATCAGAGCCCCGTTCGTAGGGTTAAGTTTGAATTAACATGCTAGAAAATTGATATATAAATTGTTTATATGTTCATTTCATGTTTTGTATGCGGTAGAATTTTATTGTTTTTGAAACAATGTACCAAAATCGTTTTCTGTTCATATTGTATTAAATCTTAAAAAGGCTGTTTATATGATTTAATTGCTTTGTGATTAGAATTGATTGAAACTGAGAAATCTGCAAATCTAGCATCTCAATGTCACGCAACATAGTTGGGCTATGTCACGCGATAGAGTTGGCCTCTGTCACGCGACAAAGCTTGCTTGTGTCACGCGACAAAGCTTGCTTGTGTCATTTGACAAAACTTGCCTAATCTGGGCAGAATCAGTTTGTTAAATAATCCTGCTAATCTGTGAATATGTTTGCAATCTGACATGTTTATGTCTTAATCTGGATGATATAAATTTCTGGAAATTAAATTTATAGGGCTATGCTAGATTAATTCATTGCTTATGCATGCTTAATTAATTTAAATGTGATTTTATTAATTATTGCGATGCATGAATTATGTGTTCTTATGTGTTAAGAACTTTGTTAGATGTTTAGTTGAAACATTGAAATATAATTTCCTGAATGTTTAAGTTGAAACATAAAAATTTTGGTTTTTGATTGTTTATGAGAAACAAGTCAATTTACAATCAATATTGACTTAAACATTTGATTGTTTGAGAAACAAGTCAATATACAAAGTATTGATTATGTTGCAAATCAGAGCTGATTTCTAATTGTGCATGTCTAGGAGAGTTTTGTCGAAGGAAAGATTTGGTACTTAAGTAGTCCTTGTGGCTCACCTATCTTCCTGGGAACTTACCTGGCGCGCGATTATGATTATCTTTGTTGACATGCTTATAATCTGCTTTAAAGAACCTTCATTTTACTTTTAAGTTCTTTATGCCAATTCATGATTAAAACACTTGAGACCACTCAGATTGTTTTGGGTGGGCTTGCCATAGCAAGGTACTTTGATTCTATTCGTTTGCGAGCAAGATGAGGAAATGGTGGTTCCTATACGTTTAAAGTGAATGAACTTAATTGGGTTATCAAAATAGTTTTGGACCCAAGGCATAAGATGAGATTAAAATATGCTTAGACATATGATGTCTTGAATAAATCTCATAAAAGATCTAAGAGTCATATATGTGATATGATTGATGTTTCTACCTAATTAATTTAGTTTTGAGCGGTTTGCCATAACAAACTTGAAATTAAATTAAAGTTGGATCTTAGCCCATTAAATGTATATTATGCTTATTTGCATTGGAAGGTGTATAATTTAGTGGGAGCATTTATTTTCATGTAAATGCATTATAATTATCATATAATATGTTTGCTCATATGTGTTCATATTTTATATATATCTTTTTGTAGAATAAGTGGCATCAAACAATAATCATATGTCACTGTGATCTGTCCTTGAGAAGGAAAAGTTGGAAGAGAATGGTACAAACTATATGGATTGGATCCGTAGCGTGAGAATTGTTCTCAGGCAAGAGGAAAAGTTGTACGTTCTCGAGGAACCTATTCCACCTGAACCTGCTGCCAATGCTACTAGGGCAGTGAGGGATCAATATCTGAAGCATAAGCATGATGCTACTGATGTTGGTTGCCTCATACTCTCCGCCATGTGCAAGAGCCTTCAGAAAGATCTTGAGCACTTGGGGACAGTTGATCTAAACAATCGACTGATGGAAATGTTTCAAGTTCAAGCAAGGCAAGAAAGGTATAACACAGTTAAGGCCCTAACCTCATGCAATATGAGTGAAGGACAAGCTGTTGGTCCCCAAGCTCTAAAGATGAAGGGCCACATCGAGCATCTTGAGAGGCTTGGTTTTCCAATTAGCCAAGAGTTGGCTACTGACATGATATTGAATTCATTGCCCGAAGGTTTTAGTAATTTCATAATGAACTATAACATGGGGGGCATGAATAAGAACCTTTCCGAGTTAGTTCAAATGTTGAACACTGCGGAAACCAATATTGTCAAGAAGAAAACCGATCAAGTGTTGATGGTTAACAAAGGGAAAGGTTTCAAGGGTAAGGGAAATGCAAAAGTTGCTAATCCTAAAGCAAATGTTGCCAAACCCAAAGAGGGTGCCAAACCCAAATAGGCTAAGCCCAAGTCCCAAGAGGACGCAGTCTACTTCCATTGCAATGAGATTGGACATTGGAGGAGAAACTGCTTCAAATACAAGGAAGCACTGAAGAAGAGCAAAGGTGTTGCTTCGACTTCAGGTATCTTTGTTATAGATATATTCATATCTACTTCTAGTTCTTGGGTATTGGATACTAGATGTGGATCTCACATTTATCTAAATGTGCAGGGTCTAAAGAACAAAAGGATGCTTGAAGATGGTGAAGTGGACCTACGTGTGGGGAATGGAGCAAGAGTTGCTGCATTAGCCGTAGGAACTTATGAAGTTACTTTACCTAGTGGACTAATACTTGTTTTGAACAATTATTATTACGTTCCAACTTTGAGTAGGAATATTATTTCGATTTCATGTTTGGATAATGAAGGTTTTAATTTTCTTATATGTGATAAGAAGTTTTCTATTTACAAGAGTGATATGCATTATTGTACTGCTATTTCATTCAATGGCCTTTATATCCTTGATGTTAAAAATCGTGATAATGATGTCTATAACATTAACAAGAAATCTAAACCCAATGATGTAAACCACACTTACTTATGGCATTGTCGTCTTGGCCATATAAATGAGAAACGCATTTCTAAACTCCACAAAAATGGATTTTTAGACTCACATGATTATGAATCATATGAGACATGTGAATCTTGTTTACTTGGCAAGATAACCAAGGACCCATTTACCAAAACTGGTGAAAGGGCGGGCGACTTATTAGGCCTCATACATACCGATGTGTGTGAACCTATGAGTAGCAATGCTAGGGGAGAATTTCAGTACTTCATAAAATTCACTGATGATTGTAGTAGATTTGGATATGTTTATCTAATGAAACATAAAAGTGAATCGTTTGAGATATTTCGAATATTTCAAAATGAGGTGCAAAATCAACTTGACAAAACTATTAAAGTACTTCGATCCGATCGAGGTGGCGAATATTTGAGCCAAAAATTTGACAGTCATCTTAAGAGTTGTGGAATCGTTTCAGAACTCTCTCCACCCAGAACACCACAATGGAATGGTGTGTCTGAAAGGAGGAATAGAAACTTGTTGGACATGGTTCGTTCTATGATGAGTCAAGTTGAGCTTCCTTTATCCTCTTGGGGACATGCACTAGAAACTGCTGCTTTCACTATAAACAGAGTTCCTACCAAATCAGTTCAAAAGACCCCATATGAGATCTGGCATGGAAGAAAACCTAGTTTGTCTTTCATGAAGATTTGGGGATGCGATGCATATGTCAAGAAGTTAACTTCTGACAAGCTAGCACCTAAGTCTGACAAATGTGTTTTCGTGGGTTATCCTAAGGAAACCAAAGGATACTATTTCTACAACCGAAACGAGAACAAAGTGTTTGTTGCTCGAAATGGTACCTTCTTAGAAAAGGAGTTTCTTCGCAAAGGAACCAGTGGGAGTAAAATAGATCTCGAAGAAATTCGAGAACCCAAAAACAACATTGAACCAATGGTAGAAACTGAACCAAATTCACAAAGAGTTGTGGAACCGGTTCAAGATGCACAAGTCCTTCGCAGAAGTGGTAGGTCACGATCTGAACCCGAGAGATTTGGATTTCTAGTTACGAAAAGTGATGAAGTGGAGTTAATCGAAAATGATGAACCTACTTGCTATCAAGAAGCGATGTCTTCTCCTGATTTGAAAAAATGGCAAGAGGCCATGAAGTCCGAATTACAATCCATTGCTGATAATCAAGTTTGGAACTTGATTGATCCACCCAAAGGTGTAAAAACCATAGGGTGCAAATGGGTCTTCAAGAAAAAGACCGACATGGATGGTAAGGTGCAAACCTATAAGGCTAGGCTTGTAGCTAAGGGATATAGGCATATTCATGGTATCGACTATGATGAAACCTTTTCGCCTGTAGCTATGCTTAAGTCTATTAGAATTTTAATTGCCATAGCCGCATATTATGACTATAAGATATGGAAAATGGATGTCAAGATAGCTTTCCTAAATGGGAAGTTACTTGAGGATGTATACATGATACAACCTGAAGGTTTTGTCAGTCCAGAAAATTCTAACAAGGTGTGTAAGTTGCAGAAGTCCATTTATGGATTGAAGCAAGCTTCTAGGAGTTGGAATCTATGTTTTGATGAAGCAATCAAAGAGTTTGGCTTTATCAAGAACGAAGATGAACCTTGTGTATACAAGAAAATTAGTGGGAGCGTAGCACTATTTCTAGTATTATATGTCGATGATATCTTACTCATTGGAAATGACATTCCTGCACTGCAGACTGTCAAGTCTTGGTTGAGAAAGTGCTTTTCAATGAAAGATATGGGCGAAGCTGCATATATCCTTGGTATCAAGATCTATAGAGATAGATCTAAAAGGATGATTGGTTTAAGTCAAAGTACTTACTTTGACAAGGTTCTTAGAAGATTCCAAATGGAAAATTCTAAAAGAGGAAACTTGCCAATGTTGCCTATTGTATCTCTTAGCAAGACTCAAAGTCCTAAGACTAATGATGAGCGACAGAGAATGAAGGGTATTCCATATGCTTCGGCAATTGGGTCTATCATGTATGCTATGTTATGTACTAGACCCGATGTCTCGTGTGCTCTAAGCATGACGAGTAGGTACCAATCGGATCCCGGCGAACCACATTGGATAGCAGTCAAGAATATCCTCAAGTACTTACGAAGAACTAAGGATGTATTCTTGGTCTTTGGAGGAATGGAAGAAAATCTTGTAGTAAAAGGCTACATAGATGCTAGCTTCCAAACCGACAAAGATGATTTCAGATCGCAGACAGGATTTTTGTTTACGCTGAATGGAGGCACTGTCAGTTGGAAAAGTTCCAAGCAAAGTACCGTCGCTGATTCTATAACCGAAGCTGAGTACATAGCGGCATCTGATGCAGCTAAGGAAGTTGTTTGGATCAAAAAGTTCAATAGTGATTTGGAAGTCGTTCCTAGCATCAATGATCCTAATGAACTTTATTGTGACAATAATGGTGCCATTGCACAAGCAAAGGAACCAAGGTCACACCAGAGATCCAAACACATACTTCGACGTTTCCACATTATCCGAGAGATATGCGAAAGGGAAGACGTAAGGATATGCAGAGTAGACACTAATGACAACGTGGCGGACCCATTAACTAAGGCTCTTCCACAAGATAAGCATGATGGACATGTTAGGTCCATGGGTATTCGATACATGGGGGATTGGGCCTAGTGCAAGTGGGAGACTGTTGTGGTATGCCCTAGGCCTATAGTTGATAGACCTATATGTTGACATTATTTATTATTATATGAAAAGTTTATTATTTGATTATTATATGTTTTGCATATTTATTTGTAATAATCTCCGTCCCTAATTATTAAGTGAATAATTAAGATAAATGTTCAATGGATAATCATATGACGATTATATGCATATAGATGCACATTAAATTTATGGGTACTTGTTAGAGAACAAGTGACTGGACTTGACCCGTATGAGATTTATGTCATGGTCAAATGTCATAATTAAATCTCATATGGTCACTTCATTTAGTCCCTAGACCTGAAATTATGAGATTTATGTCATGGTCAAATGTCATAATTAAATCTCATATGGTCACTTCATTTAGTCCCTAGACCTGAAATTATCATGACCTTACATATGATGAAAGTTATGTTTGATTTTAGTCAAACGATATCTTAACACGATATCTATAAAGGCTATCTTTGGCATGATCGGATTCATGATGGGAGGGATGATAAGTCAAGATGGAATTTGTCCCTCGAAAGAGAGACGTTTTGCTTGGGCCCCTTGATGAGTGATAATGATGAAAGTGTATGGCCATACCCCAATGCGATTGGATTATCATTATACTCAAGATCGAGAAAGCATTGAACAAATACAGGTTGACGTAGACCATGACTTGTGTTCAATATAACATCGTGAGACAAAGGGAGAAATGGAAGTGTACCATTGGAAACGTGAACTCTTACGTTATATTATTTGGGTAGACATAATGGCTTGCTAGAGTCCGCTTATGTTTTATGAGGGTCAATATGATCGGGCTCATTGCCAACATAATATAATCCTATTGGGTCACACACAATTAGAATGAATTGGTTAAACCAAAGAAAGAATGATTGAGATTCTTGATGTGGCATATGTCATCGCGCGACACAACTTGGCCATGGGCTGCGAGTGGTCGTGCGACAGGACAAGCCAAAGGTGGTTTACAGACTGGTTTCCTAATTTGATTAGGAAACAAATACTTATACTAAGGTAGTATAAATATGAGGTCTGTGAAACCCTAAAGAGCTAGCCGAATTTCTGAAAAGAAAATAACAACAAAAGTTTCTCAATATTCTCTCCAAAGTTTAAAAGATCTAGCAATCATCAAGAATTGTTCTTGGTTCATTCAAAGGTGTGGATACTACTAGAGGGTCTTCGCTCGTACGACGATCAAGTCCTAGAGTTCGAAGTTTGTGATTCAAGATCACACCAATTAATTGTTCGATAGCTCAAGAACGGAAAGCTATTAAGGTTGGTTAATTCTATCTCATAGGAATTCAATTTAATTGTATAGAACGGATCTTAGGGCTCTTGGGTTTTGTGTTATTAGATGCTTAATTCCGCTACGCATGGACCCATAAAACCCAACAGAGACTGTCTAGCTCTCGCAAGGAAAGCCCTCCTGGAACTAGCCGCTCAAGAGAACCGCCTCTGGGACAAGAACCAAGCTCAGAAGACTCACAAGGACCAAGAACCAAGCTCAGAAGACTCAATAGAGGCCACTCTAGACCAGTTCGACCTCAAAGGTTTTGCCCACGGCAACTTCCTGGACTACCATCACTTCTCATCAAACCCCCTCTAGCAAGGGAGGGCGGTCAATGGTCCCGACGACCTAGGAGATGGAATGGCACAACACAAGGAATACCTAGCCAAATAGCATGAAGAATACAAGCGCTTATCTCGCTGAAAAAAGAAAGTCCTCTGTGAAAGAGACGACGAAGACGATGAAACCATTCTCTTCCAAGCTGGTCGTGAAGTCAATAAAACCGGAATCCCAAGGGTCTTGGGAGGATGGGAGCATATCATTTCCGCTCTCAAGTTAAAAGGCCAACTGAAGGAGGAAGGTCTATTAAAAAAGAAAAGAAAAATGGTAATACATCTCCAGCAACTACTCAAGGAGATTCCACAGACTACGGCATTCGTTTACATAAACGATCAACTGGGACAGCAGCCAGTTACATGGGCAGACGTTCGGGAGGCCGTGTACTCACCTTCCGACATACCCGCCACTCAGCTAAATGTAAGTGCTCCAATTTGAGCTTGTTAGAATTTTCGTTAGAAAATTAATGAAAGTTATAACATTTCTAACAATTCCTAACATTCCTAACATTTCTAACCAAGTAAGGGTAGATTAGGGATTGCCAAAAAAAGATAAACCAAGAAAGGAATCAAAAAAGCAAAAGAAATAGTCAAAAACCATAAATAGAAACTGCTGGAACAAAAACTGGCTGTTAATTTGATTTTTTTTTGAAAAATATTCCTTGTGTCCAAAGCCTGAAGCTGTAATTAATGAACAGTGCACGCTGAAGATCCCATCCGCGCGGACATGTTTGCATTTTTCAGAGGGCTATAAATTGAGCCCTTCAGTCTCAAAAACAAAAAAGAGAGAACACAATCCACAGTTGCACCTTGGCGAAAATACTTGAGAAAATAGTGAGAATTCCCTTGAATTGTCACTCTTTTCTCTTGATTATCTTCCCAAATCTCACTCACTCACTATCATATTCAAAGCCTCAAGCACTCTTACATTCAAAGCCAAAGCTCCAAAACACAAAGAAGATAGGTATAACCTCCCTCTTCTTACTCTAAATCTCTCATCCATGCATGCATTTTCAAGCTACAAAATGTAGTTCATTCATCTTCTTGCCCTAGATCCAAGAAGATCACCATGGAAGTTCATCTCCATGGATGATCTTCTACAAGGATCTACATTATTTTCAAAGTGTTCTTACTTTCTTGCAAAGAAAACACATTTCAAAACCCTAAAATTCCTTTTCATACATCAAATCTCATTTTCAAAGGATAAAATCCCCCTTCACAAGCAAATGAAGTGCTTAGTCCTAATGTACCCCAAGGATGGTTTGATATAGTTTATTCACCACTAAAATGTCAAGTGATCACTAATCAAAACCTAGGGAAATGGGGACAAGCATGGATGCCAAATCCCCTTTAAAATCATGTTTTTCTTTCTTGAGAAGTTGTTGTCCAGTAGCAACTTTCTAAGACCCCAGTCCATGGTCTAAATTTTTGGACACAGATAAACTTGAAATTTGGTGTTAACTACAAAACACTTTTTGTAGCCAACATCCAGATATTTCCAGACATATTTTTACTTTATTTTTTACGTGAGTAAAACTCCATTTTTCAAATTTTCTTTTGAAGGTCAGACCACCAGTTTTCTGGGAGTCCAGATCTCATATCTGAGATTTCCAGAAGGTTTTGAGTCGTCAAATCTTCTCCAAAATGAAAAATTCTTTCACAGAAATCTTATTTGAGGTGTCCGGAACAACTTTCATTCTCTGAGTTTTCTCAGATTATGAAGTTTTAAAGCCCTTAAATCTATTTCAAAATCAAGTGTCCACTGACCTTTTCATTCTGGCAGAAGTGTTCTTCAACTTCCAAAACTCTACCCAAAAATCACACCAAAAATCATGGTATCTGACTAAAGTCTAATAAAGAATTCCCAATTTTTACTTTTCTGAGTTTCAACTTATTTTGACAACACACACGTACACAGACACAAATGATTTTCAGCTTGGAAGACTCGTTTTACGAGGCATTCCGGGTGCACACTAACGTCCTTCCCGGCGTGTAACATGACCTCCGAACCCAAATCTCTAATCTCGGGCATTTTTCAAAGTTTTGGCTCTTAAAACAAAAATGGCGTGGCTACTCCGTTTTTTTCCGGTTTTATTTGGTTTTCAAAGAAACGAAAAATCGAATTTTCCCGCGAATGGCACATCATCACAGTGGCGACTCCGCTGGGGACTCAATAAGCTTTTTCTAAAAAAAAAAAAATGATATTTGGTATATTGGTGAAAACCATTAAACTTCCCGTTATCGCCTCCTAACACGAGTCGGGGATAAATTGTGGTTTAACAATCCCACGTACCGGTATCGTTGCTTTCAAAAAAAAAAAGGGGAAAAGCTTTTGAGGGTCAAACATCCGTCCCGGCATTTAAAAAATCATTTGTTGTGTGTGTTGATTTTTGCACATTTTTCGTGTTGTTTTGGCCGCCTCGGAAAAAGTCAAAATTTTGACTGTCGGAATCATGTCCCTAACTGTTGGAATTTTTGTGTTTATGTGCTTATGTGTTCATTAAATTTCAAAAAAAAATTCAAAAAAAAAAAAGATTTTTTAAAAAAAAAGAGAAAATTTTCAAAAAAAAATCATGCATCATATTTTTAAGACACATAAAAAAATTTCTATTTTACTCAGAAAAAGAATATAGACTGCTTGCACACTACGCGCACGTGACCGTACACTGCACACTACGTCCCTAACCCGAGAAATCATTGTCGCGGCCCGTTTGGTCTTATTACGCCTCTCGGTGCAAGCACAGGACTACCCAAACATCCCATGGAGCCTCGTGTCGACCATGCACTTGTCCGTGACACACTTTGTCCGAGACCCGGTTGGTTTTTAGTTTGGTCTGTGTCATGCCCTGTCTGTGTATAGACCTTTCCTTTCAAGCCTTTGTCGGCATACCGACTCAATATCTTTCGGGGACCCTAATCAGTCGAAGTTCTGCCGGTTTTTCGCCGCAGACTTTGACCAAGATATTGACCGGCGCCTTGACTTCGGCTCTGACTGGCACAAATTATACACTGACTCCCAGCATGACACTGAGTCATCAAGGATTAATGATTATTCCATGCCTAATTACGGCTTAATTGACGACAAGTCAAGATCAATCGTAGACATTTATCAGTCCAAATCATGCCGACTTTTCGTCGAGCCCTCGGACATGATCTTGACTTTTGACGTCAGCTTTGTCCGTAATTTACATCGAATGTTCGTTAAGACTCGATTACCCGCCAGACTTTTAGGATAGTTTTTCTTTCGGTCGGTGGGACCCGCTTGCCCTATAGGATCCTCGCCCGGGGCTGTCCACCCTGGGAGGTTGAAATACAGGTGGAATACGAGGGGCTTATAGACGTAGTGACGGGGCCCACTGATCCAGGATCCAGAGTAGTTTGCGAAAAAGAAGAGAAATCTTTTCCAACCGATTAGGTTAATAAAACATGTTTTAAGTAAACGTGAACAAATAACCGCATGTTGCATGAGCCCAAAGCCCAAACACTTACCCTCCTTCAATTCCCAGACATCTGAATCCTCGTGTCTTTCCCCCGCAGCTCCTCACAAAGGTTGGTTCCGAATACCGGGCCATCGTTTGATTAGTTGGGAAGAGTCAAGCGCGTCATCAGCTTCGCCGTTTGTTCCGACTCCGGGTTTCAGAATGTCTGCGTCAGCCGGTAATGATGGGGATAACGTCACTCCGTCCTCCAAAATCCCTCAGACAGACCAGTATTGGATCCAGTTGGTAGAACAAATGAGACTTCTACATGAGGCTCAAATTAACAACCTTCTGGGGGTTGTCGCAAGTCATGGTTTGACTATCAGTCTCAATTCCGATGGCACTTTTACCGCGAAGAAGGAAGAAAGTTCTCCTCCTCTTCTTAATCATCCCGGATACATCAAGATGCTACCCCAAGATTCCTATGTCACCACCGCCGGGACTCTTGCCCGTCGGCTTACAGGGCAACTGGCCCCCAAACAGCAGTCCAAAAGGCCACCATTCCAACAACAGTCAGGGACGAAAGAGTTCGGCATACCGTCAGTTATCCCCTCTCAAAGTGATGATCCCACAAATATCAGCCTGGGTGATGAAGATCAGGAAACAGTTGAAGAAATATGGTCAGCCATCAAAGCCCTGGAGGAACGCCAGAACAGACAGCAAGCCTGGATTGAAGAGGCCACACGCCACTTCGGGACATTATCAATCTCCCAACTGACTGGGGCTACCCCGAAGGACAAGCATGTGCCTGCTCCCCTGGATCTTAATACCTCTCATTATCCGGCAGAGTCCAACCATTCGCTTCCAGATGAGCCCATCAGCTGATCTCCTCGGACCAGTTCAACTCAATGTCATTCCAGCAACGCTCAACCTGAGGTCCCAAATCCACCACCAGTCATAGAACACATTTGGTGGGATATCTGTGACTGCCCTGACTGCCTTAAAAGGGACTATCAAGACTGGATACACGAGGACCTTCCTCCTAAGAAGAAGAAAATTTCCTCCCAGCAGAAATTGAAAGAGAGGTTCGAGGCCGGTGATACCAGTGTGGGTACGCTCGGGGAGCCATCTGGGGGATTTGATTACTATGTACTCTACTCCAGCCAGTCTTCCCCAAAGCAAACAGGGGTAGAAGAGCCGAAAAGCCTTGCCAACGATAGAGTTGAGACCTTCGGACACCAGAATACTGCAGATCAGAAGTCTAACCCCTCTCGGGGTCAGCCAAGATTCAGCTTGTCCAGCTCCCGAGAGCATACCGGCAAAGAAAGACCAACGCCAGTTTGGCGCTCCCACTCAATCAACATGTTGACCGGAGATGGCAACCGCCACAAAAGGCCTCAGTATAACCCAGGGGCTTCAGCAAAGGTCCTGCCTCGCAAGAAAAAGGCACGAAGTGACCGGCTCGATGACTCTTCTTCTCCAGACAAGCACCAAATCTATGATCCCCGCCTATATGGTAGCATGATCACCTTCTGCGATGAAGATTTGCCCAGAGATGTTTCCCAGCACAACGAAGCGTTGTACATCACCATTAAGCTCAACACAATATCGCTCCCTGGAGTATTGGTGGATAATGGATCGGCCATTAATGTCCTTCCCCTTAGCATGATGCGGGCCCTACGCATAAATGAAAGGCATATGATCCCATCTACCAGGATTATCAAGGCCTATGACGGCTCGTCTCGTCCCATCCTGGGGATAGTGACTCTGGAACTCTGGTACGAAACCCAAATGGTGCCAGCAAAGTTCCATGTAATGGACATCCCATCCGAGTTCACAGCCCTATTAGGGCGCCCTTGGTTGCATCACATGAAAGCCATAGCTTCCACTCTCCACCAATGCGTCAAATTCATTAACCGACAAGGGGACCTTGAAGTCATAAGGGGTGACAGTTTCCTCATAGGGAAGGAAGCCGAGACCGTCACTAAGCATGCTCTTAGCCAGACACCGGGGCTACCTCCTCTGAACCGACCAAGGGACTATCGGGGCAAGTCTCATCAGAATCCCCCAGAATCCGGCGATGCCAATTATGTCAACGCACTCAAGCGAGCAGACTCCGAAGAAGTTCGATTCATCAAATTCAATTGTCATTTCCAACATTTGGAGGCATACTGGAAGGAAACATTGAACACCGCCATGATACCGGCACACAAACCCCCGGTCCCTAATCACAGCTTTGTCACCATTCTTCAAACCCACTCTCTGACCCTGCCAAGCCAGGAAATTTTCATGATAAAGATCGACAAGCATCGTCATACCCAACTCGAATCTATGAACGTCGTGTGGGACGTCCTCCTTGCTGAACTGCCTGCTAAGCCTTTCCGCTCGAGTATGGGACATGAGATTTTTCTAGCAGCACACCGAGACGCAATACGTCCTTACATCTGGATTGAGCGGTCAGATTGCGACGAGGTAGAACTCCCCAGAATTGAGGAAGATCCCTACATTCATATGCTCAGTTTTCAGGCGCCGAACACAATTGATTCTGGTTCAGACAAAGAGATGATAGCAATGACTGAGGAAGGAGGACAGAAACAAGACACCCCCCGAGTCACGAGGCCTCTGACAGCAATACCGCTAAAGAATTGGGAAACTCTCTCAGGCCCGTACGCGACCAAAGAAGAAATGATCACCAAGCTTGGATTGGTCCCCCGTCCCTTTGTGTCAACCTTTGTAAAGTCCTCCGAGTCTCTCATTGTTGAGTTTGAGTCTTCCGAGTCGTCCGATGGCCCCACGCCTGAAGACCACGAAGTTGTAGCCAATGCTGTATTCCCTCTTATTCTCAATGAAATGACGAACCTTTCTGAGTTTCCCTTGATTGCCATTTTAACTAATGATGAATTAATTAATAAAAAAAAACATTTAATAATAATTCATTAGATAAAGAAGCAGACACATTAAACAACAAAAAATAAATCAAACAAACAAAAAAAAAAGACCTTTAAGCAGGTTGTCCGGAAAGAGGAAAATCGAGCCCAAGCTGCCGAAGAGATTTTGACGAGTGTGAATTTGGGAACTGCAGAAGAGCCTAAAGAGACGCAGATTGGTGATTTCTTCGAAGGAACTGGAAAGGATGCTCTGCAAAATCCTACAAGATCCTCAACTCAAAGAAAGTTACCCTCTTCATCAAGGAGAACATCATATGTAGATACGGGTTGCCAGCCGAAATCATCCCACTTCGAAGGGGAATGCGATAGGCTGCTGGCAGAATTCCGAATAACCCGTCACAAGTCATCTCCCTACAGGCCCCAAATCAACGGAGCCGTCAAGGCAGCAAACGAGACTTTGGAAAACATCATCCGGAAAATGGCTGTCCGAGGCAGAGATTGGCCCGAGAAAGCTACACTGCACTCGGGGCTACGTAACATCGCCGAACGGCAACCGGGAAACACCGTTTTCCCTCACATACGGAATGGAAGCCGTACTCCCAATCGAGCTAGAAATCCCCTCGCTCCGTGTGCTGTTGGAAAGCCAGATCAATGAGGTCGAATGGCTCCAGAGTCGCCATGATGAATTGGCCCTGCTAGATGAACGCCGATTGAAAGCAATGGAACACATCCGAGCCTACCAAGGAAAAATGGCCAGAGCCTTTGACAAGAAAGTAAAGCATCGGGAGATCCGAGAAGGGGATCTCGTTTTGAAAGAAAAGCCCCCAGTCCGTATCAACCCCCTCGGCAAATGGGAGCCTGTCTGGGTCGGGCCATACGTCGTCCAGAAGATCTTCTCCGGAGGAGCCATGCAACTTGCAGACCTCGACGGAAATCTCTTTGTACACCCGGTGAATGGTGACAAGCTGCGCAGATACTACGCGTAAAACACTGAGTCAAAAAAAAAAGAGTGCCAAAAGAGTAATACCCAACTAGGTTGAAAACCCGAAAAGGGCGGCCTAGGTAAAAAACAGGGTTGCACCAAAAAAAAAAAACAAAAAAAAAACAAAAAAAAACAATAAAAAAAAACAATAAAAAAAAAACAAAAACAAAATCGACCAGGTTGAACTACGAAGATCTGAGCTCCTCAAAATGAGGAGAACGTAGGCAGCCAAAAACGGTTCGGTCTAAAGCACAAATAAAAGTCATACTCTGACATCAATACAACTGATCAGACCATGAAAGCGTCTCGAAAAAAAAAAACTCTGAAGCAATTCAAATATTCATTACAAGTTAAAAACTTTTTGATGAGTCTAAGCCCGATTCATTCCTACAACTGGCAACCTGCTAAAAGAAATTAAGATACATAATCAAACTAATGTGTCTTCCATGACAAGAAAGGGATACTCGAAAACCTCAGAGTCACTCCAAGCCACTCGAACTGGCCTCTCCCCTCTTCTTCCCCCTTCGAGTCTTCTTCTTCTGAACAGGAAAAATGTCGGTCTTCCTCCTACCGAGCTCTGGTATAGGAACAGGATCTATCAAACCAGCCTCTGTCAGGGCCTTAGTAGCCCTAGCGTTATCTCTCATCTCCTGTAGCCGGGCTGGTAAAGTAGGAGTCCTCCTCTCTTGTCTCTTGACATAAGCCTCATAGTCGGTCACAGCGTCTCTGCTCCTGTCATGAGGGTTGGCCCTCGCCTCGGCTCTCCTCCTCTCGGAAACTGTCAGGTCCTCCGCACCCACAATGGCCTCACGCCGCCTCAAAATAGCCACTTGAGTCTCTCCCAGATGCCTCTCGTACCAATCCAGGTACCAAGTGGTCAAGAACACAGGTCTCGGACGCCTGAGGATAACCCGAGGAGGAAAGACGTCATACCTCCATGCTCGGGACAGAAAGGAAAACACCGAAGGATCATCCATAGAAACAGGAGCCACCACCCTGGTGGCTATATCATCAAAATCCTCCAAAGGAACCTGCTCCAGGCCGAACTGTCTCAGAACTAAAGCCGGAATGTAAAAGCTGGACTGAGAAAGCCCCGGAAGCATAACCACGGGAGACCCGTCCTGAAGCACTCTGCGAGTCTCCACCCGCCAACAAGGCACTGACCATCTGATATCTTCTGTCTGGCGACCAGCCATCCAACGCTCCCATGAGCCCTGATCATCAAAATCTACAGCAACCCCTCTCCTGGCGAATGTCCAAGGCTTGATCATATCAGGAGTTTCCCGAAGAATCCCCAAGCGCTCCATCAGCCACAGAGTCAAGAGAAACGGGCTGCCCCCGTGCATATACCGTCTCCCGGTAGCCAGCCTGTCGAGGGCATGGAAAGTCTCCCCCAAGATTAAGGGTACAACATCTCTACCCAAGCGACAATGAACGACTACATCCAGCAGAGACCGATGACAAATTCCAAAAGAATAGACCATGAACAAGGTCCCGAACATGCAAAGTGCAAAGGCATCCCAATAGGCATCCTCAAACAAGCCTAAGCCCCTAAATCTATCAGGGAGACCAGAAATATCAAAGTGATTGGGACTGCAGATCATACCTTGTGCTTCCTCCGGGGAAAGATGAAGGAGATTGCACAATCTGTCAACAAAAGAGGCCCCTCCGGGCAAAGGAACCGCAATCTCTTCCACCTCCGGACCGCCAAGCAAAGCCCGAAATTCTTCCACGGTCGGGACAATCTCGTTGTAAGAAAAGCAAAAGACATGCCTTCTAGTGTCCCAAAATGAGGAAGAAGCTCTCAAGAGGTCGTAGTCCGGAACCAATTCTTTGAGGGACCATAAGCACTTCACCTTGTACCTTTCTTCAAAGAATGACCTCCTTTCATGCATAATCTCCCGAGACCACTCTTTAAACTTGGTGAAGAATTGCATTTGAGAATTTTGGGACAATTTGGGTGGATTTCTCATGCTCACAACTCCCTCCATGGTTTTTCTCTCCTTCTCCCCGAAAATGGCTGTTTGAACTGATGGTTGAAGAAGGTATTTGAATTTGAAATAAAGGGAGACCAGATCTGAAGCAAAATTAAAGGACAATGTCAGATGCAGGTCCAATCCGCGCGGACATGATTGTCTCCCATCAGAAAAATCTTTGCAACAGTCCAAACTGCTGTACCAAAGAAATATTTCATCCCGGTTGCTCGAAACCCGTGCAAAAACCTCTCCAAACCAGTCCATACACCAAACATCTACACCCTTGCCAAAAAACCAAGGCTCATGCAACATTGCATTCATACTGCATTGCATTCATAAGATAAAATCCTAAATCGTTACATTCCAAAAATAAAGGGAGTGTGCAAAAAAAAAAAAAATCAAACAAAAAAGAGGATAGGTAACAATAATCCTAAATTATTACATTCCAAAAACAAAAAGAAAAAGCAAAGAAAAAAATGTGCATAAAAATAAACTGTATCTGTCTAAATACAAATCTCAGAAATCAATCTCAAGTAATCAATCGGAGTCCCCAGCGGCCGACGTCTGCCCCCGGTCCCTCTTGCGGCTCGGGCCCGCCTCCTCAGGAGCCCTGAAGATCTCAGGCTAAGAATCGTCCTCGTCCCCGGAAGAAGGCTCGTCAGGACCAACCGGCACGCTCTGATAGGGCAAGCCAAGATCTGCGAAGAAATCATATCCGAAGGTAAAGGCGTCGGACTCCTGGACGTGCGAAGAAGATCCACCATGCTGCCAGACGTGTCCCTGCCCGTAAGGATCTCCGAGAATGACGTGGTCCAAAGGTAGTACCGCGCGAGGATCGAGGAGAGGAGAAAAAGGAGTCTCAGAAGAAGTCTCTGAAGGAATAGGGGAAGCCTCCCGCCTGATAGGCGCCGGCCGTGGTCGCCTCGCTCTAGCCTGAGGAGCCCCTCAAGCAACCATCCTCCTGATAAATCTTTTAGCCCCGATCACCTGCTTCGTCAGCCTCTCCACGACCACCTCCGAAAACTGCATGAAAGCAAAAGCGTCAGAAACAGTTGAAGCAAAAAAAAATGATGACAGGAAAGAAAAGAAAAGACAGAAGCAAGAAAAGAGGTGGGAAGGAAAAGCCATACCTTCATACCCGGACGAGGCCGGAAAGCTCGTGGAAGCCGCTCAGGCTGAGGGATCTGCACCCTCAATCGGACCCCATCCTGGACATATGAAAAGTCCGTCCGAGGGTACCGCGGGACCCCTAACCCCTCTCTATCCAGAACCTGGGGCGTCCTCAGCCTCCTCAAGACAAATACTGGATATGGCTCAATCGCCACAAATGCCGAGAAGTGCTGGCCGGCTCGGTAATCATCCCAGGTCGCAGATCTATCACTCGGGTGCATCATATCGGCGGGAGGCTCCACCGGTGTCATCAAAGGCGAATTCACACCATGCTGGCGTGTCACCCTATCTCCCAGATAATAGACGTCGCAAGTCAGACCTCTCAGAATCCTCCGCTGCACAGTCCATATCTCAGCGCCCTTCAGTTGCGCCACCTTGAAACGATCCCAGGGATAGAATATCATCTCCTCATCCGTCTCAGCCCCTGTCAAAGGCAGGCAGTCCCCATATCTGAGAGTCGTAGGCCCCCTGGAGCTTATCTTCTCTCGGGCATGCTTGGACCAGGAGCGCAAGGCCGGATACGCCCCGACGTACTCCGCCGACTGTCGCCACATCGTGACGTGAAAGAACTCCAACGCCCATACCTGCGAAAGGTAAAGATCAAATCAATCCAGTGCAAAAGAAAAGTGTGTGCTCAAGAAAAAAGGGGAAAACAAAAAGAAAGCTTATACCTCCAGAGCAAACTCGAAGCAGTATAAGGAGCTCACAGCCTTCCGGCTGTATCTATCAAGAGCAAAGTAAAGCTCTGCCAGCCCGGCCTCTCCCCAAGAGACATCTCCAGCCATCTCCACATCCTCCAAACTCCTCAGCAAAGCAAACACCGCCGTCCCCTCGGCGTGTCCAAAAAGAGTGCTCGAAAAAGCAAACCATAAAAAGGCCCTAGCAATCTGCTCAGCGCCTATCCTCTCATCCCCAGCCTCGTAGCTCCCGATGGACTCCACAATCTTTCCATAAACCACGGCATACTCCATCCCCATCCCCTTTTTGGGAATGGGGGTAAAGCCCAGAAGAGCCTGCAGATCCGCGTCACTGTAGCCGTCCCGCCACTCAATGCTGCGTCCATTGAAGGACAGACCCGTGATCGCAGCGTAGTCGGAAGGCGTAACCGTAGCCTCTCCCCAGAAAAAGTGAAACGTGTGGGTTGCATCCCACCAATGCTGCGCCAAAGCAAACATCAGGCCCTTACTCTTAGGGAACTTAACCAACCTCCTCAAGCACTCAATGAACTCCCAAAGCCCGGTCTCGACGACAATCTGTCTCGGACTGATCAAAGCTCCTCGGCCCGCATTCGGAAGCCGGTCCCACAGGTCAACTACAGACTCCACTGATCCTCGAGTCTTCATCTTATTCAACTGCTCCGTCACGTAGTTGTTTCCACCCTGCAATAAAACAAAAAAAAAGAGAGAAAATGTCAAAAAAAAAATTGCATTTGCATTTGCACAAAAAAAGGAAAGCATATACATGCATCATTCATCACAAAAGTTTTGAAGAAAATTCGGCAGCATAACGGCATGCAATAAACCTAGCCCCATTTTTCTCAAAAAAGACAGTTTTCAGCAAATCCCAGTTCATTCATGAAAAAAAAAAAATCATACAAGGAGTCAACGGAAATAAAAACTCCGTCCCATTTTCAAAAAAAAAAATGCATACATGCATATCATCCATCATCATACATTCATTCAATGGAAGTAAAAACTCCGTCCCATTTTTCAAAAAAAAAATGCATACATGCATATCATCCATCATTCATCCAACGGAAGTAAGAACTCTGTCCCATTTTCAAAAAAAAAATGCATACATTCATTCAACGGGAGGAAAAATCCGTTCCGTCTTTCAAAAAAAAAAATCATCATACTTCTTTACAAAAAAAAAAAAGGGAGCATGCACACATTCATATCAACATTGCAAGAATCCTACATTGCAACAAAAGTCCGTCCCAAATTTGGGAAATTGTTCATCATAGTCTTATATTTCAAAAAAAAAATGGCGAAAATGCCAATTCTTTTTCCAAGCAAAATGCACATTTTGAGTTACCCATATACTCATTACAACATGCAAAGCATCAAAATCAAGATTCAAAGCCAAGAACATCAATCATTCGAATTTTCAAAAAAAAAAATCAAAAATCACCCAAAATTCAATTTCAAGCAAAAATCGACAAAGGGAATGAAAAGATTCGAAGTATACCGTTCGGAGACTCGGATCAGAAGCCCAATGTTGCCAAGCATCGGGATAATGCTCCTCCTCAATCGATTGCGAAAGAGTATAATGCCTCCTCATTCGGACGAGCTCCAATCGTCTCTCCGCGACCGGGCCACGTCCTTGGCCTTGAAAAGCACCTCCCGCGTGTTCCATTGCTTCAAAAATCGAAGAAATCGGAAGAATTTTTAGTTTTTTAAGCCAAAAATGGCGGTTTTGGTCTCTCCCCCTCGTCTCTCTCTCGAAAATCTGAAAAGGGTGAGGAAGAAGAAGGGAGGGCATTGGCCCTCATTAAAACAGCCTGGGAATTTGACCCTATCCGCGCGGATGTGTTTGTAAGGGTCAAAAAGACCCTTTTGCCCTTTAAAAATCCAGGACTCTGCAGTTTAGTCCTCAACTTAACCAAAGTTAACCAAAGTTAATCCCCTCTTCAAAAGAGCTTCACGGCAGTCAAACGTAAGACCGATCTCCCCGAGAAAGATAACGGAATCCCGTATCTTTCATCAAAATTATTCCACGGCAGTAAAACGTAAGTCCGATCTCCCCGAGAAAGATAACGAGATCCCGTATCTTTCATCAAAATTATTCCCCGACAGTCAAACGTAAGACCGATCTCCCCGAGAAAGATAACGGGATCCCGTATCTTTCATCAAAATTAATCCACGGCAGTCAAACGTAAGACCGATCTCCCCGAGAAAGATAACGGGATCCCGTATCTTTCATCAAAATTAATCCACGGCAGTCAAACGTAAGACCGATTTCCCCGAGAAAGATAACGGAATCCCGTATCTTTCATCATCCCCGGCAGTCAAACGTAAGACCGATCTTCCCGAGAAAGATAACGGAATCCCGTATCTTTCATCAAAATCATTCCCCGGCAGTCAAACGTAAGTCCGATCTCCCCGAGAAAGATAACGGGATCCCGAACGGCAGTCAAACGTAAGTCTGATTTCCCCGAGAAAGATAACGAGATCCCGTATCTTTCATCAAAATTAATCCACGGCAGTAAAACGTAAGACCGATTTTCCCGACGAATACGTCTGATTTTTTCCCAGCAAAGTTAACGGAATCCCAAAAAGCCAACGGAATCTCGAGTAGACCTCGAACTACGAAAGGGCTTGATTCCCACTAGGGATACGTAGGTAGCCTATCTTTAGGTCCAGCCCCTCGACCAAAACGGTCACCCTCTCCTTCGGCAGCAGACGAAGTCCACCGAAAGGCCAGTTCAAATCAAGGTTCGAGGCACCTAAAATGCCATCTTCAAGGTCCGAGGCACCTAAAAAGCCATCATCATCCAGGTTCGAGGCACCTAAAACGCCATCATCAAGGTCCGAGGCACCTAAAACGCCATCTTCAAGGTTCGAGGCACCTAAAACGCCATCATCAAGGTTCGAGGCACCTAAAACGCCATCATCAAGGTCTGAGTCACCTAAAACGCCATCATCTCCAGGGTCAAAGACCCGAACTATGACTGGCTTGATTCCTCTTAAGGAAACGTAGGTAGCCTATCGTTATGTTCAGCCATCCGACCGAAAATGGTCATTCCTATCCCCAGCAGAGCGGATAGCCATCCGACCTAAAATGGTCATTCCTATCCCCAGCAGAGCGGAGAGCCATCCGACCTAAAATGGTCATTCCTATCCCCAGCAGAGCGGATAGCCATCCGACCGAAAATGGCCATTCCTATCCCCAGCAGAGCGGATAGCCATCCGACCGAAAATGGTCATTCCTATCCCCAGCAGAGCGGATATACAATTTTAGCCATCCGACTGAAAATGGTCATTCCTATCCTCAGCAGAGCGGATATACAATTTCAGCCATCACTACCAGAAAAACAGGTTTTAGCGACGGAAATTTCCGTCGCTAAATCCAAATTTCCGTCGCTAAAATTAAACAGCGACGGAATAATTCCGTCGCTGGTCCGTCGCTACCAGCCCGTCGCAGTGCTCCGACGGCTCAATTTCCGTCGGTATATTTTGATTTTACCGACGGAATTAATTCCGTCGCTGATTTCTCGACATCGGCAACGGAAATTTCCGCCGTGAAATTAATTTAATTTAATTAATTTTTATTTCAGCGACGGAAATTTCCGTCATTGAAAATAAAAATTAATTAAATTAAATTAATTTCAGCGGCGGAAATTTCCGTTGCTGGAATAAAAATTAATTAAAATAAATTTATTTCAGCGACGGAATATTCCGTCGCTGAAATAAATTTATTTTAATTAATTTTTATTCCAAGAACGGAAATTTCCGCATTGAAAAAAAATTAATTAAATTAAATTAATTTCAATGACGGAATATTCCGTCATTGGAATAAAAATTAATTTAAATAAAATTAATTCGACGGAAATTTCCGTCGCTGATTTAATTTATTTTAATTTAATTTTTATTTCAGCGATGGAATATTCCGCCGCTGAATTAATTTATTTTAATTTAATTTTTATTTCAGCGACGGAATATTCCGCCGCTGAATTAATTTATTTTAATTAAATTTTTATTTCACCGGCGGATTATTCCGTCGCTAATAATTTAATAAATAAAAAAAATAAAAAATGTCAAAATTAAATCCTTTTTTTTTCAATATTGAATAATTTTTTTTATAATGATACAAATGAAGCATGAAAGTAAATATCAAAATAGCTGAAAATCCGCAACATTTTCATTCAATCAAATTACAAAACCACAAAAAAATCAAAATTCCAAACATTCATATGTTTAGCTTTCTATAATTTTTTTCCAGTTTTTTTTGTCACAACCAATGACAAAAAAGAGCCCACAATGTGAATCGCCATCAAGAAAAAAGGGGGTGGTGCACGAAAACATGCAATTCCAATGAAACCCACTGACATAATTTCAATAATTCTCATGCTTTAGCAGAGAATACATGAAAATATTCAACTCAACAATGACCCGTTTGATAATTAACAATCCATACTAAGAAAAAGCACACAGAAATTTCACCAAATCAGGGGAAGAAAGAGAAGAAACCCATATTCCCAATCAGATCTAACTTACAAAACAATAGAAAACCAATTGGGTACTAAACAAAATCATCAAATTCATCACGAACAACATAAAAATGCCCAAGAAACGCCGATTGGCACCAATGTAAAGATCCAAAGAGATCTAAGGTATCGAGAAAGAAAGCACCAAAAAGAAACAGGGATAAACAGAGCATACACTACAACATACAATGTGTGTCAAAAATTAATTTAAAAAAATTATTTAAAAAAGTATTAAATAAATAAAGGCTCAGAATATGAAACAGCTCTATCAATCAAGAATTTTCAGTAGCAGAACTGGCATTAAGCTGTATAATTCAATCATCACAGCCAAAATTTTAATAAATTAGTAAAATTTAAATAAAAAATTAATTAATTATATTAGGCTCATATCAAGAAATTCAACCATTTTTTATCCTGTGTACTTCATAGATTGCTCTCAGAAGCGCGGATAAATTATATATCATCGCCCTAATTTCATTAAAAATAAATAAATAAACCAAAAAACCAATTAATTTCAATGAAAATCAACGATTGAAAAGATATGACGGACGTTTTTAGAGGCAAAATAATGGAAAAAATTAAGCCCCCACGTTAACACCGCCGAATTAATTATTTGCCTCCATGACTAGCAATTTTTCTATTGTTTTGATACATGAAAAGAGCTTAAGGTGTGTCGAGGCAAATCAAAATCAAAATTAATTGAAAATCATAATAAAAATTAGAATTAAGAAATCACGAACTAGAATAGATGTAGCCGTCGATTTGACACAGAAAAGCCGTGGAAATTTTGGTACAGCGGCGGATTTGCAACACTTGAAGGCGAAATTGCTCTAGCACGAGCAATGGGTAGAGCGACGGTGGTGCCATAGGAGTGAGGGATAGAGATGGAGCGACTGTAGAGAACCGGTAGAGCGACGGTAGGGGAGGTGGAGAGGCGGCGGCACAGAGAGAGAAGGGAACATGGCGACGGCGGCGTATAGATCTGGGAAGGCGGAGGAAGGCGGCGATGGAGGAACTGGGTTTCGCCGGAAGTAGGGGAGGGGATCGCCGGCGGGCAGGGAGAGATGGAGTAGAGAGAGAGTGTGTGTGTCTGAGAAGTGTGTGTGTGTGAGAGGGTTTATATATATATATATATATATATATATATATATATATATATATATATAAGGATTAATATGGACCATTGATTTAATATGAATGGATGGTTGAGATGGTGATCCAAGTGAAATAGTTTGTTAAAATGTGAGCCATTAGATTCAACTTAAATGTGTTAATATGAATGGATGGTTGAGATGGTGATCCAAGTGAAATAGTTTGTTAAAATGTGAGCCATTGGATTCAACTTAAATGTGTTATTATAAATGGCTTAGATGGAGATTCATGTGAAAGATAATGACTTAATAATAAATGATAATAATGATATTTAGTTTTATTTTTTGAAAAAATATTTAATTCATTTAAAATCTAATAAAATTATTTAATAATAATAATTGTATAATAAATGTAAATGCTTAGTACTACAATAATAATTAGTAATAACATAATAATAATGGCACATATTTGTAACTCAAATTCCATTTGGATTTTGAGGAAAGTCATAGAGATGAAAAACACTTTAAATGTCATTTAGAATGTAGAAAAAAAAAAAAACGAGATAGCCGTATACCATTTTCACAAGATCCGGACACATTCCTTAAAATCCTAAATATTGGCACATATTTGTAACTCAATTTTCATTTGAATTTTGAGGAAAGTCATAGAGATAAAAAACACTTTAAATGTCATTTAGAATGTAGAAAAAAATTAAAAAAAAATAAACGAGGTAGCCGTATACCATTTTCACAAGATCGGGACACATAAAACCCTAAGAACCCTAAATAATGGCACATATTTGTAACTCAATTTCTATTTGGATTTTGAGGAAGGTCATAAAGATGAAAAACACTTTAAATGTCATTTAGAATGTAGAAAAAAATTAAAAAAAAAATAAACGAGGTAGCCGTATACCATTTTCACAAGATCGGGACACATTCCTTGAAATTCTAAATAATGGCACATATTTGTAACTCAATTTCCATTTGAATTTTGAGGAAAGTCATAAAGATGAAAAACACTTTAAATGTCATTTATAATGTAGAAAAAAATTAAAAAAAAATAAACAAGGTAGCCGTATACCATTTTCACATGATCGGGACACATAAAACCCTGAGAACCCTAAATAATGGCACATATTTGTAACTCAATTTCTATTTGGATTTTGAGGAAGGTCATAAAGATGAAAAACACTTTAAATGTCATTTAGAATGTAGAAAAAATTAAAAAAATAAACGAGGTAGCCGTATACCATTTTCACAAGATCGGGACACATTCCTTAAAATTCTAAATAATGGCACATATTTGTAACTCAATTTCCATTTGAATTTTGAGGAAAGTCATAAAGATGAAAAACACTTTAAATGTCATTTATAATGTAGAAAAAAATTAAAAAAAAATAAACAAGGTAGCCGTATACCATTTTCACATGATCGGGACACATAAAACCCTGAGAACCCTAAATAATGGCACATATTTGTAACTCAATTTCTATTTGGATTTTGAGGAAGGTCATAAAGATGAAAAACACTTTAAATGTCATTTAGAATGTAGAAAAAATTAAAAAAAATAAACGAGGTAGCCGTATACCATTTTCACAAGATCGGGACACATAAAACCCTAAGAACCCTAAATAATGGCACATATTTGTAACTCAATTTCTATTTGGATTTTGAGGAAGGTCATAAAGATGAAAAACACTTTAAATGTCATTTAGAATGTAGAAAAAAATTAAAAAAAAATGAACGAGGTAGCCGTATACCATTTTCACAAGATCGGGACACATAAAACCCTAAGAACCCTAAATAATGGCACATATTTGTAACTCAATTTCCATTTGGATTTTGAGGAAGGTCAAAAGATGAAAAACACTTTAAATGTCATTTAGAATGTATAAAAAAATTAAAAAAAAATAAACGAGGTAGCCGTATACCATTTTCACAAGATCGGGACACATTCCTTAAAATTCTAAATAATGACACATATTTGTAACTCAATTTCCATTTGAATTTTGAGGAAAGTCATAAATATGAAAAACACTTTAAATGTCATTTATAATGTAGAAAAAAATTAAAAAAAAATAAACAAGGTAGCCGTATACCATTTTCACAAGATCGGGACACATAAAACCCTAAGAACCCTAAATAATGGCACATATTTGTAACTCAATTTCTATTTGGATTTTGAGGAAGGTCATAAAGATGAAAAACACTTTAAATGTCATTTAGAATGTAGAAAAAAATTAAAAAAAAATGAACGAGGTAGCCGTATACCATTTTCACAAGATCGGGACACATAAAACCCTAAGAACCCTAAATAATGACACATATTTGTAACTCAATTTCCATTTGGATTTTGAGGAAGGTCAAAAGATGAAAAACACTTTAAATGTCATTTAGAATGTATAAAAAAATTAAAATAAAATAAACGAGGTAGCCGTATACCATTTTCACAAGATCGGGACACATTCCTTAAAATTCTAAATAATGACACATATTTGTAACTCAATTTCCATTTGAATTTTGAGGAAAGTCATAAATATGAAAAACACTTTAAATGTCATTTATAATGTAGAAAAAAATTAAAAAAAAATAAACAAGGTAGCCGTATACCATTTTCACATGATCGGGACACATAAAACCCTGAGAACCCTATATTTATTTTTTAATTTTTTTTAAATTTTTTATTGACTAGAAAATAATATTTTAGCCTTTTTTAATTAGTGGTTTTTTTTTAGAAAAAGTTATATAAAAAAAGATAGAAAAAAACTAAACAAATGAAGGTATATAGAAGAAAAGTCAAAAGAGGGACGGACTACCCTATATTTATTTTTTAATTTTTTTTAAATTTTTTATTGACTAGAAAATAATATTTTGGCCTTTGTTAATTAGTGGTTTTTTTTAGAAAAAGTTATATAAAAAAAGATAGAAAAAAACTAAACAAATGAAGGTATATAGAAGAAAAGTCAAAAGAGGGACGGACTACCCTATATTTATTTTTTAATTTTTTTTTAAATTTTTTATTAACTAGAAAATAATATTTTAGCCTTTGTTAATTAGTGGTTTTTTTTTAAAAAAAGTTATAGAAAAAATGATAGAAAAAAACTAAACAAATGAAGGTATATAGAAGAAAAGCCAAAAGAGGGACGGACTACCCTATATTTATTTTTTGTTTTTTTTAAATTTTTTATTGACTAGAAAATAATATTTTAGCCTTTGTTAATTAGTGGTTTTTTTTAGAAAAAGTTATATAAACAAGATAGAAAAACACTAAACAAATGAAGGTATATAGAAGAAAAGTCAAAAGAGGGACGGACTACCCTATATTTATTTTTTAATTTTTTTTTAAATTTTTTATTAACTAGAAAATAATATTTTAGCCTTTGTTAATTAGTGGTTTTTTTTAGAAAAAGTTATAGAAAAAAAGATAGAAAAAACTAAACAAATGAAGGTATATAGAAGAAAAGTCAAAAGAGGGACGGACTACCCTATATTTATTTTTTAATTTTTTTTAAATTTTTTATTGACTAGAAAATAATATTTTAGCCTTTGTTAATTAGTGGTTTTTTTAGAAAAAGTTATATAAAAAAGATAGAAAAACTAAACAAATGAAGGCATATAGAAGAAAAGTCAAAAGAGGGACGGACTACCCTATATTTATTTTTAATTTTTTTTTTAAATTTTTTATTGACTAGAAAATAATATTTTAGCCTTTGTTAATGAGTGTTTTTTTTAGAAAAAGTTATATAAAAAAAGATAGAAAAAAACTAAACAAATGAAAGTATATAGATGAAAAGTCAAAAGAGGGACGGACTACCCTATATTTATTTTTTAATTTTTTTTAAATTTTTTATTGACTAGAAAATAATATTTTAGCCTTTGTTAATTAGTGGTTTTTTTTAGAAAAAGTTATATAAAAAAAGATAGAAAAACTAAACAAATGAAGGCATATAGAAGAAAAGTCAAAAGAGGGACGGACTACCCTATATTTATTTTTTAATTTTTTTAAATTTTTTATTGACTAGAAAATAATATTTTAGCCTTTATTAATTAGTGGTTTTTTTAGAAAAAGTTATATAAAAAAAGATAGAAAAAACTAAACAAATGAAGGCATATAGAAGAAAAGTCAAAAGAGGGACGGACTACCCTATATTTATTTTTTAATTTTTTTTAAATTTTTTATTAACTAGAAAATAATATTTTAGCCTTTGTTAATTAGTGGTTTTTTAGAAAAAGTTATATAAAAAGATAGAAAAAAACTAAACAAATGAAGGCATATAGAAGAAAAGTCAAAAGAGGGACGGACTACCCTATATTTATTTTTTAATTTTTTTAAATTTTTATTGACTAGAAAATAATATTTTAGCCTTTGTTAATTAGTGGTTTTTTTTAGAAAAGTTATATAAAAAAAGATAGAAAAAAACTAAACAAATGAAGGTATATAGAAGAAAAGTCAAAAGAGGGACGGACTACCCTATATTTATTTTTTAATTTTTTTAAATTTTTTATTAACTAGAAAATAATATTTTAGCCTTTGTTAATTAGTGGTTTTTTTTAGAAAAAGTTATATAAAAAAAGATAGAAAAAACTAAACAAATGAAGGCATATAGAAGAAAAGTCAAAAGAGGGACGGACTACCCTATATTTAATTTTTAATTTATTTTTAAATTTTATATTGACTAGAAAATAATATTTTAGTCTTTGTTAATTAGTGGTTTTTTTTAGAAAAAGTTATATAAAAAAAAGATAGAAAAAACTAAACAAATGAAAGTATATAGAAGAAAAGTCAAAAGAGGGACGGACTACCCTATATTTATTTTTTAATTTTTTTTAAATTTTTTATTAACTAGAAAATAATATTTTAGCCTTTGTTAGTTAGTGGTTTTTTTAGAAAAAGTTATATAAAAAAAGATAGAAAAAAACTAAACAAATGAAGGCATATAGAAGAAAAGTCAAAAGAGGGACGGACTACCCTATATTTATTTTTTAATTTTTTTATATTTTTTATTGACTAGAAAATAATATTTTAGCCTTTGTTAATTAGTGGTTTTTTTTAGAAAAAGTTATAGAAAAAAAGATAAAAAAAAACTAAACAAATGAAGGTATATAGAAGAAAAGTCAAAAGAGGGACGGACTACCCTATATTTATTTTTTAATTTTTTTATATTTTTTATTGAATAGAAAATAATATTTTAACCTTTGTTAATTAGTGGTTTTTTTATAAAAAGTTATATAAAAAAAGATAGAAAAAACTAAACAAATGAAGGCATATAGAAGAAAAGTCAAAAGAGGGACGGACTACCCTATATTTATTTTTTAATTTTTTTAAATTTTTTATTGACTAGAAAATAATATTTTAGCCTTTGTTAATTAGTGGTTTTTTTTAGAAAAAGTTATATAAAAAGATAGAAAAAAACTAAACAAATGATGGTATATAGAAGAAAAGTCAAAAGAGGGACGGACTACCCTATATTTATATTTTATTTTTTTTAAATTTTTTATTGACTGAAAATAATATTTTAGCCTTTGTTAATTAGTGGTTTTTTTTAGAAAAAGTTATATAAAAAAAAAGATAGAAAAAAACTAAACAAATGAAGGCATATAGAAGAAAAGTCAAAAGAGGGACGGACTACCCTATATTTATTATTTTATTTTTTTTAAATTTTTTATTGACTAGAAAATAATATTTTAGCCTTTGTTAATTAGTGGTTTTTTTTAGAAAAAGTTATATAAAAAAGATAGAAAAAAACTAAACAAATGATGGTATATAGAAGAAAAGTCAAAAGAGGGACGGACTACCCTATATTTATTTTTTTTATTTTTTTTAAATTTTTATTGACTAGAAAATAATATTTTAGCCTTTGTTAATTAGTGGTTTTTTTATAAAAAGTTATATAAAAAAGATAGAAAAACTAAACAAATGAAGGCATATAGATGAAAAGTCAAAAGAGGGACGGACTACCCTATATTTATTTTTTAATTTTTTTTAAATTTTTTATTGACTAGAAAATAATATTTTAGCCTTTGTTAATTAGTGGTTTTTTTAGAAAAAGTTATATAAAAAAGATAGAAAAAAACTAAACAAATGAAGGTATATAGAAGAAAAGTCAAAAGAGGGACGGACTACCCTATATTTATTTTTTAATTTTTTTAAATTTTTTATTGACTAGAAAATAATATTTTAGCCTTTGTTAATTAGTGGTTTTTTTTATAAAAAGTTATATAAAAGATAGAAAAAAACTAAACAAATGAAGGTATATAGATGAAAAGTCAAAAGAGGGACGGACTACCCTATATTTATTTTTTAATTTTTTTAAATTTTTATTGACTAGAAAATAATATTTTAGCCTTTGTTAATTAGTGGTTTTTTTAGAAAAAGTTATATAAAAAGATAGAAAAAACTAAACAAATGAAAGTATATAGAAGAAAAGTCAAAAGAGCGACAGACTACCCTATATTTATTTTTTATTTATTTTTAATTTTTTATTGACTAGAAAATAATATTTCAGCCTTTGTTAATTAGTGGTTTTTTTTATAAAAAGTTATATTAAAAAAGATAGAAAAAAACTAAACAAATGAAAGTATATAGAAGAAAAGTCAAAAGAGGAACGGACTACCCTATATTTATTTTTTATTTTTATTTTTTTAAATTTTTTATTGACTAGAAAATAATATTTTAGCCTTTGTTAATTAGTGGTTTTTTTTAGAAAAAGTTATATAAAAAAGATAGAAAAAACTAAACAAATGAAGGCATATAGAAGAAAAGTCAAAAGAGGGACGGACTACCCTATATTTATTTTTTAATTTTTTTTAAATTTTTTATTGACTAGAAAATAATATTTTAGCCTTTGTTAATTAGTAGTTTTTTTAGAAAAAGTTATATAAAAAAAGATAGAAAAACTAAACAAATGAAGGTATATAGAAGAAAAGTCAAAAGAGGGACGGACTACCCTATATTTATTTTTTAATTTTTTTAAATTTTTTATTAACTAGAAAATAATATTTTAGCCTTTGTTAATTAGTGGTTTTTTTTAGAAAAAGTTATATAAAAAAAGATAGAAAAAAACTAAACAAATGAAGGCATATAGAAGAAAAGTCAAAAGAGGGACGGACTACCCTATATTTATTTTTTATTTTTTATTTATTTTTTATTGACCAGAAAACAATATTTTAGCCTTTGTTAAATAGTGGTTTTGTTTTTTTTAGAAAAAGTTATATAAAAAAAGATAGAAAAAAACTAAACAAATGAAGGTATATAGAAGAAAAGTCAAAAGAGGGACGGACTACCCTATATTTATTTTTTAATTTTTTTTTTAAATTTTTTATTAACTAGAAAATAATATTTTAGCCTTTGTTAATTAGTGGTTTTTTTAGAAAAAGTTATAGAAAAAAGATAAAAAAACTAAACAAATGAAAGTATATAAAAGAAAAGCCAAAAGAGGGACGGACTACCCTATATTTATTTTTATTTTTATTTTTATTTTTAAGTTTTTTATTGACTAGAAAATAATATTTTAGCCTTTGTTAATTAGTGGTTTTTTTAGAAAAAGTTATATAAAAAAAGATAGAAAAAAACTAAACAAATGAAGGCATATAGAAGAAAAGTCAAAAGAGGGACGGACTACCCTATATTTATTTTTTAATTTTTTTAAATTTTTTATTGACTAGAAAATAATATTTTAGCCTTTGTTAATTAGTGGTTTTTTTTAGAAAAAGTTATATAAAAAAGATAGAAAAAAACTAAACAAATGAAGGCATATAGAAGAAAAGTCAAAAGAGGGACGGACTACCCTATATTTATTTTTTAATTTTTTTTTTTAAATTTTTTATTGACTAGAAAAAAATATTTTAGCCTTTGTTAATTAGTAGTTTTTTTAGAAAAAGTTATATAAAAAAAGATAGAAAAAAACTAAACAAATGAAGGTATATAGAAGAAAAAGTCAAAAGAGGGACGGACTACCCTATATTTATTTTTTAATTTTTTTAAATTTTTTATTAACTAGAAAATAATATTTTAGCCTTTGTTAATTAGTGGTTTTTTTAGAAAAAGTTATATAAAAAAGATAGAAAAAAACTAAACAAATGAAGGCATATAGAAGAAAAGTCAAAAGAGGGACGGACTACCCTATATTTATTTTTTAATTTTTTTAAATTTTTTATTGACTAGAAAATAATATTTTAGCCTTTGTTAATTAGTGGTTTTTTTTAGAAAAAGTTATATAAAAAAGATAGAAAAACTAAACAAATGAAGGTATATAGAAGAAAAGTCAAAAGAGGGACGGACTACCCTATATTTATTTTTTAATTTTTTTTAAATTTTTTATTAACTAGAAAATAATATTTTAGCCTTTGTTAATTAGTGGTTTTTTAGAAAAAGTTATAGAAAAAAGATAGAAAAAAACTAAACAAATGAAGGTATATAGAAGAAAAGTCAAAAGAGGGACGGACTACCCTATATTTATTTTTTTTTATTTTTTTAAATTTTTTATTGACTAGAAAATAATATTTTAGCCTTTGTTAATTAGTGTTTTTTTAGAAAAAGTTATAGAAAAAAAGATAGAAAAAAAACTAAACAAATGAAAGTATATAGAAGAAAAATTAAAAAAAAAAAATTCGGCGACGGAATTATTCCGTCGCTGATAATTATCGGCGACGAATAATTCCGTCGCTGATAAATTAAAAAAATAAAAATATATAAATTATCAGCGACGGAATTATTCCGTCGCTGATAATCTAATTTTTTTTTTTAAAAAATAAATTATCAGCGACGGAAGAATTCCGTCGCTGTTAACGTAAAAAAATAAAAAATAAATAAATTATCAGCGACGGAATTATTCCGTCGCTGATATTTTATTTAGCGACGGAATTAAATTCCGCCGCTGAAATTCCGTCACTAAAACGAATATTCGTCGAATATTCGTTTTTAGCGACGGAATTCAGCGGCGGAATTTAATTCCGTCGCTAAATTTGGCGCCAAATTTATTCCGTCGCTAAAGCATAATTTCCGTCGCTAAATAGCGACGGAATGCTTCCGTCGCTGTTTATTCCGTCGCTAAAACACCAGTTTCTGGTAGTGCATCCGACCAAAAATGGTCATCTCTTATCCCCAGCAGAGTTTCTTTCCAGCAACCGACTGCAGAACTCGCTCATCAGGTTCGAGGCACCTAAAACGCCATCATCTCTAGGGTCAAAGACCCGAACTACGACCGGCTTGATTCCTCTTAAGGATACGTAGGTAGCCTATTAAATAGGTTCAGCCACTCGATCACTTGATCATCCTGCCAAATATGGAGCCTTACTCTTATCGACGACCCCGCTTCCTTCGAAAGCGCCGTCGCCGAGGGGCTACTGTAAGTGCTCCAATTTGAGCTTGTTAGAATTTTCGTTAGAAAATTAACGAAAGTTATAACTTTTCTAACAATTCCTAACATTCCTAACATTTCTAACCAAGTAAGGGTAGATTAGGGATTGCCAAAAAAAGATAAACCAAGAAAGGAATCAAAAAAGCAAAAGAAATAGTCAAAAACCATAAATAGAAACTGCTGGAACAAAAACTGGCTGTTAATTTGATTTTTTTTGAAAAATATTCCTTGTGTCCAAAGCCTGAAGCTGTAATTAATGAACAGTGCACGCTGAAGATCCCATCCGCGCGGACATGTTTGCATTTTTCAGAGGGCTATAAATTGAGCCCTTCAGTCTCAAAAACAAAAAAGAGAGAACACAATCCACAGTTGCACCTTGGCGAAAATAGTGAGAATTCCCTTGAATTGTCACTCTTTTCTCTTGATTATCTTCCCAAATCTCACTCACTCACTATCATATTTAAAGCCTCAAACACTCTTACATTCAAAGCCAAAGCTCCAAAACACAAAGAAGATAGGTATAACCTCCCTCTTCTTACTCTAAATCTCTCATCCATGCATGCATTTTCAAGCTACAAAATGTAGTTCATTCATCTTCTTGCCCTAGATCCAAGAAGATCACCATGGAAGTTCATCTCCATGGATGATCTTCTACAAGGATCTACATTATTTTCAAAGTGTTCTTACTTTCTTGCAAAGAAAACACATTTTCAAAACCCTAAAATTCATTTTCATACATCAAATCTCATTTTCAAAGGATAAAATCCCCCCTTCCCAAGCAAATGAAGTGCTTAGTCCTAATGTACCCCAAGGATGGTTTGATATAGTTGATTCACCACTAAAATGTCAAGTGATCACTAATCAAAACCTAGGGAAATGGGGACAAGCATGGATGCCAAATCCCCTTTAAAATCATGTTTTTCTTTCTTGAGAATTTGCTGTCCAGTAGCAACTTTCCAGAAATATTTTTAATTTATTTTTTGCGTGAGTAAAACTCCCTTTTTCAAATTTTCTTTTAAAGGTCAGACCACCAGTTTTCTGGGAGTCCAGATCTCATATCTGAGATTTCCAGAAGGTTTTGAGTCCTCAAATCTTCTCCAAAATGAAAAATTCTTTCACAGAAATCTTATTTGAGGTGTCCGGAACAACTTTCATTCTCTGAGTTTTCTCAGATTATGAAGTTTTAAAGCCCTTAAATCTATTTCAAAATCAAGTGTCCACTGCCCTTTTCATTCTGGCAGAAGTGTTCTTCAACTTCCAAAAATCTTTTGAGCACCAAAACTCTACCCAAAAATCACACCAAAAATCATGGAATCTGATCAAAGTCTATTAAAGAATTCCCAATTTTTACTTTTCTGATTTTCAACTTATTTTGGCCAACACACACACACACACAAATGATTTTCAGCTTGGAAGACTCGTTTTACGAGGCATTCCGGGTGCACACTAACGTCCTTCCTGGCGTGTAACATGACCTCCGAACCCAAATCTCTAATATCGGGCATTTTTCAAAGTTTTGGCCCTTAAAACAAAAATGGTGTGGCGACTCCGTTTTTTTCCGGTTTTATTTGGTTTTCAAAGAAACGAAAAATCGAATTTTCCCGCGAATGGCACATCATCACACTAAAGCAGAAGAGAAAGCTCTCCCCGATAGAAGTTTATCTAGACTGTCGCATAGAGTTCAAGGAAGCACTGGCTATTCTCACGTGGGAAGAAACGGAGGTGCTAACTCTCGAAGTAGGCTCTACTGCAAGAGAGCTGATCTGGGCTAAAAGTGGAGGAAAATTAGCAAACCATGACTATCGCCTAACCCAACTCCAGAATGCCCTGAGCATGCTCGGCAATAAGGAAAGAAGTGTGGTATACCGTGAAGAGATCAAAGAGACCGTTCGCTTGAACCAAGAACTCTCTAACCTCCTCCGGAGGGTCAGCAATGCACAGTTCAGTCCTGGCAGCCACTGCTGCGCACTGACGTTCGAACAGCTGCGACAAACCATAGACTCCCTCCCCGCGGAGGCACCTAAACCAGTATCCTGGGACAGAATCCGGAAAGCTGTCGAAGCCCCCGGGAATGCATATACAGTCAACGAATTAAAAGAGGACATATGGCCCTATGCTTCGAGAAATCCTCCTCTGACTATGGCTCAGCTCAGAGCAACCTGTTCAGAAGGGACCAAGCCTGATGTCTGCGTCCTGACCCGATCGGGCCAAAACTATGTATTACCACCCAAGGCCACCATAAAGCCAACGGAGCCAGAACCGCTACCCGGCCTGCCCGAAGACACAAGTTCCGTGAAGGAGGACCCGATCCTCACTCAGCTCAAGCAAACCCAGGCGAACATTTCCCTTTGGTCCCTGCTCACATCTTCATACCCTCACAAGCTCAAGCTAGAGGAATGTTTGGCCCGCACCATGGTCCCCGTGGACGCAACTCCAGACGAAGTAATTCAGATGATTGGCAACATCCACTATGGCAACATCATCACCTTCACAGATTTGGACCTGCCAAAATTTGGGGCTGATCACAATGAGCCGCTCTACATCACAGTTCAGCTGGACGAGCGTCGCCTTCCCCGTGTGCTGGTAGACGGAGGTTCCGGAATGAATGTCTTGCCCGCCAAGATGATGGACCTACTTGACATCAAGCCCACAGATTTGAAGCCTTCAGTCCACACTGTCAAGGCCTATGACTCTACTTCCCGCACAGTTCTCGGGGTTGCTACTCTAAATATTTTGTTCGGCAAGTGGATGATCCCCACCGAATTCCAAGTGTTGGACATTCCTATCACTTTCACAGCCATCCTGGGGCGACCTTGGTTGCATCAAATGAATGGCGTGGCATCCACCCTTCATCAGTGTATCAAGTTCATGCAGGGCAACGAGCAACAACAGTCTATGGCGACAGCGTCACCACCGAGGGGACCAACACCAACGGCATTCCAGTGTTAGAGATCAAGCATGATGATGATATGGCATTAACCAGATTCACCTTTGAGACCCCCAAGATCTAAATATGCAGCGTGAACCTTCCACTATTTCGGTACAAAATCCCTCCCGCCATGAAGATGATGAAACTCATGAACTTCATCCTAGGACTGGGGCTCGGCAAAAGGTTACAAGGCCAACACCAAGTTATCGAAGTCAAGGACCACACTATAGTCCAGGGGATCGATTAAGTGCCAACACCAGCTGATATCAAAGAAAATAAAAGGCTTGCCAGCACCAAGGCAGCAGCCCGCAAAAGGGGAACCTCCAACGGCACACCCAACCTCCAACCTTACAGTTTCGACCTCGCTCATTACTTCATCAAGAGAACCAACAGCAGAACTGAGGGAACCGACAAGGGAACCAACAGCAGAACTGAGGGAACCGACAAGGGAACCGACAAGGGAACCGACAACAGAACTGAGGGAACAGTCAGCAGAACCTACACAGAACTGAGGGGACCGAAAGTGAAACTGATGAGGATGAGAAAGAAGCAGGGAAAGTCAGCATAGAGACTACAGAAAGGATGGGAAAGCTAGCAAGGGACCTCAAGCGTTTCAGAGGACTCAAGGCTAATCCGATAAGGGGGCGTTCCTCGACATCACAGCTCTACCTGGACCAATTGCCACCACATTTCAGCATGAGTACACATTCAAAGGAATCCCAGACATAGAATAGCAGCTCGAGACGCTCTTCATGGGAAACAGACTGTTCAGGTCAGCCGCCTAGGCCACATTCGAGACAGTAACTCCAAAGCAGAAGGAACCAGAATTCATAGAAGACGCTCTCAGTGGACTCGCTCTACAGAGTCTTTTTGAAGAAGTCATGGAGGTGCCAAACCTTATTGACCTGGGCTCCGAGGACAGCATGATCGCCATGATCGGGACAGTAGAAGCCAAGCCTCTCGACCCCCGAACCCTCACCAAGCATCCAGCAATGCCACTGAAAAACTGGGTAACTTTCACCGGACCAAGGGCAAGCCAGACAGAAATGGAAGACAAGCTAGGCCTGCACCCATATCTCCCTAAACCTGGTCTCAAACCCTCTGAGTCAGTCCTTGTCAAAGTCCAGTCCTCTGAGTCGTCCGACGGCCTCACGCCGGAAGACTATGATAATGTAGCCAACAATGTATTTCCGTTCGCGTTTAATGAAAAGTCTGATCTTTTGGATTATCCCCTCATTGCCACTTTAACAACTGATAAGTTAACAAACAACTTAAAAGACGTTAATAATGACTAACTTGAAAAAGAAGCAGACACTCTAAACGAACAATACATTAAAGAAGTTCTCAAACGTCTAGTAGACCAAGAGGAAAATCGGGCCCAAGTTGCCGAAGAGGTTATGACTAAAGTGAACCTGGGGTCGGTGCAAGAGCCTAAAGAGGCACAAGTGGGCAGTTTCTTTGCCGGTGCAGAAAAAGAAGCCCTGATAAATCTCCTCAAAGAGAATGTTGACGTGTTCGCCTAGTCATATCAGGACATGCCAGGACTCGATCCCTCAATCGTGGAGCACATAATTTCTCTGGATCCAGAATCCAAGCCTATTAAGCAAAAATTGCGCAAGATCAAGCCAGAGTGGTCCTTGCAAGTGAAAGAAGAAATTGAGAAGATGCTCCGCGTCGGCTTCATCAGAGTAATTAAGTATTGTAACAGTCACCAAGGCTAATGGAAAGGTCAGATGCTGTGTGGATTTCCGAGATCTCAACAAGGCCAGCCCTAAAGATGATTTCCCACTACCCAACATCGACATGCTAGTCGACACCACATCAAATTTCGAGGTAAAATCCTTCGTGGATGGGTTTTCCAGATACAATCAGATCAAGATGTCCGAGGAAGATCAAGCCAAGAGTGCTTTCACCACTCTGTGGGGGACATTGTAGCGTTGTGAGAAAATTTTCATCTTTTCATCTTTTTGAGTCGCCACCTATATTATTCGTTTGGAAACATAGGAAAACCATTTGAAAGAGATTTGAGTTCGGGGCTTAGGTTATGAAATGGGTAGGTTTAGAAGGCATCCATTTCACCCAATCCGGAGATCGGTCTTGCTAAAGAAAAGAGAGGTTTTCAATCTTTTTAATAAAATAATTAAAGAAGAACAAATAAACCCTAATCAATTTCTTGATTAGGAATGTCGGATTGTATGCTTCGAGATCACCTCCATTGACTGAAGGGACTCTAGGCTAATCCTTTTGATGGGATTACACTACTCTAAAATCAATAGAGAGGTTGAGAAGAGAAACGAAAGTTTAAAGGATGATTACCTTTTGAGGAGAGATTCGGACAGAGTTTCGACTCAAGTTTAGAGTTGAAACTTGATACGGACAGAGCTTCGCCTCAATCCTTGATTTGGATCTTGATGCGGACGGAGCTTCGCCTTGGTCCTTTGATTCGGGCTTCGATGTTCGTCAATCAACGTGGTTGAAGGACGAATTTAGGAGTTGTTTGTGAGTGATTTGAAGGAGTCTTTCGTGGAAAGAAACCAACAAATTATGTGTGTTGTGTGTTTTCTTGATCAAGGATCAGAATTGTCGACCTCTGAAACACTGGAAGTCATCCAGTATTTATAGGAGGTTGGAGAGGTGAAGGTGGAGAGGGAAATTACCCTAGGAAGGTTCCAGAACTCAGTTCTGATTGGATACCCGAATTGATAAGGTTTTATCCAAAAAGAGAGTTTGAAACGGAGAAGGAGAGTGATTTCTGCACATCCTGTCGAGGGGATATCTCGCGCGAGATATGATATCTCGTGCGAGATAACTAGTCTGATGACTATTTTGTCCTCTTCAGTTGTTCCGTTACTCAGTTAGGTCCAAAACTAATGAGGTTAGTTAGAAACTTAACGAAACATGACGAAACTGATATGCTTTCATCAAAACATAAAAGAGAGATGAAGAGTAGTGTAATCATGTAATTATGGGTTCAGAATGGGGTGTCTACAGAGCCCCTCGGCGACAGGTCTTATGAAAGAAGAAGTGTCGTCGATAGAAAAGACATCATTCTGAACGCTGGGATGGTCGTGCCGCACGGCTGCCTACGTATCTCTATCGGAGAATCAGACCAAAACGTAGTTCGACTCCAAAACACGAAAATGTTGCTTTAGGTATTTTGAAAATCGAGGAGATTTTATTTTTGAAAAGGCAAATCCATACTGAGGAATCAAATCATGACCCAATTCTGAAGATACCTATTTTTTGAAGTGAGGTGACGATCTTGGCGATTCAAGACCGGGCTTTTGTTGAGTAGTACTTGACATACTACTTGTAGATGCTTGACACACCTACTTGGTGATGATCCACCTGTAAGGGCGCTGAATCGGGCTTTTGATGGTGAGTACTTGACATACTTACCCTAGATGCTTGACACATCTATTTGATGACGATCCACCTGTAAGGGCGCTGAATCGGGCTTTTGATGGTGAGTACTTGACATACTTACCCTAGATGCTTGACACATCTATTTGATGACGATCCACCTGTTTGGGCGTTGAATCGGGCTTTTGTTGGAATATGCTTGACGCATGGCACTTGACGTGATAGATGATTGACGCGATGGTTGCTTGACGCAATGGATTCTTGACGCGATGATTGCTTGACGCAATGGCTGCTTGACGCAATGGTTTCTTAACGCTATGGCTGCTTGACGCAATGGATGCTTGACGCTATGGTTGCTTGACGCAATGGATGCTTGACGCGATGATTGCTTGACGCAATGGTTGCTTGACGCAATGGTTGCTTGACGCGATGATTGCTTGACGCAATGGTTGCTTGACGCAATGGTTGCTTGACGCTATGGCTGCTTGACGCAATGGATGCTTGACGCTATGGTTGCTTGACGCAATGGATGCTTGACGCGATGATTGCTTGACGCAATGGTTGCTTGACGCAATGGTTGCTTGACGCGATGATTGCTTGACGCAATGGTTGCTTGACGCAATGGTTGCTTGACGCTATGGTTGCTTGACGCTATGGGTGCTTGACGCAATGGATGCTTGACGCTTTAAGAGATGCTCGACGCACTTAATTGGATGCATAGAAAGGTATATGGTATGAAAAAATCCAAACACTCAACATGTTTGATCTAATTCTTGAAAGTAGGCACTTGACGTGCCTTACGCATTTTAATTCCTGCAAGAGGGTTAGTGAAAGCATTTGCATAACAACATACATTCACTTAAGCATTTATTTGTTCAAGACGATCAATGCGCACTCGACTCCAAGAATCAGCGGGGAGAATGAGTTTTATTATGTGAGAATTGAAAATTATTTGTGATTGAGATTTTGGTTTTGAAGACCATCTCGTGAGGTCCATCTAAAGATCGAATGAGACAATCGTCTAATAGGATTCCGTTGAGATAACCCAAGTTCAACACTAAGGTTCAGGATACTTTAGAATTCTTCGTTGTCGCAGGACTTTTTCATCGTCAAGCCCCAAGTTTCTCATGTGATGATCATTGACTGAACAAGGTCCAAACCACTCTAATGGCTTTTGCTATGTAGAACTGATGCTGCCCAATCGAAAGCACGTATTTTCCAAAGGCTTCTCTTGACACCAAGCCCCAAGACTTCTTGTATGCTGCAGATGACTTCGTGAACAGGCTTCTGAGGCTGCATGAATTGAAGAAGGATCCCCTCCTTTTTCCCTTTGAATTTTTTTTTCTTAGTGACGCACCCTGGTTTTTGCCTAGACCGCCCTCTCGGGTTTTCAATCTAGCGGGCATCTCTTTTGCGTCTTTTGCTTTTTGTGCTCTAACTTTTGCCTAGGCCGCTCTTTACGAGTTTTCAACCTAGCGAGCTATTCTTTTTTGAAAAGTATGTGTACTCGAAGAGAACTCAGAGGAGAGAATTTTGTCAAGGAGAGACGGGCTCTATTCTTTGGAAGGTGATCCAAGCATTGACTCTTTCGGGGGAGTGTATTCTCTAATGATGAGAGTGAGAAGCAAAGCCCCTAATGCAGATTTGATTACTCTTGAGAGTTTGAGTAGAGATTGACTGGGGGAGGAAAGTTTAGGAAGCCCCAGTTTTGTTGCTTGAATTTCAAGAATGTGTATGAGAGTGGCTAAGAGGAAGCCCCTAGACTCAACAAAGAACGCTATATGGCTCAAAGATCTAGAAAAGTTGTTCTACTTTTAATGGACCTTGCATCATCTTAGAAATTTCTTAACGAGTTTGAAAAGAAAGCCAATCGTTAGCATGACTTAAGGCTAAACATTTCTCTTTATGGATTGATGTTGAAAGCCTTTCTTCATTTGCGCTGTCATTCGGGCTTCATTGTAAGAGGATGTTGAGGGATCCTCTTTTCTTCATTGATATCACTTGACTCTTCTTCTTTGCGGGAGAGTCCTTCTTGTTTTTGTTGAAATTTCATCCTTGTTGTGGGGCGATGAAGGCTTGTGAGTTTTTCTCTCTCTTTTTTTTTTTTTTTTTTTTTTTTGATGCTCTATTTTTGTCTAGGACGATTTGAGGAGTTTCATCCTAGCGAGCTTTTTATTTATTTTGTACTCTCAAAGCCTTGAATTGAGTAGCCCCACTTTTCTTGGGATGAATGTTGATAGCAGCGCCTTTGGCTTCCTTCGTTTGTTGATCTTCGACTTTCAACACGAGTAATGTTTAGCCTTAAGCCTTCTAAGGATAGTTTTCATTTCAAACTTGTTTAGAAGTTTCTATTTTTCGTGATGATTTAAGGAATGAGGGTCCACTATTCAACATAGATCAAATGATACTCATAAAGAAAACAACTTTTGGGAAAGTGTTTAGGATAAAGAGATAACTTTTATTGATAAGGAAATTCGAAACAGACTCGATAGTTTACTTGACACAAACTAGAGAAGATAGAGATGGACTAGAATGACAGAATGACTCTTCGAGAACATACTAGAAAATTGACCTAATCTATATATTTTTTTTTCTCTTTTTTTTCAAAGGAAAAGGGAGAGGACAATCGGAGCCCCAAGGCGGTGATGCTTCAGTTGATCTTGCCGGCTTCATACAAGTCTTGGATGGCATCCCTCAAATTGTAGCAATTGTTGGTGTCATGACCACTAAACTGATGGTAATCGCAAAATTTGTCGTGGTCCCAATCTTCTCTCATTTTCTTAGGATGATAGTCTTCCATTGGCTTCAGTTTTCCTTGGCCTACTAGATCATCGAACATTTCCTTAAGAGTAGCCCCACCAAAATCATGATAGGTACGACCGATGCTCCCCTTTGTTGGACGATTCTCCTTTTCTGAATTCTTTCTAAGAAGGATCAATTCATCAATTCTAAGGCCCGATTTATGGAGTTCGAGGAAACTAGGGAAGTAATTGCCGGCAAGCTTCTCTTGATACTCTTCGCGGAGGCATTGAAGTAGGATATGAATTTGTTCGTCTAGGCTTGGCCTATCAACGATTTCAGTCAGTTTGATCCTCCGTCTCTTGACGAAGTCTGCGAATGATTCCTTCGGAAGTTGCTTGGTTTGCTCAAGGTCTCTCCTAGTAGTGCAGGTAGGTAGTGTTGTCCTCAAAATGTTCTTGGAAGGCACGACTGGCGAGTGGCCAATCAAGCCTTGTGGAGAGTGGAAGAGTCATGTACCAATCTCTAGCGGCACCATCGAGAGTTTGAGGGAAGCATTGAACTAGCAAGTTGTCATCGACACCCATAGGTAGCATGGCCCAAGAGTAGGTTTCCAGATGGATTTTTGGACAAGTAGAACCATTGAATTTTGCAATGTCGGGTATCTTGTACTTTCTAGGAAGCTTTGACATGGACTGACGAAGGGTGTCATAGTTGATAGAGAGCGAGGCTCCCTTACTCACATCGAGGGATGCAAGTTTCTTTTCTAGCATTGCCATGGTAAGGGGTTCGTCCTTGCTTTCCCTCTTTCTTTCTTTCTTGGAAACATAACTCTCATTGTCGGATGAGGAAGATGATGAGCTAGACTCATACACCTTTTTCTTGTGCTTGCGGTGGCTTTTAGCCTTCTTAGTGTATGATACTTCATCATCGGAAGAGGTCCTACTTTCTTTCTTCTTTGAGCTTAATTCGGCCACTTGTAGTTTCATGGCTTGGAGTTCGTCAACCATGGCTTTCATTTCCCCGGCTTGGATTCTCCTTTCAAGTTCTAATCGGGCCTCCATTTCATCGGCTTGGGCTTGTAGCATTTCCTCGTATCGAATCCTTTGATCCTCAATTTCCTTCTTGAGTGCTTCGGAATTCATCGGGTCGAAAAGAAATTGAGATGCTACCGTTGGAGAGGTGAGGGAGCTTGACGACCTTAGATATGAACTCGAGATATCCTAACGAAACGTCTTTTCGAATATTAGCCCCAAATGATCCTAGATGGAGAAAAGGATGATGGTTAAAATTACCTCACGAGTGATTTTTTGAAGTTTTTATTTTTATTAGAGACGGAGTTTTGACTCAAGGAGGGAGCGCACATCGATCATCAATTATAAACACAGATTCTGCAAATAAAATCTCGCGCGAGACTTGGTTATCTCGCACGAGATAACCATTCGGAGAGATGGATCTTTCCTCTTTTTATTTCCTAAATTCATGGTCGGACGGAAAAAGATCCGTTTTCTATCTAGCATCCTAGGTAAATCTTGCAGGCATGCGTAATTCGAATCAACCCTGGGGACTCGGTAATTGACCATTCTTTGTAAAATAAAGCCACGTAAAATTGACCGGAAGGATTTTTTTTTTCTTTAAAGGGACTTCCGAAAGGGTCATTCCGAAGGGACGTTTCCGAAGGGACTTTTTCTTTTTCCGAAGGGACTTTTCCGAATCCTTTCTCGATAGTCAATTTTACATTAACTTTATTTTGGTCAAAGACAAGAAAGATTACCAAGTCGAAACCGACCGGTCACGGAGTGTTCCTAGAAAGACAATCTACATGAAAATGTGGCGATGCAGGGCTGGAAGGCTAGGCTCCCCGCGATATGACAATCTAGGTGAATTGAATACGCGGAGTGGGATGATCCAACTTCGGAGAGACCGGCGACTGGGTGGTTACCGTCATCCGTCCTTAGTGTGGGTCCCGGGTTTATAGAGGGTATGCAGTGCAATGACAGTTATATCATGAGTGCGCGTGTGTGAAAGTCAATCTAGGTGATAGAGTAAAAATAGAGATTTTTTTTTTGAAAGATAAAAGAAAAAACAGATAGTGGCCGCACCAAGTGGTTGCCTACGTTTCTCCCAAATTAGGAAGACTCAGGCCGTCGTAGTTCCACATAAAGAGAGAGAAAGAGAGATAAATAATTCAATTTACAACTCCCGAATCCCCAATGGACCGGACTTTAATTAAATAAAATCCAATCGCACGCAGTTCATAAATAATAATCAATTATTTAAAGGAAACGAAGGTTCGAGTTCTACACCTTAAGGGAGGCCTTAAGATGCGGGAACTCTGCAGATAATGAATTCTGGGATCCCCCTTGCATGTTCGGCTCTCGTCTTGAACTTTTGAGGAGAACGGGAGAAATCAGAAAACAACCAGATTGCCGAAGCAATATCTCGCGCGAGATATGATATCTCGCCGCGAGATATGCTTCATCTGAGAGCAGAAAATTCGAATTTAAAATTTTATTTTTTTTTGAAAACCTCTCTTTTAATTTTGACGCAAGTTTAAGCCTCTTAATTTTACAGTCCCCAGCGGAGTCGCCACTGTAGCGTTGTGAGAAAATTTTCATCTTTTCATCTTTTTGAGTCGCCACCTATATTATTCGTTTGGAAACATAGGAAAACCATTTGAAAGAGATTTGAGTTCGGGGCTTAGGTTATGAAATGGGTAGGTTTAGAAGGCATCCATTTCACCCAATCCGGAGATCGGTCTTGCTAAAGAAAAGAGAGGTTTTCAATCTTTTTAATAAAATAATTAAAGAAGAACAAATAAACCCTAATCAATTTCTTGATTAGGAATGTCGGATTGTATGCTTCGAGATCACCTCCATTGACTGAAGGGACTCTAGGCTAATCCTTTTGATGGGATTACACTACTCTAAAATCAATAGAGAGGTTGAGAAGAGAAACGAAAGTTTAAAGGATGATTACCTTTTGAGGAGAGATTCGGACAGAGTTTCGACTCAAGTTTAGAGTTGAAACTTGATACGGACAGAGCTTCGCCTCAATCCTTGATTTGGATCTTGATGCGGACGGAGCTTCGCCTTGGTCCTTTGATTCGGGCTTCGATGTTCGTCAATCAACGTGGTTGAAGGACGAATTTAGGAGTTGTTTGTGAGTGATTTGAAGGAGTCTTTCGTGGAAAGAAACCAACAAATTGTGTGTGTTGTGTGTTTTCTTGATCAAGGATCAGAATTGTCGACCTCTGAAACACTGGAAGTCATCCAGTATTTATAGGAGGTTGGAGAGGTGAAGGTGGAGAGGGAAATTACCCTAGGAAGGTTCCAGAACTCAGTTCTGATTGGATACCCGAATTGATAAGGTTTTATCCAAAAAGAGAGTTTGAAACGGAGAAGGAGAGTGATTTCTGCACATCCTGTCGAGGGGATATCTCGCGCGAGATATGATATCTCGTGCGAGATAACTAGTCTGATGACTATTTTGTCCTCTTCAGTTGTTCCGTTAGTCAGTTAGGTCCAAAACTAATGAGGTTAGTTAGAAACTTAACGAAACATGACGAAACTGATATGCTTTCATCAAAACATAAAAGAGAGATGAAGAGTAGTGTAATCATGTAATTATGGGTTCAGAATGGGGTGTCTACAGACATACTATTACACGGTCATGCCGTTCGATTTGAAGAATGCTGGGGCTACTTACTAATGGGCTGCAATAGCTCTCTTCCATGACATGATTCACAAGGAAATCGAAGTATATGTCGACGACATGATCATCCACTCCAGAGGATCAGACATGCAGCACATGATAGATTTAAGAAAGTTCTTCAACAGACTCAGAAAGCACTCCATGAGATTGAACCCTGCAAAGTGCACCTTCGGTGTCAAGCGAGGCAAAGTACTGGGGTACATGGTCACAGAAAGAGGTATCGAAGCCGATCCCAAGAAAATCAAGGCCATCATCGACATGAAGCCGCTGCAGACACTGACAGAAGTGAAAAGTTTTATGGGAAGACTTCAGTACATCAGCCGCTTCATCAACCAGTTGACATCTCTCTGCGAGCCAATGTTCACGTTAATGAAAAAGAATGCCGACATCAAATGGGACTCCGAGTGCCAGACAGCTTTCGAGAGAATCAAGACATACTTGGTGAATCCCCCAATCCTATGCCCGCCACATGAAGATAAGCCACTCCTCCTGTACCTGAGAGTGACAGACACGTCAATTGGAGCAATGTTAGCGCAAGAACAGAAAGATTCCAAAGTTGAGCATGCAATCTACTTCATAAGCCAAAAGCTTCAGGGAAGTGAACTCAGCTACTCATTATTAGAAAAAACTTGTACCGCCTTGGTATGGGTATTCGAGAAACTAAAACACTACATGTAGTCACATTCAGTGTTCCTGGTCTCCAAGATGGACCCCGTCAGATATCTCTTCGACAAGCCATCTCTATCAATGAGATTAGCCTAGTGGTCATTCTTCCTGGCTGAATTCGACATCAAGTACATGGTCAAAAAATCAACAAAGGGCAGAGTAATGGCAGATCAGCTGGCAGACTTCCCAAGCAGTGAACTCAAGGGTCCTGATCCGCAGTTTCTGGATGACTGTGAGTACCCCGACCCAAACTCATGTTTTTGGGTCCACTTTCCTTCAATTGCAAAGACTTTGCCTTAATATTAGGCTGGTCTCATTTATTCACATTCATTAGTTTTGGGTCTGCCTCCTTTCGCCCCACTCTGCCAGTAAAACGACAAGTGTCATACGACAATACAAATTTATCCCCAAACATTATTAAATAGGGGGATTTTCTTTATTTGTAAGCAACAACGGGGGGGGGACACAAAGAACAAACAGAGGGAGGCACGACTCACTACTCTCTCCTTCTACACGCTCACTTTCTCTTACTAAACGCACATGCAGAGACCACTCTCTCTCTAGATGGATTCCACGGATTCCTCACCTTTCATACCCTAAATCATCTTCTCCGGCCTCCCTCACCGGAAACCTAATCCTCCCTCACCAAAAAACCATCAACCGACTCACCAATCACTCTCTCTCTCTCTCTACCCACAACATTCTCTCTCTATACGATGTTATGGAGCCCTCTTCCCCAATCATCTTCTTCTCCACCAACAACCATCACCAAATCTCCCTCTAATGGCATCTTCAACAGCCCTCTCTCCCTAAATCGCCTTCCTCACTCTAGCTCCCTCTCTCTAAACTCACCGGCGACCCAATCCACCTTTCAAACCTCCTCTCCGCTCTCTCCTTCGACCCACAACAGAGGCCTTCACCTAGGTTCTCTCTCTAATCTCCAAACCGGTGACAACCTTGTTCCGGCCAGGCCCCAAATCAGCGCCGTCTCATCTGTTCCGGATCCTAGGCCAGTTTAACCATCATCAACATCACTAAGTTAAGAAGTTGTCTGTCCTATTTCATCGTCCTGAAGCCGATTTGAAGATTTCCTATACCGACATGGTCTTGCCTTGGTTTTTAATCACGTTGGTCATGTTCTGATTCTTGTGCTCTGAATGTTTTAGTTGTGATCTGGCCATTGTTTGAACTATGTTATATTTGTGATGTTCATGATCTGATTCATATGTTTTATCTGTACAATGGCTTGAGCATGTTGTTTGTGATTTAATCACAAAGATGAGTGTGAATCATCTATATTCACACTCATCTGAGTGTTGATCCCTTCCCCCATGGTTTCTGAATGTGTTGGATCATTTTCATTGAGTTAGGAAGTGAGGGTTCTTTAATTTTGACCCAAGAAATGTGGTCATTCACATTGGGTCACCGAAACCCCATGACCTTCCCATAATACTCTATCTCAGTCTCTTCATTTTTCTAGTTAGCCTCTTAGCCTTAGAACGGTATTGGTGGCATGTCCACCCCTTTTGTAAGAGACAGTCTGACCAGGGCATCCTGTGTCATACGACATCCACGCTCCTGGGTAATCCTGTGTCGTATGACACCCATGGCCCTGAGCAGTCCTGTGTCGTATGACATCCGCGGCCCTGGACAAACTGCCTCAACTCATTTCCTTGTAATTCAATTTCATCAATTGTAAGTGGGATGTGGCCTCCCACAGTAAAAGGTTCACAAGTTGTAATCCCTCCTTTTAATCAATAAAGCAAAGCATTAAAATGCATTTTATTACATATTTTGTCACACATAAATTGCACACACGTTTGGATGTTTTGAATGTTGAATATAGAAAGACTCATCTACGAACGAGGCGTGTTGGGTGAACTCCCAAGTTCTTCCCAACACGTAACCTGACCCCTGGACCCAAATTCTCTTTTAAAAAGGTTTTTCAATGTTTTCCTTAAAAATGGCGTGGCGACTCCCAAGATAATTTATTTTATCTTACATTTTTTCGACGAGCGTTCATTCAGTGGCGACTCTGCTGGGGACTTGAAACCTGTTTTCAAAAGTGGGTCAAAATTTCGTGTTTGTTCAACATTCAATCCCTTCATTTGTGTGTTCATTGTTTGTGGCATTATATGTGTGTAAATGCATTTCTTGCTTTGCTTTATTCCCTCCCTATCCTTGCTTCCTTTTGAGATTGTGTTGGTGCTTGGGGCTGAGATTTTGTGCTATGCTTGGAGGCTGGGGCTGGTCCTGGTTTGTCGCTCAGATTATGGATGTGTGACTCCTTATGTCACGCGACACAATTGACCTCATCAGTCTTGTGTCACGCGACATAAGTGGTCAATTTTGCAGGATTTGATTTCCGGTGCAGATTGTGATTGTGGGGCAGTCCCCCATGATCAAGTTATTGATCCTTGATTATTTTGCTCTGTGGGGTGTGTGTTTGTGTTATTTTCCATTTCATCTCCTTTTCAAAAAAAAAATAATAAAAAAAAGATAAAAAAAAATAATAAAAAAATATATAAAAAAAAGAGAAAAAACAGAAAAGAAAAAATCATGTTTACAAAAAAAAAAAAGGAGCAAAAAATATTTTCCTAGAAGATACCTTCACACTACTCGCACGCTACCCGCACATAGAGTTAGAACCCGGGAGTGTACGGACGGCATCGCGGACAGTGACGTGTTTCGCTTACGCTTGAGCGCCTAAAGTCCTCCTAGCCTATAGAGTAGGAGCCAACACTTGTCCGTGACACACTCTTTATCGTGACCGGTTGGTTTTTGGCAAAATACTTTTCAAAACATGTTTCAAACTCGGTTTTCAAAATTTTCTCACAAAGTCTGAGTCATGCTTCGTTCCCAAAGTCTTGGCATACTCTCCTTCTCCATGACGAAATTACGACATAACTCAATGTGAGTACATGTCACAGCTTTGACATGTCTCGACGTGAGTACATATCGATTTCTCGACTTGGCTTCGCAAGAGGTCATGACGCGTTTTCGACATGTGCTAGCGCGAGATCATGTCGAATTTTTGACACATACTAACGAGAGGCCATGCCAAAATTTCGCCAAGAAGCGACGAGAGGACATGCCGGATTTTCGACTCGAAGTGAGGAGAGGTCATGCCGAATTTTTTCCAGGATTTTACCTGCAACTTGCGGTCTCGTACATTCAAACGTACTCTCGACCCTCTCTCCTCCCGATTCAAGACGTTGACTTGGACTTGGTTTTGAAAATCTTGAGTTTGACTTGTTTTGATTTGTATGACCATAGGTCCGTTTTGCCTTTTGATTGGTGGGTTCCACGTGCCCTATGTGACCTCTGTCGGGATTGTCCGTCCCGGGAGTGCAATACCGGCGGAACCCACTAGTCCAGGATTAGTGTAGAATGCGAAAAAGAAGATGTCCCCCTTTTCCAACCATTCTTAGGACTAATAATAATTGCTTTTATTCAATCCATTAATAAGATGTTGCATGAGTCCATCTCCTTCCGTACTCCTCCCTCTCCCATACCATCTCAGAGTTCTCTATCCTCCGCCTTATACTCGCTCTCTCCTCTCCAGTTAAGGCAAGTTGGGTGCGCGATTCGATTCCCGGTGCTCGTTTAGTTCGCGTCTTGAGGCAGTTGCAGTGTCAGCAGAGCTCGCATCCGTTTCAATTTCAGAGATGCCCAGTGCGGAAAAGAGTATGCCTACTCAATTTGAGGGTTCATCTGCCATGGTTCAGCAAGGCATGCAGGATCTGTCCATGGAAGAGATGAGGGCTAATTTGGAAGCAGCTCTAGTTAGAGAGCGTGAGGCCCAGTTACTCATTCAAGCCGCTAAAGCTAGAGAAGAGGCGGCACACTCTACGTTGGTGAAAACAATGAGAAGCCGTGGCATTGCAGTGATTAGACATGCTAATGGGACTTATGAGGAGATTACTGATACCAATGAGTTTGATGTCGAGACCAGGAATGTCTCCCTTCCCCCTTTGCTCCAACATGTCATCAAATTCCGAGTCTTGGTGTGCGGTCAAGCCCTCAGACAAATTTTGGTTTAGTTGGAGGACCGCAGCCGATGTTCCATGATTTGACCTCCTCACCAATCCCCAATGCTTCCTTGCCTCTAAGCCAGCTTGGGTCCCAACTTTCTAACAGTCAAGGTTTGGTGCTTCCGGGTTCTCAGTATCAGCAGGGTCAGTCCCATGGTCCTCACTTCCAGGGTAACGCCCAGTATCAGGGTCAACATCCTCGCTCCAGGAATCAGTTCAGCCAGGATGGACTTCTACCATTTCCTGCTAATCAACTTCAACTTCAAGGAGGGTTTTCTCAATCACTGATGGGCTCCTTTTATGCTTTCAGCTCGTCGCCGATGCAGGGTCAGTATTCAGAAACAACCCCATACTCGACTGCTAGGACCCTGCTTTGGAATCAAATGTCCTTCGCTCCCACCATGGCTCCCATTCGGCAAAAGGTGCCAACACCCGAGTCACCTCCAAAGATGGTTCAAAAGAAGAGAGAAAAGCAGTACTTTGATGATGTGGGAATGCCTATAGAAGAATTCTTTGAAATCTTAGCAAGCGGAGGACTTGTCCAGCCATTGGTGAATTATAGCCCTGTTCGTCGCAACCCAAAGCGGGACACTAGCAAGTTTTGCCTCTACCATCAATATCCCGGCCATGTCACCAACAACTGTGTCGCTCTGAAGTCGCTCATTCAAGGGCTCATGGATGAAGGGAAGCTTGAGAAGGGTCCTTACCCCACTGTCGCCACCAATCCTTTTTTATGATATCAACAGAAGCCCGGAGTTTCTCCATCTGAAGACAGAGAAGTCAGTCAGTCAGCGTCATAGGTTCTAGAGTGTCTTTTACGTTGTCATCAATTCTGTCAAGTCCAAGATGGACCAGTCTTTTCTTTCAATGATAAAAATCTTTGTTTCTCTTCTTGCTAGACTCGAGACATCACTAGCACACCTACATTACGCTCAATTGAAATGGTTTTATTCTAGATGATCACTTGTGCTGCTCAATCACTGATCCTTTGAAATGACTCATGTTTAAATTAATCGGAGTGAGAAAATCAATTGATATCCTTCTCAAATTGGGGCTTACCAACTCCCCATCTTGCATCTCATATGCTCACATCTCTTTCATCATCCTCACATCTCGTTGCTCGATGAATTTGCATGGATCTTTTCTCATTTAAAGCTTAAGAAAGCAATGAAGACTTATTCTCGTTTAGGTCATCCGGTAGTGATTGTGGTTGAAGCCTTTCACCCATAGGGAAGCCATTACCTCACCCTCACTAAATAATATCCTTTCATTTCAAGATCGGCATGTTTTGAAACCTTGTTTAGCCATCACCTTTGCTCCTTGCCGAGAGAAGTCCAAGTAATGCCAAGAAGTTAGCTTCGAGAGTCGGCGACGCATAAAATATTCAAGTCATGAAGGAAGGACAGATATAATCCTCAGCTCCTCAGGAAGCCTTCCAAATTCTCAAAAGAAGGATTTTAAATCCTCACAATCTCAGATATAATCCTAAGCTCCTCAGGAAGCCTTCCAAATTATCAAAAGAAGGATTTTAAATCCTCACAATTCAGCAAAAGTCCTCGACTTCTTAAGAAGCTCTCCAATGATCAAAAAGGAGCCCGAATTCTAGCAAGTTCGCAAAAGTTCTCGATAGCTTGGACTTCCTCTCACCATTACCTTAAATCAATCCCAAGCCATCCTCTCAATTTTAGAGGATATTCCCATTACCTTAAATCAATCCCAATCCATCCTCTCAATTTTAGAGGATATTCCCATTTCCTTAAATCAATCCCAAGCCATCCTCTCGCTTTTCGAGGATATTCCCATTACCATTACCCTCGCCTTTGGCCAAAGTCAAAATTTGACCTCTCATTCTTAGAGGCAATCAATCTTCCCCGCCATAGATTTCCCAAACACATCCCTGCAAGCCAACCTCTCATCTTTAGAGGTTCAGTCAGCAAAAGGCCCAGCCGACCTCTCATTTTAAGAGGTCATGACTTCCAAAATTACCCAATGGCCGATCGAAGCCCGAAAACCCATCTACAGTCCCTACCGAATAGTAATTTCATTCCAGTATCTTCGAGAGCTAAATCAAATTAATGCTCCATTGCTTGCTTAAATTGGAACCTAATCCATCTTGGCTCAAAGTCATTAATCTATGATTGTGCAAATTCAGTCCATTCATTTGGCACTTCATGTGAGCATATTTCATTTCTCCTCCGCAAACACTTGCCGTGGATGCCTCACTGGGGCTTCGCATCCGTGTCTTGCATTGACACTCCAAGAGGACATGTTTTTCAATGATCCAGTTCTCAGCAAAATCCTCAAAGATCCTCGAATTTCAAAATTCATTCTCTTTTCAATCGGGACTTGCCCGAACTACGGCGACCTGAGCTCCTCGTTAGGAGGGGAACGTAGGCAACCATAATTGGTCCGGTCGAAATCACGAACAAATCTCAAAAAATCCGGTCTCCTCAAGGGCCGTCCTTATACACCTTCCATCTTTTCGAGCTTGATTCTCGATATCAGTTGGTTTTCTCCTCAGGATTGATCAAAATATTTGTTCATATCAGGATTGGTGATTGAATAACCCGAACATCGATAAAGGGTTTTAAGCAGCCTTGTGATCGTCACGAATAAGACAAGTTTTCAAGTGTCTCGACAAGTCTCCTCTCTCTCCATCATAGGGAAATAGAGCCAAACACTGTATTTCTGTCAGCATGGGCTTCCATACACTTTTCCACACCTTGTGATGCTTATACTCTCCCAAAAGAGTCAAACCCAAAAGCGAGAGTGTCATACACAAATTCAGGATCCATTCCCACTCTCAAAAATCGTGCCCCTGCACGTAAACATTTTCGAGTCTTATCCAGCGACTGATTGACTGCAGTATGAAACGATGGGTCGCCTCCTCGGCCATAAGATGACTCTGTCTGCAATAGGGATGCATTGAATCTCTCCAAGCTGGGGCTTTTGTTAAGCTGTTCTCTCAGGCTCTCTTTACCAGATTCCCTCCAGGTTTGCTTTGCATCATCAACTGGGGCTTCGCCATGGTCATCTCATTAAGATCTGGGGCTTCGCCTAGTCATCCCTTCAAAGCCGAGATCATTCTCTGCACATGCTCTGCTGCTTGCCTCCTCGGACGTGCGATACACTTTGTTATTATCAGCCACAATCAACCTGCTGCCACCAGTACTCCCGGGAGCATCCCCGACTTGCCTAGGATGCACCATCCATACACTATCACTCATACATTTCCCCACCTCATGGGAGAGGGTCCAACCCATACACCATTATATACATTCATCCCATACACAATCCATCATAGCATAATTGCTCCATACATATCCGCTTGTCAAGCCTTGCAAAAAAACCTCACTTCCCTTCCATCCCCAACTGAGATGGACTTGTGCAACCAAAGATTAATAATGCATAAGCAAAATTTCAATAATTGAATAAAATGCAAAGTTCCTAGAGTGTTGTGTTTTCCCCCCACAGGGTACAATAATCAGGTGATCATAATCTGATCATGGGGATTGCTCCTCAAATCACAATCTGGACAAAGAGTTCAAACCTTACAAATGGCACTTTCTGCCTTCATCATCTTCATCAGTCTTTTCTTCAGACTTATCAGTATCATCTGAAAGAACCTTAGCTACCTCAGTCTCCAAGCAATGCTCGTCGAAAAGAGTTTCAGCTGCTTCAATCTCCAAGTATTAGGGCTCTTTAGCCTCATCTTCAAGAGCCCCATTCTCAATGGCAAACCATCTCCAAGAGCCCATTCTCAAGGGCGCGTCATCATCAAGAGCCCGTTCTTATGGGCAGATCTTCACAAAAAGCCCGTTCTCATGGGAAGATCATTATCAAGAGCCCATTCTCATGGGCAGATCTTCATTCAGAATCCATTCTCATAGGCAGACCTTCAAATAGGCAGACCTTCAAAGAGCCCATTCTCATGGGCAGATCTTCGTTCAAAAGCCCGTTCCCATGGGCGCAACTTCATCAAGTCCTGTATGAACCGGCACGTCTTCATCAGAGTCCCCTTGTTGGACGAAAAATCATCAACAAAGACCGTCTCTCGCACGGCAAAACAACCTTTCATCATCAGCCGTAGCTTCAGTCCCTCCGACAGCTACAAGTAAGCACATCACAGGTATGAAAGCATATTCACCTGCAAATCATCATTACTTTCTCGGATAAAGTCATTTCATCTCCTTTGAGTTCATCTCGCTTCAATATCTTCTTCGGTTTGAGGCACCATATGTTCTCACTTCTTTTGGGTATAAACGCCCGCCTCTCAGTCTTTCTCAAGAAAATCGGGGGTGACTCCCAAAGAAAAAGTCAAAATCGCGGGTGACTCCCAAAGAAAAAGTCAAATCGCGGGTGACTCCCAAAGAAAAAGTCAAATCGCGGGTGACTCCCAAAGAAAAAGTCAAATCACGGGTGACTCCCAAAGAAATAGTCAAATCGCGGGTGACTCCCAAAGAAAAAGTCAAATCGCGGGTGAATCCAAAAGAAAAAGTCAAATCGCTGGTGACTCCCAAAGAAAAAGTCAAATCGCGGGTGACTCCCAATAAAAGTCAAATTGCGGGTGACTCAAATTACGGGAGACTCCCAAAGAAAAAGTGAAATCGCGGGTGACTCCCAAAGAAAAAGTCCAATCGCGGGTGACTCCCAAAGAAAAAGTCAAATTCGCGAGTGACTCCCAAAGAAAAAGTCAAATTCGCGGGTGACTCCCAAAGAAAAAGTCAAATCGCGGGTGACTCCCAAAGAAAAAGTCAAATTCGCGGGTGACTCCCAAAGAAAAAGTCAAATCGCGGGTGACTCCCAAAGAAAAAGTCAAATTCGCGGGTGACTCCCAAAGAAAAAGTCAAATTCGCGGGTGACTCCCAAAGAAAAAGTCAAATTCTCGGGTGACTCCCAAAGAAAAAGTCAAATTCGCGGGTGACTCCCAAAGAAAAAGTCAAAATCGCGGGTGACTCCCAAAGAAAAAGTCAAATTCGCGGGTGACTCCCAAAGAAAAAGTCAAATCGCGGGTGACTCCCAAAGAAAAAGACAAATCGCGAGTGACTCCTAAAGAAAAAGTCAAATCGCGGGTGACTCCCAAAGAAAAAGTCAAATTTGCGGGTGACTCCCAAAGAAAAAGTCAAATTTTCGGGTGACTCCCAAAGAAAAAGTCAAATTCACGGGTGACTCCCAAAGAAAAAGTCAATTCACGGGTGACTCCCAAAGAAAAAGTCAAAATCGCGGGTGACTCCCAAAGAAAAAGTCAAATTCGCGGGTGACTCCCAAAGAAAAAGTCAAAATCACGGGTGACTCCCAAAGAAAAAGTCAAAATCGCGGGTGACTCCCAAAGAAAAAGTCAAAATCGCGGGTGACTCCCAAAGAAAAAGTCAAAATCGCGGGTGACTCCCAAAGAAAAAAGTGAAAATCGCTGGTGACTTTCCAAAGAAAAATAGTCAAATCCTCGGGTGACTCCTAAAAACAGTTAAATCGCGGGTGACTTCCCAAAGAAAAATAGTCAAATTCGCGGGCGACTTCCCAAAGAAAAAGTCAAAATCGCGAGTGACTCCCAAAAAAAAGTCAAATCGCGGGTGACTCCCAAAGAAAAAGTCAATCTTCGGGGTGACTCCCCTTGGAACAGTCAATCTTTCGGGGTGACTTCCCTTGGAACAATCAATCTTTCGGGGTGACTCCCCTTGGAACAGTCAATCTTTTGGGGTGACTCCCGTTGGAACAGTCAATCTTCGGGGTGACTCCCCTTGGAACAGTCAATCTTTCGGGGTGACTCCCCTTGGAACAGTCAATCTTTAAGGGTGACTCCCCTTGGAACAGTCAATCTTTCGGGGTGACTCCCCTTGGAACAGTCACTCTTGTGTATGAAGCCAGTGGCCTCTCATTAGCGCCACCTCTTTGTTGAACTACGATTCAGCTTGATTCCCCCACGGGATACGTAGGAATCCTTTTCATAAAAGGTCCAGCCACATGACCATTATGGTCGCTTTCCCCCGGACACAAACGTCCATTTTGTTGAACTACGATTTGGCTTGATTCCCCCACGAGATACGTAGGAATCCTTTTCATAAAAGGTCCAGCCACTTGACCATCTTGGTCATCTCTTTCCCCGCCGTTCGTGTCCGGCTTGGGATTCTCATTTTATCGACGACCCCACTTCTCGCAAAAAGTGACGTCGCCGAGGGGCTCTGTGAGTACCCCGACCCGAACTCATGTTTTTGGGTCCACTTTCCTTCAATTGCAAAGACTTTGCCTTAATATTGGGCTGGTCTCATTTATTCACATTCATTAGTTTTGGGCCTGCCTTATTTCAGCCCACTCTGCCAGTAAAACGACCGGTGTCATACGACACTACAAATTTATCCCCAAACATTATTAAATAGGGGGATTTTTTTCATTTGTAAGCAACAAATGGGGGGGGGACACAGAGAACAAACAGAGGGAGGCACGGCTCACTACTCTCTCTCTCTCTCTACACGCTCACTTTCTCTCACTAAACGCACATGCAGAGGCCACTCTCTCTCTAGACGAAATCCATGGATTCCTCACCTTTCACTCCCTAAATCGTCTTCTCCGGCCTCCCTCGCTGAAAACCTAATCCTCCCTCACCAAAAAACCATCAACCGACTCACCAATCACTCTCTCTCTCTCTACCCGCAACATTCTCTCTCTATATGGTGTTACGGAGCCCTCTTCCCCAATCGTCTTCTTCTCCACCAACAACCATCACCAAATCTCCCTCTAATGGCGTCTTCAACAGCCCTCTCTCCCTAAATCGCCTTCCTCACTCTAGCTCCCTCTCTCTAAACTCACCGGTGACCCAATCCACCTTTCAAACCTCCTCTCCGCTCTCTCCTTCGACCCACAACAGAGGCCTTCACCTGGGTTCTCTCTCTAATCTCCAAACCGGCGACAACCTTGTTCCGGCCAGGCCCCAAATCAGCGCCGTCTCCCCTGTTCCGGATCCTAGGCCGGTTCAACCATCGTCAACATCACTAAGTTAAGAAGCTGTCTGTCCTATTCATTGTCCTGAAGCCGATTTGAAGACTTCCTATACCGACGTGATATAGGAAGTGTGGATCTCCAAGGGTAACCTCTGAAATCTCTCTCTTCTGATTATGCATCCTATTCCATTGTTGAGTTTTAAGGGTCCATGCGGAGCGGAAATTTAGCATTTAATAACTTAAAACCCATGAGCCTAGGATCCGTTCTGTACAATTAAATTGAATCCCTACGAGATAGATTTGCCAACCTTAATTGCTTTCCAGTCTTGAGCTATCGAACGGATAATTATGTGATTCGTAATCACAAACTTTGATCTTCAAATCTTCGAATCTTCAACTCCTTTGGATCTTCAGATTTGAACTCTAGGCCTTTGATTTGTTGGAACAAATTAAGACCCTCTTTTGGTAATCCACACAAATATGAATGTCGAGAACGATTCTCGGGTTGGGAATTGCTAGATTCCAAAAACTAGAAAAACTATTGAGAAAACTTAAGAGAGAGAATTTTTGTCAAAAATTTGGATCCCTAAGGCAGATCACAGACCATGTATTTATACTACCTTAGTATTAACGTTCTAGTCCTAATCGAATTAGGACTGTCTGCAGAAACCGCTTCAGTGTACAAGTTGGTCGCGTGACAAAGGTTGCCATATGGCTAGGTATGTCGAGTGACAAAGGTTGCCATATGCAGGAACTCTCAAGTCTTTTCTCTAGTTTCAACCAAAACATTCTAAGTGTGTGTGACCCAATAGGATTGTATTATGTTGGCAATGAGTCCGATCACATCGACCCTCATAAGACATAAGCGGACTCTAGCAAGCCATTATGTCTACCCAAATAATACAACGTAAGAGTTCACGTTTCCTTAATAGTAACAATGTCACAATCCATTTGTCACACGATGTCGTATTGAACATAAGTCATGGTCAACGTCAACTTACATTGTTCAATGCTTTCTCGATTCCGAATATGTTGATCAACCAAGTGTCCATGATCTCTATCATGTTCCTTGAGTGTGGCCACACATTTCATCAACACTATTCTACGAGGTGCCCAAGCCGACATCTCTCTTACGAGGGACAAATCCCATCTTGACTTATCATTCTTCCCTACAAGAATCCCGCAATGCTAATATAGCCCTTATTGCTACCCGGTTAAGGATAGTGTTAGACTACATATAACATCACGTTCATCAGGTGGAAGACAATGATAATCTCTGGTCTAAGGATTCTAATGACACTACTATTTTGAGATTTAATTATGACATTTTGACCATGACATAAATCTCAAGCGGGTCAAGTCCAATCACTTGTTCTTTAACAAGTACCCATAAATCTAATGTGCATCTCTATGCAAATAATCATCATATGATTATCCATTAGCATTTATACTAGTTATTTACAAGTTGTAATGTGCATCTCCATGCGTATGATCATCTCTATGATCATCCATTACCAACTTACACTAAATAACTAGGGACCTTGATGAATATAATAAACATGCAAAACATATATTAATCAAAATAAAATTTCTCTTTTATTAATGATAAAGACGATACATAAAGGTTTATAGAAACTATAAGCCTAGGGCACAAACACTAACAGCTCCCACTTGCACTAGGCCCAATCTCCCATGTATCGTATACCCATGGACCTAACATGACCATCATGCTTTGCTTGTGCTAGCGGCTTTGTAAATGGATCGCTAATGTTGTCGTCGGTTGATACTTTGCATATCTTAACGTCTCCTCTTTCTATGATTTCTCGAATCACATGGAAACGTCTAAGTATGTGTTTGGATCTTTGGTGTGACCTTGGTTCCTTTGCTTGTGCAATGGCACCATTGTTGTCACATTAAAGCTCTATCGGATTAGTGATACTTGGAACAACTTCCAAATCACTAACGAACTTCTTGATCCAAACTGCCTCTTTAGCTGCATCGGATGCTGCTATGTACTCGGCCTCAGTTGTAGAATCAGCTGTGGTACTTTGCTTGGAACTCTTCCAACAAACCGCACCTCCGTTAAGCATAAACACAAACCCCGATTGCGACTTAAAGTCATCTTTGTCGGTTTGGAAGCTAGCATCTGTGTAACCTTTTACAACAAGATCTTCTTCCATTCCTCCAAAGACCAAGAACGCATCCTTAGTTCTTCGTAAGTACTTAAGGATTGTCTTGACTGCTATCCAATGGCTTTCGCCCGGATTAGATTGGTATCGACTCGTGGTGCTTAAAGCATACGAGACATCCGGTCTAGTACATATCATAGCGTACATGATGGATCCAATTGCCGAAGCATATGGAATCACAGTCATTCTCTTTTGCTCATCAATAGTCTTAGGACATTGATTCTTGCTAAGAGTTACGCCATGACCTACTGGCAAGTTCCCTCACTTAGAATTTTCCATCTTGAATCTTCTAAGGACCTTGTCAATATATGTACTTTGACTCAAACCAATCATCCTTCTAGATCTATCTCTATAGATCTTAATGCCAAGGATGTAAGCGGCATCACCCATATCTTTCATTGAAAAACACTTTCCTAACCAAGACTTGACAGTCTGAAGTGCGGGAATGTCATTTCTAATGATTAAGATATCATTGACATACAGTATTAGAAAAAGCACTTTGCTCCCACTGATTTTCTTGTATACACAAGGTTCATCTTCGTTCTTGATGAAGCCAAACTCTTTGACCGATTCATCAAAACGTAGATTCCAACTCCTAGAAGCTTGCTTTAATCCATATATGGACCTTTGCAACTTGCACACTTTATTAGAATTCTTTGGATCGACAAAACCTTCGGGTTGTATCATATACACATCCTCAAGTAACTTCCCATTTAGGAAAGCTGTTTTGACATGCATTTGCCATATCTCATAGTCATAATATGCGGCTATGGCAATCAGAATTCTAATAGACTTAAGCATCGCAACAGGCGAAAAGGTTTCATCATAGTCTATACCATGAATCTGCCTATATCCCTTTGCTACAAGCCTAGCCTTGTAAGTATGCACCTTCCCATCCATGTCGGTCTTTTTCTTGAAGACCCACTTGCACCCTATGGTTTTTACACCTTCGGGTGGATCAATCAAGTTCCAAACCTGATTATCTTCCATGGATTGGATTTCGGACTTCATGGCTCCAAGCCATTTTTCGGAATCCGGAGCGGACATCGCCTCTTGATAGGAAGTCAGTTTGTCATTCTCAATGACTTCCACTTCATTACTTTCCGATACAAGAAATCCATATCTCTCGGGCTTGGATCGTAACCTATCAGATCGACGACGGACTTGAGTATCTTGAATCGGTTCCACAACTCCTTGTGAACTTGGTTCCTTCTCTACCCTTGGCTCAATGTTATCTTAGGATTCTTGAACTTCTTCAAGATCAATTTTACTCCCACTAGTTCCCTTATTGAGAAACTGTTTCTCAAGGAAGGTACCATATTGAGCAACAAACACTTTGTTCTCAGTGCGGTTGTAAAAATAATATCTTTTTGTTTCCTTAGGATAACCCACGAAGACACATTTGTCAGATTTTGGTTCTAGCTTATCGGAGACAAGTCTCTTCACATAAGCATCGTAACCCCAAATCTTCATGAAAGAAATATTCGGTTTCTTTCCCCACCACATCTCATATGGTGATTTAGGAGTCAATTTAGTAGGAACTCTGTTTAGTGTGAAAGCTGCAGCATCTAATGCATGTCCCCAAAAGGATATAGGAAGGTCAACTTGACTCATCATCGATCGAACCATGTCCAACAAGGTTCTATTTCTCCTCTTCGACACCCCATTCCATTGTGGTGTCGCCGGTGGAGACAACTCTGAAACGATTCCACAGTTTTTGAGATGATAGTCAAACTCTTGGCTCAAATATTCGCCACCTCGATCGGATCGAAGTGCTTTAATCATCTTGCCAAGTTGATTTTGTACTTCATTTTGAAATATTCGAAATATATCAAACGCTTTACTTTTGTGCTTCATCAGATAGACATAGCCATATCTAGATAAGTCATTGGTGAACATAATGAAGTACCAAAATCCGCCCCTAGCAATGCTGCTCATTGGTCCACATACATCAGTATGTACTAGACCCAATAAGTCACTAGCCCTTTCACTACTTTTAGTGTAAGGTGGTTTGGTCATTTTTCCCAATAAACAAGATTCGCAAACATCATATGATTCATAATCACATGAGTCTAAGTATCCATCTTTATGGAGTTTAGAAATGCGTTTCTCATTTATATGACCAAGCCGGCAATGCCACATGAATGTGTTGTTCACATCATTTGGTTTGGACTTCTTACTCACATTATAAATATTTTCAATATTACTCTGTTTCTCAATATCAAGGAAATAAAGGCCATTAAATGAGTTTGCAATACCATAAAGCATATCATTTAAATAGATAGATAACTTATTATTCGCAATAATAAAGTTAAATCCTTCTTTGTCCAAATAAGAAACTGAAATAATATTTCTACTCAAATCCGAAACATAATAACAATTGTTCAAAACAAGTATTAGTCCACTAGGTAAAGTGACTTCATAAGTCCCTACGGCTAATGCAGCAACACTTGCTCCATTCCCCACACGTAGGTCTACTTCACCTTGTTTGAGTAGCCTTCTATCTTTTAACCCTTGCACATTTAGACAAATGTGGGATCCACATCCGGTATCACATACCCAAGAACTAGAAGTAGAAAGGAAAATATCTATAACATAGATAATTGAATCAGTATCAATCATATTGCCCTTCTTCATGCCTCCCTTATAAGCATTGCAGTTTTGCTTCCAATGATCAATCTCATTGTCATGGAAGTAAACCGCATCCTTTTGAGACCTTTTGGGTTTAGCCTCAGTGGCAATGGCAACCTTTGCCTTAGGCTTAGCAACACTTGCTTTACCCTTGCCCTTTTCAATGACGGGTCACAGTGACAGAGTTTTGTTTAATGCCATTTGATCTACAATAAGATATGCAACATATGAACACATATAAGTATCCAACACATTTATCATCTAAGAGACAAATATAGTATTTCACAAATACTCCCACTAAATTATACACCTTCAAATACAAGCATGTATTATATAATTATAATGGGCTAAGATCCATATTTCACTTCAATTTTGGTTTAACTGAGTCAATGCCCAAAATTAAGTTATTTAGGTAGATAACATTTATCAATCACATCATATGTGACTCTTAGATCCTTTATGAGATTTTAGACATCATATGTCAAAACATGTTTTAATCTCATCTTATGCCTTGGGTCAAAACTCTTTTGAAAGCACCAATTAAGTCTAACCAATTTCAAACGTATGAGACACATAGAACGATGCACCCAACTGAGTCGAAACTACATCAACCGTTATCTCATCTTGCTCCATACTAGAATAGAATGATGCACCCAACTGAGTCGAAACTACATCAACCTATCCCAATACTTCTCAAGTGTTTTACTTTCGGGGTGGCATAAAACTTAAACATTAAATGAAGGTTCTTTAAAGCAGATTATAAGCATGTCAAAAAAGATAATTGTAAAGTACACCAGGTAAGTTCCCAGGAAACTGGTGAGCCACAAGGACTGCTTAAGTACCCAATCCTTAGACAGAACTCTCCTAGACATGTACAACTACAATATCAGTTTGATCGCAACATAATTCTACTTGTAAAACTGACTTGTTTCATAAACAATCAGATACTAACTTGTTTCTCATAAACAATTAGTAAACCATAATTCAATGTTCAAAACATTCTTGAATTATAACAGTTCTTCATGCAACACAATAATTAATAAAAAAACACCTTTTAAACAATTAAGCAAGCATAAGAACACATAATAATCATGCAACACAACAATTAAATAAACATCTTTTAATTAATTAAGCAGGCATAATTATTATACAATTCTAGCATAGACCTATAAACATATTTGTTTCTCATAAACAATTAGATTCCTTCAAATTTTGCGTAAACTGACTTGTTTCTCATAAACAATCAGAAAATCAAAATTTATTGTTTCAACTAAACATTTAGGAAATTATGAATCAATGTTTCAACTAAATATCTAATAAAATTCTTAACACTTAAGAGCAAATAATTCATGCATCGCAACAATTAATAAAAACACATTTAAATTAATTAAGCATGCATCATAATCAATGAATTAATCTAGCATAGCCCTATAAATTTTATTTCCAGAAATTTATAGCATCCAGATTAAGACATAAACATCTCAGATTATCAACATAATCACAGATTAGCAGAAAAATTATCAAACTGATTCTGCCCAGATTGGAAAAGTATGTCGCGTGACAACATCAGCCAGTTGGCAAAGTATGTCGCGTGACACACCTTGCCCAACTACCAGATTTTCACTCGTGGCTAACTATGTCGCACGACAAGAGTAGCCAGTCTGGCATTTCTTCCGAATTTCAATCAATTTCAATCATAAGCAATTAAATCATATAAACAGTCTTTTAACAGATTTAATTCAACATAATCAGAAATCGATTTTTCACAGATTAGCAAATTGTTTCACATAAACAATTATATCTAACTCATACAAAGCAAGCCTAGAACATTTATAAACAATTTATAACAACTTTCTAGAATGCCAATTCGAATCTAACTATACGAACGGGGCTCTGATACCACTGTTGGATTTTAAGGGTCCATGCGTAGCGGAAATTTAGCATTTAATAACTTAAAACCCATGAGCCTAGGATCCGTTCTATACAATTAAATTGAATCCCTATGAGATAGATTTACCAACCTTAATTTCTTTCCAGTCTTGAGCTATCGAACGGATAATTATGTGAATCGTAATCACAAACTTTGATCTTCAAATCTTCGAATCTTCAACTCCTTTGGATCTTCAGATTTGAACTCTAGGCCTTTGATTTGTTGGAACAAATTAAGACCCTCTTTTGGTAATCCACACAAATATGAATGTCGAGAACGATTCTCGGGTTGGGAATTGCTAGATTCCAAAAACTAGAAAAACTATTGAGAAAACTTAAGAGAGAGAATTTTTGTCAAAAATTCGGATCCCTAAGGCAGATCACAGGCCACATATTTATACTACCTTAGTATTAACGTTCTAGTCCTAATCGAATTAGGACTGTCTACAGAAACCGCTTCAGTGTACAAGTTGGTCGCGTGACAAAGGTTGCCATATGGCTAGGTATGTCGCGTGACAAAGGTTGCCATATGGCTAGGTATGTCGCGTGACAAAGGTTGCCATATCCAGGAACTCTCAAGTCTTTTCTCTAGTTTCAACCAAAATATTCTAAGTGTGTGTGACCCAATAGGATTGTATTATGTTGGCAATGAGTCCGATCACATCGACCCTCATAAGACATAAGCGGACTCTAGCAAGCCATTATGTCTACCCAAATAATACAACGTAAGAGTTCACGTTTCCTTAATAGTAACAATGTCAAAATCCCTTTGTCACACGATGTCGTATTGAACATAAGTCATGGTCAACATCAACTTACATTGTTCAATGCTTTCTCGATTCCGAATATGTTGATCAACCAAGTGTCCATGATCTCTATCATGTTCCTTGAGTGTGGCCACACATTTCATCAACACTATTCTACGAGGGGCCCAAGCCGACATCTCTCTTACGAGGGACAAATCCCATCTTGACTTATCATTCTTCCCTACAAGAATCCCGCAATGCCAACATAGCCCTTATTGCTACCCGGTTAAGGATAGTGTTAGACTACATCTAACATCACGTTCATCAGGTGGAAGACAATGATAATCTCAGGTCTAAGGATTCTAATGACACTACTATTTTGAGATTTAATTATGACATTTTGACCATGACATAAATCTCAAGCGGGTCAAGTCCAGTCACTTGTTCTTTAACAAGTACCCATAAATCTAATGTGCATCTCTATGCAAATAATCATTATATGATTATCCATTAGCATTTATACTAGTTATTTACAAGTTGTAATGTGCATCTCCATGCATATGATCATCTCTATGATCATCCATTACCAACTTACACTAAATAACTAGGGACCTAGATTAATATAATAAACATGCAAAACATATATTAATCAAAATAAAATTTCTCTTTTATTAATGATAAAGACGATACATAAAGGTTTATAGAAACTATAAGCCTAGGGCACAAACACTAACATCCATTTCCATGTTCGTTATTTGTGATGTGTTAGTCTGTGAGTAGGATGGTCTTGCCTTGGTTTTTACTCACGTTGGTCATGTTCTGATTCTTGTGCTCTGAATGTTTTAGTTGTGATCTGGCCATTGTTTGAACTGTGTTATATTTGTGATGTTCATGATCTGATTAGTATGTTTTATCTGTACAATGGCTTGAGCATGTTGTTTGTGATTTAAACACAAAGATGAGTGTGAATCATCTATATTCACACTCATCTGAGTGTTGATCCCTTCCCCCATGGTTTCTGAATGTGTTGGATCATTTTCATTGAGTTAGGAAGTGAGGGTTCTTTAATTTTGACCCAAGAAATGTGGTCATTCACATTGGGTCACCGAAACCCCATGACCTTCCCATAATACTCTATCTCAGTCTCTTCATTGTTCTAGTTAGCCTCTTAGCCTTAGAACGGTATTGGTGGCATGTCCACCCCATTTGTAAGAGACAGTCTGACCAGGGCATCCTGTGTCATACGACATCCACGCTCCTGGGTAATCCTGTGTCGTATGACACCCAAGGCCCTGAGCAGTCCTGTGTCGTATGACATCCGCGGCCCTGGACAGACTGCCTCAACCCATTTCCTTGTAATTTAATTTCATCAATTGTAAGTGGGATGTGGCCTCCCACAGTAAAAGGTTCACAAGTTGTAATCCCTCCTTTTAATCAATAAAGCAAAGCATTAAAATGCATTTTATTACTTATTTTGTCACACACAAATTGCACACATGTTTGGATGTTTTGAATGTTGAATATAGAAAGACTCGTCTATGGATGAGGCATGTTGGGTGAACTCCCAAGTTCTTCCCAACACATAACCTGACCCCCGGACCCAAATTCTCTTTAAAAAAGGTTTTTCAATGTTTTCCTTAAAAATGGTGTGGCGACTCCCAAGATAATTTATTTTATCTTACATTTTTTCGGCGAGCGTGTAAGTACCCAAATCTGGCTCATGCCTTCCGGTTAAATTTCCCGGTAATTCCCCGGACTTTCCTAAAGTTCAGGAGCAATTCGGAAACTGTTTCGAACCTTCCGAGGAATGAAGGAATTACTTGGAATTACGTTTTCCTTTAATATAAAACCCTTCTAGTAAGGCCACCTTACATGATTCTAGAAGTATGCTGAGTCATTGGGGATAATGCCGCACGGCTGCATTAGGCCAAGACTCCAAGCCGCACGGCTTCATTGGCTCTCACCAGACTGCCTATAAATAGAGGCGTCCTCTACCCATTTTGTAAGACCGTTTTCAGCATTGAAACTCTGCCAAAATACAACTACGAAAATCCAGTGAGCTGAGAGTGATAAAAACCACCTCCCTCCTCACCAAAACCTCCCAAAGTTGGTCCATTTCCTAGGCAAGCTTCCAAGAGCAAAAGGACACCACCATTGGTAACCTCTTTTACCCTTTACCTCGCATTATACTTGTTTTATGTGATATACTTGCTCCTTGCATTTACATATTGCTATATATTGCTTGGTATTTGGTACATTGTCATTAAAGATACTATCTTTAATCATATATCCCCTTTTCCCTCATCACATAGGATCCATGGAGGATCCAACCCAATGATGAACAAATAAGACCTCATAAAAGGCTTGTTCTAGGGTGGATCTCTCACATGGTGATGTGAAAAGTAGCATCCCTTGCACTTAAACATCATCTTTGCATATAAAGTTGCATCCTTTGCATCAAAAATGATATATTTGCATTAAAGTAGCATCCTTTTCTCTCAAAATGATATCTTTATGCATCATTTGCACATGATATGCTATTTTCATACATAAAGTTGCATCCTTTGCACTTAAAAATGTTTTCTTTACATTAAAGGTGCATCCTTTACACCTAAAACCCCTTTTTTATACAAAAGATGCATCCTTTGCATTAAAGATCATTTCTTTAACATCAAAAAGCATCCTTTGCAAACAAATAGCATCCTTTGCACTTAAAATGTCATCTTTTCATTAAAAATGTCATTTTTATCCTAAACATGCATTCCCTAGTCCCCATTGGTATTTGGATGCATCTCTTGGAACGAAATGGTGTAAAGGTCCTATCTTTACATCATTTCTTCCACTTAAAGATTCCATAATCCCTTTAGAAATGAATAAGCCTTGAACCCTATATCTCCGATTATCACTTGAGATGAGTATAGTAGTCCCTACACAAGCTCAATCGTCTCAAGGTGTAGGATCGATGGGCTAAGGTCATTCCTTTCTAAAGGACCTCACTCTTGGACCATAAAAGAGAGTCCTTCTCTCGATCATACTTGACCCAAGGTCAAATAGTGATGATCACAAGTCCAAGATGAGGGCGGGATCAAAGTCCCGAACACATAAAAATCCAAGGAATCCCGAGCGATAACCAACTAAATGGTTTATACGTCCGGAAGACAACTTGGAACATTCCCCCCCCCCTCTTTTCAACACATGCACACAAGGAAGCACACAAGCAAGCACGAAAAATGGAATCTTGGGAGACTTGCTTCGGCAAGGCACCTTGGGTGAACGACGATCCGTTCTTCCCAAGGGGTAACATAACCTCCAAACCCTAATTCCTTTTTTTCAAAGTTTTGAGGAAATCAAAATGGCGTGGCGATTCCGTTTTTCAAATTAAACCGGATGTTTTCAAACTCAAGTGAATCCAAATAAAACACAAAAAAATAATTTGGGCACCACATTCACAGTTTGGCTACTCCGCTGGGGAGAGAAACCCAAGGAGAAAGCTTTCATTTTCAAAATAAAAAAAAACGATACCCGGTATATAGGTGGAAACCACTAACCTTCCTGTATCGCTTCCTAACCCGAGGCTTGGGATAAACGGTGGTCTAACAATCCCACGTACCGGTATCTTTTTTTTCGAAAAAAAATACTAAAAAAAAAAGAGAGCTTTTTCCTTTGAGCGGGTTAGCCTCCCGTCACGGATTCCATTTATCGTGCTTGATTTCTTTCTTTGCATTTCATTGCATCTTGCATCTTGGGAATTGTGCATACTCTGGAAACTGAACAGGAAGCCTTCTGAAGCTGAAAGGTGCCTAAAATGTTCGGGGAGCAACCTGAAACTGCAAAGGATTGGAACCTGGAAAATTGATCCATGTAGCCGCACGGCTTAATCCGCCTTGGATTCCAGCCGGGCGGCCTCATTGGCAATTCCACCAGGACAAAATTGAGGTTAATCTGGTAGCTTAGGCAGCTTGGGACTATTCAGTTCCAAGACTGACCGGGGCTCCCAAAAAATTTACGTGCCTTAACTGTTGTATTTTTCCCTCGTCCCGAAAAATCATTCCTTTTAAAACACATTTCTGAAAATCTCTGTTTTAACTCAAAAAGGAACATTTTTAGGAGACCGCATACAACGCGCACCTTATATATCCTGTACACTTTGCACGCACGTCCCTTTAATCCGGGGTGGTTGTTCAGTTGCAGTCACGGACAGCCTTACGATGCTCCCGGGCGCGCACGGAATCACCCCAAACTCCCCATGGCAGCCAGTGTCGACCAATGCACAGCCCGTGTCACACATTTTAAAACCGTGACTTTTGGTTGGTTTTTGGTCTAGTCCGTGTCATATAGCCCAGTTGCATATCCCCGTAAAGGTCAAACCTTAGTCCATAACGGAAGTCAAGATCTTTCGCGTAAGCAGAGCTCTGCCGAAATTCCGACAAGGAAAAATTGGCAAGATCTTGACTCCGGAATTGACTTTGGCCTTGACCCGCACAGAATGCGTAAGAGTCGAGACCGAGTGCGTGCCAAAAATCCAAAGATCTTTCGCGCAAGCGGAGCTCTGCCAAAATTCCGACAAGGAAAAATTGGCAAGATCTTGACCCGGCATTGACTTCGACTTTGACCCACACGCAGCATATGCAACGAAGTTCAATGTGACACTGTGTCATCCGGATTTTACCGCCCGACCCATGCCTATTATCTTCTCGAACATTACCGAAAAGTCAAAACGTCATTCGCGCAAGCGAAACTCTGCCGAAATTCCATTAAGGCTGAAAGACGAGACTTTCCCGGCATTGCCTTGACTATAATCTGCATCGCTCGTGCGTTAAAAGTTCTTATGATCCGCTAGACCCGTTAGGAGCGTTCTTCTCTCTCGGTCGGTGGGATCCGCGTGCCCTATAGGACCCTCGCCCGGGGCTGTCCACCCTGGGAGGTCAAAATACAGGTGGAATACGAGGGGCTTATAGACGTAGTGACGGAACCCACTGATCCAGGATCTAGAGTAGTTGCGAAAAAGAAGGGCAGAACCCCTTTTCCAACCAAATAGAAATTAATAAAAGACATCATTTTAAGTAAACTGGAAGATTCTTAATTTTCATATTGCTTGAGCCTTCAGCCTAAACACCTACCCCGAGTCTAAACCTCTCATATCCCTTTCCCGCAGCGAGAAAGAAGTGGGTGAGAACACCGGTACAACAGTTTGTCAGCACAGAGGTGTCAAATCACCCATTAAAATCTTCAAGTCTCAGCTTTCCAGTGTCAAGATGGCTAATATGGTAATCAACAATGGTAATGACCAAGTAGTCGGAGAGGCCATCCCAGTTCAACCAAAACCCCACATCTGGTACGATGTATGTGATTGTGATGGCTGTTTGGAAGATGAGTATCAAGAATGGATTAATGAGGATGCTCCTTCGAGAAAGAAGAAGAAGAGGAAGTCCACGCAACAGAAATTAAAGGAAAGGTACGAAGCTGGGGACAAGAGCGTGGGAACATTAGGGGAGCCTTCAGGCAAGTTCGACTATTACGTCAGTTATACCAAGGAACCCGTCATTTAAAATACAGTCCAGCCTGATACCCCTGTTGTCAGTGACCCTCTTGAGGTAGAGAGTTCTGAATTCATTGCCATCGTGAGGTTCAACGAGAAGCTAGCAGATTTAGAAGCAGAATACAGAAAGTCTATAGAATACGTGGCCAATCAAGAAAGAATCAAAGTCTCTCCTGAAGAAGACTTCATCAGCATTATCCAGGCCAACCCTCCCGTTGGCTATACTGACAAAGTTGTGATATCAAAGATCAGTAAAGAGAAGATGACTTATCAGCAGTGTATTGATAAAATGAGCCAGACTCTCTAGTCAATGAGCCCGATTGTTACAGACCAGCTTGCTGAGGAGTTGCGTCATGCTTCCCTAACTCCCCTCACCATCTTTCCAAGGTACCGGCCTACCAATGATTTTCGGCAATTTTTTCGACCAGTTTGAAGTTTCCAACTTTCTGAAGAATGCTGACAAGACTGCTACTCCCAAGGTCAAAGGCAGGAAAGAGTAAACCCCAGTCCAACCCACGTCAAACACTTCAAGTCAATAAGTAGTGTAGGGTCCAGAGTCAGTAGGGTCAAGAGTCAGTTGAGTCAGGAATCTATGAATTCCAGTCCTCCGAGTCATCCAAAGGCCTCACGCCTGAGGATTATGAATATGTAATCAATGTCATCTTTCCTCTTGCTTTGAATGAAATGACAGATCTTTCTGAGTATCCCCTTATTGCCAACTTAACAAATGATAAATTAACTCAAAACTTAACAACAGTTAATAATGAATCATTTGAACAAGATGCAAACACACTAAATGAACAATACATTAAAGAAATCTTTAAGCAGGTTACAGATAAAGAGGAAAACCGGGCCCAAGCGACCGAGGAGGTTTTGACAAGTGTTAACTTGGGTATTGTCGAGGAACCTAAAGAGACACAGATTGGAAACTTCTTCTAGGGGGTTGAACGGGACAGACTGGTTAATCTGCTCAGAGAATACATGGACGTCTTTGCATGGTCATACAAGGATATGCCGGGGCTAGACAGTTCGATAGTAGAGCACAGAATCCCTCTAGCACCAGATGCTAAGCGAGTAAAGCAGAAATTGAGAAAGATCAAGCCAGAATGGTCTCTACAGGTCAAAGAAGAGATTGAGAAGCTACTGCGGGTAGGATTCATCAGAGTCATCGAATATCCGACATGGTTGTCCAACATTGTGACCGTAACCAAGGCCAATGGGAAGGTGGGCTGCTTTGTAGATTTCCAGGATCTGAACAAGGCCAGCCCCAAAGATGACTACCCCTTTCCAAACATAGACATCCTGGTGGACTCCACTGCCAACTACGAAGTAAAATCCTTCGTTGATGGCTTTGCAGGCTACAACCAGATCAAGATGGCCTAGGAGGACCAAGAAAAGACAGCCTTCACCACACCGTGGGGGACATACTGCTATACAGTGATGCCATTTGGGCTTAAGAATGCCGGGGCTACTTATCAGAGGGCAGCGACCGCGCTTTTTCATGACATGATCCACAAGGAGATTGAGGTCTATGTCGATGACATAATAATACACTCCAAAGGCGAGGATGATCAACACTTTGTTGACCTGCGAAAGTTCTTTGAGAGGCTGAGACAACATTCCATGAGACTAAACCCTGCCAAATGCACCTTTGGAGTGACAAGGGGAAAAGTGCTCAGATATATGGTCACGGAGCGAGGTATCGAAGTCGACCCCCAAAAGATCAAAGCCATTATGGACATGATGCCACCTCGGACTCAGACAGAAGTCAAAAGCTTTATGGGCAAACTGCAGTATATCAGCCGCTTCGTCAACCAGTTGACCACTATGTGTGAGCCCATCTTCAAGCCCATGAAGAAGAATGTAGACACGGAATGGGTCGAGGAATGCCAGGATGCCTTTGACCAGATCAAGGCATACTTAGTACATCCTCCGGTGCTATACCCTCCGCATAGACAGAAACCTCTTCTGCTCTATCTCACTGTCACTGATATGGCAGTTGGGGCTATGCTTGCTCAAGAAAAGAAAGACTCTCGGGTAGAGAATGCCATTTACTTTGTCAACTGGAAGCTACAGGGGAGTGATCTCAATTACTCAGCATGTGAAAAGACTTGTGCAGGACTGGTCTGGGTAGTCGGTAAGCTGAAGCACTACATGCAAGCCCATCCTGTGAACTTAGTCTCGAAAATGGACCCTATCAAGTATATCGTCGATAAGCCTTCCCTCTCGATGCGTCTAGCAAAGTGGTCCTTCTTCTTGGCTGAGTATGACATCAACTATGTGATGAGAAAGGCCATCAAGGGTCAAGCATTGTCAGACCATCTGGAAAATTTCCCTAGTAATGAGGACTGCGGGACTGAACCCCAATTCCCAGATGAAGGGATCTTTGTAGTCGAGACTGAAAGCCGCTGGCAGCTTTTCTTTGATGGGGCTGCTAACAAAAGAGGAAATGGCGTAGGGATGTTACTGGTCGACCCAAAAGATGAGCACACGCCAATTGCCATCAAGTTGAACTTCCCTGCCACGAACAATGTTGCTGAGTATGAAGCCTGCATTGCTGGTTTAGAGGCTGCCTTAGAGAGGAATGTTAAGGAGCTCGAAGTTTATGGAAACTCAGCCCTGATCATCAACCAGGTCTCCAACAAGTGGAAGACTGTGGATCTTAATCTTCAGCGGTACCATGCCTATATGGAGGAGTTGACTGAGCAGTTCAGAGAAGTGACCTTCCATTACCTGCCAAGGGAAAAGAACAGATTCGCAGATGCCTTAGCTACTCTAGCTTCACTGGTAGAGATCCCCGAGGGAAAGGCAATAAAACCCTTCAGAATGGGTAGAAGAGAAGCCCCGACTTTCTGTTGTGAAGTAGACTTGGGACCCGAGCCTATCAAGGAACCCTTGTACAGTCAGATTTACCAATTCCTCTAAGATGGAGAGTCATCCTTTAGAGATGAAGAAGGTAGACCAAAAGAAGGCATCAAAGCCAAAAGCTTGCAAGCCCTGAAAAGGTTGGCCTCCCATTATGTAATTTTAGGAGGCGACCTGTACAAGAAGAGGTACCAAGGACCACTCCTCCTGTGTGTCACCCATGAAAGGGCCAGAGAGTTGATGACCGAAGTCCACAATGGTCCCTGCGGTCCTCATATGAATGCCAGAGCATTGATGCAAGTGATCCTCAAAATGGGTTACTACTGGATTTCTATGGAGACAGACTGTGTCCAGCATGGCCGAGCGTGCGACAAATGCCAACGGTTTGCCAACCTCAACCATCTCCCGCCTCACGACCTGTACTGCATGACGACTCCTTGGCCGTTCGCAACATGGGGTATTGACGTGATAGGGAAGATAGCCCCGGCAGGAAGCAATGGGCATGAATTCGTGTTAGTGGCAGTCGACTACTTCACAAAGTGGGTAGAGGCGAAGTCCTACAAGGTCCTCACTTCCAAGAAGGTGGCCCAGTTTATCAAAGAAAACATTATGTGCAGATATGGAGTGCCCAATGAGGTCATTTCAGATAATGGGTCGCACTTTGAAGGGGACTGCGATAGATTGCTGTCAGAATTCAGAATCACTTGCCACAAGTCGTCCCCATACAGACCTCAGACTAACGGAGCCGTGGAAGCTTCTAATAAGACGCTCGAATGGATCATCCGGAAAATGGCCACCCGTGGTCGTGATTGGCCTGAGAAGTTGCACCTAACACTCTGGGGCTACAGAACCTCTGTCAGAACAGCTACAGGAAAAACTCCCTTTGCCCTAACCTACGGGATGGAAGTAGTGTTACCAGTGGAGTTGGAAATCCCGTCACTAAGGGTCCTCCTGAAAAACAGTGTCAACGAAGTAGAATGGATACGTAGCCGTCATGATGAGTTGGCCCTGCTCGACGAAAGAAGGCTCAAGGCCATGGAACACACCCGAGCCTACTAGAGGCGAATGGCCAGAGCATTTGACAAAAAGGTCAAGGCCAGGGACATCAAAGAAGGTGACTTGGTTCTGAAAGTAAAACCCCCTACTAGAGACAACCCCCTGGGAAAATGGGAACCCGTTTGGATCGGCCCGTATGTGGTACAGAAGATACTATCGGGAGGAGCCATGAAGCTTGCAGACCTGGATGGAAATCCCTTTGTCCACCCAGTCAACGGCGATAAGCTCCGAAGGTACTATGTCTGAAAAAAAAAAAGAAATTAAAAAAAAAGAAAAAATCTTAGTGCAAAAAGAGTAATACCCAGCTAGGCTGAAAAACCCAAAAAGGGTGGTCTAGGCAAAAGACAGGGTTGCACATAAAAAAAGAAAAAGAAAAAAAAAATCTTAGTGCAAAAAGAGTAATGCTCAGCTAGGCTAAAAACCCAAGAAGGGGTGGTCTAGGCAAAAAACAGGGCTGCACAGAAAAAAATAATAATAAAAAATAAAACAAAAAGAGGCCAAAAAACCTAATCCCGATAGTTCACCAGAATGAACTACGAAGACCTGAGCCCCTTAGTCTTTCTTGTAAAAGGGGAACGTAGGCAGCCATATATGGTTCGGTCTAAACAATAAATAATAAAGGACAATCAAGTTTTCATAAAACGGGTCCTAAGCAATCAATAAGACATCTGAAATTTCCATGAAATGTGTCTTGATTAATTTCTAAGATCATATATTTGTTAAATACAAGTTAAAAACTTCTTGATGAGTTCAAGCACGGTCTACTCTTGACTCTGCTAACCTGCTACAAAGATCTAAAATACAATAAAAGGCCTAATAAACTACTGTGTTTGCAAACTGGCAATAAGGGAATCCTAAGAAAAAATTTATCAGCTGTCATTCACTGAGTCTTCTTTGGTCTTCTTCCCTTTATCCCGACCTCGTCGAGTGTTCTTTCTCTTCTTCTCTATGATGTCGGTCTCCCTCACCCCGACCTCAGGTATCCTCACTGGAGCCTCTATCATACCTGTGTCAATAAGTGCCCTCTCAATACGGGCACGAGTCCGCACTTCCTCCCTCTGAGCCTCAGTCAAGGGAGCGACTTAAGATAGTCTCTTGTATTGAGCCTCCATATCCCTGATAAGGTCACCCGACTGGTTATGGCGACTCGCCTTAGCTTCAGTCTCCCTCAGAGTCCTACTCGAGTCACAGTCAGCCTCCAATAAAGCCTGACATCTCTCTCCCAATATGACCTAAGTCGCTCCCATCTCCCTCTCATACCAATCCAAGTAGGCCGTAGTCAAGATGGTACTCTTCCTGCTCTTGAGAATGGCCCTGGGTGGAAAAACAGTATATGTCCAGGCCCTCGAGAAGAATAAGAAGCTGGCTGGATCCCTCATGTCTAAAGACACCACCTCCATGGTACGAATGTCCTCCTAATCGCCTAACGACTCCTGTAAGGCCCCGAACTGCCTGGATACCAAGCAGGGTATGTAGAAGGATGACCAACAAAACCCTGGAACCCTCACCGCATAGGACTCCTGAAATGTCCTCCGGGTCTGCAACCTCCAGTGAGGTACCCACCAGCGAATATCCGAAGTGGACAACCTAGCCATCATCAGCTCCCAGTCACTATGGTCCTGCTGCCTAGGCGAACCCCTCCGAGAAATCACCCAAGGGCACTGAGTCGGCAAAGCCCCGAGCCTCTCCTGTAGCCATAAAGTCAACACAGCCAGACTCCCAGACCTCATGAAGCGGTCTCCTCTAGCCATCCTGTCAATACCATGCAGGGTCTCACCCAAAACCAGTGGGATAATATCCTTCCCAGCCCTGCAATCCCTAACCATGTCCCAGAGGCCACCATGACAAATCCCCACGGACTCAGCAGTGAACAGAGATGAGAATACGCAAAGGATAAAGGCATCCATAGCCACCGTGGTCGTAGCCATATCCGGAGATCCAAACCTGCCCGAGATATCAGAAAGGTCAATCCTGTTTGGAGCTATCATCATCCCCTCAGCCTCTCCCAGAGATATGTGCAAAAAAGATGCCAACTTTGCCGCCACCTGAATGAACGCTCGCCCGAAAGAAAAATCACTTTTGTTTTTGAATGTGATGATAGATTTTGTAAATTTCGGTTTTGGGAGTCGCCACGCCGTTTTTAAAGGAAAACATTGAAAAACCTATTTTTAAGAGTATTTTGTGTTCGGGAGTCTGGTTACGTGTTTGGGAAGAACTAGAAGTTCACCCAACACGCCTCTTTCGAGACTTTCAATCAACGTTGGAAAATTTTGGACATTCAAAGTGTGTGTGCAATATGTGTCGATGAGCAAAGCATGCGAATTTGGCATTTCATTGATAATATCAAGACTGGGTACAACTTGTGAGCCATGACAGGGGGCCACACCCTTTATATATTATGATTTTCATGACAAGGCAGAAGGTTTAAGACAATCTGCCCAGAGAGCTCTGATGTCGTCCGACACAGGACCTCCCAGAAAGAGGGTGTCGCACGACATGATGTCTCATGGTCAGATTGTCTTTTACAATGACCAAGCTATTCTGGAACTGGAATGACATTTATTTGACTCATTGAGGACACTATTTGAAGGTCTAAGTTCAGTTTGGGATTGACGGGAGTGAGCAAAGTCACGATAGACTTTGAATGATACGGATGTCATATGACATAGAACATCCAAAGTTATTCATGTCATATGGCAAACAGCCTCCATTAAATCGCACCCAAACAGACCATAGGCATTCCAAATAGTGGCTTATGAGCCAAAAATACTAAGGGAGGCTTTGACTTACAAGAGGGATTAAATCTGGCAGATCTGAAGTCCAAAAATGGCTTTATAGCCTTCTGGGAGCCCCATGTCGTATGACACAGGATCTCCAGAGAGTCCTGTGTCGTTCGACAGGAGTGGCCTGTAAAAGTGCCCTTCAGTCTGTTTGATTCCCCTTCGTTTCTCAAAGCAAACCAAGCATCTTTATTGACTGTAAGCAGTATTAAAACAGTAATATGTGAGTATTATGGGAGGATCACATGGCTTTAGTGGCCAAATGAGATGAATCACATGTTTTTGGCCACTTTGAAGTAGCCATCACCTCCTAACTCAATGCAAATGTTTAAAGATTGAAACTTTATTGATGCTAATATGACCAAATGTCCAGATCTAAGGTGGGGAGAAGTGAATATTGAAGATCCACTTTTCCACCACCTTTATCATGCAAAAATCCCGATTTTTACATAATATTGGAGCAAGTATGCATGCAAAGGTAATATGAATGTATTAAAAGGCTATTTAAAGAGAGAGAAGGGTTTAGTGGCTACCTATTGTAGTCCACAAGGTAAGATCACCAGTAGTATGGTGTTCACCCCTTCTAGCACATGCAAGAACTCCGTCCTTAGAACATGCAAGAACTCCGTCCATCGTCCAAAATCTCGTTTCCTCATCCATGATCAAAAATCGACCTAGTTCTAGCACATGCAAGAACTCCGTCACATTTTAGACAATTATTTTTCTTACTTTATTTTCAAAAAAATGGGTCATTCTCATTATTTTTCAAATAAATTGCACATGCATGTTCATTTGTGTCCTTAGCCTCATAGGTTAATCAGCAAAATTCCAAAATCATCATCAAAAATCCTAGGAAAATTCGAGAAATTCCTAAAACTCGGGTCAAGCCCTAAAATCAATCAAAATTCAATCAAAATTGACGGAATCGAGCAAATCAAGAATGCTTACCCCAACCGATTGAGGTTTCATGGATTTGTGCTCCCTCTTGCCCGGATAAAACTCGGAAGGAGGCGTATTGAAATCGTATTTTCGCTCGGTTCGGACAAGCTCCCTCCTCCTCCTTCGAGCGGCCTCGGATATGTTCCTCTGCGCTTGCCTAGGCATTGGGTTCCCTTCCGGATCCATCCTAAATCAAAAGAAACAAAGGAATTGAAGGATTTTCGAAAATTCTCTCTCTCCTCTCTCTCTATTCCTCGGCAGCAGAAGGGTGACAATGGCGCTTTGCCCGTTTTTGAATATGTTTAAACAATCTGGTAAAATCAAGATTGAAGTCGGGCGGCCTCTTTTTCCATCACCTCATGCCGGGCGGCCTCTTTTGCCCTGAGCAGAAAATTATACTTATGCCCCTGGACTTTCCACTTGGGCATATAACTACCGTTATTGCTTAACTAGAGTAACGCTGTTTCCCAAGTATATCCGTTATCTCAAAGAAGAATTAACATTCCTCTTGAGTCGCCTCCGTTACTTCCGTTATAACGGAATAACGCTAGGTAACATCCTCCGAATTGTCAATAAACTTTAGCTACCTCTATCACAGATTGAGAAGTACGCTCAAGTTCTCCAAACTTTAGCTACCTCTATCACAGATAGTGAAGTACGCTCAAGTTCTACAAACTTAAGCTACCTCTATCACGGATTGAGAAGTACGCTCAAGTTCTCCAAATTTTAGCTACCTCTATCACCGATTGAGAAGTACGCTCAAGTTCTCCAAACTTTAGCTACCTCTATCACAGATTGAGAAGTACGCTCAAGTTCTCCAAACTTAAGCTACCTCTATCACAGATTGAGAAGTACGCTCAAGTTCTCCAAATTTTAGCTACCTCTACACAGATAGTGAAGTACGCTCAAGTTCTCCAAACTTTAGCTACCTCTATCTCACAGATTGAGAAGTAGGCTCAAGTTCTCCAAACTTTAGCTACCTCTATCTCCTCGATAGTGATGTAAGCTCTAGTTTCACTAGGTGACAACCTCCATTAATTGTCAATCAGGTGACAACCTCCATTAATTGTCAATCAGGATGACTAATCCATTAATCATCAAAACCTCAAGGATCCTAGACAATGTTCCTAACTATCTAGTGAGGCTTGAACTACGACCAAGGCTTGACTCCTCCGGGATACGTAGGTAGCCTTCCATAAAAGGCCCAGCCATCCGACCACTTTGGTCACCCTGTTCCTTCGTCACTCCTCAGTGAATAAGTAGCCCCTCATAGAGGTCCAGATATCCGACCACATAGGTCAAATCTCTTCATCTAGCGTATCTCCAGTAGGATCAGTCACTTGACCTCCTAGGTCACTTTCCCTTCTATCTCTCCAGCAAGAGACCAGTCTCTCATCGCTATTCCCCAGCGGATCTTATTCTGAACTATGACCTGGCTTGATTCCTCCGGGATACGTAGGTAGCCTACTTTAGGTTCAGCCAATTCGTCACATATGACACCCCCTTTCCCCAGTGGATTCCGAACTACGATTATGGCTTGATTCCCACTCGGGATACGTAGGTAGCCTCCCAAAGGTTCAGCCACTCGACCACCTTGGTCACCTAAATCTGTCTCGGCATTCACCAGATCGAATCCTTTTCTATCGACAACCCCACTCGCCCTGCAAGTGACGTTGCCGAGGGGCTTCTGTAAGTACCCAAATCTGGCTCATGCCTTTCGGTTAAATTTCCCGGTAATTCCCCGGACTTTCCTAAAGTTCAGGAGCAATTCGGAAACTGTTCCAAACCTTCCGAGGAATGAAGGAATTACTTGGAATTAAAAAACCACGTTTTCCTTTAATATAAAACCCTTCTAGAAAGGCCACCTTGCATGATTCTAGAAGTATGCTGAGTCATTGGGGATAATGTCGCACGGCTGCATTAGGCCAGGACTCCAAGCCGCACGGCTTCATTGGCTGTCACCAGACTGCCTATAAATAGAGGCCTCCTCTACCCATTTTGTAAGACAGTTTTCAGCATTGAAACTCTGCCAAAATACAACTACGAAAATCCAGTGAGCTGAGAGTGATAAAAACCACCTCCCTCCTCACCAAAACCTCCCAAAGTTGGTCCATTTCCTAGGCAAGCTTCCAAGAGCAAAAGGACACCACCATTGGTAACCTCTTTTACCCTTTACCTTGCATTATACTTGTTTTATGTGATATACTTGCTCCTTGCATTTACATATTGCTATATATTGCTTGGTATTTGGTACATTGTCATTAAAAATACTATCTTTAATCATATATCCCCTTTTCCCTCATCACATAGGATCCATGGAGGATCCAACCCAAGGATGAACAAATAAGACCTCATAAAAGGCTTGTTCTAGGGTGGATCTCTCACATGGTGATGTGAAAAGTAGCATCCCTTGCACTTAAACATCATCTTTACATACAAAGTTGCATCCTTTGCATCAAAAAATGATATATTTTCATTAAAGTAGCATCCTTTGCTCTCAAAATGATATATTTATGCTTCCTTTGCACATGATATGCTATTTTCATACATAAAGTTGCATCCTTTGCACTTAAAAATGTTTTCTTTACATTAAAGGTGCATCATTTACACCTAAAACCCCTTTTTTATACAAAAGATGCATCCTTTGCATTTAAGATCATTTCTTTAACATCAAAAAGCATCCTTTGAAAACAAATAGCATCCTTTGCACTTAAAATGTCATCTTTTCATTAAAAATTTCATTTTTATCCTAAACATGCATTCCCTAGTCCCCATTGTTATTTGGATGCATCTCTTGGAACGAAATGGTGTAAAGGTCCTATCTTTACATCATTTCTTCCACTTAAAGATGCCATAATCCCTTTAGAAATGAATAAGCCTTGAACCCTATATCTCCGATTATCACTTGAGACGAGTATAGTAGTCCCTACACGAGCTCAATCTTCTCAAGGTGTAGGATCGATGGGCTAAGGTCATTCCTTTCTAAAGGACCTCACTCTTGGACCATAAAAGAGAGTCCTTCTCTCGATCATACTTGACCCATGGTCAAATAGTGATGATCACAAGTCCAAGATGAGGGCGGGATCAAAGTCCCGAGCACATAAAAATCCAAGGAATCCCGAGCGATAACCAACTAAATGGTTTATGCATCCGGAAGACAACTTGGAACATTCTCCCCCCCTCTTTTCAACACATGCACACAAGGAAGCAAACAAGCAAGCACGAAAAATGGAATCTTGGAAGACTTGCTTCGGCAAGGCACCTTGGGTGAACGACGATCCGTTCTTCCCAAGGGGTAACATAACCTCCGAACCCTAATTCATTTTTTTCAAAGTTTTGAGGAAATCAAAATGGCGTGGTGACTCCGTTTTTCAAATTAAACCGGATGTTTTCAAACTCAAGTGAATCAAAATAAAACACAAAAAAATAATTTGGGCACCACATTCACAGAGCGTTCATTCAATGACGGGATCTTCTCACTCAGCAGCGCAAACCGCTGGCGACTCTTCTTCGATGGGGAAGCCAACAAGAAGGGAAATGGTATTGGAATGCTCTTGGTCGATCCTAACGACGAGCATACTCCCATAGCCATCAAACTGAATTTTGAAGCAACCAACAATGCAGCAGAGTATAAAGCTTGCGCAGCCAGCCTAGAAGCCGCTCTTGAGCGCAACATCTCAGAACTGGAAGTATACGGAGACTCAGCATTGATCATCTATCAAGTGTCCAACAAATGGAAGACAATAGATTCTGGCCTCCAGAAGTACCACACGTACATAGAGGAGCTCTTTGCTCAGTTCAAGGACATCTCTTTCCATTATTTGCCAATAGACAGAAACCGCTTCGCAGATGCCCTAGCTACCTTAGCATCTCTTGTCGAAATTCCCGAAGGGAAATAAGTGAAACCCCTCAGAATAGGCAGACGGGAAACACCTTCTTATTGCTGTGAGATCGAAGTTGAACATGAACCGATCGACGAACCCTGGTACAATCAAATCTACCAGTACCTCCAAACCGGAGAAGCTTCCTTCACAAATGAAGATGGAAAATACAAAGAAGGGATCAAAGCCAAAAACATGATGGCACTAAAACGCCTGGCATCCCATTTTGTCCTTCTGGGGGGTATGTTGTACAAGAAGCGCCACCAAGGACCACTCCTCCGGTGTGTAAATAAAGAAAAAGCCAGCGAGCTGATGAACGAAGTTCACAACGGAACCTGCGGTCCACACATGAATGCCAGAGCATTGAAACAGATCATCCTCCGTATGGGTTACTATTGGGTATCAATGGAAACAGACTGCATCCAGTTCGTCAGAAGCTGCGACAAATGTCAACGGTTCTCCAAACTCAATCACATTTCTTCTCACGAGCTCTATTGCATGACTATACCATGGCCTTTCGCCACATGGGAATCGACGTCATCGGCAAAATCACTCCGCCAGGGAGCAATGGTCACGAGTTCATATTAGTTGCAGTCGACTACTTCACCAAATGGGTAGAAGCCAGATCATACAAAGTACTGAATACTAAGAAGGTGGCAGAGTTCATCAAAGAGAACATCATGTGCAGATACGGGGTACCCAACGAGATCATATCCTATAATGGGACCTACTTTGAAGGAGATTGTGACCAACTGTTGACCGAGTTCAGAATTACATGCCACAAGTATTCTCCCTACAGACCATAGACTAATGGTGCAGTAGAGGTAGCAAACAAGACTCTCGCAATGATAATCAGAAAAATGGCCGTCAGAGGTCGGGATTGGCCCGAGAAGCTACATCTAGCACTCTGGGGATACAGAACATCAGTCAGAACCGCCATAGGGGAGACTCTTTTCGCACTTACATACGGAATGGAAGCAATGTTGCCAGTGGAATTGGAAATTCCATCCCTCTGAGTCCTCTTGGAAAATGGAATCAATGAAGTCGAATGGCTCCAGAGCCGTCACGACGAACTAGCTCTACTTGACGAGCGCAGATTGAAAGCCATGGAGCATACTCGTGCCTACCAAAGCAGAATGGCCTGAGCATTTGATAAGAAAGTCAAGATTCGAAACATCAGAGAAGGCGACTTGGTTCTCAAGGAAAAGCCTCCTACGCAGACCAACCCCCTCGAAAAGTGGGAGCCTACCTGGATAGGCACATTCGTGGTACAAAGAATTTTCTCCGGAGGAGCCATAAAGTTAGCAGATTTGGACGGAAACCCTTTCGTTAACCACGTGAACGGAAGCAAGCTCCGCAGATACTTTGTTTGAGGAAGAACATGAGTCAACTCTCCTTCCCCATACACCACCCCTCAGTAAAATCAAAGTGCTAAAAGAGTAATACCCAACTAGATACATTCCCGAAAATGATCTAGGTAAAAAATAGGGTAGCACTTCTTTTGTCTTTTCCTCAAATTTTACCTAAAAGTGTCGAACTACGGTGACCTGAGCCCCTTAGTCCAATTTTAAAAGGGGAACGTAGGCAGCCATCATTGGTTCGGTCTCAAAAACAAAAAAAAAAGCACCAATCGCTTGTGTTTCAAAAAATTCTTTAAATTAACCTACAGATTAATAACGGTTAAAACAATCTTTGATGAGTTCAAATACGGTCAACTCTTGACTCGCTACACGCTAGCAAAACTATAATAAACATTAATCAATTAATGTGTCTGCAATGACAATGGGTGGATACTCCGGACAGCAAGGTCAACCTAGTCCCCCGTACTTAGTCCTTCATCATTCTTCCCCTTCCCTTTTCCACGACGGGTATTCTTCACATTCACAGGGAATATCCCCGTCGTCCTTCTACCTGGCTCTGAGACCCTTACCGACGCCTCCGTCAAACCTGCAGCTGCCAACGCAGTCCTTTCCCTAGCTCTATCATGAGCTGCCTCTCTCCGAGTCATCATATCCATGCTCTGATCGGCCGCCCGACTAGCATTGGCCTCATAATCAGCCGTGTCATCCCCAGTACAATCCTGAGGGTTAGCCGCCGCTTCGGCCCTCCTCAAAGTCGAGCCGTCAGGGTAATCAAGCCCCAACAGCTCACTCTGTCTCCACAAAATAGCCATCTGTGTCTCCCCAATACACTCCTCATACCAGTCCAAATACTGAGTGGACAGAACAGTGCCCCCTCTCCGGTGAAAGAGAACCCTGGCAGGAAAGGACGTATGTTGCCACAACCGCGTGAGAAGCAATGGCGTCAAAGGATCTTCCATCAGAAGAGATCCCACCTCGAAGGTAGCAGCATTACCCAAACCCGTCAACGGCACCTGCTCCAGCCCGAATTGTCGCAGCACTAATGACGGAATATAGAAAGATGTCTGGGATACCCCCGGGACTCTGATAACAAGAAGACCCTCCTGAGCGGTCCGACAAGTTTGTAACTTCCAATGAGGAACCCACCATCGCAAATGATGCGTGCAGAGTATGGCCATCCAAAGCTCCAGTTCAGCCTGATCGCCCCCTATCACCAAAGGACGTCGAGAAAAGGACCAGGGATCACATGACGCTGGCACCTCGGGCACCATCTGTGATCGCTCCATCAACCACAGTGTAAGCATAGCGGGACTCCCTCCCCACATGTATCGGCTACCGGTCGCCATTCGATCTATGCCAAGGAACGTCTCGCCCAAAATCAAAGGTACGATGTCTCCTCCATTCTGGAACTGCCTCACCAGGTCCAGTACACAGTGATGGCACACACCCAGGGATGTGAACGTGAATAAAGTGGCGATTGCGCACAGAGTAAAAGTGTCCCACGCATAAACACTCCCCTCAGCACCGACAAATTTATCGGGCAGCCCCGAAATGTCAACGTAATCCGTGTTCAGTATTAGCATCTCGTATGGTTCTTCAGCTGAGACGCTAAGCAAGGACACTAACTTCTCAACGGTGGTCAGGCCGCCCGTCAAAGGAAGAACAAGTTGCTCCGCCTTCAGTCCTCCAAGTATGGCCCGAAAATCATCAAATGTGGGCGTAATATCGTTGTACGAAAAGCTATACACGTGCCTCCTTACGTCCCAGAAACGAGCCACAGCTCTCAAGAGATCCCAATCCGGCATGAGCTCCTTCAAAGCCCAAACCGCTTTCATCCTATAACAGCCCTCAAAAAATCCCTTGCTTTGCCTCGTGTGGTGCTGTACCCACGACTGGAAACTATCCAAATATCGCTCTTGCATTTGAGACGATAACCTGGGAAATGGAGCCATGAAAAAAACAAAGGAAACCTCCAAGAATTCGAAGGAGAAATCAGCTTTGATCAGAAGCAAGTGTAGTGTTTTCAAAATTTCAAAAACTGGACTGCAATTTAAAACAAAGCTGAGAATCCTGTCCGTGGGATGTTTTCAAGTTGACTTGGTCAACTCTGCAGCCAGCTATCTCAAAACTCAGGAACATTTCCAAACAGCCTCTTGTTCAAGCCTTGTCTAAATTACATGCATCCGTAGTTTAATCATTCACTGCCGACACCACATCCGCCCCGGGCTCGTGCAACAGTGCAATTAATTAAATAACAGTGCATACATATATAAATTTTGACCAGTTCGAATTTTTGTGCATGTCCCATTATTATTTATTTTTGATCAACCTACTTGCTTATTTGCCAAAAATAAAGGAAGGTAATCACTAAATAAATATTCAAAATACAAGGGTTCGCCTCAAAGGCCCTTCCAAGTACAAATCAAATTGTTTGGGCAATACACCTAATTGTCTAAAAAAAGAGGGGACTACTCAGAGTCCTGCATGTCATCCGAGCACTCGTAATACTGCCTCGCCGCAGCCGGATCCACAGAGGATAGGTAATCCCCAAATTTCTCAAGGCGAGAATACGAGAAATGCCGCCTCCACGCTCCTTCGAGAACTACACCGCAGGAACTCCACGAGCCTCCTGGCGTAGTTGGCTATCCCATCCATACGTCTCACGGCCTGGTTGTAAGTGCGGCCAGACAGCTGCAAATCAGGAAAGCCGTCAAAAGACAAACAAAATGCCACGAGATGCAACATTTGCAGAATGCTGCTATCAAGTACAGGAAAGCGAAACAAAGTACTCACCGAAGCATCGGGATCCACTCTGTACCGAGGCCTTGCCTCCTCCGGAATGGGGACCGTCAGTAGCCTGCGAGAACCATCAGGCCCCGCATACGCCAGCCGAGTGCGAGGGAGCGGGTAGTCCCGGGAATATTCAGAGCCCTCGTCCTCTCTGTACAACACCTGCGGGCTCCTCAGCCTCGTCCTCCGGACGACCTCATAATCATCATCCTCCATGATAAATTCGACATAGGACATACCACTGCAGCTGCAAATCCTCCATCGGTATCAGCGTAGGATACTGCATGTGAGGAGGCGGGTCCATCGGAACCAAAGGAATGGACCCCGGACCATGCTGACAAGTCACCCTCTCGCCCAAGTACATCGTGTCGCAATGAAGCCCCACCAGCAGCTTAATGCACCACAAAAGCATAAATCCGACTCCACCAAGTCAGATGGATCTGCGGAGAAAAGCCTCGGCTCATGGCCAAAGACACCTCCTCGCCAAGTCGGTAAGTGCTCTCCTCGACTGCGGCTTCCTCGCCTTCTTCTGCCAAATCAACATGGCAGGGAACAAGGGCGCATACTCCTCCTTGGTCTCCCACCTCTATGGGTGAAAGACCTCCAAGAACCACACCTGTCAAACACATGGAAAGTTATATCAGCTACAAAGCAGATACACACGAGTATAAATGAGACAAGGAAGAGAAAAAGAAAGAAACTCACATCCAAGGAAAACTGAAAACAGCCTAAAGTGTTCTCCTCCCCGCGAGAACCTATCCAAAGCATGATAGAGCTCGGCAAGACCGGCCTCTTCCCATGGAAACCCTCTCACGGCCTCCAGGTCGGTCAATGAGCCGAGCAGAGAAAAATGACATGACGTGTCACCAGTGGGAAACAGGGTAGCTGACAAAGCGAAACATAAAAACCCTCGAGCCAGGCGCTCTGCTGTCATCCTCAGGGACCCTGCCAAATATGCCTCAATGCACCTCCTATGATGAGCCTCCATCGGCCCATACCGAATACCCGCGCCCCGGCATCGGTAATGTCAAAACCAGCGGCTCAACAAGCTGCTCTTGGGTGTATCCATCCACCCATACAACAGTATTGCCCCAGAATGGCAACCCAGTAATCGCTGCAAAATCAGTGGGAGTCACGGTCGCCTCCCCCCTCCTGAAATGGAACATGTGGGTCGTATCCCACCAGTACTCGCACAGAGCGACATGCACAACCCTCGCCCTCTGCGTTGAAGCCACCGCGCGGCATTGCGATAAATCTGCCAAGGCGGAGTCAACCACTGAAGCTGCCGTGGACTCCTCTCTCCATCCGTCCTTGTGCAGGAATATCTCCTACAGCGCACGGACCGCCTCAAAGGCTCCCCGATCTTCAAGTTACGTACATCGACCGGCCCTCGCCACTGCTTGGTGAACACGGCAAAAGTACGTTACTACTGAGGAGATAACATGTACATAATGCACGGGCGCATATCAAGATGATGAAACATAGATATAGCTATTTTCTCCTAAAATATTCTGTCCCGGTCAGGAATATTCACGGTCCAAGCTTTCCAAAATATTGCAGCTCCGTCGAAATCGGAACTTTCAAAACATTTCGAAAACTCCGTCGAATTGGAACTTTCCAAATATGTCGAAAACTCCGTCGGTCGGAACTTTCAAAACATTTCGAAAACTCCGTCGAATTCGGAACTTTCAAAACATTTCAAAAACTCCGTCAAATCCGGAACTTTCAAAACATCTCCAAAACTCCGTTGAACTCGAAACTTTCAAAACATCTCGATAAATCCGTCGAACTCGGAACTTTCAAACCATCTCGAAAACTCCGTCGAACCCGGAACTTTCAAAACATCTCGAAAACTCCGTCGAACTCGGAACTTTCAAAACATCTCGAAAAATCCGTCGAACTCGGAACTTTCAAAACATTTCGAAAACTCCGTCAAATCGGAAACTTTCAAAACATTTCGAAAACTCCATCAAACTCGAAACTTTCCAAACATTTCGAAAACTCCGTCGAACTCGGAACTTTCAAAACATTTCGAAAACTCCGTCGAATTCGGAACTTTCAAAACATTTCGAAAACACCGTCGAATCCGGAACTATCAAAACATTTTGAAAACTCTGTCGAATTCGGAACTTTCAAAACCTCTCGAAAAATCCGTCGAAGTCGGAACTTTCAAACATTTCAAACGTTTCAAAAAAAACTTATTACTCTGTCCCGAATTAATCTTACTTTAATTTCGGAAAACACCGCTAGACATGAAATTTTGCAACCAAAATTTTTATGTTGTCTACCGGTAATGTCAATTGAACTAAGCCGTCAATTTCGACAAAGGCACATCGCAAAGTCAAAAGCCCCAATTCGGGCACCAAAATCCCTAACTCAATCCTAATCAAATTCCTAAAATTCATGAAGGCACATTCTGAAAATTAACAGAATTTAGAGGATGTTTACCTGTCTCGCGATCCCTTCCTTGGATTTATGAGTGTCCCAAGCCGAATAAAACTCGGTTGGATCCGTCGGAAGAGCGGTGGTCCGCACCGTCCTCCTCAACCTCGCTCTCTCATTGTCGGTCCTCCTGTGACGAGCCCTTGGCCCTAATCCGGTGTCCATAATGATTATCCCGCGAAGATTCGAACAAAACTCGCAAAAAGGGGAAGATTTTTCTCTCTTTTCTCTCGCCTGAAATGGAGAATTTGGACTGGTTTGGCGTCGACGCTGGTGCTGATTAAAATCTGTCCAATTTGAATCCCTGTCCGGCCAGACTCTTTTACACCCTAAAAGTTTCTTTGCCACTTTGGTCCCTCAGCTTCCCATAATTTTGAATTTACCTCTTTTGGCCCTCAAAAGTGTAAAATTTCCCCAGTTAGACCTTTCTAACACCCCTCCCCCGAGGTTAAATCCCAGTTAGACATTTCTAACATTCCGTCTCCAAACGTTAAATTTCCCGTTAGTTCTCACTAACGTTTCGTCTCCAAACGTTAAATCTCAAGCCGTCTTCGGACGTTAAATCATAATTGTCTCCAGACGTTAAATTTCCCGTTAGTTCTCACTAACGTTCCGTCTCCAGACGTTAAATCTCAAACCGTCTTCGGACGTTAAATCATAATTCCGTCTCCAGACGTAAATTTCTCGTTAGTTCTCACTAACGTTCCATCTCCAGACGTTAAATCTCAAACCCTCTTCAGACGTTAAATAACAACTCCGTCTCCAGACATTAAATTTCCCGTTAGTTCTCACTATTGTTCCGTCTCCAGACGTTAAATCTCAAACCGTCTTCGGACGTTAAATCACAAATCCGTCTCCAGACGCTAAATTTCCCGTTAGTTCTCACTAATGTTCCGTTTCCAGATTTTAAATCTCAAACCGTCTTAGGACGTTAAATCACAAATCCGTCTCCAGACATTAAATTTCCCGTTAGTTCTCACTAACGTTTCTTCTCCAGACGTTAAATCTCAAACCGACTTCGGACGTTAAATCACAAATCCGTCTCCAGACGTTAAATTTCCCGTTAGTTCTCACTAACGTTCCGTCTCCAGATGTTTAATCTCAAACCGTCTTCGGACGTTAAATCACAACTCCGTCTCCAGACGTTAAATTTCCCGTTAGTTCTCACTAACGTTCCGTCTCCAGACGTTAAATCTCAAGCCGTCTTCGGACGTTAAATCATAATTTCGTCTCCAGACCTTAAATTTCCCGTTAGTTCTCACTAACGTTCCGTCTTAGGACATTAAATCTCAAGCCGTCTTCGGACGTTAAATCACAAATCCGTCTCCAGAAGTTAAATTTCCCGTTAGTTCTCACTAACATTCCGTCTTCGGACGTTAAATCATAATTCCGTCTCCAGAAGTTAAATCTCAAACTGTCGTCGAACGTTAAATCACAAATCCGTCTCCAGAAGTTAAATCTCAAACCGTCTTCGGACGTTAAATCACAAATCCGTCTTCAGACGTTATATTTCCCATTAGTTCTCACTAACATTTCTTCTCCAGACGTTAAATCTCAAGCCTTCTTCGGACGTTAAATCACAAATCCGTCTCCAGACGTTTAATTTCCCATTAGTTCTCACTAACGTTTCGTATTAGGACGTTAAATCTCAAACCGTCTTCGGATGTTAAATCACAATTCCGCCTCCAGACGTTAAAATTCTTGTTAGTTCTCACTAACATTCTGTCTTCGGACATCAAATCCCTCTTCGGCCATCATCGTAAGCCCGACCACCATATCCTCAGCAGGCAAGACACGAGCGGCCAATCAATGTAAGCCCGCAGAACCACCTTTCAAGAAAGCCTTTCCGTCAAACCCGGAACAGTCTCACTTAGGTTCAGACGCCTCACAATAGTCTCACTTAGGTTCAGATGCCTCACAACAGTCTCACGTAGTTTCAGACGCCTCACAATAGTCTCACTTAGGTTCAAACGCCTCCTGACGGACTCACTTAGAGCTCGGGACGCCTCACAACAGCGGTCTCACTTAGGTTCGGACGCCTCACAATAGACTCACTTAGGGTCGGGACGCCTCCTGAAGTAGTCTCCATTTAGGTTTAGATGCCTCCTGACCGTCTCGCGTAGGTTCGAGATGCCTCACAACAGTCTCACTTAGGTTCGAGACGCCTCCACAGCCGGTCTCGGCTAAGGTTCAGACGCCTCACAACAGTCTCACTTAGGCTCAGATACCTCACAACAGTCTCACTTAGGTTCAGATGCCTCACAACAGTCTCACTTAGGTTCAGACGCCTCACAACAGTCTCGTTTAGGTCAAGGTCCCCACGAGCGGCCCTTGCACCTACGAACTACGATCGGCTTTGATCCTTATCGTTTTTCGAGTAAGGCATCCCCCGATTTGGATCCTTATCTTTTTTCGACGACCCCACTTCCTTTTAAAGTGACGTCGGCGAGGGGCTCTTGTAAGTACCCAAATCCGGATCGTCAAAATCCATTAGAAGTTAATCGGAATCCGTTAATGGCCCTTTCGGATTACTTAGGAACCCGCGTTAAACTCCCCATTCTCAAGCCAATGAGACGTCCCGGGACTGCCCCGTGCATCCCAACGTCAAAGCGTACTCAACACACGTTATCACACGTAAAAGTACAGCTTTTCCTGAAAAACGCACTTTTCGAGACTTTTCGGGAGCGTTTCGGACATTTCCGGACAGTTATTTAAAAAATGGATAAAACCGGGAATAACGGGATGAAAACCCTAGCCTAGTTGAGTCAAAGGGGCACGTGGCACACATGCCAAGACCCTCCAATGAACATCAATCATATTTCAAGGTGAAAAGACCAAAATGCCCCTGAGATTGAGTGACAGTCCGTCCTGACTGTTTTACAGAAAAATCAGAATTGCCAACAAGTCCCCCAATTTTCCAAAATACCAGAAAACCTCCCCAAATTGAGGAAAAGTCCGTCCGGACTGTTTTACAATTTCACCCTATAAATACAAGGGCTGTCAAATATTTCAAAAAAAGAAAAATATTAATCACTCTTCACAAAAGCCCACTGCATAGACCAGTTCTACCCCCTCCCGAGCCTCGTTTTGTCTCGATTTGCGTGAAAACCTCGTTTTTCAACCAAACACGAACCAAACAAACTCAAAACACCATTTCAAACACTAAACTGTATCCCGTATACGTCAACCGAGCCAAAAGAGTCAACCCCTAGCCATAGGTAACACTCTCTCTCCCTAAACACTCATTCCATCTCGGTTTACGCGTCAAACGCTATAACCGCTTCGGTCAAAATCATTGAAATGTAGACGTAACGCCGTCTACGAGGTCTGATACGTTTTACCCCAAGATCATCTTCTCTCCTGTAAGAGAAGTAATCTCGGGTTAAAATGGCGTTTCGGCCCCGTTCTTTACGTTTATGTCCTTTACAATCCGGATCGTTTGATGCGTCGATTCGCAACTACGGTCCGAACCGTTTGGTTCGTGATAGTCATTTACAAGTTCAAATCGTTTGATCTGTTGATATTGTCATTTAAATTATGCAACTTTACAAGTCCGATCCGTTTGGCTCGTTGATCGCATCTTTAATGTCTGGATCGTTTGATTCCGTCGATACCGCATTTTAAATACTGTCATTTACAAGTCCGAGCCATTTGGCTCGTGATAGTATTTATTTATCAAAGTCCGAGTCGCAAAACGATTCGTTGATCGCATCTCATTTAATGCCTTTTTTCATAAAAATCGCTAACAATGTAATGCCCGGTTCAAAACCGGAGTTCGTCATTCGAGCTCCATTTCAAAACGCGCAAAAGTGACGTTTGGCATCCAAACGATCATTTTTAAACTCAAAACCCGACGTTTGACATTCAAATGCTCTTTTCTTAAAAGTCAAAATTTGACACTTAAGCTAAAGATTCAAACTCGTCACTCGCACCTTTTTTCCTAAAAAAATCCAAAACCAACGTTTGTCATTCAAACGCTCGCTTTTTCCAAGAATCATAAAATCAACGTTTGACATCCAAACCAAGATTAAGCTTGTCATTCAAGCCTCCTGTTTTCAAAAATACAACACACACACACACACTCACAATTTCGAGAAAGGTAGAAAGACTCGTCATACGAGGCGTTTCGAGTGGTCTCAACATACTCTTCCCGAAACGTAACGTGACCACCGAACCTAACAATCTCTGGTACTAAAAGCTATTTCCAAAGTTTTGGCTCAAAATACAAAACGACACGTTTTCAAAGCCATTTCCAATGTTTGGGCTCAAAATACAAAATTACACATTTTTCAAAGCCATTTTCAACGTTTGGGCTCAAAATACAAAACCGCGTGGCGACTCCTCTCCTTCCCGAAAGCGAGTCCTCTCCTTCCCGAAAGCGAGGTCCCGAACACCGCGAAAGACAACCGCTCGCCGCAGCCCGCGCGATCCGGGTAATTTCACATGGCTGAGGTTGTGAAATAATGAAGCTTCCATGGAAAATTAAACAAAGGATCAACTTTAACTAACTTTCACCTAAGGTCCTCCAACACTTAGATGATACAACTAACAACCTTTACATTCAACTTTGACACTAAAGCACCTCAATACCTTTATAAAATTTTTATTTAAATTTCAAATATTATTATTTCAATACAACATTTCATATTTGTTTCATTTAGACATTAAATAATTTAAATTAATTTATTAACATCCTAAAATTCACATAAGCTATCAAAGTATAAAAATGAACACATAAAACCAACAAATAGCATGAAATGCATAAATGAGATGCTACACACCCCACCCTCACGTGCTTAACATGTGCTAAAATGGTGCCTAGGATTAGGGTTGTGACACTCACTCCCCCTTAAATAAAATCTGCCCCGAATTTTTAAATTTACTTACTTGCTCGCTCAAACAACCAAGGGTACTTTTCACGCATTTCCGACTCTAACTCCCAAGTAGCTTCCTCAATAGTATGATTCTTCCAAAGGATTTTCACTACCGGAATACTCTTAGTTCGCAACTCCCGGACTTGTGATTCAACAACCCTCAATGGCTCTTCCACATATGTCATATCCGCTCGAATATCCTCGGGATGAGAACTTAGAAAATGAGAAAGATCGAAACAATACTTTCGCAACATAGATACGTGGAACACATCATGGAGAGACGAAAGAGATGGAGGCAAAGCCAATCGATAAGCCAACTCACCAATCTTCTCTAAAATTTCAAATGGACCAATGAATCTCGGTGCAAACTTACCCTTATTACCAAACCTCTTAATCCCAGTCCTCGAAGAGATCTTCAAAAACACGAAGTCCCAACTTGAAATGATAAATCCCTTCTTCTGTTGTCGACGTAGATTTTCTGTCTACTTTGAGCCCTCTTCAATCTGTCTCGAATCACTTTCATCTTCTTCGTTGAATCCCTAACCAAATTTGGACCCTAAAGCCTAGCTTCACCAACCTCTTCCCAACATATTGGAGATCTACACTTCCTCCCATATAATGCCTCATACGGTGCCATCTCAATGTTAGACTGGTAGCTGTTATTATACGCAAACTCAACCAACGGCAAATGATCTTCCCAAGATGAGTGGAAATCCATCATACACGCCCGTAACATGCCCACAAGAATCTGAATAGTTCTCTCAGTCTGCCCATCTGTCTAAGGATGAAACGCTGTGCTGAAACTCAACTTGGAACCCAAAGCCTTCCGAAATCTCGATGTGAATCTCGGATTCCTATCGGATACAATGCTGATCGGTACTCCATGAAGTCTAACAATCTCGCGAAGATACAACTAGCCAACCTCTCCATCGAATACTTTGTTGAAACAGGCAGAAATAGAGCCAATTTTGTCAATCTATCCACTATTACCCAAATGGCATCCATCTTCTTCGAGTTTGGAGGTAGTCTAGTAACAAAATCCATCGAGATTCCTTCCCACTTCCACTCCAGAATATCCAATGGTTGAAGTAGCCCTGCCGGTCTTTGATGCTCGGCCTTGATTTATTGCAAGTCAAATATTTCAATACAAACTCCGCAATCTCCCTCTTCATTCCATTCCACCAATAACCTCTCTTCAAATCTTGATACATCTTTGTACTTCTCAAATGAATAGCAAATCTTGATTTGTGGCCATCCTCTAAAACTCGCTTTTGATCTCCGGTGAAGAAGGTACGCAAATTCTGCCTTGGAAGGTTTAAATTCCATCTTTATTCAATGTAAAATCCCCAGTCTTTCCATCTTGTAACTGTCCCAAAATTTTCTTAAATTCGGGATCACTTTGTTGAGCTTCCATAAGATCTCCATATAAGGTAGGGATTGCTCAGACATTGGAAAATATCATCTCACTTCTCGACTCTCAGGACATCAATGTTGATAAATAAGCCTTTCGGCTAATCGCATCTGCAACCACATTCGCCTTCCCTGGATGATAAGAAATAACGCAATCATAATCTTTCAACAACTCCAACCATCGCCTCTGCAGGTTGTTCAACTCTTTTTGGGTAAACAAATACTTCAAGCTTTTATGATCAGTGAAAATCTCGAATTTTGCTCCGTATAAATAATGCTTCCACTTATGCAACGCAAAGACAATCACAGCCAACTCCATGTCGTGAGTAGGATAATTCTGTTCCGCCGGCGATAACTTCCTCGAAGCATACGCAATCACTTTCCCATTTGGCATAAGAACACAACCCAATCCTTCCTTCGAGGCATCACTGAAAATCACAAAGTTCTCGCAACCATCTGGAAGGGTAAGAATCGGGGCTGAAGTCAATCTCTTCTTCAACTCGGCAAATTAGCTTCATACTTAGTATCCCTCACAAAGATATATCCTTCCGAGTCAACCTTGTCAACGGAGTTGCAATTCTCAAAAATCCCTCTATAAATCTTTGGTAGTACCCGCTAACCCATAAAAGCTACGGACATCGATCCTTTGTTGTGTTTGTTTCTAGTTGACCACGGCCTCAATCTTCGAAGGATCCACGGCAATACCCGAACTTGACACCATGTGACCCAAGAATGAAATCTGCTCGAGCCAAAACTCACACTTGCTAAACTTTGCGAACAACTACTTCTCACGAAGGATAGACAACACAATTCACAAATGCTTCTCATGGTCTTCCCGGGATTTTGAATAGACAAGAATGTCATCATTAAAAAGTACCACAAAACTATCAACGTAAGGCTTGAAAATTCTATTCATCATATCCATAAATACCGCCGGTGCATTAGTCAACCCGAAAGGCATAACCACGAATTCATAATGGTCATACCTCGTTCTGAAAGCTGTCTTGGAGATGTCATCCGGTCGGATCTTCAACTGATGGTATCCGCTACTGTAAGTACCCAAATCCGGATCGTCTAAATCCGTCAGAAAGTTAACCGAAATCCGTTAACTGGCCCGGCTCCGGAGTTAAGCGGAACTCGTTAAACTCCCCGTTCTTTGTGCTAACGAGGCGTCCGGGGCCCTTGCCCGTGCATCCCGACGTCGAACCGTACTTAGCACGTGTCATCTCACGTAAAAGTATGGCTTTCCCTGAAAAACGCATTTTTCGGCACTTTCCGGGGGCGTTTCGGACATTCCCCGAACTGTTATTTTAAAAAAGGGACCAAACCGGGACCGGGGGACAAAATCCCATAAGGCTGGTGACTCAGAGGGGCACGTGGCAGCCATGCCACCTCCCTCTAGTCACCCTTCAATCAAATTCAAAGGGAAAAGACCAAAATACCCCTGGTTTGCAAGCCAAGTCCAGCCGGACTCACTGTGCACATTTTCTGAAATTGCCAGCAAGTCCTTCAAATTCTCAAAATACCACAAAATCCCCTGGATTCAGGCCAAGTCCGTTCGGACTCCTACTGCAATTTTCACCCTATAAATAGAAGTTGCTGTCAAAGGCAAGAGAGGAGAATTTTGACACCAAAAATCACCACCCCCCACGGCCTAAGCAGTTTTCACCCCTCCCGAGCTCCCGTTTTGTCTCGATTCGCGTGAAATCTTCGTATTTCGGTCAAATACGCCCCTTACAACTTCGAAACAACCTTTCGAATCACTTTTCGTGTCCCGTACACACCTCCCGAGCCAAAGGAGTCGACCCTAGCCATAGGTATAACTCCCTCTCTCTAAATCTCCCGTTCCGTCTCGGTTTACGCGCCAGTCGCTATAACCGTTTCGAATGTCGTTATCAAAATGTAGACGCCTCCGTCTAACTTGAGGTCCGATACGTTTTAGCCCCTCGATCCTCTTCTCTTTTCGTAAGAGAAGTAATCACGGGTTAAAACGGCGTTGACCCCGTTCCGTTTACTTTTTATGTCATTTACCATTCCGGATCGATCGATCCATTGATTGTCATTTACTTTCTGTCATTTACAATTCTGAGCCGATTGGCCTCGTTGATCGTCATTTACAATTCCGAGCCGATTGGCCTCGTTGATCGTCATTTACGATTCCGGATCGTTTGATTCCGTTGACACTGCTTTAAATACTGTCATTTACAAGTCCGACCCATTTGGATCGTGATAGTATTTACTTTTCAAAGTCCGAGTCGCAACCCGATTCGTTGATCACAAAAATCATTTAATACGCATTTTTCCCGTAAAAATCGTTAACAATGTAATGCCCGGTTCAAAACCGGAGTTCGTCCGTCGAACTCTCTTTCAAAACGCGCGAAATGACGTTCGGCCTCCGAACGCTCATCTTCAAACTCAAAGCCGCCATTTGACACTCAAAATCATTTAATACGCATTTTTCCCGTAAAAATCGTTAACAATGACTCGCCCGGTTCAAAAAATCGGAGTTCGACCTTCGAACTCCTTTTCAACTCAAAACCGACGTTTGACATTCAAACGCTCATTTCCGTCTCAAAACCGACGTTTGCCACGCAAACGCTCATTTCCGTCTCAAAACTGACGTTTGCCACGCAAACGCTCATTTCCGTCTCAAAACCGACGTTTGACATTCAAACGCTCATTTTTGTCTCAAAATCGACGTTTGCCACGCAAACGCTCATTTCAAACTCAAAACCGACGTTTGTCATTCAAACGCTCGTCTTTTCAAACAAAGTCACCTAATCAACGTTTGACATTCAAACCAAGATTAAGCTTGTCATTTAAGCCCCCATTTCAAAACACACACACACATTTTTGAGAAAGGTAGAAAGACTCGTCATGCGAGGCGTTTCGGGCGATCTCGTAATACTCTACCCGAAACGTAACGTGACCTCCGAACCTAACAATCTCTGGTACTCAAAAAGCTTTTTACTCGTTTTTGCTACCAATAAAAATGATCCCCTGTTTTCAAAGCCTTTTCCTAAGTTTTTGCTACCAATAAAAACGACACCATTTTCTAAAGCCGTTTCTCAACGTTTGGGCTCAAAATACAAAAACCGCGTGGCGACTCCTCATTTTTCCTTCCCATGAAGCGAGGTCTCAGACACCAACCCTCCGCGAAAGACAACCGCCTTTTCCGCGCCCGCCCGCGCGCGAAAAGATCGGGTAATTTCGGTTGGCGACTCATTGGGGAAAAGATACTTTTTTCAAAACTGCCGATGTTTTCTAAAAAGCCTTCCGTGGGTCAAACTTTCGTTTACCCTTCCTCGTTTTCATGTGTGTGAGTTCCTTTAAACCTCGAACGGTTTTTGTTTCAAAGGCATTACATTGTCAACTTTTCAAAATCTTACCATGTTTGTGCATCCCCATTCATGTTTGATTTTCATTGCTGTCTTTTGAACTGTGCATCATAAATTCTTTAAGACACATTCTGAAAAATCTCTGTTTTACTCAGAAAAAGAATTTTAGTGACCGCACACTACGCACACCTGCTGCCTCGGAACACCGCACTTCACGTGCACTTGCTGCCTCGGTACACTGCACACTACAACCCCTAACCCGGGATGGCCTTATCAGTTGCACTCCGATTGGTCTGCCAGACACCTTTCGGGGGCGCACGGGGTCGTCCCAAACATCCCATCCTAGCCCGTGTGAGCCATGCACTCTTTGTGTCACACTTTGTCCAAGACCCCGGTTGGTTTTTGGCTTAGCTCGTGTCATAAAGCCTAAGTGTATGTTTTTCACGCCGGGCCCCGCTCCGAGTCAAGCTCAAGAGTTTGAGACCAAAGGTCGTTCCCGACCCGAAGTCTTGAGCTTTTCAGCCTTGACTTTGACGCGGAGCTCTGCCGAAAAATATACCCGAAGGTTCAATGTGACACCGTGTCACCAAACCTCGCCGTATGTATCGTACCAGCCACAACTTGGCCAACGCCAAAAGCTAAGGTCTCTCGCACAAGCGAGTCAGGAGAGGTCATGCCCAAATTTTGGCATGATCCCCGCCTTAACTTAAGGACTTTGACTTCGACTGTGGCCCGTACGTCACACACGTTGAAAGTTTGCGTGATCAGCTAGCCTTAAGTTCACTTTTTTCCTTTGTCGGTGGAACTCGCTTGCCTTATCAGACCTCGCTCGGGATAGTCCGTCCTGAGAAAGATGATCTACAATGGAAACGAGGGGCTTATAAGTGTAGTGACGAGATCCACTGATTAGAGCTCTAGGATTAGTTGCGAAAAAGAAGACACGCTCTTTTCCAACCAATTAGGACTCTGAGAAAATGTGCTTTAAGTAAACATTAATCGGTAACTGCACATTGCACAAGCCCGAAAACCTTGAGCCAAATCCCCTTTTCCGAAGCCTAAACCCTTCCTTTCGTTCCCGCATGCGAGCGAAAGTGGTTCAGATTTCCGGTCGGCGCCTTGCCGGGATCACGGTAACGGCGGCGTCGGGACGGTTCTTTGGTTCCCTCGGTTCCCTCAGCCAGAATTTCCGACATGTCTAGCTCACCGAGAAATCGTGACGGGGAAGGACCCCGCCACCGGTAACGTATATGACATTGGAAGAAGCCATCCGGGCTTGTGAGGTTCACAAGAGGCGAAGAAGATCGGCGAATTTCGTGGTACGGCTTCCGAATGAGCGTGGTATAGCAGGCTATTCCCCGGTCAGACGGTACTTTTGTCACAGTCGAGGATGACGATTCCCGAAACCAGTTCACCAAACCTTCAATCAGGTTCCTCCCCCGCCAACTTACGGGATGCCTTCCAACCAAGGAAGCAAATGACCTAGGCTCCATGTTGCCACCTCTCGTGGCAACCCTGTCAATTTTGGTCGGCCCGATTGCTACGCCCGTCACTCCAATATCACCGGCGCACCGGCTGGACCATCTCAGGATGCCAATATCCCTCAATACCCTCCCGGGTTCGTCCCGTTGCCTATACACGAATCCTAAACACCGGGGACAAACCCCGATACAGTCCGTAAAAGGCCCCGTATATTCTCATATACCAAGCCTTCCACCTCCAATCACTACCGCTCACGTGGTAGCACCCGCGCCGAGCCTCACGAGTCCACAACTGGACCCAACCTTAGCCTGGATGGTCGAGCAAATGAAAGACACAGAAAGCCACCATGAGCGGCTCCAGCGAAACGCTCAAATCCACGAGATCAGGGAATGGTCACGCCTCTCCTGCCAAGTTCGAATGCCGGAGATGGACCGATTCGATGGAATCGAATGTCCTCAAACGCACGTCGACACTTACGTTCTCGGCATGAGAGCAAAAGGAGCAACCCTCCAGCAAATGACCGACCACTTCCAGCATACGCTTAAAAGTTCGCGTTACGATGGTTTACGAGGGTCAAGCTCGCGGATCGCCACACTGAGAACAGTCGCAACATCTTCCTGGAGCGGCATGCATCCCAACTTAGAGTGGGAAACAAGTCGCGAGGACTTAATCACCACCGAGCGAAGCGGATGAAAGTGTTGGGGAATTCTACAAGAGATGGAGGCTGAAACTCTCCGAGATCATGGAGCCACTCTCCAAAGACGAGCATGTATGCGGATCTTCAAGTCCCGCTTAAGACCGTCCATCGAACTCTCAGTCAGTCACAATTTCTTCCCAGATCTCACAGCCGTGGTCAATGCTTAGGCTCACCGGTTCGTGAAGGATCTCAAGGAAAAGTTAGCTCTTTGCACCGGCCCATACGAATCTGCGCTCAACGATTTGCATTCAATCCCGCACCGGCCCCCGGCAAAGGGAAAGATACGTCCGTCAACTACGTCGATCGGGGACAACGGTCGGGTAACGAAACCCGGTCCCACAAAGCAACGATTCTACTCGAAGTAGCACCGTACACTTCGACAAGTTGGACATGCCACTTTGAGCAAGATCTTTGGAAGGGTTAATCAAGGAGGGTCTCCTTAAGCCCGTTGCCAATTATAAACCCAAAATTCCCGTAACTAATGCGGACAAGAGCAAATCTTTTGCGCTTCCATCGCATCACGGCCATACCAGTGACAATTGTTTGGGGTTACGATACGAAATCCGAACTTGATAGAAGAAGGCAAGTTAGAGCGCCCCCGTGGGCCCAATACGATGGGAATCCCTTTCCGAACAATAACAACGTGAATTCCATTGAGTGGGTGCCCAAGAAGAGTGCCACGGAATCCGGGTTTCTCCGCCTCTTTCGAGTGAATCCTCCTCTAATGTCCACATCGGCTACGATGTTTGCGGCATCACTCCGCCCGCTCGGAGTACGAGTCTCGAGCGTCCAGGAGCAATCCTCCGAGAAAACAAAAGAAGAAATCCTCTCAACAAAGAACCGAGAGAAAGATCACGAAGTTTGGAGATACCGGTGTAGGTACACTTGGAGAACCCTCAGGAGGTTCGACTACTACGCGTCGTACTCCAGCCTAGTCCTCCTTGCCTCCCAGGCCATGCGGCTTTAGAAGCGAGACGGGGGTGGGAAAGCCGAAAAGTCCCGCGAAAAGCCGAGGTCGAGGCCACAGGACCTTGTGGAATACCTCGGATCTTGGTAATCTTCTTGCGCGTCGGAAGCCTAATCCTCCGCGGGATCGTGAGATTCAATTTGTCCGGCTTCCGAGCTCGGACCGGTAAAGGAAGATCAAGGTCGGCTTGGCAATCGCACTCGATCAATGTGCTAACCAAGGGCGGCAACCGCCACAGCGGCCTCGGCACGCTCCCGAGGTTCCAGTAAAGGCTTTACCTCGCAAGAGGAAGACAGAAACGGATGGCTGGATGACTCTCCTTCTACGGATAGAGACGAGATCTACGACTCCCGTCTGGTATGGCGGCATGATCACGTTTTGTGACGAAGACTTACCGAGATGCCTCGGGCACAACGAAGCTGTACATCACTCTCAAACTTCGACACCATATCACTCCCGGAGTATTGGTAGATAACGGGTCAGCCGTTAATGTCCTCCCCTCTCGGCATGATGCGAGCTCTCCGCATCCATGAAAGCCACACGATTCCGTCGGCTCGGACTATCAAGGCCCTACGACAACTCATCTCGTCCCATCACAGGGACGGTGACTCTGTCTTATGGTTCGAAACCCCGAATGGTGCCGGTAGTTCCACGTGATGGACATTCCATCCGAGTTCACGGCTCTTTTGGGACGCCCTTGGCTCACACCACATGAAAGCCATAGCTTCCACTCTCCATCAATGTGTTAAGTTCATTAACCGGCGGGGAGATCTTGAAGTCATCAGGGGATAGTTTCCTCGCATAGGAAAGCGAGAAGCAGGTAATGAGGCGTGTCGCACTCGAGGCACCGGGGTTACCTCCTTAGAATCGGCCAAGGGACTACGGGGCAAATCTCATCGAATCCCTCGAGTCGGAGATGCCAACTATGTAAACGTGCTCGGCGGGCGGACCACAAGCGGTCCGAGTACATCAAGTTCATTGTCGTTTCCCGACATTTGGAGGCGGATTGGAAGGAAACGGCGAACATTTCCATGATGCGGGCACAAACCCCCGGTCTCTACTCGGAGATTCGTCGGCATTCTCCAAACCAACTCTACGGCCGCAGTGAAGAGGTTTTTGTGATAAGGTCAACAAGCACCGCCATTCTCGTGATGAATGCATGGAAGTCGTATGGGATGTCCTCCACGAGGAACTACCCTTGCACCCTCTTCTCCAACGAAGAGCATGATGTTTTCCTAGGTTTGCTCCAACAACGCAACCGGACGCAATACGTCCCTACACACAGATTGAGCGATCGAGATGACGATGAATCTGGACTTCCGGAGTCGAAGATGCGGCGAGACCCGCAGCGGACCTCCGCATTCACATGCTCGGTTTGAGGACGGAACTCCTTAGATCGGGTCACCTACGACCAAGGTTCCAATACCATGGAAATTGTCAAGCTCAACGTCGGTACGGGCGGCTATCCGACAATTGGAAGCACATGATTCACGTAGCGAGGAATCCCTAGATCAAGTGAATGACGACGACTTCGTCAATATCATCTATTCGGATATCTGATGAAGCCAAGGATCCCGTCCTTGTTATCCATTCCCCTGCAACACCAAGGTCACCCTCGATGGCCCTTTGCTCATGAGTAAACGAGGCCTTGGCAGCGAGCTCGAGCTCATCATTACTTCCAGTACCGGCCCGGTGGCAACCGGCCCGTGCCGTCGGTCAAGCTTATACCCTCAAGCGCCGCCAAGGCCAAGGGCAACGACGAAGGAGACCAAGCTCCTCACCTGCTACAAGTCGGATCAACCTCGGGAACGCTTAGGCGGCCACCCCGAAAACATCTATGCCAGAAAGTCTTCCCCTTGGCGAGTTAGCTTCGATATAGGAAATGACCACCTCGGCATCAACATGCTCCGGTTCGATTCTACTCCCGGCCGTCACGGCCGGATTCGAGACATCACCGCGGTCATTGCTAGCTACGATAGACTTGGCGATCGAGCGAGATCACGAGGCTGTCAACATTGCGAGAATTCAATACCCCGTGGGGTCAATCCAACGAATATGGGCAAACTTCTTGGTGATCGAGATCAAGGAAGGCGCATGGAATGTCCCGATCCGACTTCCTTCATCAACGTAATCCAAGTGTTTCCGCCATTCGGCGATTTGAATGTAATCACGGTTACGGACACTAGTCGGATGATGTGCGCACCTACGGAGGCTTGCTAGGTCTCGCAAGGAAAGCCCTCATGGAACTAGGTTTGCTCAAGAAAGTCGTCTTTGGGACGAAGACCAAGCTCGAAAGACCTACGGGGACCAAGCCCTTAAAGTGTCACGGGCGGCTTAGGAGAGAAAGCTAGAGGCCACTCTAGACCGGTTCGACCTCAAGAGTTTTGCTCATGGCAACTTCCACGACTACCATCTGTTCTCGTCCAACCCCTACGCCGGGCAAGGGTGGTCAACGGTCCCCAAATGACCTAGGAGATGGAACGACACGGCATAACGAATCCCGGCGCTTACCTTCCCGAGGAAAGCAAGTTCTCCGATGAAAGCGACGATGAAGACGATGAAACCATTCTTTTCCAGCCGGGCATGAAGTCAACAAAACCGGACTCCCGAGGTCTGGGAGGATGGGAACGGATCATTTCCGCACTCAAATTGAAAGGCCAACTCGGGGAGGAAGGTCTATTTAAAAACAAGAGGAGGATGGAGATTCGTCTTGAGCAACTACTCGGGAAATTCCACGTCTACGGCATTCGTTTACGAAACGATCAGCCAGGACGGCAACCGATCACATGGGCGAGATGTTCGGGAGCCGTGTACTCACCTTCCGACATACCCGCCACTCGAGATAAAGCGAGGAGAAAACTCTCCCCGATGGAGGTTTACCTAGGCGCCGCACGCGGTTCAAAGAAGCACGGCTATTCTCACATGGGAAGAAACGCGGCGCATTAACTCTCGACGCGAGGCTCATTGCAAGAAGGTTGATGCAGGCCCAGAGCGGAGGAAAACTAGAAAATCACAGTATCGCCGGACCCAACTCGAGAATGCCTGAGTATGCTCGGCAAGAAGGAAAGGAACGCGATATACCGTGAAGAGATCAAGGAGACCGTTCGCTTAAGCCGAGAACTCTCAGCCTCCCGGAGGAGTCGGCCAGCAGCCTTGATTCGGTTCGGGCGACCAGCATTGTTGCCCTGCTGACATTCGGAACAAGCTGCATCAAGCGCTAGGGTTACCTTCCCCTTGAGAGGCATCAAGCCGGTATCTGGGGACGAGAATCCGTCAAGCTTGCCGAAGCTCCCGGGAATTCATCCACAATCAATGAGTTGAGGGAAGACATATGGCCCTATGCTACGAGGAATCCTCCTCTAACTATGGCTCAACTCGGAGCTTGGCTGTTCGAAGAGGACCAAACTGATGTCGGCGTTCTAACCGATCGGGTCAAATCCATGCATTACCACCTAAGGCCACCAAAAAGCCGACGGAGCCGGAATTGCAATCCGGCCGGCCCGAAGACGCAAATTCTTTGAAAGAGGACCCGATCCTCACTCGGCTCAAGCGGACTCGGGCGAACATTTCCACTTTGGTCTCTGCTCACCTCCTCTTATCCTCACAAGCTCAAGCTAGAGGAAAGCTGGCCCGTACCATGGTCCCGTGGGCGTAACCCCGGATGAAGTCATTCAAATGATCGGCAACATCCTTATGGCAACATTATCACCTTCCTGATTTGGACCTTCCAAAATTTGGGGGGCACAGTCACTGATGAGCAGCTCTACATCACGCATTCCCGAAGTGGACGGCGTCGCCTTCCCAGCGTGTTGGTAGACGGAGGTTCCGGAGGAATGAATGTCTTGCCCGCCAAGATGATGGACTTGCTTGACATCGAAGCCCTGAGATCTTAAGCCTTCGGTCCACCTTTGTCGAGGCCTATGACTCTACTTCCCGTGCAGGTTCTCGGGGTTGCTACTCTCGACATACGGTTTCGGCAAGCGGGTGATCACCGAATTCCAAGTGTTGGACATTCCAATCACTTTCACGGCCATCTGGGCGTCCACAGGCTGCATCAAATCAATGGCGTGGCATCCACCCTTCACCGGTGCCTCAAGTTCATGCAAGGCAACGAGATAACCACGATCTACGGCGATAGTGTCACCACCGGGGACCGGCACCAACGACATTCCGGTGTTAGAAATCAAGCATAATGACGACATGCCATTAAGCTGGATTCACTGCTGGAGACCTCCAAGATCCAAATATGCAACGTGGACCTTCCCTTTGTCTCACGATCGAGATTCCTCCCGCCATGAGGATGATGAAACTCATGAACTTCATCCCGGGGCCCGGGGCTCGGCAAAAGGCTCTGAGAGGCCAACACCAGAAGTCATTGAAGTCGAGGACCACGCCACGGTCCGGGGGCTTGGCTACGTGCGGCAAGTGGCATCAGAAGGAAAAAGGCTCGCCGCGCACCAAGGCGGCAGCCGCAGGGAACCTCAGGCGGCACACCCAATCTCAGGCCTTACGGCTTTGACCTCGCTCATTACTTTGAGGAGCAGAGCGGCGGGGGAGGGGATCAGGAGGCAGAGCGGGGCCAAGCGGGGGACCTAAGGGAACCAGACGAGGCGGGCGAGGACCGACGGCCCGGAACCGGCGGCGGCGGGGACCGGCGGTGGAAGCGATGAAGATGAGAAAGAAGCGAGGGATAGTCGGCCACAGAGACTACGGAAAGAATGGAGCAGCCTAGGGACCTCAAGCGTTTCGAGAGGACTCAAAGCTAATCCGATAAGGGGAGCGTTCCTCGACATCACGGCTCTACTGGACCAGCGCCACCACGGTCCGGCATGAGTACACATTCAAGGGAATCCCGGACTTGGAGGAGCAACTCAAGGTACTCTCCATGGAAACAAGTTGTTCGGATCGGCGCGAGGCCACATTCGAGACGGTAAGTCCAAAGCGAAGGAACCGGGGGAATTCATAGAAGACGCTCTCGGTGGACCGGCTCTACGAGTGTTTGAAGAAGTCATGGAGTTGCCCAACTTGATCGGCGGGGCTCAGACAACGGCATGATCGCCATGATAGGGACGGCGAAGCCAAGCCTCTCGATCCGCACCCTCATCAAGCATCCGGCAATGCCCGAAGAATTGGGTAACTTTCACCGGACGAGGGCAAGCCGGGCGGGGTGGAAGACAAGGCTGGGCCCGCACCCACATCTCCCTAAACCCGGTCTCAAACCCTCACGAGTCGAGTCCTTGTCGAGAGTCCGAGTCCTACGAGTCATCCAGCGGCCTTACGTGGGAGGACTATAATGTAGCTCATGTATTCCCCTTTCTTGTTTAATGAAAAGTCGACCTTTCGGAGTATCCTCTCATTGCCACTTTAACAGCGATAAGTTAACAAACAACTTAAAAGACGTTAATAATTCAATTGATAAAGAAGCAGAGACACATTAAGCGAACAATACATTAAAGAAGTTCTCGAGCGTGTAGTTGACCAAGAGGACAATAGGGCCCAAGTAGAAGAGGTTATGACCAAAGTGAACACAGGGTCGGTGCAAGAGCCTAAAGAGACACAAGTGGGCGGTTTCTTCGCCGATGCGAAAAAGAAGCCACGATAAGCCTCCTCAGGAGTATGTTGACGTGTTCGCTGGTCATATCGGGACATGCCGGGGACTCGATCCCTCAATCGTGGAGCACGGAATTCCCACTGGATCCCGAATCAAGCTGTCAAACGAAGAAGGCTGGCAAGATCAAGCCGAGAATGGTCCTTGCAAGTTAAAGAAGAAATTGAGAAAATGCTCGAGTTGGTTTCATCGAGTGATTGAGTACCCGACTTGGCTCTCCAACATCGTGACGGTCACCAAGGCCAACGGAAAGGTCGAGATCTTTGCGTGGATTTCCGGGATCTCAACAAGGCCAGCCCTAAAGATGATTTCCCATTGCCTAACATCGACATCTTTGGTCGACACCACGGCAAATTTGAAGTAAAGTCCTTCGTGGACGGGTTCGTGGATACAACCCGGATCAAGATGTCAGGAGGATCGGGCCAAGGCTGCCTTCACCACTCCATGGGGACATCATTACACGGTTATGCCGTTCGGTCCCGAAGAACAGGCGGGGCTACTTACCCGGCGGGGCACAACTGCAGCCCTCTTCCATGACATGATTCACAAAGAAATCGAAGTATATGTCGACGACATGATCATCCACTCAAGGGATCGGACATGCGGCACATGACGAGATCTGAGGAAGTTCTTCCAACGGACTCGAGAAAACACTCCATGAGGCTAAACCAGGCAAAAGTGCACCTTCGGCGTCAAGCGCGGCAAGGTGCGGGGTACATGGTTACGAGAAAGAGGTATCGAAGCCGATCCTTGGAAAATCAAGGCCATCATCGACATGAAGCCGCCTCAAACCACTGACAGTGAAGAGCTTCATGGGAAGACTTGATACATCGGTCGCTTCATCAACCGGTTGACATCTCTCTGCGAGCCCATGTTCAAGCGATGAAAAGAATGCCGAGCATCAAATGGGACTCAGAGTGCCAAACGGCTTTTGAAAAGATCAAGACCTACTTGGTTAATCCCCCAATTACGTGCCCGCCACATGAAGACAAGCCACTACTCACTGTCGACCTGATGTGAGACACGTCAATCGGAGCAATGCTTGCACAAGACACGAAAGATTCCAAGGTTGAGCATGCAATCTAGTTCGTAAGCCGGAAGCTTCAAGGAAGTGAACTCGGCTACTCGGCATCGGAGAAAACTTGTACCGCCTTGGTATGGGTAGTCGGGAAAGCGAAACACTACATGCGGTCGCATTCGGTGCTCCACGGTCTCCAAAGTGGACCCCGTCAGATATCTCTTTGACAAGCCATCACTGTCAATGCGGCTAGCCAGTGGTCATTCTTCTGGCTGAGTTCGACATCAAGTACATGGTCGAGAAAATCAACAAAGGGCGAGTAATGGCGGATCGGCTTGCCGACTTCCCGGCGGTGAACCTAAGGGTCACGATCCGCAATTTCCGGACGACGGAATCTTTTCACTTGACGGCGCAAACCGGCAGCAACTCTTCTTTCGATGGGGCAGCCAACAAGAAGGGGAATGGCATTGGAATGCTCCTTGTCGATCCCAGGGCGAGCATACTCCCATAGCCATCAAGTTGAATTTTGAAGCAACCAACAATGCGGCGAGAATATGAAGCACATTGCGGCGGAGTTTGGAAGCCGCCCTCGGCGCGACATCTTAGAGCTGGATGTATATGGAGACTCGACGTGATCATCAATCAAGTATCCAACAAATGGAAGACGGTAGATTCGGCCTTCGAAGTACCACGCGTACATGGAGGAACTCATTGCTCGGTTCAAGGACATCTCTTTTCACTATTTGCCAAGAGACGGGAACCGCTTCGCGAGACGCCACAGCAACCCTCGCCTCTCTTGTCGAAATTCCCGAAGGGAAAGCGGTAAAACCCCTCGAGAATAGGCGGACGGAAACACCCGCCTATTCTTTGTGAGATCGAAAAAGAAAAAGAAACGATCGACGAACCACTGGTACAATCAAATTTACCGGTACCTCCAAAGCGGAGAAGCTTCCTTCACAAATGAAGATGGAAAATACAAAGAAGGGATCAAAGCCAAAAACATGATGGCATTAAAATGCTGGCATCCCATTTCGTCATTAAGGGGGTATGTTGTACAGAAGCGCCACCAAGGGCCACTCCTTCGGTGTGTAAACAAAGAAAAAGCCGGCGAGCTAATGAACGAAGTTCACAAGCGGAACTGCGGTCCGCACATGAACGCCCGAGCATTGACACGAGATCATTCTCCGTATGGGATACTATTGGATATCAATGAAACGAGGCTACATCCGGTTCGTCAGAAGGCTGCGACAAATGTCAACGGTTCTCAACCTCAATCACATCCCTCCTCATGAACTCTGTGCATGACTACGCCATGGCCTTTCGCCACATGGGGAATCGACGTCATCGGCAAGATCACTCCTCCGAGGGGGAGCAATGGTCCCCGAGTTCATTTTAGTCGCGATCGACTACTTCACCAAATGGGTAGAAGCCGGATCGTACAAGGTGCTTGAATTCTAAGAAGGTGGCCGAGTTCATCAGAGAACATCATGTGCCGATACGGAGTGCCCAGCGAGATCATCTCAGACAATGGGACTCACTTTGAAGGAGATTGTGACCAACTGAGGCCGGGTCGAGTCACCCACGTCACGGAAGTCTTCTCCTTACGGACCACAAACCAATGGTGCGGTAGAGCGGCCAGCCAGACTCTCGCCATGATAATCGGAAAGATGACCACCGAGAGTCGGGAGCGGCCCGAAAAGCTACATCTAGCCCTGCAGGGATGCAGAACATCGGTCGAGAACCGCCACGAGGGAGACTCCGTTCGCGCTTACCTACGGAATGGAAGCGATGTTACCGTGGAATTGGAAATTCCATCCCTCAGGAGTCCTCTTGGAAAACGGGATCAATGAAGTCGAATGGCTCACGGGCCGTCATGACGAACTTGCTCTACTCGACGAGCGCGGATTGAAAGCCATGGAACACACTCGAGCCTACCGGGAGCGAGAATGGCACGAGCATTCGACAAGAAAGTCAAGATCCGAGACATCGAGAGAAGGCGACTTGGTGCTAAAGGAAAAGCCTCCTACGCAGACCAATCCCCTCGGAAAGTGGGAGCCTACGGATAGGACCGTTCGTGGTACAAAGAATCTTCTCAGGAGGAGCCATGAAGCTAGCGAGATTTGGACGGAAACCCTTTCGTTAACCCCGTGAACGGAAGCAAGCTCCTTGAATACTTCGTTTGAGGAAGAGCATGAGTCAACTCTCCTTCCCCATACATGCGTCCCCCTCGGTAAATTAAAAGTGCTAAAGAGTAATACCCATTGGATACATTCCGCTAATGATCCGGGTAAAAAAAGCAGTCGCACTTCTTTTGTCTTTGTTTTTCTCAAATTCACCTAAAGTGTCGAGACTACGGTGACACTGAGCCCCTTAGTCCAATTGTAAAAGGGGAACGTAGGCGGCCATCTTTGGATTCGGTCTAAAAAACAAAAAAATACAATAAGCATCAATTGCTTGTGTTTCGAAAAACTCTTTTCATTTAACCTACAAATTCATAACGGTTAAAACATTCTTTGATGAGTTCAAGCACGGTCAACTCTTGACTCGCTACACGCTAGCAAAACTACAATAAAACATTAATCAATTAATGTATGCGCAATGACAATGGGTGGATACTCACGGGCGGCAAAGGTCCGACCTAGTTTCCCGTACTAGGTCCTTCATCCTTCTTCCCCTTTCCACTTTTCCCCGTGAGTGTTCTTCACCTTCGCGGGAAATATTCCGGTAGGCCTTCTACAGCTCGGGGACTCTTCCCGGCGCCTTCGTCAAGCTTTGTGGCTGTCAAGCGCGATCCTTTCTCTAGCTCTGTCTCGAGCCGCCTCGCTTCGAGCCATCATCATAGTGCTTTGATTGGCCTCCGATCCCGGCACTTGCCACATAATCGGCCCATGGCATCGCCGGTACGATTCCCGGGGTTAGCCCTCGCTTCTGTCCTCCTCAAGGTCGAGGCATCCGGGTGATCGGCACCCAACTGACTCACTCCGTCTCCACAAGATAGCCATCTGTGTCTCCCCCATACACTCTTCGTACCGGTTCGAATCTTTGCGTCGACGAACGGTGCCCTCTCTCGGTGAAGAGACCACAGCGGGAAAGGACGTGTATTGCCACCACCGGGTGATCAACAATAGCGTCGAAGGATCTTCCATCCGCAAAGATCCCACCTCAAAGGTAGCGGCATAACTCGGATCGGTCAGTGGCATGCTCCGGCCCGTGCTTGCCGCGAGAACCAATGTTGGAATATAGAAAGACGTCGAGACGGCCCAGACACTCGACAATCCTTGGACCCTCTGAGCGGTCCTACAAGTCTGTAACTTCCAATGGGGAACCCACCATCGCAAGTGATGCGTGCAAAGTCGGCCATCAGAGCTCCGGCTCGGCTGATTGCCCCCTATCACCGGAAGGGCGTCGCGAGAAAGACCCAGCGTCGCGGGACATTGGCACCTCGGGCATCATCTGCGGCCTCTCCCTCGGCCACATGGTCGGCATAGCGGGACTCCCTCCCCACATGTATCGGCTACCGGTTGCCATCCGGCCTGTGCCCGAGAACGTCTCGCCCAAGACCCGATGGCACGATGTCTCCCACTCAGACCTTTGCCTCACCGAGTCCCGGTCTGCTGTGATGGCACACACCCGAGGCGTGAATGTGAGCAGTAGCAATCGCGCCTGAAGCAAACGCGTCCCACGAAAAGACGCTCCCCTCGGCTCGGCAAATCTTTGGGCGGTCCCGAAATGTCAACGTAATCGGTATCCTGTATCGGCATCCCGTATGCTTCTCCAGCCGAGATACCCGAGCAAAGACACTAGCTTCTCAACGGTGGCCATGCCCACCGGCTATACGGAAGAACTAGTGCTGTTCCGTCTCGAGGTCCTCCCGAGAATGGCCCGGAAATCTTCAAACGTAGGAGTGATTTCGTTGTACGAAAGGCGCTGTACACATTCCTCCGTGCGTCCCAGAGGCAGAGACGCGGCTCTCAAAAGATCCCAATCGCATGAGCTCCTTCAAGCCCAAACAGATTTCATTCCATAACAGCCTTCGAAAAACCTTTTATTCTGCCTCGTGTGGTTCCGTACCCACGACTGAAAATTGTCCAAATACCGCTCTTGCATCCGAGACGGTAACTTGGGAGAATGAGCCATGTCAAAAAAAAAAAAAGCGAAGGAAGAAAGTTTGAGAGGGAATTCGGCCCACGATGAACCAAGCAATGTGCGGTTTCCTACCAATTGCAAAGCTGAAAGCTGCAATTTAAGGAATCTGGAAATTCGGTTCTAGTCCCGGACTCCCCCTATGATTGACTTGGTCAACTCTGCAGCCATGCCCCTAAATTGGAAACATTTCCAAACCACTCCTGTTCACCCTTATGAAATCTGCGTGCACCTTACGATTTCATTCGACCCAATCTCAATATCCCTTCCGCCCATGGGCTCGTGCAACAGTGCAAATAATTAAAAATCAGTGCATACTTGCTTAATTTTTGACCCGTTCAATTTTTAATGCATTTCTCCTTTTTATTTTTGATTAACCTATTTGCTTATTTGCCGAAAATAACAAAAGGTGGTCATAGAATAAATGTGCAAAGTACAGGTTCCGCCCCACGGGCGCCTTTTTACGAATACAGTACAAACCCAAATCGTTCCAGACGATACCAAAGGGAAAAGAAACGCGTCGAAAGGGACTACTCCGAGTCACCGCTTCGTCGTCAGCGCTCGAAATGCTTGCTCACGCCTTTCGGCTGCTTTGGATCGCGTGATCGCCGAGACGAGAAGCGAATCGCCTTCAAATTCCTCCAGTAGGGAATACGCGAAAGGCACTCCCTCGGGCGTATGCGGAACTCGGAGGACTCCCTCTCTCTCTCGGCCACCGACGCGAAGAAGAAGGAGCTCCCAAAGCCAGCCAGTTCCGCCCCGCGAACGGCTCAAATCCACTGTGCAAAGATCCTCCCCACCGAGTTGTGGGAGCGGACGAACCTCTGCGGCCCGAGACGGCCCAAGCTCGCGGACATCTCACGCTCCTCCACAGAGAAGAGGCTGCAGGCCCGCATGCCCAAGTCCACAAGATCTCCTAAGCGAGGCTCGGCCCTTTGACCCAGTCCAATGCGCGGCGCATCGTTGTACGTACGGGCGGTCACACTTTGCAAACCCGGGGAAGGTCATCGAGAAGCAGCCAGCGAGTGCAGTACGAGATGCAACATTTGCGGAATGCTAATATCAAATACGAGAGAATCAAAAGCATCTCCTAGTGAGATTCCTCCCCGAGATTTTACATCTCGCTATCTCCCCGATGAGATTCCTTCCCGAGATGCGCATCTCGCCATCTCCCCGTGAGATTCCTTTCCGAGATTCCGCATCTCGCCATCTCCCCGTGAGATTCCTTTCAGATTCCGCATCTCGCCGTCTTCCGTGAGATTCCTTTCAGAGATTCCGCATCTCGCCATCTCCCCGTGACTTCCCGAGATTCTACATCTCGCCATCTCCCCGTGAGATTCCTTCCAATTTTGCCCCTCAGCTTTATGCAATTCCAATTTTACCTCTTTTGGGCCTCCCCAAAAGTATAAAATTCCCCAGTTAGACGTTTCTAACACCCCATCCCCCGAGGATGAATTCCAGGTAGTCCTCACTAATGCTCGTCTCCAGACGTTAAATTCCAGTTAGTCCTCACTAACGCTCGTCTCCAGACGTTAAATTCCAGTTAGTCCTCACTAACGCTCGTCTCCAGACGTTAAATTCCAGTTAGTCCTCACTAACGCTCGTCTCCAGACGTTAAATCCCAGTTAGTTTTCACTAACGCTCGTCTCCAGACGTTAAATTCCAGTTAGTCCTCACTAACGCTCGTCTCCAGACGTTAAATTCCAGTTAGTCCTCACTAACGCTCGTCTCCAGACGTTAAATTCCAGTTAGTCCTCACTAACGCTCGTCTCCAGACGTTAAATTCCCAGTTAGTCCTCACTAACGCTCGTCTCCCAGGAGCGTTAAATTCCCGATTAGTCCTCATTAACGCTCTTCTCCAGGCGTTAAATTCCGATTAGTCCTCACTAGCGCTCGTCTCCAGACGTTAAATTCCCCGTTAGTCCTCACTAACGCTCGTCTCCAGACGTTAAATTCCAGTTAGTTTTCACTAACTCCCGTCTCCAGACGTTAAATTTCCTAATGATTTTCACCATCATTTTAATCCAATCGTGACCTCTCACGGTCCGATCTCAAACAGTCAATCCCGACCTCCACTCTCCTATCGAACATCTTAGCAAGTAAACATTTATCTCCCCGGCCGCCAGTCGTAAGCCCGATCGATCCACCTCAGCGGCCATCAAGGTAAGCCCGCACAACAATCCCTCTTCGGCCGTGAGTTAGCTGAATGCTCATCCCCAGCAGGATTCCAAAGAAGAAGCATCAACCCTTCCATGTTGTTAATAACGCCAGTTTAACACAACCGTTCTCATCATTGTCACCCTATCCCCAGCAGGATAAGTTCGGCAGCAGCAATAAGACCAGTACCCAAGGCACGAACGCCTTCGTCACAGGATAAGCGCATCCTAGCAACTCAGGTTTGAGGCGCCACACGCCCTCGTCAGCATCAGTATCTCAGGTTTGAGGCGCCACACGCCCTCGTCAGCATCAGCAACTCCGGTTTGAGGCGCCACACGCCCTCGTCAGCATCCTAGTATCTCAGGTTTGAGGCGCCACACGCCCTCGTCAGCACTAGCAACTCAGGTTTGAGGCGCCGCACGCCCTCGTCAGTATCAGCACCTTTGGTTTGAGGCGCCACACGCCTCAGTTTGAAATCCCGGAGTTCGAGACGCCTCCCAATAGTCTCACCCCGGGTTCGAGACGCCTCTGTAACGGTCTTGCTCGGAGTCTCAAGGTCCCCACGCGCAGCCCTTGTCCCTTTCGAACTACGATCGGCTTGATTCCCGCTCGGGATACGTAGGAATCCTTTCTGTTAAGGGTCCAGCCAGCAGACCGCCAGGTCTCTTTCAAAAGTAAGGCATCCTGATTTGGATCCTTATCTTTTTCGACGACCCCACCTCCTTCGGAGGAGACGTCGCCGAGGGGCTAACTGTAAGTACCCAAATCCGGATCGTCAAATCCGTCAGAAAGTTAACCGAAATCCGTTAGCGGCCGCTCCCGGGTTAGCCGGAACTCGTTAACTCCCGTGGTCAAGCCATCGAGACGTCACAGGAATGCCCAGAGCATCCCAACGTCAAGCCTACTTAACACGTGTCATCACACGTTAAAAGCCTGGCTTTCCACAGCGCACTTTCAGGCACTTTCAGGGCGTTTCGGACATTTTCCGGTTTGTTATTTAAAAAACGGACAAAGCGGGACAGGACAAGTGACACCTCGTTGGTGACTCGGGGGCACGTGGCACACATGCCAACTCCCTCTAGTCACTCGTCAATCACAAACCAAGGCCAAAAGACCAAAATACCCTTGATTTGCAAGCCTAGTCCGGCCGGACTCCCTGTGCACTTTTCCTGAAATTGCCAGCAAGTCCACCAGATTTCCACAATACCCAAAATCCCCCTAAAATGGGTCAAGTCCGTCCGGACTTCTACGCATTTTTACCTATAAATAGAAGTTGCGGTCATTTGCAACGAGAGGATGGTAACCTCAAAATTCACTCCACATTCGGCCCGAAGCCAGTTCACCCTCTTAGAGCTCCCGTTTGCCTCGATTCGCGTGAAACCTACGTATTTCGATCAAATACGCCCCCTACACCTTCGAAACAACCTTTCGAATCAAGTTCCGTGTCCCGTACACACCTTCTGAGCCAAAGGAGTCGACCCTAGCCATAGGTATAACTCCCTCTCTCTGAATCTCTCGTTTCGTCTCGGTTTATGCGCCAGTCGCCACAGCCGTTTCGAGCGTCGTTGCGAAATGTAGACGCCTCCGTCTAATGGGGTTCGATACGTTTTAGCCCCTCGATCCTCTTCTCTTCCCGTAAGAGAAGTAATCACGAGTTAAAACGGCGTTCCAGACCCGTTAGTTTACTTTTTATGTCATTTACAAGTCCGGATCGATCGATCCGTTGATCGTTCTTTACTTTCTGTCATTTACCATTCCGAGCCGTTTGGCTTGTCGATCGTCATTTACAAGTCCGAGCCGTTTGGCTTGTCGATCGTCATTTACCATTCCGAGCCGTTTGGCCTCGTTGATCGTCATTTACGATTCCGGATCGTTTGATTCCGTTGACAACGCTTTAAATCTTTGTCATTTACAAGTCCAGACCCGTTTGGATCGTTGATAGTATTTACTTTTCAAAGTCCGAATCGCAACCCGATTCGTTGATCGCATGTCATTTAATACGCTTTTCCCGTAAAATCGTTAACAATGTAATGCCCGGTTCAAAACCGGAGTTCGCCCGTCGAACTCTCTTTCAAAAACGCGAAATGACGTTTGGCCTAGCGCTCATCTTTCAAACTAAAAGATTTGCCATTTGACACTTAAAATCATTTAATACGTATTTTCCGTAAAAATCGTTAACAATGACTCGTCCTGTTCAAAATCGACGTTTGCCACGCAAACGCTCATTTCAGATCTCAAAACCGACGTTTGCCACGCAAACGCTCGTCTTTTCAAAAGTCACCTAATCAACGTTTGACATTCAAACCAAGATTAAGCTTGTCCTTCAAGCACCCATTTCAAAATCACACACACACACACGCACGTTTTCGAGAAAGGTAGAAAGACTCGTCATGCGGCGTTTTGGGTGATCTCGTAATACTCTTCCCAAAACGTAACGTGACCTCCGAACCTAACAATCTCTGGTAATCAAAAAAGCTTTTTACTCGTTTTTGCTACCAATAAAAATGATCCCCGTTTTCAAAAGCCTTTTCCTAAGTTTTTGCTACCAATAAAAACGACACCCTTTCCAAAGCCATTTCTCAAAGTTTTGGGCTCAAAATACAAAAACTGCGTGGCGACTCCTCATAATTCCTTCCCATGAAGCGAGGTCTCAGACACAACCCTCCGCGAAAGACAGCCGCCTTTTCCACGTCGCCCCGCGCGCGAAAAAGATCGGGTAATTTCACAATCATTAAGACTAATATGGATCCTGAATTCAATTGAGAAGCATAAATTGTCTCAGAAAGCAGAACAACACGTACCATGATCCTCTGTCATCAACTACAAAAACCATTGGATTGCAGTCATATCCCACTCCAATAACCATTCTCTCTGAAACAAATAACACCTGAAAAGAACATCCATTGATCAATCTAATTGTAATAGCCGATCAAAGGGATTAAGATTAAAGACAGAATTAGAATGCTTGAAAGTGATGCTGACCCACATCACGGAGAGGCAAATCACGAAATGCTACACTTTGTGTAGATGGGGTAGGACCAACTTCATCAACAAAGTAGATCATTGAATTATGACCTGAATCATCCCCCGCGGCAACCATGCAGAGAAAAGAAGTATAATTAAGCTTTGAAGGAATTCAGTGTATGACGCCATTTGGATACAGACAAGAATTAAGGGAGCAGCATTCTTAATGTGATGCTAAATGGTTTGAAGCTTCAAATTCTTGATGACCTTACAGCATAATTATTTCAGTCAAAACGTTCATTTGAAAAATCAATGCTTCAAACTGTTTGCAAGCTCCGAGTATAAAACAATACAAATGGCTTGAAGCATCTTAACCATGCTCCATACTAACCCACACCAAGAAAGGTTTTGTTTTCTTCAAATTCTAATAAAAGAGAGAATTTTCTGACCTACATAGCCTAAAGTATTGCCGCTTGGAGACCATTTAACACCAAATGCCCAGCAATACGAGAGATCAAGCTGAATGATTTGCTGCTCCAACATAAAATATAAAGATTTAATAAAAACGAACTGAAACAAATCTTCAGTCAAAACATTAATGGCAATGAAAGATAAGAAACTTACAGTGAAAGCATGATGCAGAACATACTCAATAAATCCACTGATGATACTTAGGCCTCATTTTGTTTTCGTTTTCAGCTCTTATTAGATCTGAATGGGTGGGTGCATCGGGCATAATACAATCTGATTGTTTGTTTTTTTTCTCGATTCAGATCTGAATGTCTCTTATTTTACATAATTTTCGGATGTAAAACTATCACTTGTTTGCCTCTTAATTGATTTTTCATATATATCTCTTAGTAAACTTCGTAATTTCAAAAATACCCAACCCAAACACTAGATCAATAACCATTCATCTCATCTCTCTACTCCATTAAATGTCGTAACATTAATTTCAGATGTGAATTCAGATGAATATTCAAACAGTTTGAATAATTCAGAAATCAGTCTTCAGACGCTATCTCTTATCGATTCAGCCAAATTCAGACGTAAAATCAGATTTCAGCACTCAACACTTAAAAAAATCAAATGCCACCTTAAATGAAAAGGAAGAAGACCGGTAGCTACCATGATTTTGGACAGCAACCAGCAATATAGATGTTATTGAGCTCTTAGCTACTTGTATAAGCTTCCCTTATTACCTCACCCCGTTAAGAGGAGTATATTTTTTCTTATTGACATTGGTTTGATAAATTCACAGCCTCTTGAGAGTTGAAAATATTTTGGAAAAAAATACAAAAGCTGAAAGAAGTGAGGTAGTGTTATGCTAATTAAGATTGATTTGTTCCAATTAATCTCATGTATCACCTTCACCTTCAAGCTCTTAGTATCTTCCAATCTTTTACACAATTATATACAAGATACGAGACCTTTAGGAGCAAAAAACTGTTGGACAAATGCTATGGCTTCTCAAGAACTTAACAGAAAAAACTGACGGAGAAAATAACGGAAATTGAAAAACAAAAGAATTAAAGTCGAGTCTTGTATTATATACAATCTCCGTAAGAGTTATTTGTCCCGCACTGGTGCTTACGGTTGTATGACAAAACTCTCGTAAGATAAAACGACTTAACTATTAGTTATAAGGAGCACTCCAATATAACTAATCTAACGAACAACTCAATGTTTTGAACTTTGGACTTGAAAAGATTTGATGCAACAATATGATATGATATGGCTATGTTAATCTATCTCTCTAGAGGGTTGGAAGGCTCAAATGACTGTATGTTATAATTGAAATTCGGAGGGAAACTATTTAAAGGAGTTAAAGGGTTCATGGCTGTTCACTCCAAGAGGTGCCAAACACATTCGAATACGCCCACGACGCGGCCGCTCTTGCCTTGAGCGCGACCGCGGCGGCATGCCGAGATCAACCCATGTTTTTACTTAACTCAGCGGCCGCTCTAGGGCTGGAGCGACAGCTGAAGCCAGGCGAAAGGTCACGAAACCTTTTGAGAACAGTTGTGACCCAAAACTAATTTGGATCAGTCCAAGTCAACCCAAGTTAACTTTAACCCTTTATTTAACTTCCGTTAAGTTACAAAATCACTTGTCATTAATTCTCATTCACCCTAAATGGTTTTGAGACATTAAATAAGTTTAATAATCTACAACAAATGTAGAATACATTTTGTAACTAGTTCCGTTAACACATAACGAACTTAGTTAGAAATCTAGGTCAACGTTAAGTCAAACTTAACTTTTCGTTACCCATTTCCAACAATCCCCCACATGAATGACAATTAATGCATGAATGCAATTTCGTCCAAAGTTCCGGCGAACTATTATTACATCGGGATAGATAGCTTGTGGCCTTGAATCTTCCCTAGTGAAATATTATCGGATATACTAGCCATTTGGTAGCGAGTCGCTTTGAACCAGCTGTCGGGTGTATACCAAGACAATAATACTCACATAATAACTCTAACAATTGTTGTTCTCACGTTTTGTCCATTTTGGCCCCGGACCGTATCTCATTCATAAGCGTTCATTTAGAGGCGGCCTTATTACCTCTCGCTTATATAGGTGATTCTCACTATAAGGAGTATCATGCACTACTCCACCCGTAGGTATAGAAATCATTAAGTTTTCTCAACTTAATCTTACCACCGCTTGCATGTGCTTGTACTTGGATGTTACGGGAATGAGTATTCAACATCTCCAGGTTAATAAACCGAAAGTTGTTGTTTCCAAGTAACTCTACTAGAACTTATAACTTGGTTGTCTCATTGAACCAAGGGCACGGGATCTCCATTTCTCAAGGTTGAGTGTCCGCTATAAGTCCTTTTGTTGTGGGTTTAAACCCATTCCCTTAACAAGCTTTATACGGTTGATCCCGATTTATACCTTTGGTAAACGGATCCGCTAGGTTATCGCATGATTTCACATAATCAATAGTGATAACGCCATTCTTGATCAAGCGTCTAATGGTATTGTGTCTCTGACGAATATGTCTAGACTTACCATTGTACATACTATTCATCGTGCCCTTCCAATTGCCGATTGACTATCACAATGGATTAGTACAAAGAGTACAGTGTTTGCTCGGCAAGTAACATCCTCCAGGAAGTTCTTAAGCCATTCTGCTTCTTCCCCAGGCTTTATCTAACGCGATGAACTCGTATTCCATCGTGGATCCGGCTATACACGTTTGTTTGGAGGATTTCCATGACAGCACTCCTCCACCTATAGTGAATACATATCCACTTGTGGATTTAGAGTCTTTCGTGTCAGATATCCAGTTGGCATCCACAAGATCCTTCTAATATCGCTGGATATTTATTGTAAAGTATCCCATGGTTTAATGTATACTTTAAATATCTTAGTACTCTCATTAGTGCTTTCCAATGATCGGTACTAGGATTGCTTGTGAACCTACTTAGTTTGCTCACCGAATATGCAATGTACGGACGAGTACAATTCGTTAAGTACATCGATTGCCAATTATTCTTGCATATTCCGGTTGGCTTGGTTCCCCCTTTGTTTTTGGCTAAATGTAGAGCCAAGTCTACAGGTGTCTTAGCGGAGGGTCATCAAAGACATTGAATTTCCGAAGAACATTCTCTATGTAATGGGATTGTGAAAGAACTAATCCTTCGGATGTTCTAGAGATCTTTATCCCCTAATATTACATCGTCTAATCCCATGTCTTTCATGTCCAAAGTTCTTCTTTAACATGCCTTTGGTATTCATGATTAAATCATGATTACTTCTCATTATGAGCATGTCGTCTACATAAAGACAAACGATAACGAATGATTCAGATGTTCCTTTAATGTAGACACATTTGTCACATTCATTGATCTTGAATCCATTTGATAACATGGTTCTATCGAACTTCTCATGCCATTGTTTAGGTGCTTGTTTTAGTCCATACAAGGATTTTACAAGTTTACACACCTTTCTTTCTTTACCAGGAACCACGAACCCTTCGGGTTGTTCCATGTAAATTTCTTCGTCAAGTTCTCCATTTAGGAAAGCAGTCTTCACATTCATTTGGTGTATCTCAAGATTATGCACTGCTGGAATAGCTATGAGAACACGAAAAGATGTGATCCTTGTGACGGAGTATGTATCGAAGAAATCATATCCCTCTTTCTGTCTAAAGCCTTTGGCAACTAGCCTAGCTTTGTACTTTTCGATAGATCCGTCCGCCTTATACTTCCGTTTAAGGATCCATTTGCAACCTAATGGTTTGCAACCTGGAGGGAGATCAACTAATTCCCAAGTATTGTTGAGCATTATGGATTCTATTTCACTTTGTTAATAGCTTCTTTCCGAACGAACTATCCGGACCGGATAAAGCTTCTTTAATGTTGATGGTTCGTTTCTAACATGTAAAGATAGAAAATCGGACCAAAAGTCTTTTCTACTCTTGCCCTTTTGCTACGTCTCGGCTCTTCATCTACGATTTGAGAAGGACCGGATGTGGACTCATGTGTTCTTTTATTAGAACCTACATCTTTCACCGTCCTTAGGAAAAATGTTTTCAAAGAATACCGCATTCCTTGATTCTATAGTAGTTCCTACGTGCATATCCGAAATGTCCGATTTATGCACTATAAACCGATAGGCACTACTATTATTGGCATATCCAATAAAAACACAATCAATGGTCTTTGGGCCAATCTTGACTTGTTTAGGCTTAGGTACTTCAACCTTGGCCAAACACCCCACACTTTAAGGTATTTAAAACATGGCCTACGATTGTGCCACAATTCATAGGGCGTTTTATCAATACCTTTCTTGGGTATTTTATTAAGAACATAATTAGAAGTGAGTATTGCTTCCCCCCACAAGTTGTCGGGTAAGCACAGGCCGAACCGATCAAAAGCGCGTTCATCATTTCTTTGAGAGTACGGTTTTGCGTTCAAGACAACTCCATTAGATTGAGGGGTATATGGAGCCGTTGTTTGATGAATTATGCCGGATTCCCAGCCATAATCCTTCAAACGGTGCTTCATATTCTCCACCTCTATCGCTTCTAATTTTCTTAATTTTCAAGTTAAGTTGATTCTCAACTTCTTTCTTATAAGTCTCAAAAGCCCCTAAGGCTTCATCCTTACTTCTTAAGAGATAGACATAACAATATTTAGTGCAATCATCTATAAATGTAATGAAGTACTTTTTACCTCCTCGAGTTTGCACTAGTTTTAAATCATATATGTCGTTGTGAATTAACTCGAGAGAGTCGTGTCTCTTTGTATGGCATTAAATGGTGACTTAGTCATTTTTGCCTCAACACAAACTTTGCACCTATTAGTCGAGTCGGATTTAGTCATTTGGATTAAATCTTGTCTCGCTAATTTCTTAATGGTGTCGAGGTTTACATGTCCTATCTATCATGCCATAAATTAGAACTTTCCGACAAGTAAACATAAGGAACACAACTTTTATTCATCGCACCTTGGCGGATTACAGTCATTACATTCATTTTAAAAAGGCCCTCCTCGAGGTAACCTTTTCCAAGAAACAAACCATTCTTGGTTAGTACAAATTTGTCGGATTCGAATACTAGTCTAAAACCGGCCTTACTAAGCAAAGCGCCGGACACCAAATTTTTACGGATGTCTGGAACATGCAGCACATCCAACAAGGTTACTTCTTTTCCGGAAGTCATCTTCAAAATCACGTTTCCAATGCCTTGAACATCGGAGGTCGCAGAATTTCCCATGTAAAGCTTTCTTCCGGAGATGGGAGTATAGGAGGAGAAACTTTCCTTGTTACCACAAATATGGCGGGTAGCACCGGTATCTATCCACCATGATTTAGGGTTCTCCTCCAAATTTGCAACGTTGGCTTCAAAGACAACCGCTGCAAAATCTAGGTCCATATGGTCAACATTGTTCGCCTCTTTCTTCGGGAGATGACAATCCCTTGACAAGTGGCCCGGTTTGCCACAATTATAGCAAGACCCCTTGAACCTTTTAGAGGTCTTCTTCTTCCCTTTCTTAGCATTCCCGGTATTTTCGGAATGCTTTCTCTTTGTGCCACTCGTGCTAGCCTCGGCGAGATTGACCTTTGCCTCCATCTTGCCTTTAGCAATTTTGGCCTCATTCATTCTATTGTTCTCTTCTATTTGAAGACGAACAACAATGTCTTCTAAGGACATCTCCTTGCGTTTATGCTTGAGATAGTTCTTGAAGTCCTTCCACGAAGGAGGCAACTTTTCAATGATAGAAGCCACCTTAAATGGATCATTCATGATCATCCCCTCGGCATCCGAAGCCCATGTAGAATGATTTGGAATTCATCTACTTGAGTTGTTACCGATTGGAATCGACCATCATAAAGTCAAGATACTTACCGACGACAAATTTCTTTGACCCGGCATCCTCGATCTTGTACTTCCTTTCCAAGGTGTCCCACAACGCCTTGGCTAACTCGACTGTACTATACACATTGTATAGTGCATCATCAAGTCCATTCAAGATATAGTTTTTACAAAGAAAATTACCGTGAGCCCAAGCCTCCTTCGTCATTTGCCTTTGAGGGTCCGGATCACCTTTTTCTACCGCCGGAGGATCTTCCTTTAAGAAGCGGTGCAAGCTTAGGGTGGTCAAATAGAAGAGCATCTTACGTTGCCATCTCTTGAAATCCACACCGGTGAATTTCGCGGGTTTCTCACCATGACTGATGTGATGAGTTGTAGGAGCGGGAGCAACGTTGTTGAATGTAGTATCACCTTGTGGAGGAGGCGTCACATTCCCTTGACTAGATGAAGTGGTGTCTTTCTCGTTTGCCATCTCTTGATAATCTTGAAGAAGCGTGAAATAACTCTTACGATTGTTGGACAAATGCTATGGCTTCTCAAGAACTTAATGTAAAACTCGACGGAGAAAATAACGGAGATTGAAAAACAAAAGAATTAAAGTCGAGTCTTGTATTATATACAATCTCCGTAAGAGTTATTTGTCCCGCATCAGGTGCTTACGGTTGTATGACAAAACTCTCGTAAGATAAAACGACTTAACTATTAGTTATAAGGAGCACTCAATATAACTAATCTAACGAACAACTCAATGTTTTGAACTTTGGACTTGAAAAGATTTGATGCAACAATATGATATGATATGGCTATGTTAATCTATCTCTCTAGAGGGTTGGAAGGCTCAAATGATTGTATGTTATAATTGAAATTCGGAGGGAAACTATTTAAAGGAGTTAAAGGGTTCATGGCCAAGTTCACTCCAAGAGGTGCCAAACCTGCTCGCATGCCCACGAGCGCGGCCGCTCTTGCCTTGAGCGCGACCGCGGCTGCATGCCGAGATCAACCCCATGTTTTACTTAACTGCCGCGGCCGCTCTAGGGCTGGAGCGCGACCGCGCCGAAGCCCTTAACCGAAAGGTCACGAAACCTTTTTGAGAACAAGCTTGTGACCCCAAAAAACTAATTTGGATCGATCCCAAGTCAACCCAAGTTAACTTTAACCCTTTATTTAACTTCCGTTAAGTTACAAAATCACTTGTCATTAATTCTCATTCACCCTAAATGGTTTTGAGACATTAAATAAGTTTAATAATCTACAACAAATGTAGAATACATTTTGTAACTAGGTTCCGTTAACACATAACGGTAACTTCCGTTAGAAATCTAGGTCAACGTTAAGTCAAACTTAACTTTTCGTTACCCATTTCCAACAAAAACTAGATACCAAGATTATAGAAACCAAAGAATTCTGGAGAACCGAATAAGTATATTATGTGGAAAAAAAAACAGTAATCAACAATCGTAAGCAAATTTACAAAATGTGTTTAAAAATGGTGAAAAACAACTATACTCTCATAGCTTCCTAAACGAGTCTAAAAAATGCCCCTAAATGAGTCCATTTTATGTAAGCTACTGAATTCCGCTTTAACAAATCATATTCCATTATGTACATCTCGCATGTATGTAATAACTCAGTTCTAGAGTGGGAATAAAGAAAGTTGCGTGTATATAATAACCAGTTCTAGAGAATTGATATGGATTTAGAATTTCTTTATCCCGTCTGGGGTTCGTCCCTACTTACTTCAAAGATAACCTTTGGAGCAAGTAAGCTTTATTTGCAAAAAGCATATACTCCCTCCACTCCTTTCATTTTTTCAGCCCATGAGCTAACGTATATACATTGAAGAGTGAGCAATTCGGGCATACATCAAATCAATATTCAACATAATCAGTAAAGCGTTGTGAGAAAGAATTTCCTATCTTTTTTGTTTTGAGTCGCCACCTATATTATTCGATTGGAAACATAAAAAAACCATTTTTGAAAGATTTTGATTCGGGGCTTAAGGTTATGAAATGGGTAGGTTAAGAAGCATCCATTTCACCCAATCCGGATATCGGTCTTGCTAAAGAAAAGAGAGGTTTTCAAAAGAAGAGAATAAACGTATTTTAAATATTACATAAGTAAAGGTCCATTTAAACGGGGTTAAACGGAATGTAGGATCGATTGCTTCGAGGCCGTCTCCATTGTATTTGGAGAGGCCTCTGTGCCGATCCTAGATTCTATGGACTTATACAACTCTAACAATCTATTAGGAAGGGGATTGGTAGGAGTTGCACCTTGCGTGAGGTGATTCAAGGGCGAGTTTCGACTCAAGTTTAGAATCGACTCTTCACACGGATTAGAGCTTCGCCTTTGGTCCTTTGACTCTGAGATTGATGCTGTTTGTTTATCAACAAGGTTGACAAACAAACTATGAGGTGAGTTTTAGTGGTGATTTTCAAGGATCCTTTCAGGGAAAGAACTTGGGCAACAAAATGTGTGTGTGAAAGTGTGTAAATTCGCGGCCCACTTGATCCTTGGAAGTCATCAAGTATTTATAGGGGATGGATAGGAAGAAGTGGAGAGGTAAATACCCTATCCAGAGCATGGTTCTAGACCCCAACTCCTATTGGTCAGCCGGATAGATAAAGTTTTATCCCGAAAAGAAGTTAGAAATCGACCAGAGGCGTAACCTGTCGGCTCGCACCGGCGAGAGGGAGATATCTCGCGCGAGACACATCTCGGCCAGCCGTAGATATTGCTCCCCCCGTGTGGATAGTTTTGTCCTTTCCTCGTTATCTCGTATGCGGTTTAGTCCCAAACTAACGGTGTAGTTAGTCAAAACTTAACGAAACATGACGAAATGGGTGGATTTCTACTTCTTGACTCAAAGCGAGACTTAGAGTGGTATAAGTATGATCCGATGTGTTCGTAATGGGGTGCTCTACAGAGCTCCTCGGCGACAAGTCTTATGAAAGAAGTCATGTCGACGATAGAAAAGACATCATTCCGAGGAACATCGGGATTTGAATTCGGGCCGCACGGCTTCCTACGTATCTCTATCGGAGAATCGAGACACGCGACGTAGTTCGACTCCCAAACACGAAAAGGCTAAGCTTTAGGTATTTTGAAACTCATTTGAAAATCGCGGAGATTTTGTTTTTTAAAAGATAAATTCATACCGAGGAATCAAATCAAGACTCCAATTCTCGAATATACTCCTGTCTTGTTTGAAGATTCAGCTCGTCCGGGGCTTCGGAACTACTTGGGAAATATGTTAGAAAACAAAGGCTTACCTCGCCTGGTCCTTCTTCGAGTCCTGTCGAGTTTTTGTGACCCGCATTCGCCTTTTCCGGGCTCACGAATCGGGCTTTTTGTTGTTGAGGATGACGATTCACCTGCTTTGGGCGTTGAATCGGGCTTTGGTTTGACGATCCACCCGTTTGGGCATTAGACTGAAGCTTTTTTTTGCATAAATCGATCCAATTGCTTTGGGCGCTTGGACCGAGCTTTTGTTGATGATGATCCACACCGTTTGGGCGTTGAACCCGGGCTTTTGATTTGGATGATCCACCTGTTTGGGCTTTGGACTCCAGGGCTTTTGATTTGATGATCCACCCGCTTTGGGCGTTGGACCAGAGACTTTGTGACGATGATTCACCTTTCGGGCTCGAATCATGTGAATTGAGTTGATGCTTTGGACCACTGGGTTCTCGGGCGACCGAGCTGTCGTGCAGGGGCGATCATGCGCATGTCACGTTTGAACTTATTCTCGTGACTTTGCGGTATCTCGGTTTTTCCAACGTTTCCTTGCTAGTTTATCATTTCCAAGGATCACCAACATGTGTCAAAATCCTTTGAATTTTGACGTTGCGTAGATGTAGCTTATTTTTCTCTCTCTCTCTTCAGCCGTCAGTCATAACAATTTTGTCCTTTTCAGAAAGGTTTATCTCGCGGCGGGATAGGATATCACCGCACATGAGAATATCAGTACCTCTTGGCTCAAGGGCATATAAACAGTTAGCTCTTCGTTTATTTTGAAAACATCCTTTTCAAATTTCCCTCCCTAGCTCGAGCCAAGGTCGTTTTCTTTGTGATTTCTCGTGGATTTGCTTGGTGTTTCCTCCTCCCAATCCATTCTCAATCCCTTCTTCCTCCATAATCCATGGCTCAAGAACAAAGGAATCCGATTTTGGGGAGCTATTTGCTAGGGAAGGATTATCCTCGCGATGATCTTACTTTTGATAGGAATGCGCATATCTCCACCGTCATTCGGGAGGGCTTGGTAAGAACTCCTTCTTCACCTCTTGTTTCTTGTATTGCATTGATTTGAATCCCCTTTCCCTTGAATTCAAAAATTCCATCAATGGCTTTTGTTCTTGTTCATGCTTAGAACTAGGTTCTCCTTGCATGCATCAATTTTGTGCATTTCTTTGGATGTTTGTTGTTGCATTGTGTGCGTAATTGCCATGATCATCTGCACGTCCGCACTGAGATGTGACTCTTCCCAACTCTCGTAGAGAGTTGATTGGAGACAATTCTCATTCACGTTATCTTGGCGATGCCTTTGCGTCTATCCACTTGGAGAAATAATCGGCAACTACTATGGCGTGCTGCACCATTACCACGGGCGGGGAGGGAAGGGTCGCGATGATGTCGATCCCCACATATCAAACGGCCACGTAGGTATCACAAGTGTTCATTGTTCAGCTGGTGGTCAGTCTAGGATATGTCGGAGATGATCTTTTTGGCATTTGTCACATTTTCCTAATGTAGGCGTGCCACGTCTTCCTGCAGGTTTGCTTGATAGCTAACCTATGGCGATATGATTTTAGTCGGCTAAGGTTCGGCCCCAGGTGTCCGCCGCATAACACCTTCAGTAGTGTACTTACACCAAGAGGTTCTCAATTTCCTTGAGATAGACACACCTTAGCGAGAGGCTTCGTGAAAGATCTTCGGTAGAGGACTCCATTAAATCACAGGCGAACCTTGCAGGGACCTCAACTTAGCGATGATAAGCTTAGCTTCGAAGGCTTCCATCTTCGAGGAGTTTCTCCTTCTCAATGTACTACAATGTAGTCTTTGATCCAACATCTCTCCTCTTCATCTAGGAGCATGATTTGTGAGTCTTTAATACGCGGTTCCTCGGCATAAACTAGTATGGGTGCAGTGTAGATGTAGATGTAGGCATTAATCACATGAGTTTGCTAGTTTAGAGAGAACGGAATCTGCGACTTAGGTTATCTTCCACCGCCATATGTTCGCTTGAGTTCGAAAAATTCCATCTCTTCTTTGTCATGAAAAGAAAGAAAGAAAAGCTGTCCAGGACCTAGGTCACTCTCTATACTTGGCAAGGGTGGGGTCATGGGTGCTATACTCCTACCTTTACTTGTTTGACAACGTAGTTGGGAGTCACTGTAAAGCCGCCACACTTAGATTGCTCCATAGAAGGAGGCCAACTCGATTCCAAATATTAAAGCTTCATATTCGGGCCTTGAGTTGTTGGAGGTGGAACTTGAAACGGATGGCGTCTTGCACAGTGTACTCTCCTTCCAGGCTTGCTAGTACAATTCCAGCTCCGCTTCTTTCTTTTGTAGCTGATCCGTCAGTATACAGGATCCAACAGTTGGATGGGAGTTCAATGGGAGAGTCTTTTTCCTCCGGTGCATTTTGCTTCCGAGGGTGGGGAGATGCTCACCCATAAAAGCGCCTCGACCATGAAGTCAACCAAAGGTCAGGCCGGGGAGGGTCTTCCTTGGTTGGTAGGTGATATCAAACTTCGGTAAGAGCGATGGACCAATTAAGGAGACGCCTGAGCCGTCCAACTTATGTAATATCTTCTTCAAGGGTTCATTCAGATAGACGGTGATAGGATGTGCGTAAAAATAGGCACGTAATTTTCTTGATACAATGACTAGCGCGTACGCTATCTTCTCCACATTAAAGTATCTCGCTTTCCACGTCGGACAAAGGCCTTATAGACATAGTAGACGGCTTCGTATTCCTTCGTCATTCCGAACTAAGACAATGCGACAAAGATGAATCAGCGCACTAGGAAGACATATAACATCTCACCGGTAGTCTGGATCACTGAGCACCTGGAGGGGAACCCAAGTACTTCTTTAACCGGAGGAATGCTTCATAGCATTCGGGAGTCCAGAGTAAGCTCTTGGTACCCTTCAATACCTTGAAGAAGGGCGTTGACTTTTCGGCATTTGGCGATGAATCTTCCAAGGGCCGCTATTCTTCCATTTAATCTCTGAACCTCCTTGATGGTGGTAGGTTCCTTCATGTCGATGAGTGCCTTGATTTTTTCAGGGTTGGCCTCTATTCCCCTTTGAGATACCATGAAGCCTAGGAACTTTCCCGCCGTTACTCCAAATACGCACTTGCTTGGATTCAGCTTCATGTTATTAGCTCAGAGGTTGTTAATTGTCTCTTCCAGGTCAGGAGAGTGACTGCCCTCCTTGGTCTTTATGACCATGTCATCAATATAAGCTTCCATGTTGCGACCTATTTGAGCTTCAAATACTTTGTTCAACATTCGTTGGCACGTGGCACCCGCGTTCTTGAGCCCAAAGGGCATCATGATGTAACAGTAATTTCCCCTAGGTGTTTGGAAGGCCGTCTTCTCGATGTCCTCTTCCGCCATTTTTATCTGATGATAGCCTGAATAGGCGTCTAGGAAGCTGAGAGTTCGGTGTCCAACAATGGAGTCAACCAACTTGTCAATTCTGAGGAGAGGATAGCTGTCCTTGGGGCAGGCCTTGTTCAGATCGGTGAAGTCTATACACATACGCCACTTCCCATTTTGCTTCTTCACCATAACTACGTTGGCCAACCAAACGGGGTACTTGACTTCACGAATTATTCCGGCGCTAAGTAACTTCTGCACCTCTTCCTTAATAGCTTCCTCCTTGTCCCTTGCAAAATTTCTCCTTGTCTGGGAGATGGTTTTCGCCAAAGGATCAACTTCTAGGCGGTGGAGGGCTACTTCTTCATTGATCCCCCTCATGTCTTCGACTTTCCAAGCAAAGACGTCAAGACTGTTTTTCAAGAGGGAGATGATTCTTTCTTTCTCTTCTGGAGATAGTTGGCCCTCGAGTTTAATTTTTTGTTCAGGATAGTCAGGATTGATGACTACCTCTTCCAGCTCATCTACAGGCTTCATTTCAGGACCGTCTCGAAATTCTAGAGACTCGATAATAATTTCTCTAATTCTCCTCCGTTCGTTGTCGTTCACATTGAGGCCTTCTTCCTCCATAAGTTTATCAACGTCGGGAAGATTGACCTTTCCTAGGTCATGGTTGGCCCTCGAGTTCTAGCCGTTGATGAGAATAGGATATTCCTCGGAGACGGGCGGAACTATGCCTTGGTCATCTGCAATTTCTTGGACCATAAACTCTTCCTCAGGTACAGGTAGGACTATGCCTTGGTCATCTGCAATTTCTAGGACCATAGGCTCGTCTTCATCATCAAGCACCTCACGGATATAGCTCATTCTGGAGCTAGTTTCGGTGGTTTTCTGAGACTTTGAGATCTTGATGTTTTCCTCGGGGGTATCTATCTCCACACTTTTGGATTTCTTTCTGCTCTTCACGACGTGTTCCAAGAAGTCTTTGGGGGTTGCGCTTACACATCTAATTCCAGCACGAGTGGGAAATTTAACTCGTTGGTGGGGAAGGGAGGCCACCATCCCAAGTTTAGCTTGACTTGGAATGCCTATGATTGCATGATAGTCACTAGTCAAATCCATGACTACGAAATTGACTGTGGCCTTGGCTAGGAAGGGATGTTCACCGACTTCAAGTTCTAGTTCCACGGTCCCCTTAGCTCCAACCTTATGGTTGGTGAATCCTTCGAGCCTACCATGATATGGTTCCAGTACAGTGTCTTTCAATCCCATCTGTTGGAAAGCGGAATAATATAGAATGTCACGGGAGGCCCCCATGTCCACAAGTAATCTTTCCGATTCCACATTGTCAATTCGACCCTTTATCACCAAGGGTTGTTCACGGGCAGCACGGCTCCCTGCCAGTTCGTTGGGTGAAAAACTGATGACCTCTTCCGCCTTATGAATCCAAGCAGGCACGTGGTACACCTTGCTTAGTTCATGAATCTGGTCCCTCAGCTTTCTGGTGGAAGTAACTTCTTCACGGATCACATGCAATTTGGCCCTGGGAGGCCTACGTTCTCCATCTTCGCTTTTGTCATCATCTTCACTTTCCTCCTCATTTCGCTTCCGCTTTCCATCCTTCTTCATGACATAACGGTCCAGCTTTCCCTCGTCGACCCATCGTTGTATTATCCTCTTGAGGGCCCAACAACCATCCGTGGTGTGGCCATTGTCTTTGTGGAAATCACAGTATTTTGAAGCGTCACGAGGGTACTTTGGTTTATCACTTAGCGGACGGGGAGGTGGAAGATTTACTAGCTGCATGATTTCTGAAATGGGTTTGGTTAGGGGGGTGAACACCTCAGGTTTTTCTGTGCCTCTTGTTCTGTTCTTCCCCTTGGATCCCTTACCGTTCCCATTATCATTCTGGCGAGTGCCCGTCGCTTCTGTTTCCGCCTTGTCGGCTCCCCTTTTCTTTGTTTTATCTTCAGCCATGGAAATGGCATAAGCCACCTTGTATAATTCGGACTTGGATTTAGGTTCCCGGGCTGAGAGTTCATAGATGAGGGGACCAGATTTTAACCCAGAGTTGAAACAAACAATGACCTCCCTGTCAGTGAGGCTCTCTTCAACCTGGTCTGCCATTTTTCGGAACCGGTTGTAGTAGCTGAGGGTGGTCTCTCCCTTTCCCTGCTCGATGTTGGCCAAGTCGGCCAGTCTCATCTTCCTCTTACCAGCAGTGGCAAAGTGGTCCAAGAACATTCTCCTCATGCCCCTCCAGCAATCGATGCAACCTCTTTTAAGCTCACGGAACCAGGTCAAGGCTGTTCCGGAGAAGGTGCTCGCGAAAGCTTTACAGAGCAAGTCATCAGCAGTGGTGAGGAGATTCATGGTTTGTTCAAAACCTTGCACGTGATCTTTTGCATCAGTGGTGCCGTTGTACTTTTCGAAATTCGGGAGCTTGAGGTGAGGATTGGGTGGTGCCGCAGTTATCCTCAAGGAGAACGGACGAGTTTCCCAGTCATAGTCATCGTCATTGAACTTCTTTCCCATCTCCATGTCATCCAGTCTTTGCTTCAACAGCTCCCATTGCTTGGTTTCCACTCCCCTGTCGCTGCTAGAGCGGGTGCTTCGTTGGGAGCTTCTGGTTGATTTATCCTTGGGGCGACCATTCACCCTACTGTGCTCCGCGTCATGTCGGTGGCTGTCCCGTTTGGATGGGGCCTTATCACGCCTTGGTTCCAAGTCTTGGCCACCAAGTATCATCTTATACGGCTCGGGAGTTCTAGGCCGCACAAACTCTCGGTGCCGAGGACGAGGAGAATCTGGTCGACGATGACGAGGAGAATCTGTTCGACGGGGTCGAGGAGAATCATGGCGAGATCGACGAGGACGAGGAGAATCAGGACGCCGAGGTGCTATGACTAACCGAGGTGGTGACATTCGCCTGTTTAGACTGAGCCTTGTTCTTAGGTCCCTTGAGTTCACCTCCTCTTCCCTGGGAGTTAATTGGCTTCTCAGGTCAACCACTTGATCCTTCTTCTTACTGTCATGCCGAGGACGGGTAGGTTCTCGGGGGGCTTGCTTTGTTGGTCGAGCAGGTTCGAGGGGAGGAGCTCGGTGCTCACCTTGTTCCCTTCCAAGAGGGTTGCTCATAGATGGCCTAATGAATTCAGCCATGGAATGATCCGGGGTCCAATTGCAAAAGAGCAAACTCGTGTTTCATACATCCTTTGCAATGTCTCCATTTGTTTATGTAACAAAGAGCGTCGGTCAACGGGTTGAGTTCCTCCTGCTTGACCGGCGTCGGCATTCTTTGTCTTCTTCCTTCCCACTTGCTTCCCGCGAGCACGAGTAGGGCGAGGAAGCTCAGCACCCTCTCCCTCGGCATTCGCCTGACCCTTGGAACGAAGAGTCATGGCAAGGGGAGGAGGGGCGTCTGGCTGAGGTAGAGGAGGAGGAGGAGGTAGCTCCTCGGCACCTGTGTTAACCCCATTCACTTGGGTTTGATCCTCAGCAGTTACGCTCGTAAATTGTCCGTCCATTGCAAATCAATCAACAAATTATCAATTAAGCGAATTTCCCAAAAAATCACAATTTCCAATCAAATTCGGAGCAGAATTTGACGCAAACTAAGAAACTGCAATTTGGCAACTTCGACAATACCAAATTTTCCGACCAAAATTGGGACAAAATTCCAACGCTAAAACGATTTCAACTAAATCTGGGCAAATTCCGGCTGAAATTTGCAGATTCCGGCCAAGTCGAAACAGAGCTAAAAACGGCCCAGAAATTTCCGTTCAAACTAGAAAATTTCCGGCAGAAAACGAGCTTGTGCGACTTTTCCAGGCCAAACAAAGGGTGTTTGAATCGATTTCCCGGCAATGGAACCAATTGATGATGCCAAAATCGTCAAATCAGCCCAAATCCAAGCGATGAATGCTCCGGTGATTGCAAGGCCTGAAAATAAGAGAAAACACGTAAACTAAGCCGGGGCGGATCTGGCTAAAGGCCCTCCGGCGTGAGAGTAAGTTCACGGTTTGTATATGAGAAACTAAATTGACAGAGTTTCTGTATTGTAAAAAGTAACGTACCCAATAATGAGCCATGGGGCTTGTATTTATAGGGATGGATTGATAGAATCCATGTTGGAGTGAACTTGTAAAGAGATAAGATATAATCCTAAAAGAATTATATCTGTTAAGGAGTCATTGTTTGACTTGAATTGGTGTTGGTAATTGTAATCCTGATTGGATCATAAGTGTAGAATCCTTGTTTGATAAGGACTGCGTAATCTGATAGCCGGAACGCCGAGGAACATGAATGTTTTATCTCGGCCTTGACAAGTAGGCCGAGGTGAACGATTCTGCTTCCTCGTCATTTGGTGATTGGCCGGCAAAGGAATATGCCGGGAGAAACAATTCTCTCTCCTCGTCATTTGATGATAATGCCGAGGTGAGAACATTTCTTTCCTCGTCACTTGTAACACTTCGGAGCTTGGTGAGCCAAATATGCGGAGTCCATCATTGGTTTAAGGCCGAGGAGAATATTCCTCGGCATACGGGGAAGGTTCTTCGGCCATAACACTTGTATTATTGGATTATGTTTGTGGCCCAATCCTTTTGGGCCCAGCTCGAGCAAGCCCATGTTCGTATTTCGGTTTATACTGTTCATGATTCATGACCAAACTCTATTTAATGTCGTAGTGCATGGGCAAACTTCATTTTATTGTTTTTTAAATCTTTAGTATTTCTTGCCTGATTAGGAAATGAGAAGTTTTAATAGCAAATTTAAGATAGAGAACTAATAAAACTTCATGTTTTTACAAGAATTCATTTATCTTATATGGTTTAAAAGTTGTGTTAAAAATCTCTTTTTCTGATGAAACTTTATGTATAAATATTGATCGTTGAATCTTACTCCAAATGTTAAGGGTAGGGTAGGGGTAGAGTAGGGTGGTGGGGGAAATGTAAACGCTAAGATGGTGATAAGGTAGGGTGTGGGGGTGGGTAGCCGAGAGTGGGGGGAGTGGGGTTGGGTGAGGGAGATGCTAAAAATAATTTTAAAATGAATGAAAAAATATTTTTTGACCTTGGGTGTTAGTCGGGGTGGTGGTGGTGGGGGATGGGGTGAGGAGGGGTGGGGAGTTGTTAAAATTAAATTATAATGAGTAAAAGATTTTTTTTTTTTTTATCGGGGGTGGTGGGGGGAAGGGCGGTGGAGAGTTGTAAAAAAACATTTTGATATAAGTAATATTTTTATCAGGAGGTGGGCTATGGGTGGTTGATTTGTGGTGGGTAACATGGAGGTTAATGGAAAGTTAGGTATATGGAGGTTAATGGAAAGTTAGGTATGTTTGCGAGTGTGTTTGTAATAATCAAATAAAAATGATAGCTTTTTCAAGAGGCAGCTTGCAGATAAAAGGGGGAGAGAACGAACTCTCAAAAAGAGAGTCTTGCTTCCACATCCACCGAAAAATAGAGAGAGATGTAACTTGTATCTTTATTGAAGATAGAACAATTCGACAATTTTGTAATTTAAAAAAAAATAAAAACCATAGAAGACATTGGATTATAACTTTTTTTGGGAAATGAAATACAACAACAAAGCCTTAGTCCCAAAATAATTTGGGGTCGGCTAACATGAATCCTCATATGTTATCGTGAAAAAAAAAATTAAAAAAAAAATAAAATAATAAAATTAAAAAATAAAATAAAATAAAATAAATAAAAAATCAACCCCCCACTTGGATTTTTGCCCTCCACTCCGGCCTCTTCAACACCATACTTTCATCCACTCCAAGTAAATTCATATCATTTTCAATTACTCTAATCCAAGTTTGTTTGGGTCTTCCCCTACCCCTCGCCATTTTATCATTTCTCCACTGTTCCGGCCTCCTAACCGGTGCATCACTCGGTCTCCTTCTCACATGTCCAAACCACCGTAAACGATTTTCCCTCATTTTATCCTCAATGGGTGCAACTCCTACTTTACCTCTGATCACCTCATTTCCCAATCGATCCTTTCTTGTATGACCGCACATCCATCGAAGCATACGCATCTCCGCCACATTCATCTTATGCACGTGACACTGTTTCACGGCCTAACATTCGGTGCCGTAAAGCAATGCCGGCCTAATTGCTATGCGGTAAAATTTTCCCTTTAATCTATTGGGCATGCCGCGATCACATAGAAATCCTGTAGCACTCTTCCACTTCAACCAACCTGCTTTAATCCTATGAGCCACATCTCCATCTAATTCTCCATCCTTTTGGATAATGGATCCAAGATAGCGAAAAAAACTCAGAAGCTTGGATAATATTTTCATCAAATGTGACCGCCCCTGCCTCCCTACTTTCAACTCTGCTAAACTTACACTCCAAATATTCAGTCTTGCTTCTGCTTAATCGAAAACCTCGAGATTTCAAAGTGTGTCTCCACAACTCCAATTTACTTTCAACACCCTCTCTTGTCTCATCAATAAGCACAATATCATCTGCGAACAGCATACACTTTGGTATATCATCTTGGACTGACCTCGTCAATTCGTCCATTATCAAAGCAAAAAGAAAGGGGCTAAGTGCGGAACCTTGATGCACTCCAATCTTTATAGGGAACTCTTCAGTCTTCCCAACACTAGTCTGTACACAAGTACTAATTCCATTATACATGTCCTTGATAATATCAATATATTTCTTTGAAACACCCTTCTTTGCTAATGCCCACCAAAGTACCTCTCTTGGCACTTTATCATACGCCTTCTCCAAATCAATGAAAACCATATGCAAATCTTTCTTTTGATCCCGATATTTCTCCATGGTTTGTCTCATAAGATATATTGCCTCCATAGTCGATCTTCCTGGCATAAACCCAAATTGATTATCCGAAATATCCACAATTTTTCTCAGCCTTTGTGCAATTACTCTTTCCCAAAGTTTCATAGTATGGCTCATTAGTTTGATCCCCCGATAGTTGGCACAATCTTGGACATCACCTTTATTCTTATACAAAGGGATCAGAGTACTCTTCCGCCACTCCAATGGCATTGTGTTAACTCTCCATATCTTGTTAAATAGCGTTGTTAACCAATCTACTCCCCTCTCCCCGAAACATTTCCAAACCTCAATTGGTATACCATCCGGTCCAACGGCTTTCTTCAATCTCATCTTTTTCATTGCCATTTCCACTTTACTCTTTCGAATTCTCCGCATAAAATCTCGACTAACCATACTCGAAGAGATATTTAAATCTCCAACATCCTGCTCTTGACCGCCATTGAAAAAGTTATCAAAGTACGAACTCCATCTATCTTTTATCTCTTTATTCCCGACTAAAACTCTTTGGTCTACATCCTTCACACATTTAACCGTCCCAATATCTCGTGTCCTCTTATCCCTCATACGAGCGAGTCTGTAGATGTCCTTTTCCCCTTCTTTTGTATCCAACTTATCATAAAGTTTCGATTCACCTTTGCTCTTGCGTCTCTTCGCTTTCTTAGCATCTCTTCTAGCTTCCTTATACTTTTCATAGTTCTCGTCGCTCCTACATTTCCCCAATAATTTGTAGCATTCTCGCTTGCCCTTTATTGCTTGTTTTACTTCCTCATTCCATCATGATGTGTCCTTACTTGGTGGCCCATTTCCTCTAGATTCTCCAAGGACTTCTTTCGCCACCTCCTTTATGGTATGTACCATCTTAGTCCAAGTCGAATCTATATTCATATCCTCCATATTATCCGCCCAAATACCGGTATCGACCATCTTAGCTACAAATTTCGATTGATTTTCCCCTTGAAGTCTCCACCACTTGATTCTAGGGTCTACCTGTGATTTTCTCTTCCTCGAAATTCTCTTACTTTGAAAATCAAGTACCACCAGTCTATGTTGAGTTGCTGTGCTCTCACCCGGAACAACCTTGCAATCTGTATAACTCTTTCTACAAGTATTTCTTACTAAGAAGAAGTCAATCTGACTCGCATTACCTCCACTCCTATAGGACACCAAGTGAGATTCTCTCTTCTTGAACCAAGTGTTCATTATACTCAAGTCATATGCCAACGCAAAGTCCAGGATACTATTTCCTGCTTCATTCCTCTCTCCAAAACCAAAACCTTCATGTATGCTCTCAAAGCCATGTCGACTAGACCCCACATGTTCGTTCAGATCACCACCAATCACTAATTTCTCACCACTAGGTACTCGTTGCACTACCTCCTCCAAATCTTCCCAGAACACTTGTTTAATAGATGCATCCAGCCCTACTTGTGGTGCATAGGCGGAAATAATAGTTATAATCTCATCACGTATCACCAGTTTAATGCCCATAATTCGATCACTCTTCCTGTACACTTCCACCACATCATTACTATACTCCTTATCAATAATGATACCCACTCCATTTCTACCCTTATCCTTTCCTGAGTACCAAAGCTTAAAACCCCAAGGCGATATTTCTTTTGCTTTCTCTCCAACCCACTTAGTTTCCTGTAGACACATTATGTGAATCTTCCTCCTCCTCATAACTTCCACCACCTCTGCTGATCTCCCTGTCAATGATCCAATGTTCCAAGTTCTAAAGCGCATCCCACTACCCTTACACCTACCATGGACTAGCTTCTTTACCCACACTCGTCCGCAATGCGGGAACCCTTGCATATTTGACACCACCCCCGTGCGAAGAGATGGCGCGTCGCTTCCGGGCGACGACCTAGCAACCTTTGCATACTTATCACTACACCCAGGTCTTTGAAGTGTAGCGCACCCTTGCATATTTGACACCACCCCCGGGCGAAGAGATGGCGCGTCGCTTCCGGGCGACGACCTAGCAACCTTTGCATACTTATCACTACACCCAGGTCTTTGAAGTGTAGCGCGTCGATGCTGAGAAAACGCCCCAACGATATTCATATTTCGATTCATGTCATGTTAATGTGACAAAAATTTTACGCTGGCTGTCACATGCCTACCGCAACCCTCGCCCTTTATCCTGACTTGGGACAGGCAAGGATAAATCTTTGGTGGTTACCAAACACCGAAAAAAACGAAAAATATTTTTTCAAAAACATTTTCCCTCAAATAAATCGAATTTTAGATAAAAAGACATTGAATTATAGTTTACCTACTCTCTTCCACATTAATATTAAAACTTACCATATCATAAATACGTTAAAAAAGAAGCAACTATAATTTGTTATTGTGTCAAAGTGCAACAACTAAATGGATTTTTTTTGCATTGACATTGTAATTTTAAATTGGACTAAGGGAGTAATCGGAAAAAAAAAAAAACTAGTCAAATAAGTACCATTTCAACATATCCAAAACGGGAAGCCAAATGATTTTTTTGATGTCCTAAAAGACGAATTTCACTTGCCATAAGATTTTTATTGATAATTTCAAAGTCAATTAAAAAAAAAAAAAACACTTCCAACCTACGCAATAAGCTGCCACATTAGCTCATATGATCAGTGCTATTTCAGCAGTTTTTTTTTTATTGAATTTATTTCCAAGAAACAATCCATATATACATGAAAAATATTCCGGAAATATTAATGATATATTATTTTAACAGAAAGGAGTACTCCGTATTATTCTATTTTAGCACAATATGAGTAAACGTTAAACAATAAATAAATGTGAAATTTAGTGACATAATTTAATCTCGGCCACTTACCATATTGAAGGATAAAAAGCCTATATTGAAGGATATAAAGCCAGTACGATAATTGGCCATAGACGGGCAAAACCCAATGAGTTGACCCCAATGAAAAATATTCACAGTACGATAATTGGCCATAGACGGGCAAAACCCAATGAGTTGACCCCAATGAAAATTATTCACAATTATCAAATATGATATAGGGAGAATCATTCCCTAACTATTCTTATCATTGTATCCCGCCTTAATCATATGCCGACCTGGACATATGTCGACCAAGGCTTCAAAGAAGCTCCTATGACTGCAACACTGAAAAATCGCATTAAAACGAGGACGATCATGATATATGCCAAGGTCGACCACGACCATGTCTACCATGTTTAATCCCACCAAGGCAATACTTCAGATGACAAAGTGAGATGACAAAGTGAGTGGGTCTCTCTACCTTTGGCCATCTGTCATGCTCGGCATAGCCACCATGTTGACCAAATGACTATGTCGAGGAGCATGACCTGCCCGACATACGTATAGAGCACAATTCTAATTCTAGTCCAACATGTAAATCATGTAATTATGATCTGAGTATGATTCAACTCTTTATTCTCTCCTAACTTTCTATTCAAGACGGGAAACTATCTCCAACAACTATAAATATACACATAAATAACGAATTTCTGATAACTCATTCTTTGACTTTTAACTATTGTTAATTGATTTGCTCTAATAAATTAAAAATACTTACTCTCATGTCGGAGGACATTCGCCGGTGAAGCCCCGACTTAGTTTACGTATTTGTTCATCTTTTTCAGTCTATTCGAGTCACCAGTATATATCCAAACCACTATATTTGGGATGATCCGATGCTTTGGCATCATCAGTTTGGTTCCATTACCGAGAAACGAACGTGATATCCCTTGAATAACCGGAAAATTTGCTTTCACGGAGCTGATGGAAGACAGACATACTACCAGTTTAACTCCTGATCCAGAAAATCAGCCCATGGAGGAAAATATCAGCCACGCAAGAACAGCAATTCCCCTTGTTAATGGTGGTCATCTTCCACCTCCTCCGCCTCTTAACGGTGGACTGCCACCTCCACCGCTGTTAGGCATGAATCTGCGCTCAAGTAGGCAGCCTGTGGTGGAAATTGCTCTGGACCACAACCGTAGTAGCGATGAGGAGGCAGACCCACGACTAGCCAGGCAAGACGGAACGCAACCAAAGAGGGTGCAGGCACATCTCTTCCACCTATTGATCGCATAACTTTACTATACCTCCATATGGACACTCTGTAGCGCATCTATGAAACACATAATGCCTTACTAAAGTTAGATCCAGATCATTGGCCAAATTCAACCGGACCACCAGGACTGAAGTTTCTCCCGGAGGAGAAAGTCGCGATGATACGCGAGGTAGTCATGGGAATAGAGAAAATCATCCTCCTGACCAAAATCCCCCACAACGCGACACTGCTGGTAAATCCAGACAGCTGGCCGTCCAGGACATTCGTCCCCATGGTAGGGCTCCAGGACATGGAAGTGCCCGTAAAGGAGGGGACCTTAGAGATCTATTAAATAATCAAAGAGAACAAGAGGTCAATTAAGCTGATTAAAGAGCCAGACTCAACCATGCAAGAAAACAGACTCCACCTCGCCGAGATACCTCTCCTTGACATAGGAGCCCCCCTCGTCGTAGGAGTCCTTCCCGCCTAGAGATTTCTCCCAGAAAGAATAGGACCCCTTCTTGTCATTCCGGGCCTCCAAGTCCACAAAATAGCAGTGCACCATCTGGGCATGGAGACAATCATGTCAGCCACGAACGACGGGCAGAACAATGTCGGGTGAATGACCACATAGACAAGGAGAGAACCCATCGCAATTTCCAATGTTGTACATGAATAGATGCAAGGGAGCTTCTCCTCTTGAAAAAAGAGAATTGATGAAATGGAAATGGGGGAAAAGGATGTCGAGGACGAGGACACTAGTGCCATCCGTCCCTTCTCCCAATGGATTGTTGACCAACCTCCCAATTCGGCTATCAAAATCCCCAATTTTGAAAAGTACGGAGGGACTACAGATGCACGAGATCATGTGCAAGGCTTTGAGTCAACTATGACACTATTCTCCAATGAAGATGACATGATCTACAAGGCTTTTGCCAGTACTTTTTCTGGGACAACACTACCATGGTTTCGCGAGCAGAAAAAAGGGAGCAAAGACAGTTGGAGAGTGATGAGGAGAAATTTCCTTGATCATTTTGTCACCGCAGGCAAGCGGAAAAAGAGGTTGACAGACTTGGCTAATATAGAGCAAGGCAAAAATGAATCCACTATGAGTTACTATAATCGGTTCAGAGCTATGGCCGACTAGGTCTAGGAATGTTTAACCGACTAGGAGCTGATCGTATGTTTTAACTCCGGATTGCTATCAAGGCAATTGATATACGAACTCTCCGCGAGAGAACTGAAAACGAAATCTAACCTATACAACCGGGTTTATGCTATAACCATGTCGGAAGAAAAGAGTAAGAAAAGATCATAAAGAGCTAAAACAACCCAGATTGGGACAAATCAGACCTCAAACGGTGGTGGCTATAGGGGAAAAACAGGACTCGGGCTACGAAAAATGACGAGGTCTTCACCCCTCTCACTAAGCCTATCATAGAGATCATGAAGCTAGTAAACCTACTGACCCCCGACTACTAAATGAAAGATCGAAACATATCCGAGATAATTCTAAGTATTGTGCCTTCCACAATGATCATAGACATAACATGAAAAACTGCATCTCCCTTAAAAGAATGATCCAATGGTGGGTTGATGAAGGGAAACTTGACCGCTATGTCATGAGAAAGGATAACAAGCGAGGAAGAGATGGAGATGATAGAGAGGAGAGAGAGGACCGATCTCCCAGGGCAAAGCTCCACGTCATAAGGGAGGAGGCACTCTCCTCTAAAAAGGAACCGAAGGATCAGTTACATGAGCTAAGTAAAGTCTACCACATCCACGCATTGGTCCACAAAGAGGAAGATGTCATTAGCTTATCTCCCAATGAGCTAGCTAGAAGTCGAGCTGCCCGTGAATAGCCATTGGTGATCAAGGGAAAGATTGACAACTGTGAATCTGAAAGACTCCTCATTGACTCGGGGGCCTCAAGCGACATCTTTTACTATTCGACTTTCGCGAAGATGAACTTAAAGGATAGCATGGAACCATACTCTGGTAGGTTGGAAGGTTTCACCAATCACAAAGTCAATGCCACGGGCAAAGTTGACTTGTTGCTTGAAATTGGTGAGTACCCCTACGGGACGGAGGCCACAGTAACACTCGTGGTCATGGACTTAGCCAGTGACTACTATGCCATCCTAGGCATTCTAAATTAAGGCAAACATGGGATGGTCGCCTCCCTTCCACACCAATGGGTTAAATTTCCAACCCAGGTGAGAATTGGATCAGTGAGGGCAACCCCCAAAGACTTCTTGGAAAATGTGATGAAAACAAGGAAAATGGCTAGAAAATGGAGATTGACATGCCGATTTTGACACTCTCAAAATCTGTCAAGATGACTAGCATCAGCTCCCGAATTCATCTGATTTTTGAAGCCGAGGACGAGGAAGCTCATGATGCTGGACATTCGCAAAAGGTAGGAAGAAGTAGAACCTATGTCGGACAAGGGAACATGGATCAATGCCACCAATGGGTTCAGATCCATCACTCCTAATGACGGTGGCGAGTTGCAACTAGATCAACACACGTCCATCGGGATAAATACACTTAATAACAATGAGTCTACAATTCTGCCCGTCCCCGACATAGCTCCTTAGCTCGTCGTCGCCAGAATTTGGGGGTCGACCAGGACATAATACCAGGTGATAAAGTCTTGGATGAATTGAACGAAATAGAGGACCTGGACCTAAATGGTGATGATGGAAGGAGACTCAGGTAAATCATCATTGAAACTTTGCAATTTAGGGACGGACCAGAAATGGAGCCCGTCGACCAGTTGGAAGAAATAATACTTAACCTGACTACCCGGAGCAAAGAATAAAAATTGGAGGGCAGCTCTCTCGGGAAGAAAGGGAGGAGATCATCGCATTAATAAAACACAAGCTTGAAAACATTGCCTAGAGGGTCGAGGACATGAGAGGAATAAAAGAAGAGGTGGCCATCCACAAGTTGGAGGTCAACCCATCTGCTAAACCTATCAAGAAGATAAAAAGAATTGTTGCTAATGACAAGGAGGATACGATCAAGAAAGAAGTACAGAAGCTTCTAAGGGCTGGAATAATCAAAGAGGCAAACTATCCTGTTTGGTTGGCCAACGTTGTGATGGTCAAAAAAATGGGAAGTGGCATATGTGTGTAGACTTCACAGATCTCAACAAAGTCTGCCGAAAAGATAGTTACCTGCTCCCCAGAATTGATAAGCTGGTAGATTCCATTGTTGGACATAGAACTCTCAGCTTCCTGGACGCGTACTTTGGCTACCACTAGATTAAGATGGTCGAGGAAGACATCGAGAAGACAACTTTCCAAGCAGCCGGAGGAATTTATTGTTACACCATGATGCCTTTTGGGCTAAAAAAATGCTGGTGCTACCTACCAACGCATGGTTAATAAAGTATTTGGGGAGCAGATTGGTTGGAACATGGAGGCATACATTGACGACAGGGTCATAAAGACTAGGACTGGAAGTCATGTCGTGGAATTAAAAGAAACCTTTGACAATCTAAGGGCAAATGACATGAAGTTAAACCCGAGCAAATGTGTGTTCGGAGTAACAGCTGGAAAGTTCTTGGGCTTCATGGTCTCATAAAGAGGCATCGAGGCAAATCCAGAGAAAATTAAATCCTTGGTCGGCATTCAGGAGCCTACCAGCATAAAGGAAGTTCAAAGGCTAAATGGTAGAGTAGCAGTGTAATATACTGAAATTTTGGGATTTAAGTTAATTAATTAGTAATATTTTTAGCACGGGCTAGAAAATAATAAATAAATGAATAAATAAATACTAGGGTGTACCTTTAATTAAATGAGGCGGTTATCAGCCCATATATGAGACTTTTGTTAGTGGGCCGGATACCTAGGTAACCCTAGAAACAGTCTTGGGAGAATATAAATAACAACAACGGTTGACCTAGGGTTAACATTGTTAATTCCAAAATTTAGAAAAGAGAGAGAGAAGGAGGTGGGTGGCGCTAGAGAAGAAGAACAAAGGGAGAGTCTAGAAAGGTAAGAATATCTTTCAGTATGCATTGATTTAGAAAATATAAATTGTATAGATGATGTAGTACTACTCTAGTCTATGTTTGATTCACCTCTATTGAATGTATATATATGTATCTATGGGTACGGACACATTGTAGGTTTGATACATAAGTTTTTGAGATGGTACAGAGGGTAAGGAAAGAAATAAGAAAAGAAAGTGGACAGAGAGAGACGTGAGAAGAGAAAAAAAATAGAAACGAAAGAGTAGTCAGTGGGAGAAAGAGACATGGAGAGAGACAAGTAGTTATGAGAAAAGAGGAAAAAGAAAAGAAAGAGAGAAAGTGTCAGAGAGAGAGATAGAGATGTGAGAGGGAGGTTATACCTATCTTCCTTGTGTTTTTGTGTTTGTGTTTGAACTTGAGAGTGAGTGGGTTTGATTTGAGTGAGTGAAAGTTGGGAAGATTCAAGAGAAAAAGGTGACAATTCTTAGAGAATTCTCACTGTTTTCTCAAGTATTTTCGCTAAATGTTGTGAGTTGTGTTCTTGTTCTTTTTTTCTTTTGTGACTGGAGGGCTCAATTTATAGCCCTCTGGAAATGACAGACTCATCCGCGCGGACAGGACCTGCAGCGTGCACTGTTCATTAAATGCAGCTCCAGGCTATGGACACAAGGAATAATCTTTTTAAAATTCAAACTGGTTGTGTTTTTCAACTTACCAATTCGGGTTTTTTCCATTTCTTTTGCTTTTTAGGATTCCTTTCTTGGTTTATCCTTAAATAACAATGCCCATTTTGCCCTCACTTTGTTAGAAAAGTTAGGATTGTTAGGAAATGTTAGGAATGTTAAAACTTTCGTTAATTTTCTAACGAAAATACTAACAAACTCAAATTGGAGCACTTACAGTAGCCCCTCGGCGACGGTGCTTTCGAAGGAAGCGGGGTCGTCGATAAGAGTAAGGCTCCATATTTGACAGGATGATCAAGTGATAGAGTGGCTGAACCTATTTAATAGGCTACCTACGTATCCCGAGCGGGAATCAAGCCGCCGTAGTTCGAGTCTTTGACCACTGGAGATGATGGCGTTTTAGGTGCCTCGAACCCGATGAGCGAGTTCTCCGATCGGTTCTTTGGAAAGAAACTCTGCTGGGGATAAGAGATGACCCTTTTCGGTCGGAGGGCTATCCGCTCTGCTGGGGATAGGAATGACCCTTTTCGGTCTGATGGCTATCCGCTCTGATGGGGATAGGAATGACCATTTTCGGTCTGATGGCTATCCGCTCTACTGGGGATGATTGCGATTTATCGCTTTCCTAGTGTTGTGTGTGATAGCGTCTTAGGTGTCTCGAACCTTGATGATGGCGTCTACGGTGCCTCGGACCTTGGAGATGGCGTTTTAGGTGCTTCGAACCTTGGAGATGGCGTTTTAGGTGCCTCGAACCTTGATGATGGCATTTTAGGTGCCTCGAACCTTGATGATGGCATTTTAGGTGCCTCGAGCCTTGAAGATGGCGTTTAGGTGCCTCGAACCTTAGAGATGGCGTTTTAGGTGCCTCGAACCTTGGAGATGGCATTTTAGGTGCCTTGAGCCTTGAAGATGGCATTTTAGGTGCCTCGAACCTTGATGATGAAATGGCCTTTCGGTGGACTTCGTCTGCTGCCGAAGGAGAGGGTGACCGTTTTGGTCGAGGGGCTGGACCTAATGATAGGCTACCTACGTATCCCTAGTGGGAATCAAGCCCTTTCGTAGTTCGAGTTCTACTCGAGATTTTGTTGGCTTTTGGGATTCCGTTAACCTTTCTGGGGATTTTGTTAGCCTTTGCTGGGGAAAATCAGACGTATTCGTCGGGGAAATCGGCCTTACGTTTTACTGCCGGGGAATGATTTTGATGAAAGATGTGAGAGGGAGGTTATACCTATCTTCCTTGTGTTTTTGTGTTTGTGTTTGAACTTGAGAGTGAGTGGGTTTGATTTGAGTGAGTGAAAGTTGGGAAGATTCAAGAGAAAAAGGTGACAATTCTTAGAGAATTCTCACTGTTTTCTCAAGTATTTTCGCTAAATGTTGTGAGTTGTGTTCTTGTTCTTTTTTTCTTTTGTGACTGGAGGGCTCAATTTATAGCCCTCTGGAAATGACAGACTCATCCGCGCGGACAGGACCTGCAGCGTGCACTGTTCATTAAATGCAGCTCCAGGCTATGGACACAAGGAATAATCTTTTTAAAATTCAAACTGGTTGTGTTTTTCAACTTACCAATTCGGGTTTTTTCCATTTCTTTTGCTTTTTAGGATTCCTTTCTTGGTTTATCCTTAAATAACAATGCCCATTTTGCCCTCACTTTGTTAGAAAAGTTAGGATTGTTAGGAAATGTTAGGAATGTTAAAACTTTCGTTAATTTTCTAACGAAAATACTAACAAACTCAAATTGGAGCACTTACAGTAGCCCCTCGGCGACGGTGCTTTCGAAGGAAGCGGGGTCGTCGATAAGAGTAAGGCTCCATATTTGACAGGATGATCAAGTGATAGAGTGGCTGAACCTATTTAATAGGCTACCTACGTATCCCGAGTGGGAATCAAGCCGGCCGTAGTTCGAGTCTTTGACCCTGGAGATGATGGCGTTTTAGGTGCCTCGAACCTGATGAGCGAGTTCTGCAGTCGGTTGCTGGAAAGAAACTCTGCTGGGGATAAGAGATGACCCTTTTCGGTCGGAGGGCTATCCGCTCTGCTGGGGATAGGAATGACCCTTTTCGGTCTGATGGCTATCCGCTCTGATGGGGATAGGAATGACCATTTTCGGTCTGATGGCTATCCGCTCTACTGGGGATGATTGCGATTTATCGCTTTCCTAGTGTTGTGTGTGATAGCGTCTTAGGTGTCTCGAACCTTGATGATGGCGTCTACGGTGCCTCGGACCTTGGAGATGGCGTTTTAGGTGCTTCGAACCTTGGAGATGGCGTTTTAGGTGCCTCGAACCTTGATGATGGCATTTTAGGTGCCTCGAACCTTGATGATGGCATTTTAGGTGCCTCGAGCCTTGAAGATGGCGTTTAGGTGCCTCGAACCTTAGAGATGGCGTTTTAGGTGCCTCGAACCTTGGAGATGGCATTTTAGGTGCCTTGAGCCTTGAAGATGGCATTTTAGGTGCCTCGAACCTTGATGATGAAATGGCTTTTCGGTGGACTTCGTCTGCTGCCGAAGGAGAGGGTGACCGTTTTGGTCGAGGGGCTGGACCTAATGATAGGCTACCTACGTATCCCTAGTGGGAATCAAGCCCTTTCGTAGTTCGAGTTCTACTCGAGATTTTGTTGGCTTTTGGGATTCCGTTAACCTTTCTGGGGATTTTGTTAGCCTTTGCTGGGGAAAATCAGACGTATTCGTCGGGGAAATCGGCCTTACGTTTTACTGCCGGGGAATGATTTTGATGAAAGAAACGGGATTCCGTTATCTTTCTAAGGGAAATCGGACTTACGTTTGAATGCCGTTGATTGAAATTGATGAAAGATACGGGATTTCGTTATCTTTCTCGGGGCAATCGGTCTTACGTTTGACTGCCGGGGAATGATTTTGATGAAAGATACGGGATCTCGTTATCTTTCTCAGGGAGATCGGTCTTACGTTTGACTGCCGTGGAATGATTTTGATGAAAGATACGGGATCTCGTTATCTTTCTCGGGAAGATCGGTCTTACGTTTGACTGCCGGGGAATAATTTTGATGAAAGATACGGGATTCCGTTATCTTTCTCGGGAAAATCGGTCTTACGTTTGACTGCCGGGGAGTAATTTTGATGAAAGATACGGGATTCCGTTATCTTTCTCGGGGAGATCGGACTTACGTTTTACTGCCGGGGAATAATTTTGATGAAAGATACGGGATTCCGTTATCTTTCTCGGGGAAATCGGTCTTACGTTTGACTGCCGTTTGATGATTTTGATGAAAGATACGGGATCTCGTTATCTTCCTCAGGGAAATCGGTCTTACGTTTGTGTGATGTACCCGATTTTTTTTGTTGAAAATCATCAAAAGGAGTCGCCATGCCATTTTTATTTTGAGGGCCAAAACATTGAAAAAAGCCCGAGATCAGAGATTTAGGTTCGGAGGTCATGTTACGCGTCGGGAAGGACGTTAGTGTGCACCCGACGCGCCTCGCAAAACGAGTCTTCCAAACATTTGAAATCCTTTTGTTGTGTGTGTGTGTGTGTGTGTGTGTGTGTGTTTTGACCAAAATAATTTGAAACTGAGAAAAGTAAAAATTGGGATCTTTTCTTAGGCTTTAAACTGATCCCATGATTTTTTGGATGATTTTTGGGTTGAGATTTGGAACTCAAAAGATTTTTGGAAGTTGAAAACCATTTCTGCCAGAATTAAAAAGGCAGTTGTTGACTTTGAAATGAACATTAGGGATTGAAAACTCCAGAATCTGGAAAAAGTCCGGGAATGAAAAATGTTCAAAACACCATAAAAAAGGTTTCTGTAAAAGAACTTTTCACTTTGGAGATGATTTGAGGGGTCAAAACCTTCTGGAAATCTCAGATATGCAATCTGGATTTCCAGAAGCTGATGAACTAGCCTCTAAAATAAAATTTGAAAAAAGGAGTTTTACTCACGTAAAAAATAAAGTAAAAATATGTATGGAAATATCTAGATGTTGGCTACAAAAAGTATTTTGTAGTCAACACCAAATTCCAAGTTTCTGTATGTCCAAAAAATAGGAAAATGGACTGAGGTCTCAGAACAATGCTACTGGACAGCAAGATGTTCTTGAGGGAAAATGTGATTTTTGGGGGATTTGCATCTATGTTCACCCCATTTTCATCCCTAGACTTGATTCCACTACTTTGTGTTAAGTGGTTATCATATTCAAGTCATCCTTGGGGAATTTTATGGGGTTTAAACATGTCCTTTGCAAAGGGAAAGGGGATATTTTGTAGAGATGAAATTAAAGAGACAAATCAACTAGAGATTTAAAATTTGGACCATTTGAGATGGTCATTCATGAAGATGAACTTCAAGATGACCATCTTGGGTCAAAACTTAAGTTAAACTAGACATCAAGTAGATCCAAGTAAGAAGAACAAGATGAACAAGAAGTTAAAAGAGGATTTTAGGGTTTTGAGAAGGAGGGCTTTACCAATGGTGACACCCTATCTTCCTAGGCTTGGAATTTGACTTGAGGAGTATCAAGATTTGGTGTTTGGCTTGAGGAGTATCAAGGTTTGGTGTTTGGATTTGTGTTTGGAGTAAGATTGGGAAAGATTCAAGAGAAAATGGTGGCAATCTAGGGATTCCCACTGTTTTCTCTCTATATTTCGCCAGAGTTTCGTTCTTTGTGATCAAAATTGTGTTGTGTAAACTGAGAGAGGAGGGTTCAATTTATAGGACACTGTGAGTGTCAATCATATCCGCGCGGATAGGGTTCGACGCGTGCACTGTTCATCTGCTACAGTGTAGGCTGTTGGACAGGAGGAATATTTTCAGAAAATTCAAACTGATTGCTGTTTTTCAACTTTCTTAATTCGGATTTTTCCAATTTCTTTTGCTTTTTGAGATTCTTTTCTTGGTTTAACTTTAAATGGCAATGCCCATTTTACCCTTACTTTGTTAGAAAAGTTAGGAATGTTAGGAATTGTTGGAATTGTTATAACTTTCGTTAATTTTCTAACGAAAATTCTAACAAGCTCAAATTGGAGCACTTACAGTAGCCCCTCGGCGACGGCGCTTTCGAAGGAAGCGGGGTCGTCGATAAGAGTAAGGCTCCATATTTGGCAGGATGATCGAGTGATCGAGTGGCTGAACCTAGCGATAGGCTACCTACGTATCCCTAGTGGGAATCAAGCCGGCCGTAGTTCGGGTCTTTGACCCTGGGATGATGGCGTTTTAGGTGCCTCGAACCTTGATGAGTTACTGCGTCGTTTCTTTGAAAGAAACTGCTTTGGGGGTAAGAGATGACCATTTTGGTCTGGTGGCTGAACCTAGCGATAGGCTACCTACGTATCTTTAAGAGGAGTCAAGCTAGTTGTGGTTCGGATCTTTGACCCTAAGATTTGACTATTTTTGGGGAAGTCGCCCTAAGATCTGACTATTTTTGGGAAGTCGCCCTATGATCTGACTATTTTTGGGAAGTCACCCTATGATCTGACTATTTTTGGGAAGTCGCCCTATGGTTTGACTATTATTGGGAAGTCGCCCTGTGGTTTGACTATTTTTGGGAAGTCGCCTTGTAATCTGACTGTTTTTGGGAAGTCACCCTAAGGTTTTGACTGTTTTGGGGAAGTCGCCCTAAGATCTGACTATTTTTGGGAAGTCACCCTAAGATCTGACTATTTTGGGAAGTCACCCTATGGTTTGACTATTTTTGGAAGTCGCCAGTCCTACCGCTTTTGGGAAGTCACCCTAAGGTCGACTATTTTGGGAAGTCACCCTATGGTTTGACTATTTTGGGGAAGTCGCCCTATGATCTGACTATTTTTGGGAAGTCACCCTATGATCTGACTATTTTTGGGAAGTCGCCCTATGGTTTGACTATTTTGGGGAAGTCGCCCTATGATCTGACTGTTTTTGGGAAGTCACCCTAAGGTCTGACTATTTTTGGGAAGTCACCCTATGGTTTGACTATTTTGGGGAAGTCACCCTATGATCTGACTATTTTTGGGAAGTCACCCATGATCGACTATTTTGGGAAGTCGCCTTATGGTTTGACTATTTTGGGGAAGTCGCCCTATGATCGACTATTTTTGGGAAGTCACCCTATGATCGACTATTTTGGGAAGTCGCCCTATGACGACTATTTTGGGAAGTCACCCTATGGTTTGACTATTTTTGGGAAGTCGCCCTATGATCTGACTATTTTGGGGAAGTCGCCCTATGGTTTTGGTTTGTCGAATTAGGGGATGATTGCATTTTATCGCTTTTCCTAGTGTTGTGTGTGATAGCGTTTTAGGTGCATCAAACCTTAATGATGGAGTCTTAGGTGCCTTGAACCTTGATGATGGCGTCTTAGGTGCCTCAAACCTTGGAGATGGCGTCTTAGGTGCCTCGAACCTTTATTTGAAATGATTTCCCTTTGACGGTTTGGGATGGATGGTCCTTTGGTGGATTTTAGTTCAGGAATATGAACCTAAATGGGGACTTAGTTCAGGAGTATGATTCTAAATCGAGGTTTTGTTCAGGAGTATGAACCTAAATGGGGACCTAGTTCAGGAGTATGATTCTAAGTCGAGGTTTAGTTCAGGAGTATGAATCTAAATGGGGACTTAGTTCAGGAGTATGATCCTAAATGGGGACCTGGTTCAGGAGTATGATCCTAAGTCGGGGTTTCAGTTCAGGAGTATGAACCTAAATGGGGACTTAGTTCAGGTGTATGATTCTAAATCGAGGTTTTGTTCAGGAGTATGAACCTAAATGGGGACTTAGTTCAGGAGTATGATCCTAAGTCGAGGTTTTGTTCAGGATTATGAACCTAAATGGGGACCTAGTTCAGGAGTATGATCCTAAGTCGGGGTTGAGGGAGACTGTTTGAGGGCATTCTCGCAGGGGAAGATTAGAGTTTATGATGATTATCGGGGAAAAAGGGTGACCGTGTTGGTCAAGCGAGTTTGGACCTAGGGTAGGCTGCCTACGTATCCTGAGTGGGAATCAAGCACGGACGTAGTTCGAAAATTCTTTGGGGATGGTCTTTGATGGTTTGACGGTATTTGGGAGTCACCAGAGGTTTATTTGTTTTTGGGAAGTCGCCCTAAGATTTGATGATAATGTTCTTTTAGAAAAGTAGTTGACTAAGATATGCTTTCATACATGCTTTGTACTTACCTGTAGGCTGGGAAGGGCGAGGCTACGGGCGATGTTGATGAAGAGTTGTTGGGTTGCCGTTCGTGGGACGGTTTACGCGACGATTTGCTGTCTTTGGAGGCATTTTGACCTGAAGGAGGAGTTTGGTTGAGTCTGTATCTTGCTGGTGATCGTCAACCTTGTAGAGGTTGTTGAGCTTGTCTTCACATTGGGACTTCTTGCTTTTGAGAACTTAGTGTCTCTGACCGCATTGTATTTGAGAACTTGGCGTCCCTGACCGATTTGTATTTGGAGAACTTGACGTCCCTGACCGATTTGTATTGGAGAACTTGGCGTCTCTGACTGATTTGCATTTTGAGAACTTGGCGTCTCTGACCGATTTGTATTGGAGATTGGAGAACTTGGCGTCTCTGACCGAACTGTATTGGAGAGCTTGGCGTCTCTGACCGAATTGTATTGGAGAACTTGGCGTCGCTGACCGAATTGTATTGGAGAGCTTGGCGTCTCTGACCGAATTGTATTGGAGAGCTTAGCGTCCCTGATCGATTTGTATTGGAGAGCTTGGCGTCTCTGACCGAATTGTATTGGAGAACTTGGCGTCTCTGACCGAACTGTATTGGAGAGCTTGGCGTCCCTGACCGATTTGTATTGGAGAGCTTGGCGTCTCTGACCGAATTGTATTGGAGAACTTGGCGTCTCTGACCGAATTGTATTGGAGAGCTTGGCGTCCCTGACCGATTTGTAGACACTGGAGGCGGTCTTCATATGTTTGTGGATGTTGGGGGATGTTTTCATCCATTTGAGGTCGTCTTAGGTGAAGATCATCCTTGTCGAAAAGGGGGATTTGATTTCACGTTTGAATTCCTGCATTCGTTAGTGAAGAGGAAGATGCATATATAACATTCACGATGACAGATGCATGCATAGAGCCAAAAATGATTGTCATGATGCATTTACTTGCTTTCGAAGATGTACTTAGCCTAAGATTTTGGCAGGGAAATTATGATTTACGATCTTCAATCACTTAGGATTTTTCCTATTGATTCAAACTTTGTGCATGCTACATGAGCCCTTGGGAGATTTTTTTGGCGGGGATTCATGGTGATGAAAGGGGATGCGTCGGGATGTATGTGTTTTGAGCAAGTGGGGGAGGTGAGAGCCCTCGATCGCAGTTTAAACAGCGGTTGTTGATGAGGTTTTGTTGACAGTATCACATGGACCTCAATTTTGATGAGATTGGATTCGGATCCCGGGTTTTGGTTGAAATTTTCCCTCTCATTCTTGGTCATCCGAAGGCGTCTTGCGACGGAGCTGCAGGGCACGTCGATATGAGCGACGCTTCTTTCATTTGGGTGAGATGTGACTTTGGCCGAAACCTTGTTCGGAGAATGATTTGATGGAATTGCTAATGCCGGGAGAAACCCTGATCTTGAATTCCGATGCTACGGGAAGCTGCCGTGTACCAAGTTCCGAAGCTGAAATTCTTTCTTGATAAAATTCGGGTCCAAAAGACCATCTTGACAAAGCCCCCGGATCCTGAGTAGGCAAAGTCCAGATTTTGAAGAAGCGACTTGGCGAGTCTATCTCGTAGTGAAGAACCCAATGTGGACCCAAAGATGACTATAGAAGCCCCAGCTTGAAGAGGCGATCTGAAGAACACAGGAGAACCGCTTAGCAAGCCCCGGCGTGAATAAATTCATAGCGATCTTCTTGTAGACGAGTCGTCATGTGACCGAGGAGGCACCTATCTTTTCGAGATCTTAGTCAACCGGCCCAATGGACAAGACTCAGAAATGTTTACGTGCAGGGGCACATCTTTCGAAAAGTGGGAATGAATCCCGATTTTGTGTATACACACTCGCTTTAGGTTTGACTCTTTTGAGAGAGTATAAGCATCACAAGGTGTGGAGAAGTGTATGGAAGCCCCTGCTGACAGAAAGACAGTGTTTGGCTCTATTTCCCTACGATGGAGAGAGTGAAGACTTGTCGAGACACTTGAAAACTTGTCTTATTCATGATGGTCACAAGGCTACTTAAAACTCTTTGTTAATGTTCGGGTTATTCAACCCTTAAATCTGATATGAACAAATATTTTGATTAATCACAAGGAGAAAACCAACTGATATCGAGAGTTAAGCTCGGAAAGTGTATAGGGACGATCCTTGATGAGACCGGATTTTTTTTTTGGGGATTTGTTTGTGATTTCAACCGGACCATTTCTGGTTGCCTACGTTCCCTCCATTATGAAGAGCTCAGGTCGCCGTAGTTCGGGTTTATCCCGAATGAAAAGAGAACGAATGTTGAAGTTCGAGGATCTGAGGACCTTTGGGGATTTTGAAGATTTGGAGGATTGAATAACATATTCCCTTAGAGTGTCCATGAAAGCCACGGATGCGAAGCCCCAGTGGGACATCCACGGCAAGTGTTTGCAGAGTAGAAATGAATTATGCTCACATGAATCAAATTCGAATTTGCACAATCTTTGATTGGTAATTTTGAGTCAAAATGGATTAGATTCCAATTTAAGCAAGCAATGAAGCGTTAATTTGATTTAGATCTTAAAGATATTATGATGAAATTGCTATCCGATAGGAATTGGAGTTGGGTTTAGGGCTTCGATCGGCCATCGGGTAATTTTGGAAGTTATGACCTCTTAAAGTGAGAGGTCAAATTTGGGCCTTTCTTTGTTGAACCTCTAAAAATGAGAGGTTGGCTTGTAGGGATGTGTTTGGGAAATCTATGGCGGGGAAGATTGATTGCCTCTAAGAATGAGAGGTCAAATTTTGACTTTGGCCAAAGGCGAGGGTAATGGTAATGGGAATATCCTTTAAAGACGAGAGGATGGCTCGGGATTGATTTAAGGTAATGGTGAGAGGAATATCCAAGCTATTGACAACTTTTCGCGAACTTGCGAGAATTCAGGCTCCTTTTTGATCATTGGAGAGCTTCTTGAGAAGTCGGGGACTTTTGCGAATTGTGAGGATCGACAGTCCTTCTTTTTTTTTGAAGTTCTTGCTTGAACTATTTCTTTCTTTTTTGTTTTTTTTTTTTTGTTTTTTTTTTTGTTTGTTTTTTTTTTTTTTTTTTTTTTTTTGACTTGGAAAGCCTCCTGAGGAGTTGAGGATTATCTTTGTCCTTCCTTCATGGCTTGAGATATTTTGCGCATCACCGACTCTCGAAGCTAACTTCTTGGGCTCGCTTGAACTTTCTCTCAGTAAGGAGCAAAAATGATGGCTAAACCGGGTTTCAAAACACGCCGATCTTGAAATGAAAGGGTATTGTTTAGTGAGGGTGAGGTAATGGCTTTCCTATGGGTGAAAGGCTTCAACCGCAATCCGTACCGGATGACCTAAACGAGATTAAGTCTTCATTGCTTGCTTAAGCTTTTAAATGAGAAAAGATCCATGCAAATTCATCGAGCAACGAGAGGATGATGATGAAAGGGATGTGAGCATATGAGATGCAAGATGGGGAGTTGGTAAGCCCCAATTTGGGAAGGATATCAATTGGTTTTCTCACTCCGATTAATTTAAACATTAATCATTTCAAAGAATTAGTGGTTGAGCAGCACAAGTGATCATCTAGGATAAAACCATTTCAATTAAGTGTAACGTGGGTGTGCAAGTGATGTCTCGAGTCTAGCAAGAAAAGAAGAAAGACTTATATATATATAAATTTTAAGTGATAGTTAAGCTATCTTTCCACAACATTCGAGGTGGACAAAACCGACAAGTGTCCAAGATGGACTTAGGTGAAAGAAAACTACTAGAACCTACGAAGGTTGATTAAAAGATTATTTTAGAGATAGGTAGCCCCTAGTCTAGCCGCTATTTGCTGTTGGACCATGCATCTATTCTTCGACGCTGGAGATGGGAGCTATTGCAGGTCTTTCCATCCGGACTTCTTTGTCAGCTTCTTCCTCAATCCAACCATTTTCCTTGCCTGTGATGACTGGTTCATTGACCTCACATAGGGGTGAGTCAAATTCCATTATGCCCACAAGTCTTGAATCACCAAACTCGACCATGTTGACATTCGGGTTGTTGTTTCTAGGGAATGGGTTACTGATAGTATTGGGCCCTTCAGGCACCTCTAACCTCCCTTGTTCAATCAAACATTGGATTGCCTTTTTCAGGGGGACGCAATCATCTGTCAGTGCCCGTAGTGCGATGAAAGGCACAATGCTTGGAGGTATCCAAAGGAGCATTGGGGTTTCTAGGCTGATAATTTTCCAAAGGCCGGAGCAAACCTTCTCTCACCAAACCTCTAAAGATATCACTCAAAGGCATCCCAAAGTTTCTCAAGTCTTGGAGCCGGGATCTGGATGCATCAGGTTTCTTGGGAACAAAGGAAGTGGCATTATTCTGATCTGTCCCGCGTAGCTGATCGCCTCTTTGCCTTTAGCGGGAGCGAGAGTAGTGTTGGAGGGAGGAACCCGATATCTGTAGGCAGGTGCAACAGTCGGCTGCTGATTGTAAGCCTTTTCAAACTTAGCCCCGGAATTAACCATTGCACGCAAGTCAGCGTAGGGGAAGTGACTAAGGGAAGCTCTCAAATGTGGCTTCAAGCATGACTGGAAGATGTCTAACTGCTCCTCGTCGAGGGAGGAATGGCCATTTCATGAGCTTTAAGTTCCACCTTTTATAGAAATCCCCGATATTCTCATCAGGGCGCCGCATCGTTGTTTTGCGGAGTCAACTCTCTGTTTGTCTCCCATTCCAAGTTGGCTTTATACTTATACGTGAAAATGCGTGTAATCTGTTCCCAAGTAGCCCTAGCTTCAGCTACAATCGGAAAAACCATTTCAAAGCCCCCGACTTCAAAGAGAGACTAAAGCAATCGGCCAATTCTGGTTTGTGCATCCCTTAGCCTTCATTGCCAAAGTATAGGTGTCCAAGTGAGTTTTAGGGCATGCACTCCCGTCAAACAATTCCAGCGTGGGCATCACAAACTTGTGAGGCGGGGGACAATCGAGTCGGGATACGTAGGCCGAAGAGCGGTGTTCTTTTTGGCGGTCAATTCAGCAATCTGTGCTTTCATTTCCTTGTGTTGCTCCATAAACCAAGCCAATTGGGGATCCAAAGGTGGAGCGGGAATTCTGAGCCGATATTTGAGCTAGGAAGAGGACTAGGCTGTTGGTGGTGCATTGGTGGAAGGAATACCATATCCGGAGCATAGGTGAAAATCTTGTCCTTGGCCCAAATTTCCCAGGGAGTGTAGGTAGGAGCTTGGGCAAAGGGATAGAATCCGGCGACTTCTTTGTTGGCTTCCAATCGGCGGGGAAGATGGAGGCAGATCTGAGGTAGCCGATGGCTTGGATTTCCGGAGTGAGACCCATAAGTAGGCTTAAGTGCGGGGCTGCTGTCCTGGTTGTTGAATTGCATGGTGGTTGTGGCGAGGATGCATAACCGAGAGGATATTGTGGTCCTGGTGATTCGATGAAACAGGATGGGGGCTTGGTAACCCATTGAACCCCGAGTGAGAAATGGGTTTGCGAAGGCTGTGTGAGGAGAAGCCTGAGCTAGCATCATTACGAGGAGGGGCTCTGGCTGTTGCCCCGAACCAAAGCGTGGTGGCATTCCAAACCGTTCTTTGCGAAAGTCCGGATTGATTGGTCCCAACCGAGGCGGGATCCCAATTTGCTTGTGGCATTCGGGGTATCCCCAACCATGGGAAGGCATTCCGTGCGACTTTGTCCCAGCTGAGGCATTGCGAACTGGCTCGTCCCGTCAGGCTGCACAGATCCAGTGGTCTGTGGTTGGGGACCTGGCTGACCCAGAGATCGAGGAGCATGGGCTCTGGTGGTAGTACCGTGGGAGGCCGGTGGTGGCATCCTGGAGTAGTCGGGTTGACCAAGAGCGGGATTGAGGTCTTCCTCTTCTTCCACAGTGAAGGTGCCATCTGGGTTGAGACTGGCGGCCAATCCATGGCTTTTGATAGCCTCCATAAGGCTGTTCAACTGTGCTTCCCGGCGCACTCTCATCCTGTTCGGCTAGCCGATTCCACCGTTGTTCGTCTCGAGGAGTCTCGGGAGGCGGAGTGACGTTGTCCCCATCGTTACCGGCGATGCGGACATTCTTAAATTCGGAGTCGGAACAGACGATGAAGGCGACGATGCGCTTGACTCTTCCCAACGATTAAACGGTGACCCGGTGCCGAAACCAACCTTTATGGGGAGGCTGCGGGGGAAAGACACGAGGGTTCGAGATGTATGGGAATTGAAGGAGGGCGTGTTTGGGCTTTGGGCTCATGCAACATGCAGTTATTTGTTCACGTTTACTTAAAACAAGTTTTATTAACCTAATCGATTGGAAAAGATTTTTCTTCTTTTTCGCAAACTACTCTGGATCCTGGATCAGTGGGCCCCGTCACTACGTCTATAAGCCCCTCGTATTCCACCTGTATTTCGACCTCCCGGGGTGGGACGGCCCGGGCGAGGGTCCTATAGGGCAAGAAGGTCCCACCGACCGAAAGAAAAACGATCCTAAAAGTCTGGCGGGTAATCGAGTCTTAACAAGCATTCGATGTAAATTACGGACAAAGCTGACGTCGAAAGTCAAGATCATGTCCGAGGGCTCGACGAAAAGTCGGCATGTTTGGACTGATAAGCGTCCACAATTGATCTTGACTTGTCGTCAGTTAAGCCGTAATTGGGCATGGAATAATCATTAATCCTTGATGACTCAGTGTCAATGCTGGGAGTCAGTGTATAATTTGTGCCAGTCAGAGCCGAAGTCAAGGCGCCGGTCAATATCTTGGTCAAAGTCTGCGGCGGAAAACCGGCAGAACTTCGACTGATTAGGGTCCCCGATAGATATTGAGTCGGTATGCCGACAAAGGCTTGAAAGGAACGGTCTATACACAGACAGGGCATGACACATACCAGACTAAAAACCAATCGGGTCTCGGACAAAGTGTGTCACGGACAAGTGCATGGTCGACACGAGGCTCCATGGGATGTTTGGGTAGTCCTGTGCTCGTCCGAGAGGCGTAATAAGACCAAACGGACCGCGACAAGGATTTCCCCGGGTTAGGGACGTAGTGTGCAGTGTACGGTCACGTGCGCGTAGTGTGCAAGCAGTCTATCTTCTTTTTCTGAGTAAAATAGAGATTTTTTATGTGTCTTAAAAGGCATGATGCATGATTTTTTTTTTGAAATTTTTTTTTTGAAATTTTTTTTTTGAATTTTTTTTTTTGAAAATTAATGAACACATAAGCACATAATCACAAAAATTCCAACAGTTAGGGACATGATTTCCGACAGTCAAAATTTTGACTTTTTCCGAGACGGCCAAAACAAACACGAAAATGTGCAAAAATCAACACACACAAAACAAAGGATTTCAAATGTCGGGACGGAAGCTTGACCCTCAAAAGTTTTTCTCTTTTTTTTTTTTGAAAAGATAAAACTTGTTTGTCCCCAGCGGAGTCGCCACTGTGATGTACTCGATTTTTTTTGTTGAAAATCATCAAAAGGAGTCGCCACGCCATTTTTATTTTGAGGGCCAAAACATTGAAAAAAGCCCGAGATCAGAGATTTAGGTTCGGAGGTCATGTTACGCGTCGGGAAGGACGTTAGTGTGCACCCGACGCGCCTCGCAAAACGAGTCTTCCAAACATTTGAAATCCTATTGTTGTGTGTGTGTGTGTGTGTGTGTGTGTGTTTTGACCAAAATAATTTGAAACTGAGAAAAGTAAAAATTGGGATCTTTTCTTAGTCTTTAAACTGATCCCATGATTTTTTGGATGATTTTTGGGTTGAGATTTGGAACTCAAAAGATTTTTGGAAGTTGAAAACCATTTCTGCCAGAATGAAAAAGGCAGTTGACCCTTGACTTTGAAATGAACTTTAGGGATTGAAAACTCCAGAATCTGGAAAAAGTCCGGGAATGAAAAATGTTCAAAACACCATAAAAAAGGTTTCTGTAAAAGAACTTTTCACTTTGGAGATGATTTGAGGGGTCAAAACCTTCTGGAAATCTCAGATATGCAATCTGGATTTCCAGAAGCTGATGAACTAGCCTCTAAAATAAAATTTGAAAAAAGGAGTTTTACTCACGTAAAAAATAAAATAAAAATATGTATGGAAATATCTAGATGTTGGCTACAAAAAGTATTTTGTAGTCAACACCAAATTCCAAGTTTCTGTATGTCCAAAAAATAGGAAAATGGACTGAGGTCTCAGAACAATGCTACTGGACAGCAAGATGTTCTTGAGGGAAAATGTGATTTTTGGGGGATTTGCATCTATGTTCACCCCATTTTCATCCCTAGACTTGATTCCACTACTTTTTTTTAAGTGGTTATCATATTCAAGTCATCCTTGGGGAATTTTATGGGGTTTAAACATGTCCTTTGCAAAGGGAAAGGGGATATTTTGTAGAGATGAAATTAAAGAGACAAATCAACTAGAGATTTAAAATTTGGACCATTTGAGATGGTCATTCATGAAGATGAACTTCAAGATGACCATCTTGGGTCAAAACTTAAGTTAAACTAGACATCAAGTAGATCCAAGTAAGAAGAACAAGATGAACAAGAAGTTAAAAGAGGATTTTAGGGTTTTGAGAAGGAGGGCTTTACCAATGGTGACACCCTATCTTCCTAGGCTTGGAATTTGACTTGAGGAGTATCAAGATTTGGTGTTTGGCTTGAGGAGTATCAAGGTTTGGTGTTTGGATTTGTGTTTGGAGTAAGATTGGGAAAGATTCAAGAGAAAATGGTGGCAATCTAGGGATTCCCACTGTTTTCTCTCTATATTTCGCCAAAGTTTCGTTGTTGTGATCAAAATTGTCTTGTGTAAACTGAGAGAGGAGGGTTCAATTTATAGGACACTGTGAGTGTCAATCATATCCGCGCGGATAGGGTTTGACGCGTGCACTGTTCATCTGCTACGCTGTAGGTCATTGGACGGGGAGGAATATTTTCGAAAATTCAAGCGATTGCTGTTTTTCAACTTTCTTAATTCGGATTTTTCCAATTTCTTTTGCTTTTTGAGATTCTTTTCTTGGTTTAACTTTAAATGGCAATGCCCATTTTACCCTTACTTTGTTAGGAAAGTTAGGAATGTTAGGAATTGTTGGAATTGTTATAACTTTCATTAATTTTCTAACGAAAATTCTAACAAGCTCAAATTGGAGCACTTACAGTTTGACTGCCGTTTGATGATTTTGATGAAAGATACGGGATCTCGTTATCTTTCTCGGGAAGATCGGTCTTACGTTTGACTGCCGGGGAATAATTTTGATGAAAGATACGGGATTTCGTTATCTTTCTCGGGGAAATCGGTCTTACGTTTGACTGCCGGGGAATAATTTTGATGAAAGATACGGGATTCCGTTATCTTTCTCGGGGAGATCGGACTTACGTTTTACTGCCGGGGAATAATTTTGATGAAAGATACGGGATTCCGTTATCTTTCTCGGGAAAATTGATCTTACGTTTGACTGCCGTTTGATGATTTTGATGAAAGATACGGGATCTCGTTATCTTTCTCAGGGAAATCGGTCTTACGTTTGACTCGCTGGGAATAATTTTGATGAAAGATACGGGATCCCGTTATCTTTCTCGGGGAGATCGGTCTTACGTTTGACTGCCGTGGAATGATTTTGATGAAAGAAACGGGATTCCGTTATCTTTCTCGGGGAGATCGGTCTTACGTTTGACTGCCGGGAATGATTTCCTTGAAAGGGGGTTGACTTGGGTTCACTTTGGTTAACTCTGTCAAGTTGAGGACTGAATTGCAGAGTCCTGATTTTTAAAGGGCAAAAGGGTCATTTTGACCCTTGCAACCCTATCCGCGCGGAGGGGAGCGTGTTCTGACAGGTTTTAAAGAGGGCCAACGCCCTTCTTCTTCCTCAGTCAGTTTTTTGAAAATTACGAGAGAGGAAGAGGGAAATTCGCCAAAAACCGCCATTGAAGGCCAAAAAGCTTGAAAATTCTTCCGATTTTTCCGATTTTTTAAGCAATGGAACACGGGAAAGGTGCTTTTCAAGGCCAAGGACGTGGCCCGGTAGCGGAGGGACGATTGGAGCTCGTCCGAATGAGGAGGCACTATACTCTTTCGCAATCGATTGCGGAGGAGCCATACCCCGATGCTTGGCAACATTGGGCCACCGATCCGAATCTCCGAACGGTATTCTTCGAATCCTTTTGATTCCTTTGTCGATTTTTTGCTTGAAATTGATTTTTGGGTGATTTTTTCCTTTTTTTTTTCCGAAAATTATGCAATGTTCATGGCCTTGGATTTTGATTTTGATGCTTTGCATGTTGTAATGAGTATATGGGTATCCCAAAATGTGCATTTTGCTTGGAAAAAGAATTGGCATTTTCGCCTTTTTTTTTTTTTGAAATATGAGACTATGATAAATTATTTCCCGAATTTGGGACGGACTTCTTTTGTTGCAATGTAGGATTCTTGCAATGATGATTTTTTTTTGTAATAATGATTCCATGAATGACATGTATGCATGTTATTTTATGAAAATGGGACGGAGTTTTTGCTTCCGTTGACTCCTTGTGTGAATGTATGAATGTAGGATTTTTTTTTTTTTTGAAATGACGGATGATATGCATGTTATGAATGCATTTTTTTTTTTTTGAGAGTGTGATTTTTTATGAAAAGTGGGACGAATTTTTCGTTCCCCTTTGATTGAATGAATGACTTGAAAGATTGTTTATGTATGCTATTTCATGAAAGATGAGACGGAGAGTTTTTTTTTTTTTGCTTCCGCTGAAAGTATGCATGTTTTTTTTTTTTTTTTTTTTTGAAAAATGGGACGGAGTTTTTGCTTCCGTTGACTCCTTGCATGATTTTTTTTTATGTATGAATGAATGTTGATTGGGATTTGGTGAAAACTGCTTCTTTTTTGAGAAAAATGGGGCTGGGTTCATTGCATGCCGTTATGCTGCCGAATTTTCTTCAAAACTTTTGTGATGAATGATGCATGTATATGCTTTTTTTTTTGTGCAAATGCAAATGCAATTTTTTTTTTGACATTTTCTCTCTTTTTTTTTATTGCAGGGTGGAAACAACTACGTGACGGAGCAGTTGAATAAGATGAAGACTCGAGGATCGGTGGAGTCTGTAGTTGACTTGTGGGACCGGCTTCCGAATGCGGGCCGAGGAGCTTTGCTGAGTCCGAGACAGATTGTTGTTGAGACCGGGCTTTGGGAGTTCATTGAGTGCTTGAGGGGATTGGTCAAGTTCCCTAAGAGCAAGGGCTTGATGTTTGCTTTGGCGCAGCATTGGTGGGACGCGACCCACACATTTCACTTCTTCTGGGGCGAGGCTACGGTTACGCCTTTCCGACTACACCGCGATCACGGGTCCTGTCCCTTCAATGGACGCAGCATTGAGTGGCGGGATGGCTACAGCGACGCGGACCCGTTGTGCACTTCTCGGGATTTTCCCCGATTCCCAAAAAGGGGATGGGGATGGAGTATGCCGTGGTCTATGGGAAGATTGTGGAGACCATTGTGAGCTACGAGGCCGGGAGGAGAGGATAGGCGCCGAGCGCATTGCTAGTGGCCTTCTTATGGTTTGCTTTTTCGAGCACTCTTTTTGGACATGCCGAGGGGACGGCAGCCTTTGCCTTGTTGAGGTCCTTGGAGGACATGGAGATGGCTGGAGATGTCTCTTGGGGAGAGGCCTGGCCGGCGTAGCTTTACTTTGCTCTTGATAGATACAAACCGGAAGGCCGTGAGCTCCTTATACCGCTTTGAGTTTGCTCGAGGTATAAGCTTTCTTTTGCTTTCCCTTTTTTCTTGAGCACACACTTTTTTTTTTTGCACCGGATTGATTTGATTTTTACCTTTTCGCAGTATGGGCGTTGGAGTTCTTTCACGTCACGATGTGGCGGCACGGCGGAGTACGTTGGGGCGTATCCGGCCATGCGCTCCCGGTCCAAGCATGCCCGGGAGAAGATAAGTTCCAGGGGGCGTACGACTCTGTACGCGGATTGCCTTCCTTGACGGAGGCCGAGACGGATGAGAGGATGATATTCTACCCCTGGGATCGTTTTGAGGTGGCGCAGCTGAAGGGCGCTGAGATTTGGACCGTGCAAAGGAGGATTCTGAGAGGTCTGACTTGCGACGTCTATTATCTGGGAGAGAGGGTGACGCGCCAGCATGGCGTGAACTCGCCTTTGATGACACCGGTGGAGCCTCCCGCCGATATGATGCACCCGAGTGATAGATCTCGCGACTGGGATGATTACCGAGCCGACCAAGACTTCTCAAAGCATTTGTGGCGATTGAGCCATATCCAAGATTTGTTTTGAGGAGGCCGAGGATGCCCTGTGTTCCTGGATAGAGAGGGGTTAGGGGTCCCGTGATACCCTGACGGACTTTTCATATGTCCAGGATGGGGTCCGATTGAGGGTGCAGATCCTCACTCGAGCGGCTTCCACGAGCTTTCCGGCCTCGTCCGGGTATGAAGGTACGGCTTCTCTTTTCCACCTCTCTTTCTTTTGCTTTTGTCTTTTCTTTTCTTTCCTGTCATCATTTTTTTGCTTCAACCTCCGCTTCGACGCTTTTGCTTTCGTGCGTGCGCTGGAGGTGGTCGCTGAGAAGCTAACGAAGCAAGTAATCGGCTAAGAGATTTATCAGAGGATGGTTGCTTGGGGCTCCTCGTGCTAGAGCGAGGCGACCACGGCCGGCGCCCGTCAAAGGAGGCTTCCCTATTCCTTCGTAGACTTCTTCCGAGACTCCTCTTTCTCCTCTCCTTGATCCCCGCGCGGTGCCGCTTCGGATCATGTCATTCTCGGGATCCACACGGGCAGTGGACACGTTTGGCAAGATGGTGGGTCGTCTTCGTACGTCCAGAGTCCGACGCCTTCACCTTCGGATATGATTTTTTCGCAGATCTTGGCTTGCCCTATCGAGCGTGCCGCTGGGTCCCGATGAGCCTTCATCCGGGGACGAGGACGATTCTGAGCCTGAGATTTTCAGGGCTCCTGATGAGGCGGGCCCGAGTCGCAAGAGGGACCGGGGGCAGACGTCGACCGCTGGGGACTCCGATTGATTACTTTTTTTTAGACTGATTTTCTGAGATTTTGTGATTTGTGACACATTTTGCTCTTTTTTTTTTTTGGAATGTAATAATTTAGGATTATTGTTACCCTTTTTTTTATGCACACTCCTTTTTTTTGGAATGTAATAATTTAGGATTTTATTTTATGAATGCAATGCAATGTTGCATGAGCCTTGGTTTTTTTGGCAAGGGTGTTAGTGTTTGGTATATGGACTGATTTGGGGAGGTTTTTTTTTTTTTTTGCACAGGTTTCGAGCAACCGGGACGGAATATTCCTTTTTTGGTGCAGCAGCTTGGACTGTTGCAGATTTTTCTGATGAAAGACAATCATGTCCGCGCGGACGGGACCTGCATCTGACATTGTCCTTTAATTTTGCTTCAGATCTGGTCTCACTTTATTTCAAATTCAAATATCCTCTTCAACCTCTAGTCCAAACAGTCATTTTCGGGGAGAAAGAGGGAAAAAACATGGAAAACCTTAGAAAAGCTCCATCAAAATTGTCCCAAGAATCTCAAATGTCGTTCTTTAACAAATTCAAGGATTGGTCCCGGGAGATTATGCATGAGAGGAGGTCCTTCTTTGAAGAAAGGTATAAGGTGAGGTGCTTATGGTCTCTCAAGGAATTGATTCCGGACTACGACCTCTTGAGAGCTTCTTCATCATTTTGGGATACTAGAAGGCATGTCTTTTGCCTTTCTTACAATGAGGTTGTTCCGACCGTGGAAGAATTTCGGGCTTTGCTTGGTGGCCCGGAGGTGGAGGAGATAGCGGTTCCTTTGCCTGGAGGGGCTTCTTTCGTTGATAGATTGTGCAACCTCCTTCATCTTTCCACGGAGGAAGCACAAGGTATGATCTGTGGTCCCGATCATTTCAATATTTCTGGTCTCCCTGATAGATTTAGGGGCTTAGGCTTGCTTGACGATGCCTATTGGGATGCCTTTGCACTTTGCATGTTCGGGACCTTGTTCATGGTCTATTCTTTCGGGATCTGTCATCAATCCCTGCTGGATGTAGTCGTTCATTGTCGCTGCGTAGATGTTGTACCTCCGATCCCTGGGGAGACTTTCCATGCTCTCGATAGGTCAAGCTACGGAGGCGGTATATGCACAGGGGCAGCCCATTCCTCTTGACTCCGTGGCTGATGGAGCGCTTGGGGATTCTTCGGGAAACTCCCGATATGATCAAGCCTCGACATTCGCCAGAGAGGGGTTGTCAGAGATTTTGATGATCGTGGTTCATGGGAGCGTTGGATGGCTGGTCGCCGGACGTAAGATATCGATGGTCGCGCCTTGTTGGCGGGTGGAGACTCGCAGAGTGCTTCAGACGGGTCTCATGTGGTCATGCTTCCGGGCTTTCTCACCCAGCCTTCTATATTCCGTCCTGGTTCTCGAGACAGCTCGGCTTGGAGCAGTTCCTTTGGAGGACTTTGATGATATAGCCACCAGGGTGGTGGCTCCTGCTTCTATGGATGATCCTTCGGTGTTTTCCTTTCTGTCCCGAGCATGGAGGTATGACGTCTTTCCTCCTCGGGTTATCCTCAGGCGTCCGAGACCGGTGTTCCTGACCACTTGGTACCTGGATTGGTACGAGAGGCATTTGGGAGAGACTCAGATGGCTATTTTGAGACGGCGTGAGGCCATTGTGGGTGCGGAGGACCTGACAGTTTCTGAGAGGAGGAGGGCCGAGGCGAGGGCCAACCCTCATGACAGGAGCGGAGACGCTGTGACCGACTATGAGGCTTATGTCAAGAGACAAGAGAGGAGGACTCCTACTTTACCAGCCCGGCTACAGGAGATGAGAGATGACGCTAGGGCTACCAAGGCCCTGACAGAGGCTGGTTTGATAGATCCTGTTCCTATACCAGAGCTCGGTAGGAGGAAGACCGACATTTTTCCTGTTCAGAAGAAGAAGACTCGAAGGGGGAAGAAGAGGGGGGATGCCAGTACGAGCAGTTTAGAGTGACCTTGAGGTTTCCGAGTATCCCTTTCTTGTCATGGCAGACACATTAGTTTGATTATGTATCTTAATTTCTTTTAGCAAAGCTGCCGCTGTAGGAATGAATCGGGCTTAGACTCATCAAAAAGTTTTTAACTTGTAATGAATATTTGAATTGCTTCGTAGTTTTTCGAGACGCTTTCATGGTCTCGATCAGGTGTATTGATGTCGAGTATGACTTTTATTTGTGTTTTAGACCGAACCGTTTCCGGCTGCCTACGTTCCCCTCATTTTGAGGAGCTCAGTCTTCGTAGTTCAACCCGGTCGATTTTGTTTTTTTTTTTTGTTTTATTTGTTTTTTTGTTTTTTTGTTGTTTTTTTTTTTTTGTGCAACCCCGTTTTTTACCTAGGCCGCCCTTTTCGGGTTTTCAACCTAGTTGGGTATTACTCTTTAGCACTCTTTTTTTTGTTTTTTTTTTTTTTTTTGACTCGTTGTTTTACGCGTAGTATCTCGCGCAGCCTTGTCACCATTCACCGGGTGTACAAAGGGATTTCCGTCGAGGTCCGCAAGTTGCATGGCTCCTCCGGAGAAGATCTTTTGGACGATGTATGGCCCGACCTGCACAGGCTCCCATTTGCCAAGCGGGTTGACACGGACTGGGGGCTTTTCTTTCAAAACGAGATCACCTTCTCGGATCTCCCGATGCTTTACTTTCTTGTCAAAGGCTCTAGCCATTCTCCCTTGGTAGGCTCGGATGTGTTCCATTGCTTTCAATCGATGTTCATCTAGCAGTGGCCAATTCATCATGGCGACTGAGCCATTCGACCTCGTTGATCCGGCTTTCCAACAGCACACCTGAGCGAGGGGATTTCTAGCTCGATTGGGAGTACGGCTTCCATTCCGTAGGTGAGGGCAAACGGTGTTTCCCGCTGCCGTTCGACCGATGTTCTCAAGCCCCAGAGTGCCAGGTGTAACTTTTCGGGCCAATCTCTCGCCTGGACACCATTTTCCTGATGATGTTTTCCAAAGTCTTGTTTGCCGCCTCGACGGCTCCGCTGGTTTGGGGCCCGTAAGGAGATGACTTGTGACGGGTTATTCGAATTCTCGCTGCACTCGTCGCATTCCCTTCGAAGTGGGATCCATTATCTCGAGATGATTTCTACTGCAACCCGTATCGGCATATGATGTTCTCTTTGATGAAGAGGGCTACTTTCCTTGAGCCGAGGATTTTGTAGGATTTTGTAAGGCATCCTTTCCAGCTCCTTCGAAGAAATCACCAATCTACGTCTCTTTAGGCTCTTCCGCAGCTTCCTGCATTCACACTCGTCAAAATCTCTTCTGCACTTGGGCTCGATTTTCCTCTTCCTGACAACCCGCTTAAAGATTTTTTTGTTTTATTATTTTTTTTTTTGTTTAATGTGTCTCGCTTTCTTTATCTAATGAATTATTATTAAATGTTTTTTTATTAATTAATTCATCATTAATTAAAGTGGCAATCAAGGGATACTCGTAAAGGTTCGTCATTTCATTGAAAACGAAAGGGAAGTACAAGCTTGCTGCACTCGTAGTCTTCAGCGTAAGGCCATCGGACGACCCTAGAGACTCGACCTTAACAATGAGAGACTCGGGAGGACTTGTCCTATATTGACACAAAGGGACGGGGACCAATCCAAGTTTGGTGATCATTTCCTCCTTGGTCGCGGACGGGCCCGAGAGAGTTTCTCAATTTTTAGCGACTTTGCTATCGGCCTCATGACTCGAACTGTGCCGTTTATGTTTTCCTTTCTCAATTGTTGCTATCATCTCTTGACCGAGCCGAGATCAATCAGTGTCCGGCACTGACTTCTTCTTCGAACAATTGCCGCATAACTGCACCATCCCAATCATCTCGAGGGAAATTTCTGTGGCCTTAGCTTTTGGTACGGTCAATTCAAACTCAGGTTTCTGACCTTCCCGGGCAAGAGGAATTGTGGTTGTGAGCTTCTCGAACCTGCTCCACTAGGCTTGGCACGCCTTTGAAAGTGTACTCACTCTTCATGGTAGTGGTAGCCCCGGTATCTTGGGTAGGTCCAGAACATTCTACGAACCGGGTTAGCTTGCTCCCCCGAACTTGTTGAGGCTATCCTCGTAGCTTTAGCCACCCTTCGTAGGAGTGGGCTCGTGATGTTACCCGCTGTGTGGGACCCTTTACAAAGTAGTCACCAAATTAGGACTAAAGGGGAGAGATTTAGGGTCGTCGATCGGGACCCTTCCCGTGGCAGCCTTCAAATCCTTTTCCTTTTGCGTGTCCACCGAGGAGGCCTCATATCCTGTGCCGTGGCGAGTTTTCTCGTCCTTTCACCTCGATGAGTTTGTGAGTTCCTTGTTGGTGCTTCCCTGCACCGAGGCCAGTAGATAGCTCATTTTTCTCATCATTTTCAAGACCGGTGGGATTTTATCCCGAGTGACCGTCGATCTATGTTGCACACTTGGGCCTTGGGAGGCTCGACCGTGAAGCCCGTCAGCATGAGACCTTCCTCGTCATGTTTGATTTCCGTAATAGGTATTCCACCCGTATCCGTGCCCTCCAAGGTGACTAAATCCCCATAAATGGTTGTCGTGTCCCCATTCGAGACGAATTTCACACACCGGTGGAGGCTTGAGGCGACCCTTGACTCCGATGCAGCCAAGGTCTTCCCAATAAGGCATTAAAAGTGATCGGGATGTCAATAACCCGGAATTCCACAGTATCAATTTCTCGCCAAACCAGAGGTCCAAAGTAGCAACTCCGAGGACTGCTCGAGATGTCGAGTCATAAGCCTTGACCGTGAGGGAAGAAGGCTTTAAGTCTCGTAGTCTTGATATCAAGGTGCTCATGATCTTTGCCGGAAGAATGTTCATTCCGGACTCCATTATCAACCAGACCCGAGGGAGGCGTCGTTCATCCAATTGGACCGTGATGAAGAGAGGCTCGTTATGATCAGCCCCAAATTGAGGGAGGTCGAGATCTCGTGAAAGTGATTATGTTCCCGTAGTGGATGTTTCCAATCAACCGTACTCACGTCATCGGAGTAGCATCAATAGGCACTAGAGCGCGCTGCTTTCTTCCACTTCACTTATGGGATAGGACGGCTGAGTAGGGACCACAAAGAGATGTTGGCCTCGTGTCTGCTTCAACCGGGTGAGCACGGGTCCTCTTTTTCTGGGGTCTCTGAGTTTCACTGTCTTAGCATAGGGCGGCGATCTTCTTTCGGTGCTTGATCTCGTGGCCTTCTTATCTCGCCTTGGGATTCCTTGAAGATTTGCCCGGATCGGGTCAACAGTTAACTTCCTCATCGCTGCTTCTTGAATGGATTTCTTCAATGCCGCTAAGGTCAATCTGGGAGCCTTTAGCTATCGGCCACCGGCCCGACGGAGTCTAGCAACGGTGAGGGGCCGAGCCAGACCGGCTCCTTCCCCGGGCGGCCCTTATGACCGCTTCCCAAGTCACAAAGCTGAGTCCGGGTTGTGTTGTTGCCCTTCGATGGCCCACGCAGCTAGGGCGTCCTCCGATTCGCTCCCATAGCCTCGCCTTGCTCATAGTTATCATGCAACAAGAGTCGCTATTGTCGGGACTCGGCGGCTTTTCGATTTCATCCCCGTATAGTGCAGCCATTCTCGGTTCCTTTCGTAATACTCGTAGCCGGAGATGATTATAGCATTTCGTGGGAGGCGCATCCGGTATCATGCCGCTTCCAGGACTTCTCCGAGAGCCGACATACATTCGGGGAAGGTGACCTCTTCTTGGGTAACCCCGACAAGGAGTGTTACTTTGTTCGGGTGGATTTGATCTAACCATGGTTATTTTCTCATTTGGGCGGATGGGATTTAATTTCCTCTCTCTATCGATCTTCGACTATCACCGGATCTGACGCCCGAAAACCCTTTCCCCCAAAGCATGGTAGGCGTGTTGAACTCTAAGACATCCACGTGCTCGCATCCAGAAACTTCATGGCCTTCATGTCCTCGGTTTCATATTCGTCTTCCGAGGTTTCTTCGTCGCCGCTTGCCGACAACCAACCATCGCGCCCGGCTCCCACGGGCTCATTTCCGGCATGATTGTTCCGCATTGTTTCCGGATCCGGGGCCTCAGCTGACTCTTCGCTCGGGTCATCATCATCATCGTCGCTGCCATCTAATCATCTTCCCATACTACCGGGATTTCGCCGAGAGGGAACGCCGATCAAACCCGTTAGGGGAATACGGGTGCGTGGCACCGCAGAAATTGTCATATGCTCCCATTCCCTAAGTGATAGATGCGACTCACCTTCTCCTCCCGTAAACCGCGGGGAAGAGTGAGAGGGGTGGCACGTATTTGACACCTGTAGAATGTAGAAGGGTTCTTCCTCCTCCGATTCTTCGCCACCGCCTTCGGATCGTATTCGACTTCTCCAATAGCCGCTTGCAGAAGTGTACTAGCTCCGCATGTTCTTCGGCCTCTTTGCCGATAAGCCCCAAGACAGCGCTCGCCGGAAGCTTTCTTGTTCAATTCTTCTTGATTGTTCTAACCATCTTGTGTAAATGGTCCTCTCATGTTTTGACCTAATGTACAGCTTCGCAAGATCGGTTTTCCCTTCATCCGAGAAATAGCGGGCCTCGTATTCTTGCAGAAGTCTCCGACATGAGACCAAGATGGGTTGATTCGCTCAATGTCCTCAAGGCCGAGGGGAATCCGAATTCAGGATCCTCGACGAGGTTTGCTACGGGTATTTGGGGACCTTCATCGCATCTTCCCGGGCATGCGAAGATTCTCCGCATTCAATCATATTTACCTGATTATGGTTCCTCGCAGAGGATTTTTGATCGTATTAGGCCCTTCGGGGCCTTCCAACTTTCCTTGCTCTATCGCCCTCGGATTGCCTTTTTCAGAGTAAAGCAGCTTATCTCGTTAGATGTCCATGGGCTTCGATGAAAAGCGCAATACTTTGTAGTATCCACGGGAGCATTCGGATTCCGGGTTGGAAATTCTCCAAAGGCCGCAAAGAAGCCTTCTTTCACCAAATCCCCTAAAGATGTCATTCGTAGGCATTCCAAAGTTTTCGAGGTTCATGACCCGTGGTCCGGGCTCGACCGGTTTTCTCGGGAGCAAAAGGAGTTGTGTTATTACATTCCCGTCCCGCATAGTTAATCATTTCTTTGCCTTTAGCAGAGCAGGGGCGTGTTTGCAGGAGGAGCCCGATATCTCGTAAGGTGCAGAAACTGGCTGTCGATTGTAAGCCTTTTCAAACTTAGCCGCAGAGTTAACCATGGCCCGTAAGTCCGAGTACGGGAAGTGACCGAGGGAGGCTCTCGATGTGGTTTCGTGCATGACCGGAAGATGTCCAGCTTGTTCCTCTTCTAAGGAGGGATGGCCATTTCGCCGAGTTTCGCATTCCACCGCTTGTAGAAGTCCCCAACATTCTCATCAGACGCCGCACCGTTGTTTGTAGGTCAACCCTATTTGTTTCCCATTCCAAGTTGGCCTTGTATTTTTCCTCGTGAAGGCATTGGTAATCTGGTCCCATGTAGCCCCGGCTTCGTGTTTCAAACTAAGAACCACTTTAAGGCACTGGACTTCAAAGATAGATCGAAATAGTCGCCTAACCGTCGATTGGTGCACCCTTTGGCCTTCATCGCCAAGGTATATGTGTCCAAATGGGTTTTCGGGCATGCAAGACCATCAAAGAGGTCCAAGTTAGGCATCACGAATTTGTGGGGCAGAGGAACAATGGAGTCCGGTCCGTAGGCCGGAAAGCGTACTTTCTTGGCCAATTCGGGATCCGCGCTTTCATTTCCTTGTGTTGTTCCATGAACTGTGCCGATGAGGGTCTTGTGGCGGAACCATGGCATTCAAGCTAGCGGCCGAGCTAGAGAGAGGAGCTACCACCGGCGGCAGATCGGTGGAGGGAACGGCCGATCCGGACGTAGGTGAAAACCTCGTCCTGGGCCGAGTTGCCCTGGGAGCATGAGTAGGAGCCCTGGGCGAAGGGATAGAACCTTGCGGCCCGCCGTTGATTTTCAACCGGCAAAGTAGGTGGAGGCAGCCCCGATGTAGCCGGATAACTTGGATTTCCGCATGGGGCCCATAAGTAGGCTTAGGTGCGGCCGCCGTCCCCGATCGTTGAATTGCATGGCCGGGCCGAGGCGAGGGTGTATAACCCGGGGTACTGCGGTCCCGGTGATTCTGATGACACCGGATGGAGGCTTGGTAACCCATAGAAGTCCTGAGTGAGGAACGGATTTGTGTGAGGAGCAAACGAACTAGTACTATTCTCGAGGAGGGGCTCCCGACCGTGGCCCGTAACCAAGCCGCGGCGGCATTCCGAACCGTGGCCGTTGGCCGTGAAGGTCCTGATTGATCGGTTCCGAACCGAGGTGGCATTCCAATTTGTTTGGGCATTCCGAGATAACCCCAACCATGAGAAGACATTCCGCATCGGCTTTGTCCCCACCGAGGGACCGTGAACCGATTTGTGCCGTCTGCCGCATGGATCCAAGTGGTCTCGTGGTTGGGGAGCCGCCGACCCGAAGACCGAGGAGCATGGGTTCTGTAATGGTACCATAGGAGGTGGGTGGTGGCATCCAGGAGTAATCGTGGCGACCGAGAGCGGATTGGCATCCTCGTCTTCTTCCACGGTGAAGGTGCCATCGGGATTGAGGCCGGCGGCCAAACCGTGGCTCTTAATAGCCTCCATAAGGCTATTCACCGTGCTTCCCGTCGTAACCTCATCTCGTTCTCGCTAACCGATTCCACCGTTGTTCTGTCCGAGGGGTCCCTGGAGGCGGAGTGACGTTGTCCCCATCATTACCGGGCCGATGCAGACATTCTCAAACCCGAGTCGGAACAAACGGTGAAGCCGATGACGCGCTGATTCTTCCCAACTAATCAAACGGTGACCCTGTCCGGAACCAACCTTTGTGAGGAGTCATGGGGAAAAGGCACGAGGGTTCGATGTCCGGGAATTGAAGGAGGGTAGGTGTTTGGGCTTTGGGCTCATGCAACATGCGCTTATTTGTTCATGTTTACTTAAAACATGTTTTATTAACCTAATCGGTTGGAAAAGATTGCTCTTCTTTTTCGCAAACTACTCGGGATCCCGGATCGCCGGGCCCCGTCACTACGTCTATAAGCCCCTCGTATTCCACCCGTATTTCGACCTCCCAGTGGTGGACACCCTGCGAGGGTCCTATAGGGCAAGCGGGTCCCACCGACCGAAAGAAAACGATCCTAAAAGTCTCAAGGGTAATCGAGTCTTAACGAGCATTCGATGTAAATTACGGACAAAGCCGACGTCAAAGTCAAGATCATGTCCGAGGGCTCGACGAAAAGCCTGCATGATTTGGACCGATAAATGTCCACGATTGATCTTGACTTGTCGTCAATTAGGCCGTAATTAGGCATGGAATAATCATTAATCCTTGATGACTCTCAATGCCGGGAGTCGTTGTATAATTTGTGCCGCCGTAGCCGAAGTCAAGGCGCCTGGCCAATATCTTGGTCAAAGTTCGCGGCGGAAAACCGGCAGAGCTTCGACCGATTAGTGGTCCCCGAGAGATATTGAGTCGGTATGCCGACAAAGGCTTGAAAGGAAAGGTCTATACACGTACAGTGGCATGACACAGACCAAACTAAAAACCAACCGGGTCTCTGGACAAAGTGTGTCACGGACAAGTGCATGGTCGACACGAGGCTCCATGGGATGTTTGGGTAGTCCCGTGCTTGCACCGAGAGGCGTAATAAGACCAAACGGGCCGCGACAAGGATTTCCCTGTTAGGGACGTAGTGTGCAAAGTGTAAGGTCACGTGCGCGTAGTGTGCAAGCAAAGCCTATTTTCTTTTTCTGAGTAAAATATAAATTTTTTATGTGTCTTAAAAATATGATGCATGATTTTTTTTTGAAAATTTTCTTTTTTTTTTGAAACTCTTTTTTTTGAAATTTTTTTTTTTGAAATTTAATGAACACATAAGCACATAAGCACAAAAATTCGACAGCTAGGGACATGATTCCGACAAATAAAATTTTGACTTTTTCCGAGGCGGCCAAAACAACACGAAAAATGTGCAAAAATCAACACACACACACAAATGATTTTTAAAGCCGGGACGGAAGCTTGACCCTCAAAAGCTTTTCTTTTTTTTTTGAAAACGATGATATCGGTACGTGGGATTGTTAAACCACAATTTATCCCCGACTCGTGTTAGGAGGCAATAACGGGAAGTTTAATGGTTTCCACCAATATACCAAATATCATTTTTTTTAGAAAAAGCTATTCCCCAGCGGAGTCGCCACTGTGATGATGTCGCCATTTCGCGGGAGAAATTCGATTTTTGCGTTTCTTTGAAAAACCAAATAAAACCGGAAAAAAATGGAGTCGCCACGCCATTTTTGTTTTAAGGGCCAAAACTTTGAAAAATGCCCGAGATTAGAGATTTGGGTTCGGAGGTCATGTTACACGCCGGGAAGGACGTTAGTGTGCACCCGGAATGCCTCGCAAAACGAGTCTTCCAAGCTGAAAATTATTTGTGTGTGTGTGTGTGTGTGTTTTGGCCAAAATAATTCGAAACTGAGGAAAGTAAAAATTGGGATGTCTTTTTAAGACTTTAAACTGATCCCATGATTTTTTGGAAGATTTTTGGATTGAGATTTGGTACTCAAAAGACATTTTGAAGTTGAGAGTCACTTCTGCCAGAATGAAAAAGGCAGTGGACCTTTGATTTTGAAATGGATTCAAGGGCCTTAAAACTTCATAATCTGGATAAACTCAGAGAATTAAAGTTGTTCCAGACACCTTAAATAAGATTTGTACGAAGGAATTTTCCATTTTGGAGAAGATTTGAGGGGTCAAAACCTTCTGGAAATCTCAGATATGAAATCTGGATTTCCAGAAGCTGATGAACTGGCCTCTAAAAGAAAATTTGAAAAGAGGAGTTTTACTCACCCAAAAAATAAAGTAAAAATATTTCTGGAAAGCTCTGGATGTTGGATACAAAAAGTGTTTTGTAGTCAACACCAAATTCCAAGTTTATCTGTGTCCAAAAATTAAGACAATGGACTGGGATCTTGGAAAATTGCTACTGGACAGCAACTTCTCAAGAAAGAAAATATGATTTTAAGGGGGGTTTTGCATCCATGCTTGTCCCCATTTCCCTAGGTTTTGGTTAGTGATCACTTGACATTTTAGTGGTGAATCAACTATACCAAACCATCCTTGGGGTACATTAGGACTAAGCACTTCATTTGCTTGGGAAGGGGAATTTTATCCTTTGAAATCAAGATTTGGTGCTTGAAAATGGTTTTTAGGGTTTTGAAAATGCATTTGCAAGTAAGTAAGAACACATTGAAGAAAATGTTGATCCTTGTAGAGGATCATCCATGGAGATGAACTTCCATGGTGATCCTCTTGGATCTAGGGCAAGAAAATGAACAAACTACATTTTGTAGTTTGAAAATGCATGCATGGATGAGAGAATTTAGGGCAAGGAGAGGGAGGTTATACCTATCTTCCTTGTGTTTTTGTGTTTGTGTTTGAACTTGAGAGTGAGTGGGTTTGATTTGAGTGAGTGAAAGTTGGGAAGATTCAAGAGAAAAAGGTGACAATTCTTAGAGAATTCTCACTGTTTTCTCAAGTATTTTCGCCAAATGCTGTGAGTTGTGTTCTTGTTCTTTTTTTCTTTTGTGACTAGAGGGCTCAATTTATAGCCCTCTGGAAATGACAGACTCATCCGCGCGGACAGGACCTGCAGCGTGCACTGTTCATTAAATGCAGCTCCAGGCTTTGGACACAAGGAATAATCTTTTTAAAATTCAAACTGGTTGTGTTTTTCAACTTACCAATTCGGGTTTTTTCCATTTCTTTTGCTTTTTAGGATTCCTTTCTTGGTTTATCCTTAAATAACAATGCCCATTTTGCCCTCACTTTGTTAGAAAAGTTAGGATTGTTAGGAAATGTTAGGAATGTTAAAACTTTCGTTAATTTTCTAACAAAAATACTAACAAACTCAAATTGGAGCACTTACAATTACGAGTTTCTGGTGATGCCGTTTGGACTAACCAATGCCCTTGCAGTATTCATGGAATTGATGAATAAGATATTCCGGGAATTTCTTGATAAGTGTGTAATCGTTTTCATTGACGACATTTTGGTGTATTCGAGAACTAAGGAGGAGCATGAGGAACACTTAAAAATTGTGCTGCAAATTTTGAGGGAACAAAAGTTATATGCTAAGTTTAAGAAATGCGAGTTCTGGCTAGAGGAGGTGACTTTCGTAGGCCATGTGGTGTCTAAGAATGGGATCTCTGTGGACCCGGCGAAGATTGAGGCAGTGGTTAATTGGGAGAGACCGACAACGGTTAGTGAAGTTCGGAGTTTCTTAGGATTGGCAGGATACTACCGTCGTTTCATAGAAGGATTTTCAAAGATTTCATTGCCTTTGACAAAACTCACTCAGAAAAATGTGAAGTTTATTTGGACAGAAGAATGCGAGGCGAACTTTCAAGAATTAAAGAACGGTTAGTGTTTGCACCTATTCTTATGTTACCTTCAGGAACAAAAGGTTTCGTAATCTATAGTGACGCTTCATTAAGGGTTTTGGGATGTGTACTGATGCAAAATGGGAAGGTGATAGCGTATGCATCACGACAGCTCAAGAGCTATGAGAGAAACTACTCAACTCACGATTTAGAATTGGCTGCGGTAGTTTTCGCTTTAAAGATATGGAGGCATTATTTGTATGGAGTAAAGTGTGATATATACACAGATCATAAAAGCCTCAAGAACATTTTCACTCAGAAGGAATTGAATATGAGACAAAGAAGGTGGTTGGAACTATTAAAGGACTATGATTGTACGATCTTGTACCATCCAGGGAAGGCGAACAAGGTAGCAGATGCGTTAAGCCGGAAAAATAGGGGAACTTTAGCAATGATGTTAACAAAAAGGAAAGTCGTGATAGAGGACATGGAGGAAATTGGGTTAGAAGTGAAGGTTTGTGCTGGTAAGGGCTATTTAGCATATCTAAGTGTACAACCCGCTATGCTAGAAAGAATTAAAACCGTCCAAGCTACCGATCCAGAATTTGTGGAAATTGTGGATAAGCTAGGGGAAGGTGAGCAGTCGATGTTTAGAATTGGAAATGACAAGATCTTGAGATATGGGACAAGAATTTGTGTTCCGGCAGACGAAGCCCTTAAACGGGAAATTTTGGAAGAAGCCCATTTGTGATGATGTGTCGCCATTTCGCGGGAAAAAATTCGATTTTTTGCGTTTCTTTGAAAAAACCAAATAAAACCCGGAAAAAGAACGGAGTCGCCACGCCATTTTTGTTTTAAGGGCCAAAACTTTGAAAAATGCCCGAGATTAAAGATTTGGGTTCGGAGGTCATGTTACACGCCGGGAAGGATGTTAGTGTGCACCCGGAATGCCTCGTAAAACGAGTCTTCCAAGCTGAAAATCATTTGTGTGTGTGTGTGTGTTTGTGTGTTTTGGCCAAAATAATTTGAAACTAAGAAAAGTAAAAAGTGGGATATCTTTTTAAGACTTTAAACTGATCCCATGATTTTTTGGAAGATTTTTGGATTGAGATTTGGTACTCAAAAGACCTTTTGAAGTTGAGAGTCACTTCTGCCAGAATGAAAAAGGCAGTGGACCTTTGATTTTGAAATGGATTCAAGGGCCTTAAAAATTCATATCTGGATAAACTCAGAGAATAAAAATTGTTCTAGACACCTTAAATAAGATTTGTGCGAAGGAATTTTCCATTTTGGAGAAGATTTGAGGGGTCAAAACCTTCTGGAAATCTCAAATATGAGATCTGGATTCCCAGAAGCTGATGAACTGGCCTCTAAAAGAAAATTTGAAAAAAGGAGTTTTACTCTCCCAAAAAATAAAGTAAAAATATGTCTGGAAAGCTCTGGATGTTGTCTACAAAAAGTGTTTTTTAGTCAACACCAAATTCCAAGTTTATCTGTGTCCAAAAATTAAGACAATGGACTGGGATCTTGGAAAATTGCTACTGGACAGCAACTTCTTAAGAAAGAAAATATGATTTTAAGGGGGGTTTTTGCATCCATGCTTGTCCCCATTTCCCTAGGTTTTGGTTAGTGATCACTTGACATTTTAGTGGTGAATCAACTATACCAAACCATCCTTGGGGTACATTAGGACTAAGCACTTCATTTGCTTGGGAAGGGGATTTTTATCCTTTGAAAATGAGATTTGACGCTTGAAAATGTTTTTAGGGTTTTTGAAAATGTGTTTTCTTTGCAAGAAAGTAAGAGAACTTGAAAATAATATAAATCCTTGTAGAAGATCATCCATGGAGATGGACTTCCATGGTGATCTTCTTGGATCTTAAGACAAGAAGATGAATGAACTACATTTTGTAGTTTGAAAATGCATGCTTGGATGAGAGATTTAGGGTAAGAAGAGGGAGGTTATATCTATCTTCTTTGTGCTTTGTGTTTGAAGGCTTGAATGCAAGAGTGTTTGGGTTTGATTTGAGTGAGTGAAAGTTGGGAAGATTCAAGAGAAAAAGGTGACAATTCTTATAGAATTCTCACTGTTTTCTCGAGTATATTCGCCAAATACTGTGAATTGTGTTCTTCTCTCCCTTATTTTTGTGACTGGAGGGCTCAATTTATAGCCCTCTGAAAAATACAAATTTATCCGCGCGAATGGGATCGGTCGCGTGCACTGTTCATTAAATGCTGCTTCAGGCTTTGGACACAAGGAATAATCTTTTTTAAAATTCAAATTAAACAGCCAGATTATGTTCCAGCCATTTCTATTTTTGGTTTTTAACCATTTCTTTCACTTTTTTGATTCCTTTCCTTGGTTTATCCTTAAATAACAATGCCCATTTTGCCCTCACTTTGTTAGAAATGTTAGGAATGTTAGGAATTGTTAGGAATGTTATAACTTTCGTTAATTTTCTAACGAAAATTCTAACAAGCTCAAATTGGAGCACTTACACCATTGCTCGCGATTTTCTGTACATCCTGGGACTACGAAAATGTACAGGAACATGAAGGAAACTTATTGGTGGAATAATATGAAGAGAGAGATAGTCGAGTTTGTATCTAAGTGTTTGGTTTGCCAACACGTCAAGTGTGAACATCAAAGGCCAGGTGGAATGTTACAGCCATTACCGATTCCAGAATTGAAGTGAGAGAATATCGCCAGGGATCTTGTAACGGGATTACCGAAGATACTTAAGGGGCACAACGCTATTTGGGTAATCGTGGATAGGTTAACAAAATCAGCCCATTTTCTGCCAATTAAGATCACGGACTCGCTAGAAAAGTTGGCAAAATTGTACATCGATGAGATTGTAAGATTGCATGGGGTGCCGATTTCGATTGTGTCGGATAGGGATGCGAGGTTCACCTCTATGTTTTGGGGAAGTTTGCAGAGAGCCTTGGGAACTCATTTAAGTATGAGTACGGTGTTTCACCCTCAGACAGATGGACAATCAGAAAGAACTATTCAAACTCTTGAAGATATGCTTAGGGCTTGTTCCTTGGTCGTGGGACGAACATTTGAGTTTGGTGGAGTTTGCCTACAATAATAACTATCATTCGAGCATTGGTATGGCACCTTTTGAAGCTTTGTATGGGCGTAAGTGTCGTTCACCTACTTACTGGGATGAGGTAGGCGAAAGGAAGTTAGTGGGACCAGAATTAGTACAAATGGCCTCAGATAAGGTTCAGTTGATCAAGAAGAGATTGCTAACGACACAGAGTAGACAGAAGTCCTACGTAGATCGGCATCGCAGGGAACTCAAATTTGACGTCGGAGACCATGTATTTCTGAAGATATCTCCCACTAAGGGTGTTATGAGGTTTGGAATAAGAGGAAAGTTGAGTCCTAGATATGTGGGACCTTTTGAAATTTTAGATCGAATTGGGGAGGTGGCTTATCGGTTAGCTTTACCACCAGTACTCTCGGGAGTGCACAACGTTTTTCATATTTCTATGTTGAGGAAGTATGTGCCAGATCCGAGCCATATGATTGAGTTTGAACAGCTAAAATTTCGAGAGGACCTCAGTTATGATGAAGATCCGATCAAGATTTTGGATAAGAAAGATCAAGTTCTTAGGAAGTGAATCATTCCGTATGTGAAGGTACAGTGGAGCCTTTATTCTGAAAGGGAGGCCACATGGGAGCTAGAAAGCGAGATGCGAGAAAAGTATCCAGCATTGTTCTTATGATAAGGTACGTTAAGTTTAGAGGACTAAACTTCTTTTAAGGGGGTAAGAATGTAATATACTGAAATTTTGGGATTTAAGTTAATTAATTAGTAATATTTTTAGCACGAGCTAGAAAATAATAAATAAATGAATAAATAAATACTAGGGTGTACCTTTAATTAAATGAGGCGGTTATCAGCCCATATATGAGACTTTTGTTAGTGGGTCGGATACCTAGGTAACCCTAGAAATAGTCTTGGGAGAATATAAATAACAACAACGGTTGACCTAGGGTTAACATTGTTAATTCCAAAATTTAGAAAAGAGAGAGAGAAGGAGGTGGGCGGCGCTAGAGAAGAAGAACAAAGGGAGAGTCTAGAAAGGTAAGAATATCTTTTCGTATGCATGGATTTAGAAAATATAAATTGTATAGATGATGTAGTACTACTCTAGTCTATGTTTGATTCACCTCTATTGAATGTATATATACGTATCTATGGGTACGGACACATTGTAGGTTTGATACATAAGTTTTTGAGATGGTACAGAGGGTAAGGAAAGAAAGAAGAAAAGAAAGAAAAAAAAGTGGACAGAGAGAGACGTGAGAAGAGAAAAAAAAATAGAAACGAAAGAGTAGTCAGAGGGAGAAAGAGACACGGAGAGAGACAAGTAGTTATGAGAAAAGAGGAAAAAGAAAAGAAAGAGAGAAAGAGTCAGAGAGAGAGATAGAGACGTGAGAGAGAGAAAGAAAAAGGAGGTGGATGTGTATATGTTAAGTAAGTGTGTGAAGTATTCTTTTACATGTTGAGTATTAGGAAGAACCTTTGTTTTTGTGTAAAAAGGTTGTCATCTTTTTATTATGTACTTTTTATAAATATAAGTTATAGACTATTTATAGATAGTAGTATTTGAGCATTATTATTAGGACAGGGTTCTAATATTTATTTCTTTCTCTCGTAATAGATTTTGTCGGACACCGTTAAGCATCGTTGTTGTAGCAGAGTACTATCGTTAACATTAAGAGGTAAGGGATTACGTTCCTTATTCATTTGTGTCTCATTTTGTTGACCCTCTCATCTGGTTTTAAAAAATTATATACGAACCGACATGGCCGCTCATATTTTATAAACTCCGTTCCTTAATCGTTACGTCTTTGTGATCGTAATCTTATCTCATATAGTAATGTCTTTCGTATATGGGATATCCTTTCGTTATGGTTGTTTGACTTTGCACCAAAAATGTACTTTTATAAGTAAGATTTTCAAGTAAGACTTTTGTACGGACATGTACACTTATAAGAATAAAATGATCACACTAAGATATGAACAACCCTGTCATGGGGGCAACATGACACTCACCATAAGCGGGCGAGTTATATTTGCACCACTAAGAATTGTGAGTGCGATTATCCGGATAAACCATAAGAATAAGAATAAGACCCTTGTTCGGGGACCCTCCTTTTATGATTTTGGTCGTTTTACCACTTATGTGATCCAAATGATAAGAATAAGATTATATGATTTTTGTCCTTGTTTTTATGCTTTAAGAATGAGAATTTTAAGATTGCCATGATGTGTTTTTAAGAATATTTTTTCTGAAAAAGAAATATTTGGAAAAGCTATGTTTTCGTTTATATAAGTATTTTACAACAGCTTCCTCGAAGTCACCCCTTTCTTAGAAACCGAAGGGGCGACGTAAGAACTTACTGAGCATTAGTTCGCTCACCCTTCTTCTTTCTTCTTCCTTCAGGTAATCATTAGGAAGAGTTGAAAAGACTCGAAGAATAAGAGTGAGACTACCTTAGGCGTGGTTCTCCGCCCCGTCTATTGAGTTTTAGTTTAATATTTAAATTCCGCATTTAAGATTATATTGGCATTGTGGGCCATCTTTGACTTTGAGTTACCAAGATTTCAAATTTATTAAGTATTATTATTATTATGATTTGATGTAATAAGTTACATTTCAGAATGTTTGAATATTACGATTCTTATTTATTTATTTAGTGACGTGTCCTAATTTTGGGATTGTGGAAATTGGGATCTGATTTTTGGGGTCGTTACAAGCAGCCCTTGGTAGGATTATCGCAAAGACAGCGGAGAAGTCACTACCATTTTTCAAAGTCCTTAAGGGGCCAGGAGCTTCTCCTAGACTTCAGAGTGCATCATCATTTAATCAATTGAAGGAATACTAGGGTTCCCCACCACTATTAAGCAGCCCAATCACGGGAGAGATGGTATACGTCTTTTTGGTTTCCACTGACAACGCTTTAGCTATTGTACTAGCTCAAAATGAGGGTGGTACCCAAAAGCCCATTTATTTTGTAAGTAAAGCACTCTCGAATGTGAAGAGCGGATATTTTAATGCAGAAAGGAAAGCCTATGCCTTGATTATAGCTGCAAGGAAATTACGAGCATACTTTTCTGCATACCATATAACTGTGTACACTAATGCACCTCTCAAGAAAATTTTTCATAAGTTGGACTGCTCTAGTCTTCTCCTCAATTGGTCTATCGAACTCACAGAGTTCGACATCTGATACCAGGCGAGGAAGACACTCCTATGGTCGACTTTAAGGTCGAAACCACCTTCACATGCGACACAACCTCACCTCCTATAAGCGTAAAAACCCCACAGGAGAAGATTTGACCCTCGAGCTACTACCTAACTGATGGGTCTTGTACATAGATGGGTCAGCCACCAAGGAAAGAAGCAGAGCGGGAATAGTACTGGTAAGTCCCAATCACGAGCACACCATCGAGGACATAATCAGATTCTAGTTCCCTGCGTCAAATAATCAGGTTGAGTATGATGCCTTGATATTTGGACTAGAAAATGCTTTCTTCTACGAGGAAACAAAATTGGCCGCCTTCTATAACTCCCATCTCACAGTCAAGCAAATAAAAGGGGAATGCAATACTCAGCATCTCATCCTGGCAAAACACAAGGATCTCATCCTGGTGTGATGATGTGCGTCCGATTTTTAATTTTGAAAAAATCAAACGGAGTCGCCACGCCGTTTTTAGTTTAAGGGCCAAAACTTTGAAAAATGCCCAAAATGAGAGAAGTGAGTTCGGAGGTCACGTTACACTCCGGGAAGAACGATTAGCACGTTCACCCGAAATGCCTCGTAAAATGAGTCTTCCAAACTTGAAACCATTTGTGTGTGTGTGTGTGTGTTTTGCAAAAGGAGTTTTCTGGAAATAAATAATTTGACTTGACAAAACTGAAATTGGTCGAAACAATGTGCCTCTGTGAGTGAAAAAGGCTGGAAACAAAAATATCTGCCATGGAACATTCATGTCCGCGCGGATCAGGACGAGGCTCAATCCTGTCCGCGCGGATAAGGCAGTAGGTTTCATTTTGGCAGCTTTCCAGTCTGATTCTGTAATTTCCAGAAAGTCAACTGGATTTACAGAATCAGAACTGGAGTTGCAACAGAAAATGTTAAGTAAAAACATTTTTGGATTTTGCATCCATGCTTGTCCCCACTTTCCTTAGGCTTTGATTAGTGATCACTAAACATGATTAGTGGTGATCTACTAAATCAAGCCATCATTAGGGTACATTAGGACTTAGAAGCACTTCATTTGCTTGGGATGGGGGTTTAACATGAAAGTAAATTTGATAAAATAAGAAATAGGTCAAGATGTATCAACTTTTAGAGGAAGATCTTCTAAGGTGATCATTAAGATGACCATCCTTGAGATCTATACTCAAGTGTATCTCATACATCTTGTGTGACCTAATTTGTGAGTTTTAAGGATGTTCATTCATGGAAATGGTTCCAAGGTGAACATCTTAGACTCAGAAAAAGACATTTACAAAGAATTAAACAATTTAGACCATTTGAAATGGTCATCCATGGAAATTGATTCCAAGATGACAACATTTTAGGTCAAGTAGGCAAGTAAGAACTAATAACATAAAAGAATATGAAAATAAGCATGTAGACCATTTAATGAGATCATCCATGGAGATGAACTCCAAGGTGACCACATTTTAGGTCAAGAGACCAAATAACAAGCAAGAGCTAGTTAATGTAAAAGGGACAAAGGGGAACAACATAATAAAAGATGTAGATCTTCATGGAAGATCATCCATGGAGATGAACTCCATGGAGATCTTCCTAGATCCAAGGACTAGGGGAGTTGGGATCAACAATTAATTAAGCAACAATTGAATGAAACAAGTAGATAAACAAGATTTAATGAAGATGATGCTTGAACAAAGAATAAGTTTAGTGGTAAAGAAGGAGGGTTTTACCAATGGTGACACCCTATCTTCCTTGGTTTGGAGTTTGACTTGAGAAGTATCAAGATTTAATGTTTGGATTTGTGTTTAGGGCTTGTGTTTGGATGAGTGTTTGAAGGCTGTTTTATGGAGATATTTCAGAAGAGTACCAGTGTGTGAGTTGTTCCTCCTTAAACTGAGAGAGAAGGGTTGAATTTATAAGCTGAATATAGGTTTCATTGATGTCCGCGCGGATGAGACTGAGTCTCATTCTTGTCCGCGCGGATTGGAACGTAAGCGTGCCTGATTTTGCAGAAAAACAGTTTTGGCTATTTGCAATTAATTAAAAGTTGGTCAATTTCTTGGAAATCACTCTTTCCAGCGAGATCCAACCCATTTTGTTGTTCCTTTAAGGTCCTTCCTTGTTTAAATTACCTTAGGAAGTGACCAAAATTCCCTTAAATGTTGATTTGACGTGGAAAACGTTAAATTGGGCTTAAGGAACATTGGCGGTTCAGATTGGGACACTTACAGTAGCCCCTCGGCGACGGCACTTTCGAAGGAAGTGGGGTCGTTGATAAAAGTGAGCTCCCAATCTGTTGGGGAAAAGAGGGTGACCATGTTGGTCAGACCGCTGAGGGAAGGAATGACCATTTCGGTCTGATGGCTGAACCTATGGTAGGCTACCTACTTATCCTTAAGAGGAATCAAGCCGATCGTAGTTCGGGTCTTTCGACTATCTTCAGACGTCGAACCTAGAGTGACTATTTTAGGATGTCAACCTGGTAATGATTTCGGTTTGTCGAATCAGAGGATGATTGCGATTTATCGCTTTCCTCGCGTTTTGTGTCGAAACTGAAGTGATAGCGTTTAGGTGCCTCAAGCCTTAGTGATAGAGTTTAGGTTCCTCAAGCCTTGATGATGGCGTTTTAGGTGCCTCGAACCTTGATGATGGCGTTTTAGGTCCTCGAACCTTGATGATGGCGTTTTAGGTGCCTCGAACCTTGATGATGGCGTTTTAGGTGCCTCGAAACTTGATGATGGCATTTAGGTGCCTCGAACCTTGATGATGGCGTTTTAGGTGTCTCGAACCTTGATGATGGCGTTTTAGGTGCCTCGAACCATGATGATGGCATTTTAGGTGCCTCGAACCTTGACAAATGGTGATCTGGAGGTATCTACTTGTTTTGAAATGATTTCTTTCGATGGTTCGTGCCCTTATGTTGGGTACGGACTCTGAGGGGATAGACGATCTTTTGGTGAACTTCATTTGAAGGGATCGGACTTACGTTTGCTGCCGGAGGTGAAAACGAGGAAAGAAACGGTATTCCGTTAACTTTCGTCGGAGATGAACCTAAGTTGAGGTTTAGTTCAGAAGTATGAACCTAAATGGAGACTTAGTTCAGGAGTATGAACCTAAGTTGAGGTTTTGTTCAGGAGTATGAACCTAAATGGGGACTTAGTTCAGGAGTATGAACCTAAGTCGAGGTTCGATTCAGGAGTATGAACCTAAATGGGGACTTAGTTCAGGAGTATGAACCTAAGTTGAGGTTTGGTTCAGGAGTATGAACCTAAATGGGGACTTAGTTCAGGAGTATGAACCTAAGTTGAGGTTTGGTTCAGGAGTATGAACCTAAATGGGGACTTAGTTCAGGAGTATGAACCTAAGTTGAGGTTTGGTTCAGGAGTATGAACCTAAGTGGGGACTTAGTTCAGGAGTATGAACCTAAGTTGAGGTTTGGTTCAGGAGTATGAACCTAAATGGGGACTTAGTTCAGAGTATGAACCTAAGTTGAGGTTTGGTTCGGGAGTATGAACCTAAATGGGAACTTAGTTCAGAGTATGAACCTAAGTTGAGGTTTGGTTCAGAGTATGAACCTAAATGGGGACTTAGTTCAGAATATGAACGTAAGTTGAGGTTTGGTTCAGGAGTATGAACCTAAATGGGGACTTAGTTCAGGAGCATGATCCTAAGTCGAGGTTTGGTTCATGAGTATGAACCTAAATGGGGACTTAGTTCAGGAGTATGATCCTAAGTCGAGGTTTTGCACCTGAGGGAGACTATTTGAAGGTGTTCTTGCTGGGGAAGATTCGGGCTTACGATAACCACCGGGATTTAGATATCTGAATCCAAGATGGTGGTGACTTGAGGCGTCTGAGTCAAGCTGGTGCGGACTCGAGGGTCTTGCCAGTTATTTGGACAATTCTGTTGAAGTCATTGTCATTATGCTTCATTGGAGACCATCCTTGTTGCGAAGAGGCTTCAGGTTGTAACGGAAAACTGGTCTTTCATGTTTGAATTGCTGCATTTGTTAGTAGAGAGGAAGATGCATATATGACATTCATGATGACAGATGCATGCATAGAACCAAAATGATTATGAGAGTATCACTGCATATGTTCGCGAGATGATGCATTTACTTGCTTGTAGAGATGCACTTAGCCTAAGCTTTTGGCAGGGAAATTATGACTTAGGATTGTTCCTATTGATTCAAGTTTTGTGCATGCTACTTGAGCCCTTAGGAGATTTTTGTGGGGATGCATGGTGGTGAGAGGGTTTGTATGTGTTTATGTATGATTGGATGAACCCTCTCCCATGAGGTGGGGAAATGTATGAGTGATGGATGATATAGTGCAGTCTAGGCAAGTCGGGGATGCTCCCGGGAGTACAAATTGCAGCAGATTGAGTTGTTGCTGGGGAGAATAAGGTGTGTCGTGCACCCGAGATGGCAAGCAGCATAGAACGTGCAGAGAATGCCCTGGTTTTGAAGAGATGACTAGGCGAAGCCTCAGATCTTGATGAGGTGACCATGGCGAAGCCCCAGTTGATGATGCAAAGCAAACCTGGAAGGAATCTGGTAAAGAGAGCCTGAGAGAACAGCTTAACAAAAAGCCCCAGCTTGGAGAGATTCAATGCATCCCTATTGCAGACAGAGTCCTCTTATGGCCACGGAGGTAACCCATTTAGTCAATCAGTCAATGGACAAGACTCAGAAATTTTTACGTGCAGGGGCACATTTTTCGAAAAGTGGGAATGAATCCCGATTTTGTGTATACACACTCTTTGACTCTTTTGAGAGAGTATAAGCATCACAAGGTGTGAAAAAGTGTATGGAAGCCCCTGCTGACAGAAAGACAGTGTTTGGCTCTATTTCCCTATGATGGAGAGAGAGAAGACTTGTCGAGATACTTGAAAACTTGTCTTATTCATGATGATCATAAGGCTGCTTAAAACCCTTTATTGATGTTCGGGTTATTCAAACACTAAATCTGATATGAACAAATATTTTGATTAATCACAGGGAGAAAACCAACGGTTATCGAGAATCAAGCTCGGAATGACGGAAAGTGTATAGGGACGGTCCTTGATGAGACCGGATTTTTTTTTGAGATTTGTTTGTGATTTCGACCTGACCAATTATGGTTTCCTACGTTCCCCTCCTGACGAGGAGCTCAGGTCGTCGTAGTTCGGGCTTATCCCGATTGAAAAGAGAATGAATGTTGGAATTCGAGGATCTGAGTACCTTTGAGGATTTTGAGGATTTGGAGAATTGAAAAACATGTCCTCCTGGAGTATCGATGAAAGACACGGATGCGAAGCCCCAGTGGGACATCCACGGCAAGTGTTTGCGGAAGAGAAATGAAATATGCTCACATGAGGTGTCAAAGGGAAGGATTAAATTTGCACAGTCTTTAATTGATGATCTATTGAGCCGAGATGGATTTGGCTCCGATTTAAGCAATGAAGCATTAATTTGATTTAGTTCTCAAAGATACTGGAATGAGATTACTATCCGGTAGGGACTGTAGCTGGGTTTTCGGGCTTCGATCGGCCATCGGGTGAATTGGAAAATTGTGACCTCTTAAGATGAGAGGTCGGTTGGGCTTTTTGCTGACTAAGCCTCTAAAGATGAGAGGTTGGCTTTTAGGGATGTGTTTGAGAAATCTACGACGATGAAGATTGATCGCCTCTAAGAATGAGAGGTCAGATTTGACTTTGGCCAAAGGCAAGGGTAATGGTGATGAGAATATCTTCTAAAAGCGAGAGGATGGCTTGGGATTGATGGGAGTATCCTCTAAAATCGAGAGGATGACTTGGAATTGATTTAAGGTAATGGTTAGAGGAAGTCCAAGCTATCGAGAACTTTTGCGAATCTTGTGAGAGTTCGGGCTCCTTTTTTATCATTGGGGAGCCTCTTGAGAAGTCGGGGATTTTTGCTGAATGGTGAGGATCTAAAGTCCTTCTTTTGAAAAGCCTTCTGAGGATTCTTGCTGATTTGTGAGGATTTAAAATCCTTTTTTTTTTTTTTGGAATGTAATAATCTAGATTTTTCTTTTTTTTTTATAACTTGGAAGGCCTCCTGAGGAGTTGAGGATTATCTTTGTCCTTCCTTCATGGCTTGAGATATTTTGCGCATCGCCGACTCTCGAAGCTAACTTCTTGGGCTTGCTTGGACTTCTCTTAGCATGGAGCAAAAATGATGGCTTAACCGCCGATCTTGAAATGAAAGGGTATTGTTTGGTGAGGGTGAGGTAAAGGTTTTCCCTACGGGTGAACGGCTTCAACCGCAATCTCTACCGGATGACCTAAACAAAATTAAGTCTTCATTGCTTGCTTAAGCTTTAAATGAGAAAAGATCCATGCAAATTCATCGAGAAACGAGATGATGAGGATGATGAAAGGGATGTGAGCATATGAGAAGCAAGATGGGGAGTTGGTAAGCCCCAACTTGAGAAGGATATCAATTGATTTTCTCACTCCGATTAATTTAAATATTAATTATTTCAAAGAATTAGTGGTTGAGCAGCACAAGTAATCATCTAGGATAAAACAATTTCAATTAAGTGTAACGTGGGTGTGCAAGCGATGTCTCGAGTCTAGCAAGAAAAGAAGAAAGACTTATATAAAAGTTAGACATTTAACTACTATGTCCAAAATAGACTACAACGACAAATGTCCAGGAAGGACTTAGGTGAAAGAGAAAAATGCTAGAGCCTACAAAGGTTGACTAAAAGACTATTCATTGGTACTTGAATTTCAGGCCTCAAAAGGGCTCAGTCATCTGTGTTGCGGTTTCGTGGAGGAAGGGACCTTAGGCTCATTAGAGTAAATGACATAGTAGTCAAATCCTCCTGAAGGTTCCCCGAGTGTCCCCACACTGGTATCACCAGCTTCAAATTTTTCTTCCAACTTTAGCTGGGAAGAGGCTTTCTTCTTTTTGGGAGGACGATCTTCATTTATCCAATCTTGATAGTCCCTCTCGAGGCAGTCGGGGCAGTCACAGATATCCCACCAAATGTGCTCAACAACTGGTGGTGAATTTGGGGCCCCGGGTCGAGTTGTGCTAGAATGGTTCTGAGTTGAGCTAGACTGAGGAGATTTGCTGCTGGGCTCGCCGGGAAGCAAATGGTTGGATTCTGAGGTGTAACGAGAGGCATTAGAGGTCGAGGAAGCAGGCACGTATTTGTCCTTCAGGGGAGCCCCAGTCAGTTGGGGGATTGCCAATGTTCCGAAATGACGTGTGGCCTCTTCGATCCAGGCCTGCTGTTCATTCTGGCGTTCCTCGAGAGCCCTGATGGCTAACCACATTTCCTCCATTGTTTTCAAACCTTCATTCCCTCTACTGATATCTGCAGGACCGGTATCATTCTGAGAGGGGACACCTGACGGCTGCTGAGGCATGCCGAATTGCTCCATCCCTGACTGCTGTTGGGATGGCGGCACTTTGAATTGCTGTTTGGGGGCTAGCTGGCCTGTAAGTCGACGGGCAGGAGTTCCGGCGGTGGTGACATAGGAAGCTGGTGGTGGCATCCTGACATATCCGGGACGATTGAGAGTGGGAGGAGGATTTTCTTCCTTCTTCACGGTAAAAGTGCCATCGGGATTGGGACTGGCGGCCAAACCATGGCTCCTAAAGGCCTCCAGAAGGTTGTCAATTTGAGCTTCATGTCGCAGTCTCATCTGCTCTACCAACTGGATCCAATGCTGGTCTGTCTGAGGAATCTCGGGAGGATAGGTCTGTCTATCATTCTCAAATCCGGACTCGAGATTAATCATCTGGGTATCTTCACCAGTTTCCACATTTTCCTTGGCATGCGAAGGCTCTCCGATTTCAATCATGTTCACTTGGTTAAGGTTTCCTGGAAAAGGATTTTTGACTGTATAAGGCCCCTCGAGGACTTCTAACTTTCCTTGCTCTATCAAACCTTGGATTGCCTTTTTCAGGGGGACGCAATCATCTGTCAGGTGCCCATGGTACTGATGAAAGGCACAATGCTTGGAGGTATCCAAAGGAGCATTGGGGTTTCTAGGCTGATAATTATCTAAAGGCCGGAGCAAACCTTCTTTTACCAAACCTTTGAAGATATCACTCAAAGGCATCCCAAAGTTTCCCAAGCCTTGGAGCCGGGATCTGGATGCATCAGGTTTCTTGGGAACAAAGGAAGTGGCGTTGTTACAGTCCTGTCCTTCATAGGGGTGGGCAAGGGTCATGTTGGAGGTGAAAGAAGCCCGGTATCTGTAAGTAGGTGCAGCAGCCTACTGTTGATTATAGGCCTTTTCAAATTTAGCCCCAAAATTAACCATTGCGCGTAAGTCCGCGTAGGGGAAGTGGCTGAGGAAAGTTCTCAAATGCGGTTTTAGGCATGACTGGAAGATATCCAATTGTTCCTCTTCAGAAGGAGGAATTGCCATCTCACTAAATTTCAAATTCCACCGCTTGTAAAAATCTCCAATGTTCTCGTCGGGGCATTGTATTATTGTCTGCAGGTCAACTCTGTTTGTCTCCCATTCCAGATTAGCCTTGTATTTCTCAGTGAATGCGCTAGTGATCTGCTCCCAAGTGGCTCTGGCCTCAGGCTTTAACCGAAAGAACCATTTCAGAGCACTGGACTTCAAAGAGAGGCTAAAATAATCGGCCAGCTGCTGGTTCGTGCACCCTTTAGCTTTCATTGCCAAGGTGTATGTATCCAGGTGAGTTTTCGGGCATGCAGTCCCATCAAACAGGTCTAGATTAGGCATCACAAACTTGTGGGGTAGGGGCACAATGGAGTCCGGATCCGTAGGCCGGAAGGCAGCTTTCTTAGCAGTTAATTCAGCAATCTGTGCTTTCATTTCCTTGTGTTTTTCCATGAACCAGGTCAAGTGAGGGTCCTGTGGTGGAGCCATAGCATTCAAGCCAGTGACTAAGCTGGAGAGAGGAGTTACCACTGGCGGCAGACTGGTGGAGGAAATACCATATCCTGGAGCATAGGTGTAAACATACCCTTGGCCCAAATTACCCTGGGGAGTGTAGGTAGGAGCTTGGACAAAGGGATAGAACCCAGCGGCTTGCTGTTGGCTTCCAATTGGCAGAGAAGGTGGAGGCAAACCTGAGGTAGCTGGATAGCTCGGGTTTCCAGAGTGAGACTCATAAGTAGGCTTAAATGCGGGTTGCTGTCCCTGGTTGTTGAACTGCGTGCCTGGCTGTGGCGAGGGTGTATAACCGGGAGGATACTGTGGTCCTGGTGATTCTGATGAGATCGGGACAAGGGCTTGCTGACCCATTGGACCTTGGGTGAGAAATGGGTTTGTGGGAGCTGGCGAGGTATTAAGAGCAGCTGAGCCAACATTATTTTGAGGAGGGGCTCCTGACTGTTGCTCTAGACTGAACTGTGGTGGCGGCATTCCAAACTGTTGCTGTGGTACTCTGAACTGTTGCTGTGAAGGTCCGAACTGATCGGTTTCAAACTGAGGCAGGATCCCAACTTGCTGTGGCATTCCGAGGTACCCCCAACCATGGGAAGACATCCCGTACTGATTTTGTCTCCACTGAGGAACTGCGAACTGGCTTATCTCGCCAGACTGGATGGGCCCAGTAGTCTGTGGTTGAGGAGCTGGCTGACCCAAAGATCGAGGAGCATGGGCTCTGGTAGTGGTACCATAGGAGGTTGGTGGTGGCATTCTGGAGTAGTCAGGGCGACCAAGAGTGGGATTGGGGTCCTCCTCTTCTTCCACGGTGAACGTACCATCGGGATTAAGACTGGCGGCCAGACCATGGCTCCTAATAGCCTCCAGAAGGCTATTCATCTGTGCTTCCTGTCGCAATCTCATTTGTTCGGCTAACTGATTCCACTGCTGTTCTGTTTGGGGAGTCCCGGGAGGCGGAGTGGTATTGTCCCCATCGTTACCAGCTGATGCAGACATTCTGAAACTCGGAGTCGGAACAAATGGTGAAGCTGACGATGCACTTGATTCTTCCCAACTAATCAGACGGTGACCCGGCGCCCGAAACCAAGCTTTGTGAGGAGCTGCGGGGTAAAGATACGAGGGTTTAGATATTTGGGAATGAAGGAGGGTAGGTGTTTGGGCTCAGGGCTCATGCAACATGCAGTTATTTGTTCTCGTTTACTTAAAACGTGTTTTATTAAAACCTAAGCGGTTGGAAAAGATTGCTCTTCTTTTTCCTTTTTAACTACTTCTAAGTCCTGGATCAGTGGGACCCATCACTATGCTTGCGGACCCTCAACCTGTAACCTCGAACAAGGGTTTCGTAGGGCAAGCAGGTTCCACCGACCGAAAAGAAAAACGATCCTAATGTCTGGCGGGTAATCGAGTCTTAACGCGTATTCAATGTAAATTACGGGTAAAGCTGACGTCAAAGGTCAAGATCATGTTGAGGGGCTCGACGAAAAGTCGGCATGGCCTTGACTGATAAATGTCCATAATTGATCTTGACCCGTCGTTGGTTAGGCCGTAATAAGACATGGAATAATCGTTAATCCTTGATGACTCAGTGTCATGCCGGGAGTCGGTGCATAAGTTATGCAAGTCAAAGTCAAAGTCAAGGTGCCAGTCAAGATCTGGTCGAAGTCCATGACGGAAAACCGGCATGACCTCGACTGATTTGGGTCTCCGAAGGATATTGACTTGGCGTGCCGACTAAGGTTTGACTGACACGGTGTATACACAGACAGGGCATGACACAGACCAAACTAAAAACCAACTGGGTCTCAGACAAAGTGTGTCACAGACAAGTGCATGGTCGACACAAGGCTCCAAGGGATGTTTGGGTAGTCCCGTGCTCGCACCGAGAGGCGTAGTAAGGCCAAACGGGCTGCTACTGGGATTTTCCCGGGTTAAGGACGTAGTGTGCAGTGTAAGGTCGAGTGCGCGTAGTGTGCGGACAGTCTATCTTCTTTTTCTGAGTAAAATAGAAATTTTCACATGTGTCTTAAGAGCATGATGCATGCAAAAGATTTTGAAAATGATTTTTTTTTTATTTATTATTTTTTTTTTTTGAAAAAGTTTTTTTTTAAAAGCAAATAAACACATAAGCACATAAGCACGAAATTTAAACAGTTAAGGAAACGAGTCCGACAGTCAAAATTTTGACTTTTCCGAGGCGGCCAAAAGATAACAACGCGGAACGAGGGAAACAAACACACACACACATACAAATGGTTTCAAGTGCCGGGACGGAAGTTTGACCCACAAAAGCTTTCCTCTTTTTTTTATAAAATGATACCGGTACGTGGCTTTGTTAGACCATAATTTATCCCAAGCCCCGGGTTAGGAAGCGGTACAGGAAGCTTAATGGTTTCCACCTATATACCAAATACCATTTTTTTTATTTTTGTTTTTATAAAAAAAAAAAAGTAAAGCTTATTTTTAAAGTCCCCAGCGGAGTCGCCACTGTGATGATGTGCGTCCGATTTTTAATTTTGAAAAAATCAAACGGAGTCGCCACACCGTTTTTAGTTTAAGGGCCAAAACTTTGAAAAATGCCCAAAAATGAGAGAAGTGAGTTCGGAGGTCACGTTACACTCCGGGAAGAACGATTAGCACGTTCACCCGGAATGCCTCGTAAAATGAGTCTTCCAAACTTGAAACCATTTGTGTGTGTGTGTGTGTGTGTGTGTGTTTTGCAAAAGGGGTTTTCTGGAAATAAATAATTTGACTTGACAAAACTGAAATTGGTCGAAACAATGTGCCTCTGTGAGTGAAAAAGGCTGGAAACAAAAATATCTGCCATGGAACATTCATGTCCACGCGGATCAGGACGAGGCTCAATCCTGTCCGTGCGGATAAGGCAGTAGGTTTCATTTTGGCAGCTTTCCAGTCTGATTCTGTAATTTCCAGAAAGTCAACTGGATTTATAGAATCAGAACTGGAGTTGCAACAGAAAATGTCAAGTAAAAACATTTTTGGATTTTGCATCCATGCTTGTCCCCACTTTCCTTAGGCTTTGATTAGTGATCACTAAACATGATTAGTGGTGATCTACTAAATCAAGCCATCATTAGGGTACATTAGGACTTAGAAGCACTTCCTTTGCTTGGGATGGGGGTTTAACATGAAAGTAAATTTGATAAAATAAGAAATAGGTCAAGATGTATAAACTTTTAGAGGAAGATCTTCTAAGGTGATCATTAAGATGACCATCCTTGAGATCTATACTCAAGTGTATCTCATACATCTTGTGTGACCTAATTTGTGAGTCTTAAGGATGTTCATTCATGGAAATGGTTCCAAGGTGAACATCTTAGACTAAGGAAAAGACATTTATAAATAAGTAAACAATTTAGACCATTTGAAATGGTCATCCATGGAAATTGATTCCAAGATGACAACATTTTAGGTCAAGTAGGCAAGTAAGAACTAATAACATAAAAGAAGATGAAAATAAGAATGTGGACCATTTAATGTGATCATCAATGGAGATGAACTCTAAGGTGACCACATTTTAGGTGAAGAGACCAAGTAACAAGCAAGAGCTAGTTAATGTAAAAGGGACAAAGGGGAACAACATAATAAAAGATGTAGATCTTCATGGAAGATCATCCATGGAGATGAACTCCATGGAGATCTTCCCAGATCCAAGGACTAGGGGAGTTGGGATCAACAATTAATTAAGCAACAAGTGAATGAAACAAGTAGATAAACAAGATTTAATGAAGATGATGCTTGAACAAAGAATAAGTTTAGTGGTAAAGAAGGAGGGTTTTACCAATGGTGACACCCTATCTTCCTTGGTTTGGAGTTTGACTTGAGAAGTATCAAGATTTAGTGTTTGGATTTGTGTTTAGGGCTTGTGTTTGGATGAGTGTTTGAAGGCTATTTTCTGGAGATATGAAGAGTACCAGTGTGTGAGTTGTTCCTCCTTAAACTGAGAGAGAAGGGTTGAATTTATAAGCTGAATTTAGGTTTCATTGATGTCCGCGCGGATGAGACTGAGTCTCATTCTTGTCCGCGCGGATTGGAACGTAAGCGTGCCTGATTTTGCAGAAAAGCAGTTTTGGTTGTTTGCAATTAATTAAAAGTTGGTAAATTTATTGGAAATCACTCTTTCCAGCGAGATCCAACCCATTTTGTTGTTCCTTTAAGGTCCTTCCTTGTTTAAATTTCCTTAGGAAGTGACCAAAATGCCCTTAAATGTTTATTTGATGTGGAAAACATTAAATTGGGCTGAAGGAACATTGGCGGTTCAAATTGGGACACTTACACCTGGACATGGTGAAGAAGCTTGAGGTTTTTGAGATAAGACAGATAGGTCAAGAAGACAACCAAGTAGCAGATGTCTTGTCCAAAATTTCCACAATTGACGTGGCCGACCCGGACACTAACCGCCTCATCATCTTTATTGATGAGCCATCTTACGAACGACTATGAGTAATGTTCATAGACGGGGAGGAGAAGTGTTAGATAGATGAGTATGAGGACTTAATTGAATTGACTAACTGCCAGATAACGAGATATGAGCAAGGATCATCAAGAATAAGTCAGTAAGGTTCACAGTATGGAACAGGGTCCTATACAGAAGACCATTCACGAAACTTCTTCTCAGATGTGTTCATCCCAAGGAAACAGAGAACCTTTTGGATGAAGTCCATGATGGAATATGTGGTGGTCACCCGGGGCCAGAAGCTTAGCTGATAAAATTATCACTCTGGGTTACTACTGGCCGGCCCTGAGAGATGACCCCCAAGCCTTTGTCAAGAAATGCTACAAATGCCAGAGGTATGCCAACATCCCCAGAATCATGTCGGTTGAGCAAACCCCCATAATTCCAACTTGGCCATTTGACATGTAGGGGATCGAGATCATCCGACCCTTCCACCTGCCCGAGTTAACTGGAAGTACACGATAGTGGCAGTCGACTACTTCTCTAAATGGATAGAAGCAAAGGACTAATCCAAAATAACAAAAGAGAATGCAATCAACTTCCTCCATGACTTCATCTGGTGTCACTTTGGGGTCCCACATACAATCATTTCAGATCATGGTCTCCAGTTCTCTCGAGTCTTCATAGCAGAACTGAACAAACTGGGAGTCAGATACATCAAGTCATCAGTAACTCGACCTAAGTGTAATGGACAAGTTGAAGCAGCAAATAAGTTGGTACTAACATCCCTCACTAAGAACCTAGAAGGGAGTGATGGTAGGTGGTTGGACAAACGTCCCTTGGCCTTATGGGCAGTTCGCACAACCACCCGAAGGCCAACCGGGGAAATACCATTTACACTAACTTTTGGATCAGAAGCTATAGCACCGGCATAAATTTCCATTCAGAAAAACCAATTATAATGAGTCAATGAACAAAATCAATAGGTTGCTCGACCTAGACTTAGTGAATGAAAGAAGGTTGGCTGCGCAGATGAGAATGGTGAATTACAAGAAAATGACTAAAGCCTACCATGACAAGAAGGTCAACAAACGGGTATTCAAAGTAGGGAACTAGGTACTCAGAAAGATAGAAGCTACAAGCAAAAATCCGAGCAGAACAAGCTCTCTCCTAACTGGGAAGGCCCTTACATCATCACTCAAGTCATAAGAGAAGGGACCTACGGAATGAAGACCCTTGGGGACAAGAGCTAAAGCATCCATGCCACTCTGACCATCTTCTTAGATACTATCGGTAGTTATAGCAATTTTCCCTTTTAGTTGTTAGACTAAATTTAAATTCCTAGCATATTTCTTGTTTTAAATTAGAATAGGACTGTAGTTCGATGTAATCACTACTTCAATAAATTAGTATTCAATTACGACAAGTCAAGTAAGCGCTACAACCATGATAGTCTACTAAAGGTTAAAGATGAGCACCTTGCTCGCAAATTGGGTAAAATGCCCAAGTTCTAAAGACGGGCACCATTGCCCGCACAAAATGGATGAAATGTCCATCACTTAAAGACGAGCACCTTGCTCGCACATTGGGTGAAATATCCAAGTCCTAAAGACGGGAACCATTGCCCGCAATAAATGGATGAAATGTCCATCACTTGAAGATGAGCACCCTCTCTCACATTGGGTGAAATGCCTAAGTCCATAAGACGGGCACCTTGCCCCAACAAAAGGGTGAATTGCCTAAGTCCTTAAGATGGGCACCAACACCCTCACTAAAAAGGTGAAACGCTTAAAGACGGGCACCACTTCCCCCATTAATTGAATGAAGTACCTAACTCCTAAAAACGAGAACCATGCCCAACTTAAAGGAATGAAATGCCCAAGTCCATAAGACGGGCACCTTGCCCCAACTAAAATGGGTAAAATGCCTAAGTACTTATGACGGGCACCTTGCCCCCAGCGCAATGGTGAAACACCAAAGTCGAGCACCCACCTCGGCCTAAAGGAGTCAAGTTCCCATTATTATAAGACGGGCACCAAGCCATTCTACATTGACAAAGTATTCAACAAGACAAACACAAGTTAACTACCATTCAAGTAAGCAAGTAAAGGAAATGAACACAAGAATGAGCAAAAGGTACATCATATTAAAAAGAAACTAGCAATGCCTCCCTAAAATCGGGCTAAGGCATGCTAGTCAAAATGTGTTGTATTGCCTCCAATAAAACGGGCCAAGGCAAAAAAGAAAGTAAAAAAAGGTGGAACTTGTTCAAATTACAGTTACAAAAGGAAAACACAATCAAGGCTGGTTGGCGTCTCTGAACAGGTCTTCTTGCTCAACCTCTCCCCCGGGTATAATCACTTGATAAGTTTGGGCCTCCCCCTCAGCATGGGTCTCCTCATTGGCATCGACTTCTTCCTCCTCGTCTGATGCCTCATCATCCTGGATTTTCTCCATGAGAACGTGAATATTTTTGGGAGTCAACATGAGGGGCAACCCAGGCAGGACGGCTTTCACGGGCATCCCGAGCAGCTATTATCTTTAATGCATTCTCTGAGTAGGGAACCAAGGAATGTCCAACTGGGAAAGGTCGTCGTAGGCATCCTGGATTATAAGCCAGAAAAGCATGCCCAGATTGGCATTGACAGCTGGGTCCACTATGGCTCTTCTGGTCAAATGTAAGTAGCCATCCGAGTACATCGTGATCGTTTTGTCTGCCAAAGGCTGCCTAAAATACGGGCTGGCTTTACAACGACCAATGTCATCATCTGCCTCCCTGGAAGGGATGCCAACCTCCAACTCTTTAAGTCAGGCATCAGCTTCCCCGGCTTCCCTCTGCAGCTCCTCGTTTTACGCCCTCAACCTCTCTATCTCCTCCTGCCCGACCTTAGATGCCTCCTGGGCCTTTGCTAGTTATTCCTTAGCCACTTGCTCAAACTTGACAGCCTCATTCTTGTCTCTCTTTTGCTCAACCACCTCCCCTTGAAGGGACTTCAAGAGCTCCACGGTCTTGTGCAGATCGGCCTTATCCTTCTCAACCCGCCTCTCATGTTTTTGCTCCAGCTCGTCGACGACTTTGCTTCTTATGACCTCATGACAGGAGACCATGACAAGTTACAAAAACAACTAAATTATCAGTATTAAGTATGAAGTGTGAGGACAATTATAATGATAAGGATGAGGAGGAGGAGGTACTCCTCCCCGTCTCACTCATCAAAGTCGAGGAAGGGACCTCACCTAACCGTGGATGCTCCAAGTGCCCGGCTTTCAAATAATACAAATTGATGTGGTAAAGGATTTCAGTCCATCCTCTAAACAACACCACGTTTGGAGAGTTGAGGTCAAAACGGTCAATCCTAAACAGACTAGGGTATGCAATGTCAGTCCTAGTTGATTAGTACCTTGTCAAAATTTCCCCTATCTCATTCAAACCCACCATAATCTATGTACCATCAATCCGTTTGTAAATTCGAATGTTTTGAGTATGATAGAAGAACATCGAGTATGGGTTACTCCTCCAAGTGCAGCCATGATAATTGCACGAAGAAAAGCTCGTCAAACAACAATGGTGGTTCTTAAACCTTAACAAAACTCAACTCAAAATGGAAAGAAAAGTGATTTTGAAGAAGAAATTGTACCTAATTAGGATGGTAAAAGGAGTAACACAAATTTTTGAGAAATTCAGCTGAAAGCAAAAGCTCTTCAAGGATTTCTCACCTTATGGGTTTCTTCTCAAATGCAGGAGTGATGAAAGAGTAAAATTAAGAAGGGTTGATCCTTTTATACCTAGATTCGAGTGGATACATGTCGATGGAAATGGGTAGCACGTTCTCCCACTCCCCGAATCTAAGGTTGGTGCATGTTCCCAATGTGAATGTCTCGTTAATCATAAACGTGCCCATCAATGTCTAAATATGCCGAATAAAATGATTGTCCACCTCTTATTTTGAGAAAAACCCTTCGTATACGTAATTCGAGAACGAGATACACTTTCTCCTCGACATAGACGAGCTAGAAAGTTGGGGGCCACTGAACACTATAAAAAACCATGGGCCATAAGATAGAAAGGCCTAATGGATTGAGCCCAATGGGAAATATGCACAACTCTCAATTATGACATAGGGAGTGGGCTTTCCTACCTATACTCGTAATTGTATCCCGACTTAATCATATGTCGACTAGGACATATGTCGACCAAGGCTTCAAAGAAGCTCCTAGGACTGCGATACTGAAAACTCGCCTTAAGCCGAGGACGATCATGACATAGGCCAAGTTCAATCAGGACTATGTCTACCATATTTAATCCCACCAAGGCAGTACTTAAGATGACAAAGGGAGTGTGTCTCCCTACCTTTGGCCATCTATCATGCCTGACATAGACACTATGTCGACCAAATGACTGTCGAGGAGCATGACCTGTCCGACATACGTCCAAAGCATAGTTCTAATCCTAGTCCAACATAGATATCATGAAATTAGGATCTGAGTAGGATTCAACTCTTTATTCTTTCCTAACTTCCTATCCAAGACAGAAAACTATCTCCTACAGCTAAAAATACACACATAAATCACGAATTTTTGTTAATGCATTCTTTGACTCTTAACTATTGTTAATTGATTTGCTCTGATAAAATATCAATACTTACTCTCACGTCGGAGGGACTTCGCCGGTGAAGTCTCGGCTTAGTTTACGTGTTTGTTCATCTTTTTCAGACTATTCGAGTCACTAGGATATATCCGAATTAGTAGATTTGGGCTGATACGTCATTTTTGGCATCTCCATGTATGTATATATATATTTTTTGAAAGCATATACTCCCTCCCAGTGGCGGATTCAAATTTGAGTTAACGAAAAATATAAAAATTGCCTTATTGAAGAAATAAAAATTTAAAATGACTTATACAACACTTATATAACATATTTTTTTCAGAGTTCAAATAATAATAGTAATAATAATAATAATATAGTAATAATAATATTATTATAGTAATAATAATAATAATATTAATTATTATTATTAGCATAATAGTAATAAAAATAATGTTTACAATGATGATATTGATAATAGAGTAACAATGATGATAATAATATGAGTGCTTATATAAATTAAAATCATTCACAGTTTTTAGGAAAGTTAATAGACGTTTTGGAAGCGAAAAACTCACAAAAAACGCGTTTTTTGTTAAGCTTAACAAAAAACGTGTTTTCCCGTTAACAACACACACGGCTCTCTCTCTTTCTCTCTCTATCCGCTCTCTCTCTCTCTCTCTATACGCAAAACCTCACTCTGCGTCTTCTGTTGCGTCTTCTTTCACAGGGGAACAACTCCCTCCATTGCCGGCCAAGCTCCTCCCTATCTCACCTCACCGGACAACAACCCAGCTTCAACCTCACCCTTTCTCTCTCTATCCGGATTCCTCTTCTCTCTATACGCACAAAAGCCATTGCCGTCCCCCAAGCTCCCTAACCTAGCTCTCCTTCTCCGGCAAATTCAACCCAATTCAACCTCCATCACCGTCGACCTTCACCTAGCTCCGGCCAAACCTCCATCGAATTCCTCCCTCTAAAATCAACAACAACCTAGCCTACTCCCTCCGATTGATTCAACGACAATTCCGACCTCACCATTCCCTGTCCCTCTCTCCCGTTCATCGGCGTCTTCCCAGTCCAAAACCAATTAACCTAAGAAGAACCTAACTCTAACCTCTCAATTCCTTCACCGTTCTGCTTGCAATTGCCGGTCTTCCTCTGTTGATTTGAGTATAAAATGTACCCGTTCCAGTTCAAACTAATGCCGCTTTTGTTTTTTTTTGAGTGCCAGTTTATTTTGGAATTTTGAGGATTGTTTTTTGAATGCCAGTCTATGTTTTTCGAGTGCCAAGACATGTTAATTTAAGTATCGGTTTGAGAATTTGATGCATTGGTGGGTAGGTAATTAGATGCCAGAGTATGTGTTTTGGAGTGCCGATCCATGTATTTTGGAGTGCCAGTTAGTGTATAATAGAGTGCCGATCCATATTTTTTGAATGCCGGCAAAAATGATTATCGTTGTTTTTGAGTGCCGGTGTCTGTGTATTTGAGTGCCGGTGTACGTGATTTTGAATGCCGCTCATGGTTTTTTGAATGCCAGTGCTTGTGTTTTTGAGAGCCAGCAAAAATATTAGTGTAACAAAGTGCCAGTTTTAGTTGAACAGAGTGCCAGTGTGAAGAGTGCCAGTTCATGTTTATAAAAGTGCCCGTGTAAAAGTGCCAGTGCCAGTTAAACAAATTGCCAGTGTCGCTTACACTGGCACTTTGTTAAATTGGTACTGGCACTTTTTTCACTGGCAATTTGTGATACATGAACTGGCACTTTATCACACTGGCAGTTTGTTAAACAGACACTGGCATAAACGGGGAAACCAGTAATTACAAAAATGTCACCGTTTATTTTGAACATGGTTGCCAGTATTTACAAAATTGTCACCGCTTAATTTGAAAACACGTTTTTTCATATTTTAAGAAAAAACTAGTTTTTCATAAGACCAACTCGTTTTGGAAATATTTAAACATTTTAGAAATTTTTATTTCTATAAAATTTAATTAAAAAATGCATAAATTTTCTTGCAATCCATTTTCTAAATATTTTATTTTCTAATTAAACGTATAATAAAATGTAAAAATAACTTGGTAAAATTTATTTAGATACAAACTTCTATAGAAAAATAAATATTCAATTGGGATATAAAATTTCAAAAATAAATATTTGTTTTAGAACAGAAAAAGTATAAAATGTAATTTTATATTTCTTTAAGGGGCTATGCTACAAAATTTGAGTGGGTCAATGACAAAATTTAAAGAATAAATATAACTTTTTGCCAAAAACATACAACTTTTTGCCAAAAACATACAGAGGCAATGTGGAAAAGGTAAGAAGGGGGGGGGGGTTTCACTTGATCCCTCTAGCCATATTATAGATCCGCCAGTTGCTCCCTTCATTGGTGTAAGATTTTTATTTGGAATTTTGCATATACTCCCTCCGTCCAGTTACATACTTCACACTTTCTATTTTGAGCGTTCAATTACATACTTCACACTTTGTCTCCTACATTATTTTAATACTCACAACACCATTATAATTTACTATTCCCTCCACTCATTCTCTCTCCTATTTTACTTTTACACTCACAACATTATATCATTATTTTTTTTCTTAATCCACGCGTAAACAGTAACTGTGAAACATGTATTTGGACGGAGGGAGTAGACATTAAGACCAAGTCCAATAATTCAACCATCAAAAAATATTCAACTATCCTAATATCACGACATCTCATCTTCTCTCTCTATCCACTTAATCATTCAACTACTTTCTCAACTACACCCCCACAATAAGCTAGTTTAGTTTAAAATTCAACTCCTCCCAACTCATCATTTTATACCCCACCACTTTGAGTGTTTTTTTTTTGTGTCCAAATCAAATGAAACTTATATCAATTTGTAGGGGGGAAATGGTTAATTTTGGTGAAAAAAAATTAAAAAAAAAATAATTTACTAGGTGATAATTCAACACAAATTGAAAAATGAGTGTTTTTTTTTTCCAAATCAAATGAAACTTATATCAATTTGTAGGGGAAAAAATGATGAATTTTGGTGAATTTTTTTTTTAAAATCATTTATTATGATATAATTGAGGTTAAATAATTGGGTGAAAAAATGATAAATTACGGACCAATCAAACGGCGCCTCGTGTCATTGAAGCAAAAAAAAAAAAAAGGCTTCACGCGCCTTAACTTTCACGGACCAATGTCACGACGCCACGTGTCCCACAACTCCCTCTTTCAACCGGGTTGAACAATTTCAACCCAACCCTTCAACTACCCCCCTCTCAACTACCCTATTACCCATCCTCAACTAACTTAATCCCTCTCAACTCCCTCATTCAACTCTCTATTATACATGGTTTAAGGAAGAATATACTCCCTCCGTCCCATAAAATTATAGATTTTTGCTAATGCACGAAAATTAAGGAGGAAATATTATATTGAAAGTGTTGTGAGTGTGAAAATAAAATAGGGGAGAGAATGAGTGGAGAGAATAGTAAATTATAATGGTGATGTGAGTATTAAAATAATGTAGGAGAGAGAATGAGTGGAGAGAATAGTAAAGATTTCTTTCCATTTTAGGAAAGTTATATATTATTGTGGGACGCCCAAAAAGAAAATTTTATATATTATCATCATGGAACGGGGGGAGTATATGGTGTAAGTGGTTTGAGTATAAAAAGTGAGGTATGAGTGAGAATGAGTGAGAAACATAGTAAATTGATTAGTCTTCTGAGTATAAAAGTAAAGTGAGAGAGAAAATGAGTCAGATAAATAGTAAATACTCCCTCCGTCTCAAAATGTTTATCCCATTTGACTTTTTTATTAAATTTTGACCACAAATATATGATAATTTAATTATGTTCATGAAATTCTAAAAATTTATATTGATTCACCATTAATAATATTATTAACAACAACTTTTAGAATTTCATGAACATGATTAATCTCTCATAAATTTGTGGTCAATGTTCAACAAAAAAATCAAATGGGACAAACATTTTAGGACGAAGGTAGTATTTTTTGACATTTTGGAAAATCGAATTCTTATACAAAACTCCTAAAATGACAGAATAGAAATCTTAAACGTGGACGACGAAGGGAGCATATAGTAAAAAAAAAATATACTCCCTCCTAAGGGAGCATATAGTAAAAAAAAAATATACTCCCTCCGTTCCATTGCACACTTTTATAATATGGCATCCCACTATAAACTACATAATTCATTAAATGAAAATGTTTTATTATTTTTATATTAATAAAACTTACATATCATAATTACAACAATAATTTAATTATTATTATCTAGCCGATTTTCTTGCTTTTAATTCACTTTTTATAATTAAAACATTTACCACATTAATTTTTTCTATAAATTTTATTTAAATGATATATGTGTAAATTGTATTGGGATGGTGGAAGTATGTGCATGCTATTGCTATATTAGGGGTGTAAATGGATCGATTTTGTTTGATTTGTAGGAATTTACAAATCGAAACAATAGTTATTGATTTGAAAAAATTCTAAATTAAATTGAATCATGAAAAAATTTAAATCGAACCAAATCAAACGGCTTTGGTTTGGTTCGGTTTGGTTCAAACTACGGTCCAAACTGCGATACAAACTGTTGTGGCCATATTTTCCACATGTTGACATCCTCAGTTGTTCCTGCATGTCAAGATGATTCCCTGTAAGTTACGCATAATTTATTTTTATGTTTAACTAACCACTCTTTATTTACAGCTATTATAGAGATATTTTCGGGATCACTATTATCAGCACGTGAACCTCTTCCATCCATGTCAAGGAGACCAAGTCAAAGGACGTTTGAGAGGATAAGAAGATGTGCCGAGATTATAGGGATTTTTGTTATTTTCATGTTAGTCTTTACTATTAATAGGGGATATGGAGAATCACAAACACACACTCTCACACTCAGATACACATTCTCACACATACACTGAACACACTCTCGTTGTAATCTCCATAGCTCTCCATCATCTTGTAACCGAGTAATACTTAGTGAATTTTTTGGTAAGGAAGGTGACCTAACCTCCCGAGGTTTTATGCCGGCGAGATCATTTGACTCAAGGGCTTTCCTCGTTATATTGTTGTGTTCTTGATTGTGTTTCTTCATTTTAGCATCCGTTTGTTCCATTTAATCAAATTCCAAAGTACCCTCCTTATTATTAAATCCATACACTTTCATAAGTCAAGATTCGACATTATTGTTTTTTCTACCAAAACAATTTGGCGCCCACCCGAGAGGCCACTTGGTCTATTGATTATTTGGATCATTTCCGAAAAAGTCCATCATGTCAACCAACCCTAATGTTGCCGCCGCTGGCAAAGGTGTCGCCGTCACCCCGTCATCCGGAGACAAGACAACCTCATTGCCACCACATCCTCAATCAAAACCTTCGATGATGCTGCCCTCGCCATCATCCCACAAGGCAGGATCTTCCATTGTGAACGATGGCATTCGGAGCACATTGACTATGCTGAATCAGAGGCTGGACAACCAGGACAGTAATTCAAAGTTGTTGGCAAATGCTATGATCAAGATGCAACAAGACCAGAAGTTCATTGCGTCGCAGCTCAGTAACATCTCGCCATTGCGCCCAAGGAACATCAGCTTCGAGACCAGTGGAGGATCCCCGTTTCAGAATGAGTTCATCCCAAATGATGTCGACATCTTAAAAAAGTCGACATCTTAAAAAGTCGACATCTTCAATGAAGTCAACATCTTCAATGAAGTCGACATCTTTATCCAGTGACACCTTGCTGACATCACCCCCGACAGGATTCACCTCTTACTGACAACACCGTTGTTACCTCGGCTGTAGACAACACTGGTTTGCTTAATAATCTTTTTAATAATAATGCTTTCAATCATATTCCTGCGGCTGACCCTTTTGCAGGTAATCCGTTAGCCAAGCAGATGTAGGACCTTAGAGAGCTGATAATGAATGTACCAGGCATAACCCCTCTAAGCCAACCAAAAGATCTCGAATTGCTACAATCACCGGTTTGTCCCAACAATTTCAAATGTCGACATCCCGAAGCGTGCCAAATGCTCCATCCATGAAGTTGTATGATGGCAGCACGGATCCAGAGGAGCATGTTGCCCACTATCACGAGAAGATGGACATAGTGCATATCCCACTTCAATTCAGGGAAGCTTGCTTGTGCAGAGGATTTGGATCAACCTTGGTCAGACCGGCTCTTAAATGGCTGATTAGGCAACCCCTAGGCTCAATTGGTTCATACGCCCAGCTTATCAACATGTTCTATAACCAATTCTCATGCAGTCGACAATTCGAGAAGCCGACAAGCGACCTCTACAATGTAACCCAATGACTTAATGAGACCTTGAAGGAATATGTCCACCGGTTTAACAAAGAAGTGCTAGAAATTCCCAATCTCGACATGTCGACAGCGAAGCATTCAAAATGGGGTGAAGAAAGATTCACAAAGACTATCAAGATCCGTGATGACTCCTTGCAAACGGTTGGAAGAAGTCGAAGGTGGCCCTAAGATTCATAAGATTGGAGGAAGATGAGCTGCGAAGATCAAAGTCCTCATCCAAGTTGTCGACATATGACAATCCAGACAGAAGACCGAATCATCCCACCGCAGAACAACCGTTCCAATCCTTATCCGAGAACCGATAACAAAGAAAATTAATTCAATTGAGGGTGAGGATGAAGATAGCGATAATGTTCCTAATATTTCGACTATTGCTTTTCGTTGACATTTCAGTGTACTTTGTGCAATGGGTAACCTTGGAGAAAAAGCAAGATGGCCAAAGAAGGCTGATAAATCCACAGGATGGCGTGACAAGTCAAAATGGTGCGCTTACCATGAACACTTCGGGCATATCATAGAAGACTGCATAGCACTAAGAAAGGAGATCAGCTACTTGCTCTCGAAGGGACATCTTAAGTGAGTTTCGGGGTCCAGAAAGGAGAAGGCGTAAAATGCAGAGGTTCCACATGAAGTCGAGCGACCGGTTCTCCTCCAGCATCGACAAAGGTGATCAACTTCATCAGTGGAGGGTTAGAGATTTGTGGCACTTCCTATTCTGCCGCAAAGCGACACGCCAATGAGTCAAAGGGGGAGAAGCCAGAAAGACCATCCAGGATGTCCACATCCTACCAATCACCTTTGATGAGAGTAATCGAGACAACTTGGCCGGAACCTCCCCATGATGGCCTAGAGTCATCTCGATCAAGAGGACACCGCCTTCATAACGCCCACAGGTATCTATTGTTATATTGCTATGCCTTTTGGACTAAAAAATGTAGGTGCAACATATCAAAGGCTCGTGAACAAGATGTTCAAGGACCAGATTGGGACACGGTGGAGGTATACATTGATGATATGGTGGTGAAATCCAAGAAAGCTGAAGACCACATAAACCACCGATCTCAGCCTTCGACATCTTGGATTGTTTCAATATGAAACTCAATCCAGCAAAATGCAATTTCGGAATGAAGGCAGGAAAGTTCTTAGGTTACATGGTGACTAAGAGAGGCATTGAAGCCACCCCGGAGCAAGTTCGCGCCATTATCAACTTGTCATCACCTCAATCCGTCAAGGACATCCAAAGATTGGACAGGAAGGTTGCCGCACTCACCCGGTTCATCTCCAAATCATCCGATCGATGCAAGCCCTTCTATGACATCTTAAGAAAGAACAAGAAGTTCTAGTGGGAGGACCACCATGAACAAGCTTTTCAAGACCTCAAAACTTACTTGTCGACACCTCCGTTATTGGCCAAACCTCGGGAAGGCGAACACCTCTACATCTACCTAGCAGTATCAGAAAGCGCTGTAAGCGCAGTCTTGGTAACAGAGCGAGATGGTCTTCAACAACCCATCTATTATATAAGTAAGACACTCTTAGATGCGGAGACCAGGTATTCTCATTTACAAAAGTTAATTCTAGCTTTAATAACCGCATCCATTAAATTAAGACACTATTTTGAAACACATACTATAATTGTGCGTACTAACTATCCTATTAAGAATGTCATGAGAAAACCAGAGATGTCAGGTAGGATGGCTAAGTGGTCCGTGCAGTTAAGCACTTACGACATCAAATATGAGCCAAGAACAACAATAAAATCTCAGGCTCTAGCTGATTTTATGGCTGACGTTAGTCCAACCATGCAACAAGAAGTAGAGTTTCAGCAATTACAGGATGATGACATCTCAAGAATATGGACACTCTATACAGATGGCGCTTTGAACATGAGAGGAACAGGTCTTGGAGTCATACTAAAGTCGCCACAAGGGGACATAATACCACAATCCATCACCTAGCTTTTAAAGCTACCAATAATGAGGCAGTACGAGGCATTAATTGCAGGCTTACAAGTGGCCCAGGACCTGGATATCAAGCACATCAGGGTGTTTTTGGATTCTTTGCTGATTGTCAACCATTACAACGGGTCCTACATAGCAAAAAATGTGAAGATGACGACATATTTGGAAATAGTGAAAATCATGGCAGCCAAATTCAAAACATTTACTTTGGAGCAGGTGCCGCGAGAAGAAAACTCACAAGCGTATGCTCTGGCAAACTCAGGCTCAGCCTTCAAAAGCATTTCACAGAGAAGTATTCCAATTGTGCATGTTGACATCCCAAAGAATTGAACGTCTTGAGTTGTTTGCCTTAGATGTCGACATCCTTCCCATCAAAGAAGAACCTCATGGATGCCCCTATAATCAAGTATCTCCAAGATGATACAATCTCGGCGAAGAGACAAACACTCGAGCATCCAGGGTAAGGTCATCTAAGTATTTACTTATTGATAACTTTTGTTTAGGAAATCTCGCAGTCACTACTGAGATGTCTAGAAGCGCATCGAGCACAACAGGTTTTGATGGAGCCGCATGAAGGGCAATGTGGAAATCATACCGGCGTAAGCCCATATACCAAGGCTCTAAATATGGGCTACTTTTGGCCCACAATGCGAAAAGACGCGCAGATTATGCAAAGAAATGTGACTCCTCGTCAGGCCAGATCGCTACATCCTACATCAACCAACTTGAATTGTCTGTCATCCTATCCCGTCGCCATGGCCATTCATGGTTTGGGGAATGGATATCGTAGGGAAATTGCCAAGAGCTTAGGGAGGAAAAGTTTTTCTACTAGCCATGATAGATTACTTCTCCAAATGGGTAGAAGCCGAAGCATATGTATTGTGTTCACGACAAGGAAGTTATTTCTTTCATCAAAAGGAACATATTCAAGCAAGTTTGGAATACCTTTAGACAATGGCTCCCAGCTTATCAGCCGGAAAACGCAGACTTCTTGACAAGGTGGGGAGTTAAGATGGTGACATCTTCACCGTTCACCCTCAAGCAAACGGACAAGCGTAATCAAGCAACAAGATTATCCCGAGCAACTTAAAGAGAAGGCTAGACCAAAAGAAGGGAAGATGGGTCAAGAGCTACCAATGGTCTTATGGGCCGACAGGACGACATCCAAAAATGCTACCGGTCGACACCCTACTCTCTAGTGTTTGGGTCGAGTCGACATTCCAGCAGAAGTTCTCGTTACCTACGGAAGATATGGTTTGTTGACATCCGAACATAATAAGGACATCTTGACACATGATTTAGATACTATAGACGAACTAAGAGATATGGCCAAAATCCTGGATGGCGATATCAAAGAAGAGTAGCCGTGTCTTACAACAAAAATGCAAGCTTGCCCAAAAGTGGGAAGGTCCCTACCTGATCGATGCACAGCCCGGGAAAGGAGCATATCGCTTATCAACCTTGGATGGCCAAATGATCCCACGAAGTTGGAATGCCATTTCATCTTAAAAGGTATTACATCTAGGCAATGCCTTCCTAAAACTTACATCATCCCGTGTATAGACAATCCTCTACCGGTCTTTTCATTTATTGAATTTGAGTATCCTTTCATTTCCCTATTTGTCATTTTTTATTTATTTACTTCAAAATAAGATGTCGCTAACACAACTTGTGAAGGGACGTCAACATAGTTGACGTCCATCTCTAACATGTCTCTGTCTCATGCGAGATGTTGACATACAAAAGTGGGGACATATCAAAGTGCTCAAGCTAAAGTGACAACGAAATCTCCTCCGCTAGAGGCCGGCCACCTCTTCTAAAGTTAAGGTACATAATCCCTTCTAAGGTTTAAAGAGTTAATTACCTCTTTCTCCGAAAGTTAGGTTTCTACACCTTCGCCTCGGGAGCGCACGATATCTCATTGGTTGAGGTGTGGGATGGGCCTATATGAGGAAACTTGTATAGCTTACCCATTTCCACTCGCCAAATGATTGATCTTAAGAATGATTCAATTGGTTATGGCATATTCCCTGTCATCTTAAGTACATCCGGTTATGACATTCTCATGTCTTCACTCGAAAACAAAAATATGACATTTTATTATGTCAACATCCTATGATAATACTTTAGCATCGTGGGATCAAAGCATGACATGCACGTAAGTTGCTAACAAAAGTTTTTTCTAAACATTAAGATACTAAATACCATTAATACTTCTCCAAATTCAGTTGGCCCGCTCCAACATCCAAACAACATAAAACTAAAAGTAAAGTGTTGAACCAACCCAACACTTGAAATAAATTTTCTTCGGTCCTTATGGACCAGGTACATACCAAAATTGATAAAATTATCTTTGGGGCTCACCCGAATCATCATCAAACAAAACAACTTAAAAAACTAACTTGAATTTTTCTTCACTTAGCATCTGCATTTGCCGGTGTTGCCGAGAAGTTTTGTCTTCTTCATCCTTCTTCTCTCTTTTTCTTCAACCATCGTATCCTTAGGGTTAGATGACACCTCTCCTTCATCCACTTTTCTCACCCAACAGATTCTTCAACTTTGCATACTCACTCTCAACCTTTCAATCCTTAGATTTTCCATCTTTATGTTCTTCCATCATCTTGATTTTGATCTTCAACATGGCTTTGGGCAAAGAACCAACTTCCGTGATTCCTTACTTCATTTATTTTGATAGCCACCCTCAATAGAAGTCAGCTTGCTAACAACCCCTTCACCGTCTTCTTCGTTCCTCTTTCCTCTTCGCTCGTTAAAACTTCTTCTCCCAAAAAGCATCTTCCTTCTTGGCCTAAGCCATATCACTCTTAGCGCTCTTCTTAAATTGCTCATTGATCTTAGCCATATCTTCCACTTGGGACTCCAAACATCCCATCGCTGTTAAAAAAACACCATAAAGTTCCAAATCGGCAAATAATAGAGCTATGGAACAGCTAAGAATAGTTTAGTAACATCTTACATTGGTTACTAATCCTAGAAGCTTCTTCTTCACCTCTCCTGCCTTCAAATCTCAAAAATATCTGCATGCGTAACTTCGATAGCCTCACTCTCTGCAACATTCCTCTTCTTTACCCTTGAATCAATGCCAGTACTTTCACCCGTTTGGACTTGTTTCTTTGGGACAATTGGTGGCCTAACATCAGATTTAGCAGGAGAAGTACCAACAAGAGCTTCCAAATCTTCCAGATCAAAGTCTGAGCCTGAAGCAACTGGCTTTGAAACTGAAGAGAAAGTTTTAGCATTGAGGAAAAACAGGAATTGAAAGACAGGGTAAACTATTCTTACCTGTTGACATTTTGAGAGATGACGACGGCTTGACTTCTTCTTGATTTCCTTCACCATCGAATGCTGTCAAATCATGTTCGCCAGTTACTCGGAGTCTGGAAACTTACCTCTTCGTATTCCACGAAGTGATAAGTTTGGGGGCAATTGTTGTGGCCATATTTTCCACATGTTGACATCCTCAGTTGTTCCTGCATGTCAAGATGATTCCCTGTAAGTTACGCATAATTTATTTTTATGTTTAACTAACCACTCTTTATTTAAAACTATTATAGAGATATTTTCGGGATCACTATTATCAGCACGTGAACCTCTTCCATCCATGTCAAGGAGACCAAGTCAAAGGACGTTTGAGAGGATAAGAAGATGTGCCGAGATTATAGGGATTTTTGTTATTTTCATGTTAGTCTTTACTATTAATAGGGGATATGGAGAATCACAAACACACACTCTCACACTCAGATACACATTCTCACACATACACTGAACACACTCTCGTTGTAATCTCCATAGCTCTCCATCATCTTGTAACCGAGTAATACTTAGTGAATTTTTTGGTAAGGAAGGTGACCTAACCTCCCGAGGTTTTATGCCGGCGAGATCATTTGACTCAAGGGCTTTCCTCGTTATATTGTTGTGTTCTTGATTGTGTTTCTTCATTTTAGCATCCGTTTGTTCCATTTAATCAAATTCCAAAGTACCCTCCTTATTATTAAATCCATACACTTTCATAAGTCAAGATTCGACATTATTGTTTTTTCTACCAAAACACAAACCGTGATTCATATCATGATTTACGCTACAGTTCAAATCACGATTCAAACCGTAACTCATTTCTCATATTTGTTTAAATTTTTCGTGATATCAGAGGAAAAGGGAAAGATGCGGGTGCTAAAAGAAAGTCGGAGGAAGAGAGAGACTAGAGCAAGAAAGAGACTGAAGGAAGAAAAACACTTTACAATATTCAATCGTAGAGAGAACTTAGTTATTTATGTGTCGCAATAACGATAACAAACCAAACTGAAGCATGTGGTTTGTTAAAATTTGAGACCGAAACGAAGCGAACCATTTATACTTGGATATCAAAACAAATCGCATGATTTATTTCGATTTTGTATAAAACTGTTAGAGATATTATCCCACATTGGGAATTGGCAAATCTTGCCTAGGACATATAAAGATTCTGAACCACTCTTCTTAGTACCAATTGATTTTAAGGTGGAACCTCAGACTTTAAAATAGTATCATAGCAGATTCTTTACACGTGATGACCCAACAGCCCATAATGTTATTTTGTGTCATCCGATTGATAAGTTAACGTTGTAAGAAAGATTCTTGGCCACCGGTTTTAATCAAACCTGTTACACCCCTACGCCTATCGGGGCGGCACATTTTGCTACCCAAATAGTCAAATAGTTCCAAATTCAAAAAAAGCAAGATGGGTGCTGGGTACAAGGGTGATATAGTAATTCTGTATATTTGACTTGACCACTCCCTTATTCAAAACATTGAATAATTCCCTTCATAAAATTAAAATATTATGCTATGACTTTACGAAAAATAAATAATAAAAAAAGAAAAAAGAAAAAAGATAAAGAAAAAAGAAAAAAGAAATTGCTCGTGCTTAATTAGGTGTCATTTAGGAAAACTTGTAACCATATTACCCAGCAAATAAAGTCACGCAAGGCACTTTAATTTAATTAAAACTAAAATTTATAATCCTATGGTCGGCTTTTAAAAATCTGTAATTAAATTCAAATGAAAATCTAAGACATAGTTGATGATGAAATTGTCGGCTAATGTAACAATTAACTTGCCTTTATCTGCTCCATTTGGACGGTTAAAGATCTTGAGATGGCATGGAGTAAAAGGCATGCTTTAATTTTAGAGGCATTTATCAAATAATTCCTCTAAGAAACAATACTATTTTTTAGGATAATTTTTAATTTGTTTAACCATTTAGTCCCTAGCTTAATAACTGCACCCTCCCAATATTTTACTATGTTCACCCTTCTATCATTTCACTAAGTACACTCTCTTTAATAATTTAATTTCTCTCCAACCACCCTCACCTTAGGTCATCCCCTCCCTATCTTCTCCGGTCAACACTTCCGGCAACCATCAATTCCGGCGACCAACTCCGGCGACTTTTTTTTTTTTTTTATCCGCCGGCGACCACCAACTTCGGTGACCTCTCCGGCGATCAAACAACTGAGAACTTAACTTATCAGTAAGTTCTCAGTTGTCAACTAAACTACTAAGAACACAATTAACTTCGACGACCACCAACTCCGGCGACCTATCCGGCGACCAAACAACTGAGAACTTAACTTATCAGTAAGTTCTCAGTTGTCAACTAAACTACTAAGAACATAATTAACTCCGGCGACCACCAACTCCGGCGACCAAACAACTGAGAACTTAACTTATCAGTAAGTTCTCAGTTGTCAACTAAACTACTAACAACACGATCAACTCCGCCGACCTCTCCGGCGACTAAACAACTGAGAACTTAACTTATTCGTAAGTTCTCAGTTGTCAACTAAACTAATACTAAGAACACGATTACCTCCGGCGACCACCAACTACGGCGACCAAACAACTGAGAACTTAACTTATCAGTAAGTTCTCAATTGTCAACTAAACTACCAAGAACACGTCAACTCCGGCGACCACCAACTCTGACGACCAACACTCCGGCGACCTCTCCGGCGACGAAACAATTGAGAACTTATCAGTAAGTTCTCATTTGTAACCTAAACTACTAATAACAAGATCAACTCCAGCGACCAAAGAAACTGAGAACCTATCAGTAAGTTCTCAGTTGTGAAATAAACTAGTAAGAACACGATCAACTCCGACGACCTTTCCAGCGACCAAACAACTGAGAACTTAACTTATTAGTAAGTTTTCAGTTGTCAACTAAACTACTAAGAACACGATCAAGTCCGACGATCACCAACTTAGGCGACTAAACAACTGAGAACTTATCAGTAATTCTCAGTTGTCAACTAAACTACTAAGAACACGATCAACTCTGACGTTCACCAACTTTGGCGACCTCTTCGACGACCAAACAACTGATAACTTAATTTATCAGTAAGTTCTCAGTTGTTTACTAAACTACTAAGAATATGATCAACTCCAACAATCATCTACTCCGGGAACCAAACAACTGAGAGCTTATCAGTAAGTTCTCAGTTGTCAACTAAACTACTAAGAACACGATCAACTCCGCGCGACCACCAACTCCGATGACCACTAACTCCGGCGACCTCTCCGGCGACCAAACAACTGAGAACTTAACTTATCAGTAAGTTCTCAGTTGTCAACTAAACTACTAAGAACACAATTAACTCTGGCGACCACTAACTTTAACGAGTTAGTGGTTGAATTTCAGAGACTGAATAATCTTTTTCCCTATAATTTAATTATGGGTGTAACAGGATTTCTTATGTCAAGAGTCGGCCTATATTCATTCATTCAACACACACACACACACACACACACACACACACATCTGTAGGTGTTATAATCTCAAGCTCAGCAACTCAAAATCCATACAGCAATATTTAGAAAAAAAGGGCACAAGAACTCCGATCTTCAGAGGATTATGGTTGCCTACACAGCCGGAAAGTTGGAACAATGTTGGATTTCAACTTAAAATATGACTCAATTGTCAAATACTTGCTTTTTGTATATGATCAAATTCCACCTCTTAAGTGGGACAAAGGGAGTATTATATTTTTTAGACTAAGTATTTTTTATTACTTACAGGAAAAAAAATGCAATTTTAACTGATATATGTAGTATCTCCTTCATAGAGATCATTAACATAAACTGATCTTTAATCTCTTTTTTATCCAGCTAAATTACAACACTTGCAGCTACAAGTGCCCACATTACAAACAATCACTGAGGGAGTACATTATTATTTATACAAAGCATCATTTTGGCTTCTGTGGTGGAACTAATTGTTGATCCATGGAACCAGTTTGCATCAGAAACACCCTTCCAGATCTTAATAAGCTACAAGTGCCCATATTACTGATAGATCCATTCACACAGTCTCTAAACTGTAACAGAGATTTAAAATAGCAGAATCAGTAACAACAACATATTCCCCGTAGTAACCAAACAAGAACTTTGAGGATGTTTATATATATATACATATATATATATATATATATATATATATATATATATATATATATATATATATATATATATATATATATAAGAAACAAACTTCTTGGTCAAAACATGTTATAACTTGTAAACACAATTTTCTGGTATAGGTTAATACGCAAGGGACTAAAAGAGATATACAAGGTGAAAAAGATGAGTTCTACCTTGAAATCCTTATAGAAGCATAAACGGATCTCCACTGCAAGTCCATTGGTAGCTACAATTTCATTGCTTCTACTAAGTTCGCCGGAGGTGCGAAGGAAGAAAGTAAACTGAGGTGGGGTAGACAAACGCCGGAGTTGAGGAGGGAGACGTTCGCCGGAATAAACATTTGATTGTAATTAATCATACTTTATGCAATAGATTTTATCCCACAGGAATTTTTATTATATTATGTATGATTAATTAGGATAAAATATTAAACTATATTTTCTAATTTACCCACAGGGATTAGAAAAAGGAACATAGTTTTGATGGTTTTATCATAAAGTTAAATGAATCTAATTGAATTAAAACTTTAGCCCACAGGCAAGTTTTATGTCACTAGGTTCATGTTTCGCATGTTTTTACATTGGTAAATCATGTTATATTTTACTAGCCTCAATATTAATAATATGAGCATTTACAATTAATTTGCAGCAATTCAATCTGTTGATTACCCTGATATGAGATGTGATGTTCCCGAGCTTAAAGGGGACAACTACAAAGTGTGGAAGGAGAGAGTTCTCCTTCATTTAGGATGGTTGGACCTTGACTATGCCATAAGGAAGAATGAACCCCCTCCAATTACTGAAACAAGCCTTCCGAATGTTGTTGATCTTTATGAAAAATGGGACCGATCTAATTGTCTCTGTGTGAGTTTCATAAAGACTAAGATCTTAGCAGGCATAAGGGGTTCAGTTGAGCATATCAAGAAGGTTCAGGAATTACTAAAGGCTGTTGATGATCAGTTTGCCACTTCAGATAAGGCAATGGCAAGTACCCTGATCATGGAGTTTACATCCCTAAGGCTCAATAACATTAAGGGTGTGCGTGATCATATCATGCACATGAGGGATATAGCGGCTCGGCTAAAAGCATTAGAGGTTGAGATGTCGGAAGTCTTCTTGGTTCATTATATCCTTTCCACCTTACCTCACCAGTATGGCCCATTCAAGATATCCTATAACACACATAAGGATAAATGGACAATCAATGAATTGATGACCATGTGTGTTCAGGAAGAGGGCAGGCTGCTTATGGAGGTTAAGGAAAAGGAGAGTGTGAATTTCACTACAGTTGGAAAGAACAAGAAGAATGATCAAGCCAAGGACAAGGGAAAGGGAAAAATCCCTTCCAACAAGGATATTAAGAAGGATCCCGTGTGCTTCTTTTGCAAAAAGAAGGGACACATTAAGAAGGAATGTCCTAAGTTCAAGAATTGGCTTGATAAGAAAGGTACTCAACTTTCTATTGTTTGTTATGAATCCAATATGACTGTTGTAAATCATAATACATGGTGGATTGATTCTGGCTCTACGATTCATATTACCACTTCATTGCAGGGATTAAAAAATCTGCGGAAACCAGTGGGAAATGAATGCAGCGTCTATTCAGGAAATCAGATGCCTTCATGTGTAGAGGCCGTTGGAACGTGCAATTTAGTTTTAAGTAGTGGTTTTCATTTAAGTTTGAAAAAGACTTTTTATATTCCCAGATTTTCTAGGAATTTAATTTCCGTTTTTAGACTTGTATCAGATGGTTATTCCTTTAACTTTTCAGAAATTGGTTTTGATTTAATTTTCAAATCTAATGTTATTGGAAATGGTATTTTGTCTAATGGTCTTTTTAACTTAAATTTGAAAAATGATGATGACCACTCATCTATGCACGTTCATATTGGTACCAAAAGATGTGTTATGAATGACGATTCTTCTATGTTGTGGCACCGGAGATTGGGACATATCTCCATTAATAGAATTAAAAAGTTGGTAAATGATGGAGTACTTAGTACTTTAAATTTTACAGACTTTGAGACGTGCATAGCCTGCATTAAGGGTAAGCAGACTGACATGTCAAATAAGCCAAAAAAGGGTGTCAGAAGAAGCTCAGATTTATTGGAAATCATATATACAGATATTTATAGTCCAGACATGGATGCATACTGTGACAAGTACTTTGTCTCATTCATAGATGATTACTCGCGATATATGTATCTATACCTGCTTAACAATAAGAATGAAACACTTGATGCTTTTAAGATGTTTAAAGCAGAAGTAGAGAAACAATGCGGCAAGCAAATTAAAATCGTGAGATCAGATAGAGGTGGAGAGTACTATGGTAGATATACTGAAAATGGACAAGCACCTGGTCCATTTGCGAGATTTCTTCGAGAGAATGGTATAGTTTCAGAATATACCATGCCAGGTACTCCACAACAAAATGGAGTAGCTGAAAGAAGAAATCGAACATTATTGGACATGGTGCGAAGCATGATTGAAAGCTCCAAACTTCCTCGATCCTTGTGGAACGAAGCACTTAAGACGGCTACGTACATATTTGTGATGAATGTGTGTATCCGAAAATTTTCCCATTTTTGTGTTTAAAAAAATCAACGAAAACGGAGTCGCCACGCCATTTTAATTTTGAGGGCCAAAACTTTGAAAAAAGCCCGAGATCAGAGATTTAGGTTCGGAGGTCATGTTACGCGTCGGGAAGGACGTTAGTGTGCACCCGACGCGCCTCGTAAAACGAGTCTTCCAAGCTGAAAATCATTTGTGTGTGTGTGTGTGTGTGTTTTGGCCAAAATAAGTTGAAACTCAGAAAAGTAAAAATTGGGATATCTTTTTAAGACTTTAAACTGATCCCATGATTTTTTGGAAGATTTTTGGATTGAGATTTGGTACTCAAAAGACCTTTTGAAGTTGAGAGCCATTTTTGCCAGAATGAAAAAGGCAGTGGACCTTTGATTTTGAAAGGGATTCAAGGGTCTGAAAACTTCATAATCTGGATAAACTCAGAGAATAAAAGTTGTTCTAGACACCTTAAATAAGGTTTGTGAGAAGGAATTTTCCATTTTGGAGAAGATTTGAGGGGTCAAAACCTTCTGGAAACCTCAGATATGAGATCTGGATTCCCAGAAGCTGATGAACTAGCCTCTGAAAGAAAATTTGAAAAGAGGAGTTTTACTCACCCAAAAAATAAAATAAAAATATGTCTGGAAAGCTCTGGATGTTGGCTACAAAAAGTGTTTTTTAGTCAACACCAAATTCCAAGTTCATCTGTGTCCAAAAATTAAGACCATGGACTGAGGTCTGAGAAAATTGCTACTGGACAGCAACTTCTCAAGAAAGAAAATATGATTTTAAGGGGGGTTTTGCATCCATGCTTGTCCCCATTTCCCTAGGTTTTGGTTAGTGATCACTAGACATTTTAGTGGTGAATCAACTATACCAAACCATCCTTGGGGTACATTAGGACTAAGCATTTCATTTGCTTGGGAAGGGGAATTTTATCCTTTGAAATCAAGATTTTATGCTTGAAAATGGTTTTTAGGGTTTTGAAAATGAGTTTTCTTTACAAGAAAGTAAGAAAGCTTAAAAATAATGTTGATCTTTGTAGAAGATCATCCATGGAGATGGTCTTCCATGGTGATCTTCTTAGATCTAGAGCAAGAAGATGAAAGAACTACATTTTGTAGTTTGAAGATGCATGCATGGATGAGATTTAGGGTTAGGAAGAGGAGGTTTTACCAATCTTCCTTGTGTTCTTGAGTGTTTGGCTTGAGTGTATGAGTGTTTAGGGCTTTAATATGAGAGTGAGTGGATGAGTATGAGTTGGGAAAGATTGGAGAGAAAAAGGTGACAATTCAAGTGAATTCTCGCTGTTTTCTCTCTATATTTCGCCAGAGGTTCGGTGCAAATGTGTTTTTCCTCCTTATTTTTGTGACTGGAGGGCTCAATTTATAGCCCTCCTGAAAATGCAAACTCATCCGCGCGGATGGATCCAGGCAGCGTGCACTGTTCATTAAATGCAGCTTCAGCTTTGGACAAGAAGAATATTTCTTTTCAAAATTCAAATTAACAGCCAGTTTTTGTGTTTCCAGCCATTGCCATTTTTGGTTTTCTTCTTTTGTTTTGCTTTTTGAGATTCTTTTTAAGGTTTAACCTTAAATAACAATGCCCATTTTACCCTCACTTTGTTAGAAATGTTAGGATAGTTAGGAATTGTTAGAAATGTTATAACTTTCGTTAATTTTCTAACGAAAATTCTAACAAGCTCAAATTGGAGCACTTACAGTAGCCCCTCGGCGACGGCGCTTTCGAAGGAAGCGGGGTCGTCGATAAGAGTAAGGCTCCATATTTGGCGGGATGATCGAGTGATCGGGTGGCTGAACCTAGCGATAGGCTACCTACGTATCCCGAATGGGAATCAAGCCGATCGTAGTTCGGGTCTTTGACCACAGGAGATGATGGCGTTTAGGTGCCTCGAACCCGATGAGCGAGTTCTACAATCGTTCTTTGGAAAGAAACTTCTGGGATAAGAGATGACCATTTTCGGTCGATGGCTATCCGCATTCTGCCGGGATAGGAATGACCATTTTCGGTCTCTCGGGGATGATTGCGATTTATCGCTTTCCTAGTGATAGCGTCTTAGGTGCCTCAAACCTGGGAGATGGCGTTTTAGGTGCCTCGAACCTTGGAGATGGCGTTTTAGGTGCCTCGAACCCTGGGTGATGATGGCTTTTTAGGTGCCTCGGACCTTGGAGATGATGGCTTTTTAGGCGCCTCGGACCTTGGAGATGGCGTTTTAGGTGCCTCGAACCTTGATTTGAAATGGCCTTTCGGTGGACTTCGTCTGCTGCCGAAGGAGAGGTTGACCGTTTTGTTCGAGTGGCTGAACCTAATGATAGGCTACCTACGTATCCCTAGTTGGAATCAAGCCCTTTCGTAGTTCGAGTACTACTCGAGATTCCGTTGGCTTTTGGGATTCCGTTAACTTTCTTTGGGGATTTCGTTAGCCTTTGGGGAAAATCGACGTATTTGTCTAGGAAATCGGTCTTACGTTTGGCTGCCGTTGGGTGACTTTGAGGAAAGATACGGGATCTCGTTATCTTTCTCGGGAACTCGGTCTTACGTTTGTGCCGTTGGGTGATTTTGATGAAAGATACGGGACCTCGTTATCTTTCCCGGGGCACTCGGTCTTACGTTTGACTCGCCGAAGATTTTGATGAAAGATACGGGATCTCGTTATCTTTCTCGGGGCACTCGGTCTTACGTTTGACTGGGGGTAATTTTGATGAAAGATACGGGATCTCGTTATCTTTCTGGGGCACTCGGTCTTACGTTTGACTAGCCGGGAATATTTTGATGAAAGATACGGGATCCGTTATCTTTCTCGGGTCACTCGGTCTTACGTTTCGCCAGGGGTAATTTTGATGAAAGATACGGGATCTCGTTATCTTTCTCGGGGCACTCGGTCTTACGTTTGGCTAGTGGGTAATTTTGATGAAAGATACGGGATCTCGTTATCTTTCTCGGGGCACTCGGTCTTACGTTTGGCTAGCCGGGAAGATTTTGATGAAAGATACGGGATCCGTTATCTTTCTTGGGGCACTCGGTCTTACGTTTGGCTAGGGAAGATTTTGATGAAAGATACGGGATCCGTTATCTTTCTCGAGGAGATCGGTCTTACGTTTGATCCGGGGTAATTTTGATGAAAGATACGGGATCTCGTTATCTTTCTCGGGGCACTCGGTCTTACGTTTGACTAGGGGTAATTTTGATGAAAGATACGGGATCTCGTTATCTTTCTCGGGGCACTCGGTCTTACGTTTGACTAGGGGAATATTTTGATGAAAGATACGGGATCCGTTATCTTTCTCGTCACTAGGTCTTACGTTTGACTAGGGGTAATTTTGATGAAAGATACTGATCTCGTTATCTTTCTCGGGGCACTCGGTCTTACGCTTTGATCAGGGGTAATTTTGATGAAAGATACGGGATCCGTTATCTTTCTCGTCACTCGGTCTTACGTTTGATCTGCAGGGCAATTTTGATGAAAGATACGGGATCTCGTTATCTTTCTCGGGGCACTCGGTCTTACGTTTGACTAGGGGTAATTTTGATGAAAGATACGGGATCTCGTTATCTTTCTCGGGGCACTCGGTCTTACGTTTGATCAGGGAAGGTTTTGATGAAAGATACGGGATCCGTTATCTTTCTTGGGGCACTCGGTCTTACGTTTGATTGTCGGGGTAATTTTGATGAAAGATACGGGATCTCGTTATCTTTCTCGGGGCACTCGGTCTTACGTTTGGCTATAGGGGGCAATTTTGATGAAAGATACGGGATCTCGTTATCTTTCTCGGGAGCACTCGGTCTTACGTTTGACTCGCCGGGGCAATTTTGATGAAAGATACGGGATCTCGTTATCTTTCTCAGGGCACTCGGTCTTACGTTTGGCTAGGGGTGATTTTGATGAAAGATACGGGATCCGTTATCTTTCTCGGGGCACTCGGTCTTACGTTTGACTGCCGGGGATAATTTTGATGAAAGATACGAGATTTCGTTATCTTTCTCAGGGCACTCGGTCTTACGTTTGACTGCCGGGGAATATTTTGATGAAAGATACGGGATCCGTTATCTTTCTCGGGTCACTCGGTCTTACGTTTGACTGCCGGGGGCAATTTTGATGAAAGATACGGGATCTCGTTATCTTTCTCAGGGCACTCGGTCTTACGTTTGACTGCCGGGGAAGATTTTCTTGACAAGGGGCTGACTTTGGTTATCTTTGGTTAACTCTGTCAAGTTGGGGACTGAATTGCAGAGTCCTGGAATTTTAAGGGGCAAAAGGGTCATTTTGACCCTTGCAATCCTATCCGCGCGGATAGGGATGTAAAGTCAGGGGTATTAATTAGGGCCAACGCCCTTTTCTTCTTCCCCATTCAGTTTTACAGAAAATTACGAGAGAGAGAGAGAAAATCTGCAAATCCGCCATTGTTGTCCAAAAAAGCTTCGAAATCTTCCGATTTTCTTCGATTTTCGAGCAATGGAACACGGGGAAGGCGCTTTTCAAGGTCAAGGACGTGGCCCGGTAGCGGAAAGGCGATTGGAGCTCGTCCGAATGAGGAGGCATTACAATCTTTCGCAATCGGTTGCGGAGGAGCATTATCCCGATGCTTGGCAACATTGGGCTTCGGATTCGAATCTCCGAACGGTATACTTTGAAACCCTTTGATCCCTTTGTTGATTTCTTGTTTGAAATTTGAGTTTTGGGTGATTTTTGAATTTTTTTTTTTTGAAATTGAATATTGATATTGATGAATGATGATGCAATGCATGCATTTTGTTTGGAAAGAATGGGCATTTTGTCAATATGGGATGTATGTATGTTTAGGATGTATATTTTTTGAAAAGTGGGACGGATTTTTCCTCCCGTTGCATGTAAGATGGATGATATGCATGTATGCATTTTTTTTGTTGAAAATGGGACGGAGTTTTTACTTCCGTAGGAATGCATCTTTTTTTTTTTGATGAATGCATTGGGACTTGTCAAAACCTGTTTTCTTTCATGCGAGAAAAATGGGGCTATGCTCATTGTATGTTATGTTGTTATCTTTTTTTTTTTTTTTTTAATGTATATGCAAATGCAATTTTTTTTTTTTTTGACATTTTCTCTCTCTCTTTTTTTTTTACAGGGCGGACACCGTTTTGTGACGGAGCAGCTGAACAAAATGAAGACTCGAGGATCGGTGGAGTCTGTGATTGACTTGTGGGACCGGCTTCCGAATGCGGGCCGAGGAGCTTTGCCGAGTCCGAGACAGATTGTTGTCGAGACGGGGCTCTGGGAGTTCGTCGAGTGCTTGAGGGGACTGGTCAAGTTCCCTAAGAGCAAGGGCTTGATGTTTGCTCGGCGCAAAGATCTTTGGTGGGACGCGACCCACACCTTCCACTTCTTCCGGGGCGAGGCTACGGTTACGCCTCCGACTACGCTGCGATCACGGGCCTGTCCTTTAATGGACGCAAAGATTGAGTGGCGAGATGGCCACGCCGATGCCGATCTCGTGTGCTCTTCTCGGGATTTTCCCCTATTCCCAAAAAGGGGATGGGGATGGAGTATGCCGTGGTATACGGCAAGATTGTGGAGACCATAGCGAGCTATGAGGCCGGGAGGAGAGGATAGGCGCCGATCGATTGCCGTGGCCTTCTTGTGGTTCGCTTTCTCGAGCACGCTCTTTGGACATGCTGAGGGACGGCAGCCTGTGCCTTGCCGAGGTCCTTGGAGGACATGGAGACGGCCGGAGATGTCTCTGGGGAGAGGCCTGGCCGCGCAGAGCTTTATTTTGCTCTTGATAGGTACAAAGGAAGGCCGCGAGCTCTTTGTCTTGCTTTGAGTTTGCCCTGAGGTATAAGCTCTCTTTTTGCTTTTCCTCTTTTTTTTTTTTTTTTTTGAGCACGCACTTTTCTTTTTCAGACCTTTGGATTGATTGGATTTTTACCTTTCGCAGTATGGGCGTTGGAGTTTTTTCACGTCACGGTGTGGCGACACCGGCGGAGTACGTTGGGGCGTATCCGCCATGCGGTCTTAGTCCAAGCATGCCCGGGAGAAGATAAGCTCCAGGGGCGTACGACTCTCGTGTACGCGGATTGCCTTCCTTTGACGGAGGCCGAGACGGATGAGGGGATGATATTCTTCCCACGGGATCGCTTTGAGGTAGCGCACCGAAGGGCGCCGAGATCCGGACAAGGCAATGAGGATTTTGAGGGGTCCGACTGCGATGCCTATTATCTCGGGAGAGAGGGTGACGCGCCGGCATGGCGTGAATTCGCCTTTGAGGACACCGGTGGAGCCTCCCGCCGATATGATGCACTCCGAGCGATCGGTCCGTGACTGGGATGATTACCGAGCGGGCCAAAGACTTCTCGGACTTCGTGGCGATTGAGCCATATGCGACATTCGTCTTGAGGAGGCCGAGGATGCCTCGTGTTCGGATAGGGAGGGGCTTGGGATCCCGCGGTACCCTCGGACGGATTTTTCCTATATCCAGGATGGGGTCCGATTGAGGGTGCAGATCCCTCAGCCCGAGCGACTTCCACGAGCTTTCCGGCCTCGTCCGCGTATGAAGGTATGGCTTCACCTTTTCCCCTTCTTTTCTTCCTTTTGTTTCATCATCTTTAGCATCACTTCCCTTTTTCTTTTTTTTTGACTCTTTTGCTTTTGTGCAGTTTTCGGAGGTGGTCGTCGAGAAGCTGACGAAGCAAGTGATCGGAGCCAAGAGGTTCATCAGGAGGATGGTCGCTTGCGGGGCTCCTCAGGCTAGAGCGAGGCGACCACGGTCGGCGCCCGTCGACGGGAGGCTTCCCTATTCGCTCGTAGACTTCTTCAGAGACTCCTTTGTCTCCTCTCCTTGATCCCCGCGCTGCACCGCCTTCGGATCACGTCATTCTCGGGATCCACACGGGCAGTGGACACGTTTGGCAAGCATGGCGGGTCGTCTTCGTACGTGCAGAGTCCGACGCCTTCACCTTCGGATACGACTTTTCGCGAGATCTCGGCTTGCCCTATCGTAGCGTGCCGGTTGGTCCCGACGAGCCTCTCTCGGAGACGAGGACGATTCTGAGCCCGAGATTTTCGTGGCTCCCGAGGAGGCGGGCCCGAGTCGCAAGAGGGGCCGGGGGAGACATCGGGTCTTTGGAGACTCCGATTGATTTTTTTTTGAGATTGAGATTTAGATTTGTACAGCTTGTGCACATTTTTTTTTGATGTAATAATTTAGGATTTTATTTATGTTTGCTTTTTTTTTATGCACACTCCTTTTTGGAATGTAATAATTTAGGATTTTATTTTATGAATGCAATGCAATATGAATGCAGTGTTGCATGAGCCTTGGCTTTTTTTTTTTTTTTTGCAAGGGTGTTTGGTGTATGGACCTGGTTTGGGGAGGTCTTTGCACAAGTTTCGAGCAACCGGACGGAATATTCCTCTTTTGGCGTAGCGGCTTGACTGCTGCAGATTTTTCTGGTGGAAAACAATCTCATCCGCGCGGAGGAATCCTGCATCTGACAGTGTCCTTTAATTTTGGTCCAGACCTGGTCTTGCTTTATTTCAAATTCAAATATCCTCTTCAACCTCCAGTCCAAAAAGCCATTTTCGGGGAGAAAGAGAGAGAAACCATGGAAATGGCCAAAAATTCTCCAAAATTGTCCAAAGAAAGGCAAATGTTGTTCTTTGAAAAGTTCAAGGAGTGGTGTAGGGAGATCATGCATGAGAGAAGATCATTCTTTGAAGAAAGGTACAAGATACGATGCTTGTGGTCTCTCAAAGAATTGGTTCCGGATTATGACCTCTTAAGAGCTTCTTCTTCGTTTTGGGATACTAGAAGGCATGTCTTTTGCCTTTCCTTCAACGAGATTGTTCCGACTGTGGAAGAGTTTCGGGCCTTGCTTGGAGGTCCGGAGGTGGAAGAGATAGCGATTCCTTTGCCCGGAGGGGCTTCTTTTGCTGACAGATTGTGCGTCCTCCTTCATCTTTCCCCGGAGGAAGCGCAAGGTATGATCCGCGGTCCCGATCATTTTGATATTTCCGGCCTTCCCGATAGGTTTAGGGGCCTAGGTTTGGTGGATGATGCCTATTGGGATGCTTTTGCACTTTGTATGTTTGGCACCCTGTTCATGGTCTATTCCTTTGGGATCTGCCATCGGTCTTTGCTGGATGTCGTCGTTCACTGTCGCCTGGGCAGAGATGTTGTTCCTTTGATTCTGGGGGAGACTTTTCATGCTCTCGACAGATTAGCTACCGGACGGCGGTATATGCACGGGGGCAGCCCGTTCCTCTTGACCTGTGGGCGATGGAGCGTTTGGGGTTCTTCGGAAACCTCTGATATGATCAGGCCTTGGACTTTTGCCAGGAGAGGTGTCGATGTAGATTTTGATGATCAGGGCTCGTGGGCGCGTTGGATGGCGGGTCGCCAGACTGAAGATATCAGATGGTTGGTGCCTCATTGGCGGGTGGAGACTCGCAGAGTGCTTCAGGACGGGTCCCATGTGGTTATGCTTAGGGGCTTTCTCGGTCCGATTTCTACATTCCGGCTCTGGTCACGAGGCAGTTTGGCTTGGAGCGGAGTTCCTTTGGAGGGCTTTGATGATGTAGCCACCTGGGGTGGTGGCTCCTATTTCCATGGATGATCCCTCGGTGTTTCCATTTCTTTCCCGAGCATGGAGGTATGATGCCTTTCCTCCTTGGGTCATTCTCGGGCGTCAGAGACCGGTGGTCTTGACCACTTGGTACCTGGATTGGTACGAGGGGCATGCAGGAGAGACTCGAATGGCTATTTTGAGGCGGCGTGAGGCCATTATGGGTGCGGAGGACTGGCTGCTTTACGAGAGGAGGAGGGCCGAGGCGGGCCAATCCTCATGGACAGAGCGGAGACGCGCGGCGGATTATGAGGCTTACGTCAAGAGACAGAGAGGAGGGCTCCTATGCTACCGGCTAGGTTACGGGAGATGAGGGATGACGCTAGGGCTACTAAGGCCCCGACGAGGCTGGTTTGATAGACCACTGTCCCTATACGTAGCTTGGTAGGAGGAATACCGACATTTTTCCGGTTCGAAGAGAAAGACTCGGAGGGGGAAGAAGAAGGGGGAGAGGCCGGATGCGAGTGGCTTGGAGTGACTCTAAGGTTTCCGAGTATCCCTTTTCTTGTCATGGCGGACACATTAATTTGATTATGTATCTTAGTTTTCTTTTAGCAAGTTGCCGGTTGTAGGAATGAATCGGGCTTAGACTCATCAAAGAGCTTTTAACTTGTAATGAATATTTGAATTGCTTTAGAGTTTTTCGAGACGCTTTCATGGTCTCGATCAATTGTATTGATGCCAAAGTATGACTTTTATTTGTGTTTTAGACCAGAACCGTTTCCGCCTACGTTCCCCTCATTTTGAGGAGCTCGGGTCTTCGTAGTTCAACCCGGTGAACTCTTCTTTTTTTTTTCTTTGTTTTTTTTTTGGTGCAACCTGTTTTTACCTAGGCCGCCCTTTTCGGGTTTCTAACCTAGTTGGGTATTACTCTTTTAGCACTCTTTCTTTTTTTTTTTTTTTTTGTTTTTTTTTTGTTTTTTTTTTTTTTGTTTTTTTTTTTTTTTTTTACGCGTAGTATCTCGCGCAGCCTTGTCACCATTCACCGGTGTGGTGTACAAAGGGATTCCCGTCGAGGTGCGCAAGTTGCATGGCTCCTCCGGAGAAGATCTTACGGACGACATATGGCCCGACCCATACAGGCTCCCATTTGCCGAGAGGGTTGATACGGATTGGAGGCTTTTCTTTTAGAACGAGATCACCTTCTCGGATCTCCCGATGCTTTACTTTCTTGTCGAAGGCTCGCAATTCTTCCTTGGTAGGCTCGGATGTGTTCCATGGCCTTCGGTCGGCGTTCATCTAGTAGGGCCAATTCATCATGGCGACTGCGGAGCCATTCGACCTCGTTGATCCGGCTTTCCGGCGGTATACGGAGCGAGGATTTCCGGCTCGATTGGGAGTACGGCTTCCATTCCGTATGTGAGGGCAAAAGGTGTTTCCCCGGTTGCCGTTCGGCCGATGTTCAGCCCTGCAGTGCCAAGTGTAACTTCTCGGGCCAATCTACGCCTTGGACAGCCATTTTCCGGATGATATTTTCGCAGTCTTGTTTCTTTGCTTCGACGGCTCCGTTGGTTTGGGGCACGTAGGGAGATGACTTGTGACGGGTTATTCGGAATTCCGCCGCCAGGTTTTCACATTCCCCTTGAAGTGGGATCCATTATACGAGATGATTTCGGTGCAACCCGTATACGCACATGATGTTTTCTTTGATGAAGAGGGCAACTTTCTTTGAATTGAGGATTTTGTAGGACTTTGCGGAGCATCGTTTCGATTCCTTCAAAGAAATCACCAATCTGCGTCTCTTTAGGCTCTTCCGGTTCCCAATTCACACTCGTCAAAATCTCTTCGGCGGCTTGGGCTCGATTTTCCTCTTCCGGACAACCTGCTTAGAGATTTTTTTTTGTTGTTTGATTTTTTTTTTTGTTTAATGTGTACGCTTCTTTATCTAATGAGTTATTATTAAGTTTTTTTAATTCGTCATTAGTTAAAGTGGCAATCAAGGGATACTCGGAAAGATTCGTCATTTCATTGAAAACGAAAGGGAATACGGCGCTTGCTACGGACTCGTAGTCTTCGGGCGTAAGGCCGTCGGACGACCCTAGAGACTCGATCTTAACGAGAGAGAGGCTGGGAGGACTTGTCCTAGATTGACACAAAGGGACGGGGGACCAATCCAAGCTTGGTGATCATTTCCTCCTTGGTCGCGGACGGGCTGAGAGAGTTTCCCAATTCTTTAGCGGCATCGCTTGTTGGTGGCCTCGTGACTCGGGAGCCGTCTTTGTTTTTGTTTTCCTTTCTCAATTGCCGCTATCATCTTTTGGACCGAGCCGAGATCAATCGGGTCGCACTGGACTTCTTCTTCGAACAATTGCCGCATAACCGAGACCATCCCAATCATCGAGGGAAATTCCGTGGCCTTAGCTTTTGGCTGTCGGTTCGGAATTCGGGTTTCGGATCTTCTGGGCGGTAGGAATAGTGGTTGTGAGCTTCTCGAACTGTTCCACCGGAGTCGAGCACGCCTCTGAAGGTATACTCACTTTTCATGGCGGTGGTAGCCCCGGGTATCTTGGGTAGGTCCGGGAACATTCTACGGACCGGGTTAGCCTTGGTTCCTGCGAATTTGTTGAGGCTATCTCTGTAGCTTTAGCCATCTTTGCCGTAGGAGTGGGCTCTCGTGATGTTTCTGGTTGTGTGGGACCCTTTACAAAGTAGTCGGCCAAATTAGGACCGAAGGGGAGAGATTTAGGGTTGTCGGCCGGGACCTTTCTGTGGCGGCTTCAAATCTCTTTCCTTTTGCGGTGTCATTGGGAGGCCTCGTATCCCGGGCCGTGGCGAGTATTACGTCCTTTCACTTCGATGAGTTTGAAAGTTCCTTGTTGGCGCTTCCCAGGGCCCAGAGGCCGGGTAGATAGCTCATTTTTCTCATCATTTTCAAGACCGGTGTGATTTTATCCCGAGTGACCGTCGGATCTATGTTGCACACTTGGGCCTTGGGAGGCTCGGCCAGTGAAGCCCGTTAGCATGTGACCTTCCTCGTCATGTTTGATTTCCGAATAGGTATTCCGCCCGTATCCGTGCCTTCTAAAGTGACTAAATCTCCGTAAATGGTCGTCGAGATCCCCATTCGAGACGAATTTCACACACTGGTGGAGGCTTGAGGCGACCCGCTTTGACTTGGTGCGGCCAAGGTCTTCCCAGCCAGGCGTTGAAAGTAATCGGGATGTCGATAACACGGAATTCCACAGTATCAATTTACGTCCAAACCGGAGGTCTAAAGTAGCGACTCAGGAATTTGCTCGGGATGTTGAGTCGTAAGCTTTGACTGTGAGAGAAGAAGGCTTCAAGTACGTAGTCTTGATATCAAGCAAGCTCATGATCTTTCTTTGGAAGAATGTTCATTCCGGACCCATTATCAACCAGGACCCGAGGGAGGCGTCGTTCATCCAGTTTGGGATCCGTGATGAAGAGAGGCTCATTATGATCGGCCCCAAATTGAGGGAGGTCGAGATCTGTGAAAGTGATTATGTTCCCGTGAGTGGATGTTTCCAATCATTGTACCACATCATCGGGAGTAGCATCAATAGGCACGAGTGCGAGCCGGGCTTTCTTCCGGCTTCGGCTTATGGGGATAGGACGAGGTGAGTAGAGACCGAGAGGAAATGTTGGCTGTGTTTGCTTCAACTGGTGAGCACGGGATCCTCTTTTTCGGGGTCCGGATTTTCAAATTGTCTTAGCATAGGGGCGGCGATCTTCTTTTGGTGCTTGGTGCTGTGGCCTTCTTATACCTTGGGATTTCCTTGGAAGATGCGCCGGATCGGGTCAACGAGTTAACTTCCTCATCGGTCGTCTCTTGGCCGGATTTCTTCAATCTTTGCTAGGGTCAATGGAGGAGCCCTTTTGGCTATTGGCCATTGGTTACGACGGAGTCTAGTGACAGTGAGGGGCTGAGCCATGCATCGCTCCTTCTGGGCGGCCCTTATAACCGCTTCCCAAGTCACGAGGCTTTCGGGTTTGGGGTTGTGTTGTTGCCCCTTGGATGGCCGGAGCTATGGCGTCCTCCGATTCACTCTCGCGGCGGCCTTGCTCATAGTTATCATGCAACAAGAGTCGCTATTGTCGGGACTCGGCGGCTTTTCGATTTCATCCCTTGGATGGTCCACGAGTTGTGGCTATCGGCCTCCATCTCATCGTATATCCTTTTTCTTTCGAGTCTTGCGGGTAGGGCAGCCAGGTGAAGGATAGGCAACGTTCCCCTTCGGAGTTTGAGGTAGCGGCTCGATAGATCTCGTGTCCAAATAAGGAGCACCGGGGTCCATTGTCGGGCACTTTGGAGCAATTAGAAAGGCGTCATGTGGACTCATAGGTATGAAGGCCACCGGGGAGACGTTCGTATCGATAACCCTTTTCGGTGATTGCGAGGCATTCACCGCGTTCGAGCGCATTTGTGACCCTTACGGTTGTTACGCCATCCGTTCGTGGGAAAGAAGAAAAAGATCCGATAACGTTTACGAATTCTTCATCTTAGGTGTTGAAACCCTCCATTCCCGACCGGTGCTTCAATAAACCCTTTCCATTCACCAGTCGGGTTCTTATAAGGAACGTTGTGTTCTAGGATTTCGGATATGTACGGATGCAGGCGCGGGCTTTCTTGTCCCTCATCTTAAGTTTTAGGGCATTGGCCACAAATGCATCTTACAAGTGACACTTCGTAGGGTCTGTCTCCATTGGTATCCGATCCGCATTTTACGGCGGTACTTCGTCGTTGCTTGGCGACAACCAACCATTGTGCCTAGCTCCTATGGGCTCATTTTCGGCATGATTGTTCCAGTTGTTTCGGATCGGGGGCCTCGGTTGACTCTTCACTCTCGTCATCATCATCATCATCATTTGTCATCGGAATCTTCTTCCCATACTACGGGATTTCGGGTGAGAGGAACGCCGATCAAACCCGTTAGGGAATATGGGTGCGTCACGGCCGCGAAAATCGTCATATGTTCCCATTCCGGAAGCGGCAATTGTGACTCGGCTTCTCCTCCCGAAATTGCGGGGGGGAAGAGTGAGAGGGGGTGGCACGTATTTGACACCGTGTAGGATATAGAAGGAATCCTCCTCTTCCGATTCTTCGCCGTTCTCGGGATCATATTCGGGCTTTCCCAAAGCCACTTTGCGAAGTGTACTAGCTCCGAGATGCTCTTCGGCCTCTTGTCTTGATAAGCCCCGTACGAGCGCCGCCGGAAGCTTTCTTGTTCGATTCTTCTCGATTGTTCTAACCATCTTGTGTAAATGGTTCTCTCATATTTTGAACGGAACAACCCCAGTTCTTCGGTATCGGTTTTCCCCTTATCTGAGAAATAGCGGGCCTCGTATTCTTGCAAGGAGTCTCTGACATGATACCAAGATGGGTTGATTCGTTCGATATCCTCGAGGCTGAGGGGGAATCCGAGTCGGGATCCTCGACGAGATTGGCCACGGGTATTTGGGGACCTTCATCGGCATCTTCTGGGCGTGTGAAGATTCTCCGCATTCAATCATATTCACACGATTATGGTTTTGGCGGCGTGATTTTTGGCTGTGTTGGGCCCTTCGGGGCCTTCCAATTTTCCTTGCTCTATTAGCCCCTGGATTGCCTTTTTGAGTGAAGCATTGTCGGTCGGATGTCAGTGAGCTTGATGAAAGGCACAATACTTTGTAGTATCCACGGGAGCATTCGGATTTACAGGTTGGAAATTCTCCAAAGGCCGCGGCAAGCCTTCTTTCACCGGTCCCCTAAAGATGTCATTCGGGGGCATTCCAAAGTTTTCGAGATTTATGACCCGCGGTGCAGGCTCATTTGGTTTCTGGGAGCAAAAGGAGTCGTGTTATTACATTCTGTCCCACATAGTTAATCGTCTCTTTGCCTTTAGCGGGAGCGAGGGCGGTGTTTGCGGGGAGGAGCCCGATATCTGTAGGCGAGTGCGGCGGCCGGTTGCGGTGTAGGCCTTTTCAAACTTAGGCTGCAGAGTTAACCGTGGCCCGTAAGTCTCGAGTATGGGAAGTGGCGAGGAGGCTCTCGAGATGTGGTTTCAAGCATGGCGGAAGATGTCCGGTTGTTCCTCTTCGGAAGGAGGGGTGGCCATTTCACGAGTTTCGCATTCCACCGCTTGTAGAAGTCCCCAACATTCTCATCGGGGACTTGCCTTTGTTGTTTGTAGGTCAACCCTATTTGTTTCCCATTCCAAGTTGGCCTTATATTTTTACGTGAAAGCATTGGTGATCTGGTCCCATGTAGCCACAGCTTCGGGTTTCAAACGGAAGAACCACTTTAAGGCCTTTGGACTTCAAGGATAGGCGAAATAGTCGGCCAACCGCTGGCGATTGGTACATCCTTTGGCTTTCATCGCCAAGGTATACGTGTCCAAATGGGTTTTCGGACATGCGGTCCCATCAAAGAGATCCAGATTTGGCATCACGAATTTGTGGGGCGAGAGGAACAATGGAGTCAGTGCAGTAGGCGGAAGGCGGAGCTTCTTGGCGATCGGTTCGGCGATCTGCGCTTTCATTTCTTTGTGTTGTTCCATGAACCGGGCCGGATGAGGGTCTTGTGGCGGAACCATGGCATTCAAGTTAGTGGCTGATCTAGAGAGAGGAGCTACCCTTGGAGCGGAGCGGGCGGAGTGGAGGAACGGCCGATCCGGGGACGTAGGTGAAAACTGTCTGACAGGGTGAGTTACCACAGGGAGCATGAGTAGGAGCTGAGCAAAGGGTAGAACCTTGCGGCTTCTTTGTTGATTTTCAAGCGGCAAAGTAGGTGGAGGCAGCCCGATGTAGCCGGATAACTTGGATTTCAGTGGGGCCCGTAAGTAGGCTTGAGTGCGAGAGCTGTCCCGGATTGTTGAATTGCATGGCAACTTGTGGTGAAGGTGTGTAACCGGGGGAATGCTGCGGTCACAGTGATTCGGATGACACGGGATGGAGGCTTGGTAACCCATAGAAGTCTGAGTGAGGAATGGATTTGTGTGAGGAGCGGTGAACTAGTGCGATACGAGGAGGGGCTCTGGCGTGGCCCCGAGAACCAAGTTGTGGCGGCATTCCAAAGCTGTAGGCCATTCTTTGTGAGGGTCCGGATTGATCGGTTCCGGGCGAGGCGGGATCCCGATTAGGCTGTGGCATTCCGAGATAGCCCTGACCATGAGAAGACATTCCGTGCGATTTTGCCCCCACCGATTTGTGCCGTCGGGCTGCATGGATCCGGTGGTGCGTGGTTGGGGAGGCTGGGTGACCCGAAAATCGAGGAGCATGGGTTACGGTAGTGGCACCGTAGGAGGTGGGTGGCGGCATCTGGTGTAATCGGGCGGCGAGAGTGGGGTTGGCATCCTCGTCTTCTTCCACGGTGAAGGTGCCATCGGGATTGAGGCGCGGCCAAACCGTGACTCTTAATAGCCTCCATAAGGCTATTTAGCCGTGCTTCTGTCGTAACCTCATACGTTACGCTAAGCGATTCCCTTTGTTGCTCTGTGCGAGGGGTCCGGGAGGCGGAGTGATGTTATCCCCATCATTACCGGGCGATGCGGACATTACGAAACCCGGAGTCGGAACAAACGGTGAAGGCGACGATGCGCTTGACTCTTCCCAGCGATCAAACGGTGACCGGTGCCGAAACCAAGCTTTGTGCGGAGGCTGCGGAAAGGACATGAAAGGTTCGAGATGTGCAGGAATGGAAGGAGGGTAGGTGTTTGGGCTTTAGGCTCATGCGACATGCGATTATTTGTTCACGTTTACTTAAAACATGTTTTATTAACCTAATCGGTTGGAAAAGATTGCTCTTCTTTTCGCAAACTACTCGATTCTGGATCGGTGGGCCCCGTCACTACGTCTATAAGCCCCTCGTATTCCACAGTATATCGACCTCCCGGGGTGGGACGGCCCGGGCGAGGTCCTATAGGGCAAGCGGGTCCCACCGACCGAAAGAAAACGATCCTAAAAGTCGGCGGGTAATCGAGTCTTAACGAGCATTCGATGTAAATTACGAGACAAAGGCGACGTCGAAAGTCAAGATCATGTCAGGGCTCGACGAAAAGTCGGCATGATTTGGGACCGATAAGCGTCCACAATTGATCTTGACTTGTCGTCGGTTAAGCCGTAATTAGGCATGGAATATTCATTAATCCTTGATGACTCGGTGTCAATCTTTGGGAGTCGGTGTATAATTTGTGCCGATCGGGCCGAAGTCAAGGCGCCGGTCAATATCTTGGTCAAAGTCTGCGGCGGAAAACCGGCGAGAACTTCGGCGATAAGGGTCCGAAAGATATTGAGTCGGTATGCCGACAAAGGCTTGAAAGGAAAGGTCTATACACGGACGGGGGGCATGACACGGAACCGGACTAAAAACCAACGGGTCTCGGACAAAGTGTGTCACGGACAAGTGCATGGTCGACACGAGGCTCCATGGGATGTTTGGGTAGTCCTGTGCTCATCCGAGAGGCGTAATAAGACCAAACGGACCGCGACAAGGATTTCCCGGGTTAAGGACGTAGTGTGCGGTGTACGGTCACGTGCGCGTAGTGTGCAAGCGAGTCTATATTCTTTTCTGAGTAAAATAGAGATTTTTTTTTATGTATCTTAAAAATATGATGCATGATTTTTTTTTTTTGAGAATTTTCTTCCTTCTTCTTTTTTTTGAAAATCTTTTTTTTTTGATTTTTTTTATGAGCGCATAAGCACGTAAGCACGGAAATTCCGACAGTTAGGGACATTATTCCGACAGTCAAAATTTTGACTTTCTCCGAGGCGGCCAAAACAACATGAAAACTGTGCAAAAATCAACACACACACAAAAATGATTTTCGGCGGGACGGAAGCTTGACCCTCAAAAGCTTTTTTTTTGAAAACGGTGATACCGGTACGTGGGATTGTTAGACCACAATTTATCCCCGACTCGTGTTAGGAGGCGATAACGGGAAATTTAGTGGTTTCCACCAATATACCAAATACCATTTTTTTTTTAGAAAGCTTTATCCCCAGCAGAGTCGCCACTGTGATGAATGTGTGTATCCGAAAATTTTCCCATTTTTGTGTTTAAAAAAATCAACGAAAAACGGAGTCGCCACACCATTTTAATTTTGAGGGCCAAAACTTTGAAAAAAGCCCGAGATCAGAGATTTAGGTTCGGAGGTCATGTTACGCGTCGGGAAGGACGTTAGTGTGCACCCGACGCGCCTCGTAAAACGAGTCTTCCAAGCTGAAAATCATTTGTGTGTGTGTGTGTGTGTGTGTTTTGGCCAAAATAAGTTGAAACTCAGAAAAGTAAAAATTGGGATATCTTTTTAAGACTTTAAACTGATCCCATGATTTTTTGGAAGATTTTTGGATTGAGATTTGGTACTCAAAAGACCTTTTGAAGTTGAGAGCCATTTCTGCCAGAATGAAAAAGGCAGTGGACCTTTGATTTTGAAAGGGATTCAAGGGTCTGAAAACTTCATAATCTGGATAAACTCAGAGAATGAAAGTTGTTCTAGACACCTTAAATAAGGTTTTTGCGAAGGAATTTTCCATTTTGGAGAAGATTTGAGGGGTCAAAACCTTCTGGAAATCTCAGATATGAGATCTGGATACCCAGAAGCTGATGAACTAGCCTCTGAAAGAAAATTTGAAAAGAGGAGTTTTACTCACCCAAAAAATAAAATAAAAATATGTCTGGAAAGCTCTGGATGTTGGCTACAAAAAGTGTTTTGTAGTCAACACCAAATTCCAAGTTCATCTGTGTCCAAAAATTAAGACCATGGACTGAGGTCTGAGAAAATTGCTACTGGACAGCAACTTCTCAAGAAAGAAAATATGATTTTAAGGGGGGTTTTGCATCCATGCTTGTCCCCATTTCCCTAGGTTTTGGTTAGTGATCACTAGACATTTTAGTGGTGAATCAACTATACCAAACCATCCTTGGGGTACATTAGGACTAAGCATTTCATTTGCTTGGGAAGGCGAATTTTATCCTTTGAAATCAAGATTTTATGCTTGAAAATGGTTTTTAGGGTTTTGAAAATGAGTTTTCTTTACAAGAAAGTAAGAAAGCTTAAAAATAATGTTGATCTTTGTAGAAGATCATCCATGGAGATGGTCTTCCATGGTGATCTTCTTAGATCTAGAGCAAGAAGATGAAAGAACTACATTTTGTAGTTTGAAGATGCATGCATGGATGAGATTTAGGGTTAGGAAGAGGAGGTTTTACCAATCTTCCTTGTGTTCTTGAGTGTTTGGCTTGAGTGTATGAGTGTTTAGGGCTTTAATATGAGAGTGAGTGGATGAGTATGAGTTGGGAAAGATTGGAGAGAAAAAGGTGACAATTCAAGTGAATTCTCACTGTTTTCTCTCTATATTTCGCCAGAGGTTCGGTGCAAATGTGTTTTTCCTCCTTATTTTTGTATTTGGAGGGCTCAATTTATAGCCCTCCTGAAAATGCAAACTCATCCGCGCGGATGGATCCGAGCGGCGTGCCTTTGTTCATTAAATGCGGCTTGACTTTGGACAAGAAGAATATTTCTTTTCAAAATTCAAATTAACGGCCGGTTTTGTGTTTCCGGCCATTGCCATTTTTGGTTTTCTTCTTTTGTTTTGCTTTTTGAGATTCTTTTTAAGGTTTAACCTTAAATAACAATGCCCATTTTACCCTCACTTTGTTAGAAATGTTAGGATAGTTAGGAATTGTTAGAAATGTTATAACTTTCGTTAATTTTCTAACGAAAATTCTAACAAGCTCAAATTGGAGCACTTACAGTAGCCCCTCGGCGACGGCGCTTTCGAAGGAAGCGGGGTCGTCGATAAGAGTAAGGCTCCATATTTGGCAGGATGATCGAGTGATCAGGTGGCTGAACCTAGCGATAGGCTACCTACGTATCCAGAATGGGAATCAAGCCAGTCGTAGTTCGGGTCTTTGACCCTGGAGATGATGGCGTTTTAGGTACCTCGAGTAATTATGGCATTGGTAGCCCATTTTGATTTAGAGCTACATCAAATGGACGTGAAGACGGCTTTCCTTAATGGGGATCTAGAGGAAGAGGTTTATATGAAACAACCAGAAGGATTCTCCTCTAGTGGTGGTGAGCATTTGGTGTGTAAGATTAATAAATCTATATATGGACTGAAACAAGCTTCCCGCCAATGGTATAGGAAATTCCATAACGTCATCACTTCATTTGGATTTGAAGAGAACGTTATGGATCAATGCATATACCTCAAGGTTAGTGGGAGCAAGATTTGTTTCCTTGTGTTTGTTGGGTTTCGAGGGTCCATGCGCAGCGGAATAATGCAAATAACTCGAATACCCAAAGCCCTAGAATCCGTTCTAGATGAATAATTAAGAAGTATGAATTAGGGTTACCAACCTTGAATGCCTTTGTCGTTGATATACGTGCTCCAACTCCAAATTGAAGAATTGGCAAGTCTTCAATATACGATCCTTGAATCACGAACAAATGATCTTGAGAAGCGAAGATCCTCTACGAGTATCCACGCGATGAACGAACCCTAGAACTCTTTCTAGGAGGATTGCTAGATCCCTTGATTGAAACCTTTTCAATCTATGATGAATTGTGAAATTGGTGTGATGTTTTTCAATTCACAATTGAAAAAACTCTCTATTTTTGTCTTTCTCAAAGCTCAAAAACGGAACTGGCTGCTAGGGTTGTAGAAGGATACTATTTATACTCAATAAATATATGCCCTATTAAAACCCTTGGGAAAAAAACGGTTTCAGCATCAGCGGGCATGGGCGGTCGCCCATCAGGATATGGGCGGTCGCCCATGTGTCCAGAGCTTGAATCCTTTCTCCGAAACCCCATATGGGCGGTCGCTCATCAGGACATGGGCGGTCGCCCATGTGTCCAGAGTTTTAATCCCTTTATTCGAAAACCATCGTGGGCGGTCGCCCATAAGGGCAAGGGCGGTCGCCCATGTGGACAGTCTCTAATGCCCGGTTTTCAAATAACATGGGCGGTCGCCCATAGAACCTTGGGCGGTCGGCCAACACACCAGAGATCCATAATTCCATTTTTGACAATTCGTTCGATGCGTGTGACCCCATAGGACTATATTATGTTGGCAATGAGTTCGATCATATCGATCCTCATAAGACATGAGCGGACTCTAGCAAGCCATCATGCCTACCCAAATAATATAATATCATGTTCGTTTTTCCTACATAGAACATATCATAATCCCATTGTCACACGATGTTATATTGAACATGAGTTATGGTCCACGTCAACTCATATTGTTCAATGTTTTCTCGTTACTAAGTAAATTGATTAATCGAATGACATTAATAATATTAATTCATTCGGGCATGGCCATGCACTACATCAATCTTACTCACGAGTGGCCAAGCAAACATCTCTCTTTACGAGGGACAATTTCCATCTTGACTTATCATTCTTCCCAACAAGAATCATACCATGCCAATGATAGCCCTTATTGTCATCCGGTTAAAGACAACGTTAAACTATATCAAACATGATATTCATCGAGTGGAAGACGATGATAATCTCAGGTCAAAGGATATCAATGATATGACTATATGAGATCTAATTATGACATTTGACCATGACATAGATCTCATAATGGGTCAAGTCCAGTACCTTGTTCTCTAACAAGTACCCATGAATCTAATGTGCATCTCTATGCATATAATCATCACATGATTATCCATTAGACTTCATACTAGTGCTTCATAAGTACTAGGGACACAATTATTAATGTAAACATGCAAACACATATAATAATCAAAGAAACAATCTCATATATAAATGAACAATGACATTACATAAAGGTCTATCTCTATAGGCCTAGGGCACTAACACCTACAGTCTCCCACTTGCACTAGGCCCAATCATTCATGTATCTTATACCCATGGACCTAACATGACCATCATGTTTAGCTTGTGGTAAAGGCTTGGTGAGAGGGTCTGAAATATTGTCATCCGTTGGTACCTTGCATATCTTGACATCCTCCCTTTCACAGATTTCTCGTATGAGGTGAAAACGTCTCAAAATGTGTTTGGATCGCTGATGTGACCTTGGTTCTTTTGCTTGGGCAATAGCACCATTATTGTCACAGAACAGCTCTATCGGGTTAGTGATACTCGGAACGACTTCTAAGTCACTAACGAACTTCTTGATCCAAACCGCCTCCTTAGCCGCATCCGATCTTTGCTATGTATTCGGCTTCCGTTGTAGAATCGGCAACGGTGCTTCGCTTGGAACTCTTCCAACAAACGGCACCTCCATTTAGCATAAAAACAAAACCGGGCGATCTAAAGTCATCTTTGTCGGTTTGGAAGCTTGCATCTGTGTAACCCTTTACAACCGAGATCATCTTCCATTCCTCCAAATACCAAGAATACATCCTTAGTCCTTCTCAAGTACTTAAGGATATTCTTGACAACTATCCGATGGTTCTCACCGGGATCGGGCGGTATCTACTCGTTGCGCTTAGAGCATACGAGACATCGGGTCTAGTACACAACATGGCATACATGATAGATCCAATTGCCGAAGCATATGGAATATCACTCATCCTCTTTCGCTCATCATTTGTCTTAGGACAATGAGTCTTGATAAGAGTAATGCCATGTCCCATTGGCAAGTTCCCTCTCTTAGAATTTTCCATGCGGAATCTTCTAAGGACCTTGTCAATATATGTACTACGACTCAAACCAATCATCCTTCTTGATCTATCTCTATAGATCTTGATACCAAGGATATAAGCCGCTTCACCCATATCTTTCATTGAAAAACATTTTCCTAACCAAGACTTAACGAGTCTCAAGTGCGGGAACATTGTTTCCAATGAGCAAGATGTCATCGACATATAGCACCGAAATAGGACTATGCTCCCACTTATTTTCTTGTATACACAAGGCTCATCTTCGTTTTTGATGAAGCCAAACTCTTTGACTCGATTCATCAAAACGTAGATTCGGCTTCAGGAAGCTTGCTTGATCCATAAATGGATCTCGCAACTTACACACTTTGTTAGAATTCTTTGGATCGACAAATCCTTCAGTGTATCATGTATACATCCTCAAGTAGGTTTCCGTTAAGAAACGCTGTTTTGACGTCCATTTGCCATATCTCATAGTCGTAATATGCGGCTATGGCAATTAAGATTCTAATAGACTTAAGCATTGCTACGGGCGAAAAGGTTTCATCATAGTCAACGCCATGAATGCGCCTATACCCCTTAGCAACTAGCCTAGCCTTATAAGTATGTACCTTCCCATCCATGTCAGTTTTCTTTTTGAAAACCCACTTGCACCCTATGGTTTTACACCTTCGGGTGGATCAATCAAGTTCCAAACTTGATTATCGTACATGGATTTGATCTCGGATTCCATGGCTCCTAGCCACTTGTCCGAATCAGGAGTGGACATCGCCTCTTGATAGGAAGTAGGTTCATCATTCTCAATGATTTCTACTTCATTACTTTCCGTCATGAGAAATCCATATCTCTCAGGTTCGGATCGTATCCTATCCGATCTGCGAAGAACTTGTGTATCTTGAACCGGTTCCACAACAGCTTGTGAACTTGGTTCCGTCTCTACTATCGGTTCCTTGTCATTTTCGGGTTCTTGAATTTCTTCAAGATCAATTTTACTCCCACTAGTTTCTTTAGAGAGAAACTCTTTCTCTAGAAAGACACCATTTCGAGCAACAAACACTTTGTTCTCGGATTGGTTGTAAAATAGATATCCTTTCGTTTCCTTAGGATACCCAACGAAAATGCATTTATCGGATTTAGGTGCAAGTTTATGTTCGAAACTAATTTCTTTACATAAGCCTCACAACCCCAAATCTTCATGAAAGATAAGCTAGGCTTTCTTCCATACCACATCTCATGTGGGGTTTTAGGAGCCGATTTAGTAGGGACCTTATTAAGCATGAAAGCAATGTTTCCGGTGCATGTCCCCAAAAAGAAATAGGAAGGTTAACTTGACTCATCATCGATCGAACCATATCTAATAGAGTTCGATTTCTCCTCTCGGATACACCATTCCATTGTGGTGTTCGGGTGGAGTAAGTTCTGAAACAATTCCACAACTTTTCAGATGATCGTCAAATTCTTGGCTTAAGTATTCACCACCTCGATCGGATCGAATGGTTTTAATAGTTTTGCCAAGTTGATTTTGTACCTCATTTTGAAATATTCTGAATATCTCAAATGCTTCACTTTTATACTTCATCAGATAGACATAGCCATATCTGGAGAAGTCATCAGTGAACGTTATGAAATCGAAATCCTCCCCTAGCAATGCTATTCATTGGTCCACACACATCAGTATGTATGAGAGCCAATAAATCACTAGCCCTTTCACTACTCTTAGTAAAAGGAGCTTTAGTCATCTTGCCCAATAAACAAGACTCGCAAACATCATATGATTCATAATCATATGAGTCTAAATATCCATCTTTATGGAGTTTAGATACGCGTTTCTCGTTTATGTGACCAAGACGGCAATGCCATTTGTATGTGTTGTTCACATCATTTGGTTTAGATTTCTTACTAACATGATAAACATTCTCAACATTACTTTCAACATCTAAGACATAAAGGCCATTAAAAGAATGAGCAACACAATAAAGCATGTCATTCAAATAAATTGAAAATTTCTTATTCGCAATAAGAAAATTATAACCCTCATTGTCTAAACATGAAATAGAAATAATGTTTACGCTCAAATCCGGAACATAATAACAGCTTATTTAAAACTAAAATTAATCCGCTAGGTAAAGTGACTTCGTAAGTCCCTACGGCCAATGCAGCAACTCTTGCTCCATTTCCAACTCGCAGATCTACTTCACCCTCTTTGAGCGACCTTCTATTCTTAAGTCCCTGCACATTTAGACAAATGTGAGATCCACATCCGGTATCTAATACCCAAGAACTAGAAGTAGAAAGTAGAACATCTATCATATAGATACCTGAAGTCGTGGCAATCACATTGCCCTTCTTCTTGACCCTTCTGATAAGCTTTGCGATTACGCTTCCAATGCCCAGTTTCATTGCAATGGTAGCATACCGCATCCTTTTGGGATTTGGGTTGAGGCTTCTCAACAACGGCAACCTTTGCCTCCGGTTTAGCAACTTTTGCTTTAACCTTGTTTTTCTTGAACCCTTTTCCTTTGTTCACCATCAACACTTGATTGGTTTTCTTGGTAATATTGTTCTCCGCATTCTTTAGCATCCCATGCAATTCAGACAGAGATTTATTCATCCCATTCATGCTATAATTCGAACGAGGCTGATTATAACTTTCGGGGAGTGAATGCAATATCATATCCGTAGCCGGCTCCAAGCTGGATAGGATATCCAAGCCTCTCAAGGTGCTCGAGGTGACCACTTCATTTTCAACACATGAGGCCCAGACGGGTTGTCCTTCAATCATCTTGCATGAATGAAGAGCCTTCATAGTGTCAAACCTTTCCTGACGTGCTTGCAACTGGAACATTTCCTTTAAATGATTTCCCAAATCATAAGCTTCCATGTGTACAAGGTCCTTCTGAAGGGCCTTACACATAAGTAGCCAAGATCGTGCAACCAACATCTATAGAATCATCAACATGTTTCTTATGTTGGTCCCTTTCACTTTAGGTGCATTAGCGGCGAGCTCGGGTGGAATGGGTCCATCGAGAATGTACAACTTCCTTTCTGTTTGAGAACAATTCTCAAACAGCGGATCCAATCCACATAGTTGTTGCCATTCTCTTCTAACTTGTCCTTCTCAAGGACCGATCGCGATGACAAATTCTGATTAGTGTTAGCAGCCATTGATCTACAAAGATATGCAACAAGATATAAACATATATAAGCACCAATTTCATTTAAGAGATTAAATAATGTATTTCACAAATACTCCCACTAAATTATATAACCTTTATATACAAACATGCATAATATAATTTAATAGGCTAAGACCCAACTTTAATTTAATTTCAAGTCGGCTATGGCACGACTGCTCAAAATTAAACTAAAAAGGTAGATAACATTTATCAATCATATCAACATATGACTCTTAGATCTTTTATGAGATTATAGACATCATATGTCACATGTTTCAATCTCATCTTATGCCTTAGGCCCAAAACTGTTTTGATAGCCTTATTGAGTTCAACCATTTTAAACGTATAGCAATCACTATTTGCTCATCTTGATCATACAAAGATAGAATTAATGTACCTCGCTATGGCGAGCCTACATAAAACTACCCGTGTACTCACAAGTGTTTAAAGTGGGTAGCATAAACAAACTCAAAATTTCAAAGAAGGTTCAATTTTTTTCATGTTTATCAATTAACATGGCAAGGTTGATTCATGAAAAACTATATGAGCATAATTATGAACATGGAATGATACAACGCAAATCACATTTGGTCAGTAATTACTAGTACGCGGCCACGTGCTCCAAGGTTATCCCACACTTCCATCGAAGTGCCTGTGGGGAAGGTTTTGGTGTCCAGCCCATATACCAAGTAATACTTCACAAATATCCTAGATTAATCACATTAATCATATTAATGAAATCAACATCCCATAACCTAGATTAATCATATTAATCACATATTTCAATTTCATAATCATGGTATATCACTATATACAATTACTTCACAAGCAATACTCATACAATTTCACATTCCAAATCATATTTATCATGAAAATTCATATAATCACATTACACAATAATCATGATTATCTAACTAAACATCATGAACCTGGCTCTGATACCACTGTTGGGTTTCGAGGGTCCATGCGCAGCGGAATAATGCAAATAACTCGAATACCCAAAGCCCTAGAATCCGTTCTAGATGAATAATTAAGAAGTATGAATTAGGGTTACCAACCTTGAATGCCTTTGTCGTTGATATACGTGCTCCAACTCCAGATTGAAGAATTGGCAAGTCTTCAATATACGATCCTTGAATCACGAACAAATGATCTTGAGAAGCGAAGATCCTCTACGAGTATCCACGCGATGAACGAACCCTAGAACTCTTTCTAGGAGGATTGCTAGATCCCTTGATTGAAACCTTTTCAATCTATGATGAATTGTGGAATTGGTGTGATGTTTTTCAATTCACAATTGAAAAAACTCTCTATTTTTGTCTTTCTCAAAGCTCAAAAACGGAACTGGCTGCTAGGGTTGTAGAAGGATACTATTTATACTCAATAAATATATGCCCTATTAAAACCCTTGGGAAAAAAACGGTTTCAGCATCAGCGGGCATGGGCGGTCGCCCATCAGGATATGGGCGGTCGCCCATGTGTCCAGAGCTTGAATCCTTTCTCCGAAACCCCATATGGGCGGTCGCTCATCAGGACATGGGCGGTCGCCCATGTGTCCAGAGTTTTAATCCCTTTATTCGAAAACCATCGTGGGCGGTCGCCCATAAGGGCAAGGGCGGTCGCCCATGTGGACAGTCTCTAATGCCCGGTTTTCAAATAACATGGGCGGTCGCCCATAGAACCTTGGGCGGTCGGCCAACACACCAGAGATCCATAATTCCATTTTTGACAATTCGTTCGATGCGTGTGACCCCATAGGACTATATTATGTTGGCAATGAGTTCGATCACATCGATCCTCATAAGACATGAGCGGACTCTAGCAAGCCATCATGCCTACCCAAATAATATAATATCATGTTCGTTTTTCCTACATAGAACATATCATAATCCCATTGTCACACGATGTTATATTGAACATGAGTCATGGTCCACGTCAACTCATATTGTTCAATGCTTTCTCGTTACTAAGTAAATTGATTAATCGAATGACATTAATCATATTAATTCATTCGGGCATGGCCATGCACTACATCAATCTTACTCACGAGTGGCCAAGCAAACATCTCTCTTTACGAGGGACAATTTCCATCTTGACTTATCATTCTTCCCAACAAGAATCATACCATGCCAATGATAGCCCTTATTGTCATCCGGTTAAAGACAACGTTAAACTATATCAAACATGATATTCATCGAGTGGAAGACGATGATAATCTCAGGTCAAAGGATATCAATGATATGACTATATGAGATCTAATTATGACATTTGACCATGACATAGATCTCATAATGGGTCAAGTCCAGTACCTTGTTCTCTAACAAGTACCCATGAATCTAATGTGCATCTCTATACATATAATCATCACATGATTATCCATTAGACTTCATACTAGTGCTTCATAAGTACTAGGGACACAATTATTAATGTAAACATGCAAACACATATAATAATCAAAGAAACAATCTCATATATAAATGAACAATGACATTACATAAAGGTCTATCTCTATAGGCCTAGGGCACTAACACCTACAATATGTGGATGATATTTTGCTTGCAACCAATGATAAAGGATTGCTATACGATGTGAAACAATTTCTCTCGAAAAACTTTGATATGAAGGATATGGGAGAGGCATCTTATGTCATTGGCATTAAGATCCATAGAGACAGATCTCGAGGCATATTGGGTTTGTCTCAAGAGACCTATATCAACAAAGTTTTAGAGAGATTTCGGATGAAGGATTGTTCACCTAGTGTAGCACCCATTGTGAAGGGTGACAAGTTTAGCCTGGACCAGTGCCCCAAGAATGAGCTCGAAAAGGAACAAATGAAAGACATTCCATATGCTTCACATTGGAAGCCTTATGTATGCTCGTGTTTGCACCGCACTTGACATTGCATTTGTTGTTGGGATGCTTGGGAGATATCGTAGTAACCCAGAATTGACCACTGAGAGTCAGCAAAGAAGGTCATGAGATACCTTCAAGGAACGAAGGGTTACATGCCTGGGCGTATAGACGGACCGATAATTTGGAGGTGATTGGCTACTCCGATTCAGATTTATTTGGCCGTGTTGACTCTCACAAATCAACATCTGCGTATGTTTTCATGTTAGCCAGTGGAGCTATATCTTGGAGAAGCATGAAGCAGTCCTTGACTGCTACTTCCACTATGGAGGCCGAGTTCGTGTCGTGTTTTGAGGCTACCTCACACGGTGTGTGGTTGAAGAGTTTCATGTCCGGGCTTAGAATCATTGATTCAGTTTCTAGGCCATTGAAATTGTATTGTGACAACTCACCATTGTTTTTATGGCTAAGAACAATAAAAGTGGTAGTCGAAGTAAGCATATCGACATTAAGTACTTAGCCATTAGAGAACGTGTTAAGGAAAAGAAAGTGGTCATTGAGCACGTTAGCACTAAGTTGATGATTGCCGATCCTTTGACTAAAGGCATGCCACCAAAGGGGTTTAAGGATCATGTAGTTAGAATGGGACTTGGTTCCATTATGTAAATCTTCATTGTACGTACATTTATTATTTTGATGAAATTCTTACTTTAGTTGATGTTTCTCATTCAGTTGTGCACATTCATTTCGAGAAAATATCATTAAGTTCGGACCTTGAATAAACATAGGGTTTATTCATTAAGTTATTTGGGTTAGTTTTTGAGGTACTAAATGTATTGTAATTCATGGAAGATAATACTCATAGTAGGAGGACCTATCGCCATGATTCATGCATTTTGTCCCTCATTGAGATATATGGTGGAGTTTGTGGACCAAGTGGGAGAATGTTGGATTTTTCCCTTTAATGGTCCACATTGTAGATGGAGCAACCGCCGGCAACCGCTCCGTAACCACCCATCATCTTTAGCCACATACATGAACGTGGTAACCGTCAATAAACTGCCCATGTTCAGTAACTTCTCTTTGATGGAGAGAGACTACAAATAAAAGCATTTTGGAGGTCCCTAAATTCACTCATTCTCACATAAGGAATACACACCATCAGTAAAGGGAGAGAGCAAGAATTTAGAAGTCTTCCAAGTCTCCGTCGGTGCAATTCCGACTTCGTTCCGATTGCGATTCCGGCGCAATGGCAGGAGGTATGTCGATCTAATCTTCCGCTGCAGATTACATTATGTGTTCTTTAGGATTTTGAACATGTTAGTGTAATTAAATCTTACAGGGAGACGTTCGCCGGAGTTTGGGAGGGAGACGGTCGCCGGAGAGGGAGGGAAGGGGTTCGCCAGAGTTGGGAGGAGAGGGTGTCGCCGGATTAATAGATCTGTTGAGGAGGGACACGTTCGTCGGAGTTTGGGAGAGAGGCGGTCGCCGGAGAGGGAGGGAAGGGATTCGCCGAAGTTGGGGAGGAGAGGGTGTCGCCGGAGTTGTCGAAGCATGGTTGAGGGGAGGGGTGGTCGGAGGTGTGGAGGAAGGGAAGAGGGAGGCCAGAGGCGGGAGGGGTTGTCGGACGGTGAGGGGAGGGAGTAGAGAGAGAAAGTGTGTGTGTGTGTGTGTGTGTGTGTGTGAGTATGGAATTCGCTGGAATTGAGGGGGACGGTCGTCGGAGTTGAGGGATCGACGCCGAAAGTTGTGGAGGGAAGGGGTGGTGACGGGAGAGAGGGAGTAGAGAGAGAAAATGTGTGTGTGTGAGAGAGTGTGTATGTGTGTTTGGGACAGAGTGGGTGGGTGGGGAGGGGATATAATTATATCATTTAAATTAAGTGAGGGATTATATGATAGGACAAAATATTTTTTAGAATTAGAAAGTAGATTAAGAAATAGGTTGTGTTAGGATGTAGATTAGATATTATTAAGAGTCTATGACTATGACGTAATTTTCTCTTAATTTTACAAGTTTTCAACTAATTATATACACTCTTCGTTCCCAAATGATCTTTTAATTTTTTTTTTTTGTTAACACAAATATTTTAATACAAATTTAATACTTGTTACTGATACATGATTATAAATCATATCAATAACAATTTTAAATTTTCATTCGGATAGTTTAATCAATGTAAAATTATTACTCAAATCAAAATATCTTTGCATTAAAAACAAAAAATCAGAAAAATCATTTTGTAACTGAGGAAGTAGTTCTTTTTAACGAATAATATAGTTTTCAATAAGTGATGTAGTTTAGTTAATACTACATCTGTCCAAATATAAATGATCAGAAATTTTTTTAATTTATTTTAAAGTTGGAAAGAAGGGAGTAAAACTTTTGAAAAATGTTTTTTTTTTGACATTATTTACTTGTAGAATACTCCCTCCGTCTCATTTGAAGCTTCACCTTTTATCCAAATGGGTGTCTCATTAAAAGCTTCATCTTTTTTAAAATGGTAAAAAATATGGGTCCCACTGTCAACTCCACTCACTTCTTCCTCTCACATATTTTAATTGTGGAATCTACTTGTCATACCTACTAACTTTTCCTCCTCACATATTTAAATTAAGGATCCCATTTGTCATATCCACTCACTTCTTTTCTTAATTTGTGTGCCTCACCAAAATGGTGAAGTTTCAAATGGGGTGGAGGGAATATATAAATAGTCTTTAGTTGAATGTGCTATCTATATCTATACTATATTAAAAGAAAGCAAGTGGTAAATTTTTTAACAATAAAGGGCAAATTTGACATTTCTCATCCTTTGAATAAAACAAATACTCTCTCCGTCCCACGTTAGTTGAGACTTCTTTTCCTTTTGGGCCGTCCCACGTTAGTTGAGACTGCCCAAAATAGCAAAAATTTTAATATTTTATATTCACCCTACCCCACCCACTCATTCTCTCTCTTCATTTTCCACCATACAATTTATTCAACCAACCTACTATTAACTCCACTCATTCTCTCTCTTCATTTTCTACCACACATTTTCATTATCTTATTCATTTTCCTTAATTGGTGTGCCCAAAAAGTTAGTCTCAACTAACGTGAGACGGAGGGAGTACTTCACAATTCCCATGGCTTTTTCATTTATTTTTTAAAGTTGCTTTCCCCCTCAAAAGTGTCAACATCAAAGGGCAAAATAGTTCACACATTGTTTCATTAAGGGCAACCCAGTCTTCCAACTTTAGGATATGGTTGTAATATTTATAAAATCTTAAGACTTTTACAAAAAACATTTTTTAGCTCTTTTAACAAAGTTTTATTTCAAGACTTAAAAAAAAGATTTATTTTATAAATATATTTCAAATTTGACCTATAAATATTAAAAATTCATAAATTATTACTTTATTTATTTTATCCAAAGAAGTACTTCAAATAGATGTTGTATTACTATTCCTATATTCAAGTTAAAAAAATTATAAGTTAATAATTTATTTATTTTAGGTTTATTTTAAAAAACATTTTGTTTTAAGTTGTTTAAATTATTTTTTATTTTTTGAAATAATAATATTTAGTCAATCTAAAAATTATTATTACCAAAAAATATCAATTTAGTGTTTTTTTAATAATTATTAAGTGTAAATTATACAATATATATATATATATATATATATATATATATATATATATATATATATATTGAGATGAGTATATGTTTCTTTTAAAAAATACAAGATGAGTATACCACATGATTTATTTTTACTTTATCCCATGTTAGGAGGCGAGGAGATGAGTATTAATTGTGTACGAATTTTATTTTAAAAATATGCCAAAAAATACGGCATGAAAAAAGTGGAATATAAATATTGTGTATTTTTTATATAACCTGTATTATATCTATCATAGTCAAAATTACATACGTAAAAGTATAGGAAAAATATACTAAATATATATAGGTAAATTATGAATATTAATTATACATTTACCTAATGTTTTAGAAGTATAATATATTTATAAAAATATGCCTTAACTCTCACGTGAAAAGAAAGAAAGAAAAAAATCAAACGTGGATGTAAAAAAATAACAATCTTTATTGTTTTTCTAAAAAATGAAAATTAATTATACATTTTGGGACGGAGGAAATAGTACTACTATATTAATCTATATACATAAATCTTAAAATATTATATAACAATAACATTAATGAAATATGTAAAAATCAAACGTGGATGCAGAAATTGAATACGGCTCAAGAACAAAATAACTTATCAAAAATTGAAATTGATGATACTTGAAAGTTTCATGTAATTTTTTTGTTTGGAGAATTACTAGAGTCCAGAGTTCCGAATTGCAGTTGAAGAGAAAGATTGGGAGACTTAGAACTAGGATAGATTACGTTTTTTCAATCGATGGCGAAAACTAAGTGACACTGTGAGCAAATTACTTTCCTTAATCACTTGTTTCTTAACTAAAATTACACACATATCACGTTCAAAACACAATAACTATGTTTCACATCAAAAATATGGGTTTAATTCCATAGCAATGAAAAACGGACGCCAAACGTGAGTATTATTGAATAGAACGGAAATTTACGTATAAAACGCGTTTTGTACAAACTAACTATGCTTTAAATATAGATTTATTTTAGTGATCTTCAATCTGATATTTGTACCGATAATATAGTTTTCAAATAAGTGTTTTACAATGTATACAAACATCTCTATTTTTTGTTGTATTTATATAAATTTTCGTCTTTCTTGTTTTAGTAGATGTCCGTGCATCGCACGGGAGTATCACTAGTACTATTTATTTAGAACAAGTAAAACAATTCCCAAATTTATTACGAGATGGAAAAGATATGCTCTTCTTATTACTAGTTTAATTTGTTCTTATTTTATGATTAATTAAATGTTGATGGAGTTGGTATTTCGTTATCTGAGAAGTCGTTATCTCTCTCACGCTAAATGCTTACTCAGACCACGCGAAAGGCCAAGCCATTAGCTGTTAGGACACGTAAGCTCTCCGCAATAGTGATGTTCCAAAGATAATTTTCATCTACGCTAAAAAAAAAAAAAAAAAAAAAAAAAAGATTTTCAACTTTTTTTAAAATCTTTTTAAGATTTGAAAGATAATTAATCTTGTTATACGAACAACTATGTTTTAAGGATTAAAATCACTAATACCTTACTCAATGGATCAGCAGCTAGTCTAGAGTTGTTTTAGCGTAACCAAAGCCTTCCGATTTTTTGCACGGGTAATAAAAAAATTTTAGCACTATGAAAATTATAAAGCTATTTTTTTTGTTTCAAAATAAATTTTTATTTTTAATAATTTATTTGTTGTTAATAATATGTCCATAAAGGGTGACAAAGATGCGATGATTTATTAATTTTAGTCAAGAAAACTTTTTACATGAAGTTGGTAATACTCCATCCATCTCATCTGAAAATGTATGAAATTGGTTTTATACATAAATTAATGAAAGTGTGTAATTAATTAACTGATTTAAGTACTCCCTCCGTCCCAATAAGTGCTTCACCCTTTTGGGTGGGCACGCAAATTATGGAAATGAGAGGGAAAAAAAAATGTTGTGAGTGTAATTTGAAAATAGGAAAGAGAATTAGTGGAGGGAATAGTAAATTTGAAAAGTGTTGTGAGTGTAATAGTGAATTAGGAGAGAGAATGAGTGGAGAAAATAGTAAAAATTCTTTGCCAAAAAAGAAAAGGTGAAGCTTCTAACGGGACGCCCTTTTGGGTAATTAGTGAAGCTTTTATTGGGACGGAGGGAGTATGAAAAATGAGATAGGAGAGAGAAAGTGAAGTAAGATTATTAAGTAGATAACTATTATAAATATGATAAATGGGTCTCATGAATAAAAAATATTAAAAACTTTTCATTTTGATAGTGTCTTTTTAAATAGAACATCAAAAAAAATTTGTACATTTTCGAGTGGTACGGAGGGATTATATATTAGCGTCTTCTATTTTAGTAACAGTGTTTAAATTAAAGCTTCCTTGTTATCCTTTTAAGCATGCTTACAATTTGGGGCGGTGGAAACTATATGTGCTTCAACAAAGAGGGGATTTTCCTAGAACTTCACCTTATGTGTAGGGTTTGTTTTTTCTATTTTGTCTCACAAAAAGGGTACTACATGTCGACAAAAACAATATGAATTAAATTCAAAATAGGTATGATGAAATCTTGCTTGTTCATTAGTATTAAATACTAAATATTTAATATTATCAAATTAATTGTACCTCTTCGTGTCCTTTAATATTTATCACTAGACATTGTATAACATATCAACAACTATGTCAACCAATCATGCATTTTTCTTTTAAATATTATATTTTTCAGATACATTACACACTAGTATGTATTTGTGCGTGAGACATAGATGAAATTAATTAAAGAATACGGGTAAGTGACGTCAGATGGCGTGCAGTTTGGTCCAGTATAAAGGGTTTTTTGATATTCCTCGGTCCTTAAATATTTGTCCCATTTGACTTTTCAAACATTTTAATTTAGTGATTTTGAAGCTTTAATTTTGATTTTTTTTTATGAACGCTTTGAAAATTATTGATAATATACATCGCCGTTATGTAATACTCCGTCCCTAAATGTTACAAGTTTTGAAAATTTAGTGATTTTGAAGCTTTAATTTTGGAAATGAGACTAACTTTTTGGGACAAAGGAAAAGGAGAAATGGGACAAACATTTAGAGACGGAGGAAGTATATCATTTGTTATGCCATCCTAAAAATAAATGGATCATCAATTTATAAGAGATTTAATCTGAATCGCATATTTTTAAATACAATGATGCAGACATATTACAGAAATAAAAATATTGGCTGCGAGGCTTACCTATACCCCGTGCTAAAGCCGACCTGCGAATAATATTCGTAGAGATGTTTTGGAATGACATTCTTGATAACTCATGAATATATTTATTACTTGACTAATAATTTAAAAAGTTTAATTTAATGGTCATCTCCAATGTAAACTATTGATACATGTATGAACACAAGCTGCAAGCATGCTTCTGTTTCTCCAAAAACATCCCCCCAATTAACCTTGATCCATCGTTGACCATTTGACCATCTCTCTCAACTACCATTCTAGGTCTTCTTCCCCTCTCCCTCACCCTTCATTATCTCTACATAAATAAATTTGAACATGGAGATGAATTCCATAAATATGATCGAAAACTCGAGAGATATAGTGTGGGGTGGCGATGGGGCGCCGGATGTACAAGGTAGTAAGTCCTATACTTGTACTTTCTGCAAGAGAGGCTTCTCTAACGCGCAAGCGTTAGGGGGACACATGAACATCCATAGAAAAGATAGAGCGCGACTAAAAGAATCATCCGATGATCAAACCCTAGTTTATGTGGATAGTACAACGAAGATGACATCCGGTCCACGTTTGGAAGACAATCAACATGAAAAATCTTGTAGCCGAGAAGAAGAAAAAAGTAGCACACTTAAAAGGCTATGGCTATTCCCCGAACATGAGGACGATTGTGCAAGTCCTAGAAAAAAAGATGCCATGGGAGATCAAATGGTGCAGTTGCCTTTGTTTGTGGAAACGCCGCCATCAACAAGTAACTCAACCGAGGGATTATCCAGCAGTACCGGAGATCTAAAGAACAAGGCAGCCAATGATCACACATCACCATCAGGATTGGATCTTGAGCTAAGGTTAGGGATGGATTAATCTTAAGATATCAAGAAAAATGTCTTAGACCCTTTTCATTCTCCACTTTATAGACAGGCATATAACAGAACATAAAACTGTTGTAAAACTGTTGTGTGGTGGCAGATTTGCTATATGCTGCAGAGGACGGTGTAAATAGATGACACTTGCATACATCTTTTGGATATGAGCGGTAGAAATTAAACTGACACCCATAGGCATCTAAACAACTCATGTATCTTTATTTTGTCTCCCATATCCAAAAGAAATAGATGCAATCTCTATCGACACCGATCATTGCAGTGCATCAATGAATTTGCCGCTACAAAAGTTCTAAATTGCTAAACGGAGTTTGAGATCTTTTGAAGAGGTTCTCTTCTCAATCTTTCTACAAAATCTTTTATCGCATTTTATACTAAAGGATATTGTTAAATGCTTTCCAGAAGCAACTATGTTTCGCAAAGGGGCTTATAAGTCCTTTTTTATTAGTTAAGATGATTATTATGAACAACAAGAACGAGACATTCATTCCATTGCATTTCCTTCATTTTCGGATTTCAAATGCGGGATATTTCTGATTAACGACTTACATTTCTCCAAAATCCAATATCTCATGTGTAATTACTCTTGGTACTAATTTTGTGGGTATTGAACCTATGACATTTCATATAATATCGCTCTGGCGTGCAATTACTCTCGATAGCTAGACGTGCTGAAAGTAAAATCAATGTAAGTTCCTGATGACGCCACGTATTTTGGGTCTGAATATAAGGTAGGATATCTGCAGGATATTGTTTGGGTACCTAGAACACAACACAGAAAAGCACCGTTAAGGTCAAAGTTGGATGTTAATTCAACTCAGGCCCTCGAATGTGAGAGTAAGATATCTTAGAGGATATAATAACATGAGAGAATAAGACTTTGAATGCCTTGAGTGTTTGTGTGTTTAGGGTTTAGACAATGTGACTTACAAATGTAATTTGGCACTTACCTTGTCCAAGGGGACAAGGGCTTTTTATTTATAGGTGATGGAGAGCTGCTTGTTGAGGTCAGCGCTGAGTCCATCTTAGTCTTTGACCAGATACACGTGTCCGTATCGAATTGGGTCTGCCAGTAAAGTAAGATTCACTTGCAGAGGGAATGTCGTTGTGTGGACATGAGCCTTGTATTTGGGAGAGTTGACGCGGCGCATTAAATGACATAGTAGGCGCTTGAGCCGCATTCAATGCGATGGGAATAAGCCGGCTACTGTATGTCAGAGCACGTTAGGAAACTTGTTGTATAAGTTTTGGCTTTAATCGGGAGTCTGATGAGATAACCGAGAGTCTGGTATGAGTCTGCAGTCAACATCTTGGGCGCGGTCAATGATATTGACGCGGGCATGGATGAAGCGGTCACAATATCCGCGGTCACCCTTCTAGCGGTCTACATGTCCGCGGTCATCGTGGGGACGGCCTGAGAGGATCGCGGTCTTGACCCTTAAGGTCTATCTGTCTGCGGTCTTGACTCTGCGGTCTAGGGTATGCCACGTCATACTTGGCCTTTGGACCAGACCGAGCTTGGGCCCGGTGTAGTTAGTCCGGGCTCATCAGTGGCCCCTAGCTCCAAGTGAGAGATTATTTATGGTCTGAGCGAGGAGCTATATTTGCTAGGCTCGGTCCTCTGTCAAATCGTTTTTTGCGGTCACCAGTGTTGTGTTTTTTCGCTGGTTTTGTTCTGCCTCCCGTGCAAATTGGCGCAAGTGAGAGGCACGTGTGGAAGCTTGTAGAAGTTCGTTTACGCTGCTTCCTAGTTATGCTGGTGGGCCCCTTAGCAGGTGAAGCGCCAACGCGTGTCAGGTACAAATGATAGGTGTCAACAATCCAAGAGGCGCCATAATTGCCAACAGACAAAAATTCGAAATTCAAAGCGTTGGCGCCGGTTCGTGATTCGAGGGGAATGGTTTGTGGGTTATTTAGTACGGGTCAACCCGTGGGCCTATAAATACGAAACCCCTCTTTCCTCAAACCCTTTTATCACCTTCGAGCCTTCAAACTGTTTAGAGAGAGAAAAATTGGGCTTTCTTCCTTAGCGTTTTCTTCCTCAGATCTTTCTTCTGTAAGTAATTAGTTGTCTTTAATTTCTGTTTCTTCTCTATTTCTACTCCTTAGGATCAATGATGACGACCCGTACTTTCAGTCCCGTCCGTCCCTTAGAGTTGGGTGATGGAAATACTCCGGATACCTTTGTATAAGTACCCAAATCTGGCTCATGCCTTCCGGTTAAGTTTCTTGGCAATTCCCCGAACTTTCATAAAGTTCAGGGGCGATTCGGGAACTTTTCCAAACTTGCCAACGGAGGAAGGACCTGCCAGGAATATTGAATTTGGACAAGACCTCGCTGGAAAGGGCATTCCAGAATCTGCCACCTTGCATGTTTCTAGAAGGGAGGCAGTTAAGGCTCTTAATGTCGTGCGACATATCAAGCCACTCCCATACAGCCTATAAATAGAGGCTTGCTCCTCTCATTTTTGGATCCCTTCCAGCCCCCTTAGCGTCACTCTGCCAAAATACGCCCAGAAACCTCCTCTCTCTCCTCCCATACCCACAACCCATCTAAATCTCATCCCTTTTCCTCTCCCAATCCTCTCTCTATCATATACAATCCAACACCACACACTTCACACACACGTTGAAGTCTCTAAGTTGGATCCACCTGAGCTGAATATTAGTTCCTAAAGCTGATGTTTGAAGGCTCCTATATCTGACTTGATATAGGAGTCGTGGTCTTCGAGGGTAGCGCTCTCTCTCCTTCTCTCTCTCTTTCGTTCTTACCCATGCAAACATATATGGTTTAATCCAACAAATAGTCTTAAATATGACATAATGACTGAGATCTAATCATGGTATATCTATTCTAGTCTCAGATCGTTTAGATCAGTTGCTGTTTTCATATTATTACATGTAATCGAATCATCTTAATATTGTTTTGCATAAGCACTCGAGATGAGTATAGATCCCTTATATCCACACCCTCTCGAAGTTTTCATTATTGATATATATACTCTCTGAGATCCATCTGTGATGTAACTTGACCATATTGTTGCCTTGTTGTGTCTATAAATCTCGTTTGTAAAAAGTCTCTGCAAATGGCTAAAGGTGTCACGCGATGCAACTTGCCATGCAAGTCCTGTGTCACGCGACAACATAAGCCAGTTTGCAGAAACTTTCTTCTTTTAGCTGTAAACTGATCTCAGTCTTTATTTTTAATATCATTTCCCCCACACAAATGATTCATCGGGGATCCTCTCCCAAGGATGAACAAGGGTCCACACGTGGCTTGTTCTAGGGAAGATCCACCGCATGATGATGTGATGTCCCTTTACTTTTTACATAAAAATGCAATCTCTACTTTAAATGTCATTTCCCCCATGTCCCTCTAAGGTTGGATCACTCTCCGAGGATTGTCTAGTAGCCTTTTAAGGCACGAAAGGCATAGGACGAGTATAAAGATCCAATCTTTATACCCCTACCCCCAATCCCCTTTGGTTCTTGGAGCATCCCGTTGTGTGGATCGGTGTAAATACTTCATCTTTACATCGTTTCCGCCACTAAAATGCCATAGTCGTAGTCCCTTTAGAAGCGGATGAATCTTAGTGCCGACATCTCCGATCATCATTTGAGACGAGCATAAATGTCCCTACGAAGCTCAATCGTCTCAAGATGTTGGATTGATGGGCAAAGACTCCTTCTTTTCTAAAGAGTCTCATTCTTAGACTATAAAAGGTGTCCCTCTCTCGATCACATATGACCAAGTCCCCAAAGAACGTTGGTTTAAGATACACCAACACTTTTACGCCTACTATGGTTTATTATTCCAACGGGAGGGTAAAAAGGTCACATAATGATGATCACAAGTCCAAGATGAGCATGGGATCAAAATCCAGAACACATCAAATCCAAGGAATCCCGAGCTATAACCTTCTTATATGGTTTATATGTCCGGCAGATAACTTGGAACATTCCCTCCCTTTTTCAAATCACACACACACACACACGAGCGCACAAATAAGCACAAACTTCGGATCTAGGAAGATTTGCTTTTGCAAGGCTCCTTGGGTGAACGCGATCCGTTCTTTCCAAGGAGTAACTTAACCTCCGGACCCTTATCCTTTTTTTCAAAGTTTTGAGGAAATCAAAATGGCGTGACGACTCCGTTTTTCAATAAAACCGGTGTCTTCAAACTGAGGTGAAGCGACGACCCTATAAAACGGTTCGATCCCGAGGGCCCACATTCACAGTTTGGCGACTCCGCTGGGGACGAATAAATGCTTCCAAACTTCCATTCTCATAACAAGCATTGGAAACGTTTACGAGGGTTAGCCTTCCGTCCCGGATTCGATTTTTGTGCTTGTGCTTCTTTTTCTTATTTTGCATGCATCTTTGTTTTTGTCTTGTGCATACTCTGAAATAATAAACATGGGACCATTCTGAAGTTGAAAGTTTCCAAAAATGCTCAGAGAAACAGTCTGGAAATGAAGCAAATTGGAACCTGAAAAACTGTTGAATCCAGCCGGACGGTTTGATCTGCCTGGATCATAGCCGGGCGGCTTTATTCGCTGTTTCACCAGGACACTTTTTTGAGATTAATCTGGAAGTCATGGCAGCTCAGGGCTATCCAGTCCTAAGTCTGGCCAGGTTCCAGAAAATTTATGTGCTTACGTGTTGCATTTTCCCCCGTCCCGAAAAAATATTCTTTTAAAACACATGATGAAAATCTCTATTTTAACTCAAAAAAGAATTTTTTAGGAGGCCGCACACTACGCGCACTATATATCCTGTACACTTTTGCACGCACGTCCTTTTAACCCGATATGGTTGTTCAGCTGCAGTCACGGACAGTGTTACGACGCTCCCGGGCGCGCACGGAATCATCCCAAACTCCCCATGGCAGCCAGTGTCGACCAATGTACTAGTCCATGTCACACTTTTAAAACCGTGACCTTTTGGTTGGTTTTTGGTCTAGACCGTGTCATACAGCCTCATTGTATACCCCTGTAAAAGTCAAACCCGAGCCCATGCCGAAAGTCAAGATCCCTCGCGCAAGTGAAACTCTACCGAAATTCCGTCAAGGAAAAATTGGAAAAATCTTGACCCCGGCATTGACTTTGACTTTGACCCGCACGATGTATGTAAGAGTCAAGCCCGAGTCCGTGCCAAAAATCAAGATCTCTCGCGCAAGCGAAGCCATGCCAAAATTTCGTTAGGCAAAAATTGGCAAAATCTTGACCCCGACATTGACTTTGACTTTGACTTGCACAAAGTATGCAACAATGCTCAATGTGACGCTGTGTCATTCGTCTTTTAATGTCCGACCCATGCCTATTATTTTCTTGGACAATGCCAAAGTCAAAACGTCTATCGCACAAGCGAAGCTTTGCCGGAATTTCGTTGAGGCTAAAAGACTTGACTTTCACGGCATTGACATTGACTATAATCTGCATCGCTCATGCGTTAAAAACTCCTATGATCCACTAGACCCTAGGACCGTTCTTCTCTCTCGATTGATGGGATCCGCGTGCCCTATAGGACCCTCGCCCGGGGCTGTCCACCCTGGGATGTCGAAATACAGGTGGAAAACGAGGGACTTATAGACGTAGTGACGGAACCCACTGATCCAGGATCTAGAGTAGTTGCGAAAAATAAGGGCAACCTTTTCCAACCAAATAGAAATAATTAAAAGACACTGTTTTAAGTAAACTTGAACAACTAATGGAATCACAATTGCATGGTCCTCTCAGGGTCAAATCTCCAATCGAGACCCTCACGGTTCGATATTCGATCTCCAATTGCGACTCTCACGGTCCGATCTCCGATCTTCGATCTCGACCTTTCACGGTCAAATCTCTAAATCGCGACCCTCACGGTCCGATCTCCGATCTTCGATCTCGACCTCTCACAGTCAAATCTCTAAATCGCGACCCTCACGGTCCGATCTCCGATCTTCGATCTCGACCTCCACGGTCAAATCTCTAATTGAGACCCTCACGGTCTGATCTCCGATCTCCAATCGAGACCCTCACGGTTCGATCTCCGATCTTCGATCTCGTTCTCTCGCGGTCAAATCTCCAATCACTACCTTCACGGCCCGATCTCCGAACTTTGATCTCGAACTTTCACGGTCAAATCTCTAATCGCGAACTTCAATGTCCAACCTCCGATATCGACCTTTCATGGTCAAATAGGCAATCCCGACCTTCCACAGTCAAATCTTTAATCTCAACCTTTCACGGTCAAATCTCCAATCAAGACCCTCACGGTCCAATTTTCAATCTTGACCTTTCAAGGTCTAATCTTTTACGATCAATTAGGATTAGGAGAAAATGTGTTTTAAGTAAAACTTAAACAGTACATGCATGTTACTTGAGCCTTCAGTTTAAACACCTACCTCCGAGTCTAAACCTCACCTACCTCCTAGTCTAAACCTCACCTACCTTCGAGTCTAAACTTACCCCGAGTCTAAACCTTGCCTACCCCAAGTCTAAACCTTGCCTATCTCTTTTCCGCAGCGAGAAAGAAGTGGGTGAGAATACCGGGTCAGCGGCTTTTCAGAACGGAAACCTCAGGTTCAGATAAGTTCAGCAGAATCATCAGTTTTGTCTACTCAAGGGTTTAGAATGGCAGATATGACAAAAAACAGTGGTGGTACTGGTAATCCGATGACCAGAGAGGAAGAGTTAGTCCTAGTTTTGGAAAATGCACATAAGGTTCACGAGGAGCAGTAAGCCATGCTCATCGGTGCCTTCCGCCGTCATGGGGTTCAAGTAACGGTTGAGGCAAATGGTTCTCTGGTCATGGTCGAAGATGAAACTCCAGAAACAGTGATTTCAGTCCCTCCATCCTATAACCAATACCATCCATCCTATAACCATTACCCTCCATCCTACAACCAATACCCTCCGTCATATAACCAATACCCTCCATCCTATAACCAATACCCTCCATTCTATAGCCAATACCCTCCTCCTTTGACATATGATCCCCCACCAAGGACTACTGCCCTCCAGTTCCTCCCAGTATCTCAGACCATCAGGGTCCATCGCCCTCAGCTCCTCAGAACGGATTGGGCTTCATCACACCTTTTTCTCAGTTTCAGCGGTACCTGCCAGTTTATGATCCAGCTTCACATAATCAGTTTGATCTATGTGGCTATGTTCTGAGACCCCTATACCCACCTGAATACGATCATGAGTTGCCAAAAGGAAATTCGGATGCCTCAAGTTTTCAGTTGCCATCCACCGAACTTAGTGAATTCACCCGTCAGTTTCACCAGTCTGCGGCTGTGGTTCCCTCTACTGATAAAGGTCGTGTTGTGAGTTCTGGTGACTCGAGAGTTCCCATTGACCCTCATGCGGCAATATTGGTGGAGCAAGTGAAACGAATGCAAGAAAAGCTTGATCTCATGATGAGTACCAGTACTCCCTCGACCCAACATGTCGAACCAGGCAAAGAAGTGATTCCGCCGTGCAAAATTCAAGTGCCCGAAGTGAGATAATGCAATAGGAAAACCTGTCCAGAGCACACTTGGCCAATGCCAGTTTTAAGCTTGAGTAAGGCCCGAAGACACAATCAGCCAGTACTACCCCTTTTACTCAATACAACCAGCGCAGCGCTGAATCCTCTCAAACAGATCCCAATATCCCTCAAAATCCTCCCAGGTTCACTTCCTTCCACCAATATGCTCAGTCATCAAGTTTCGTCCCCGTGACTTTTCCAACCCATTTCTTTGGACAACTTGTATTTGCTCCAGCTGCACCATGGCCCCAAATCCCTCCACTTCCACCAATATCATGGGCACGTAACTGATCACTGCCTCGGTCTGCGGTATGGAATTCAAAAGTTGACAGAAAATGGAAAGCTCAAGCGTTCTGGCAGTCTAAACAGCAAAGTGTAGCTAGGCTAGGGGTTACCTAACCTTAAACAAAATTAAAAGACGAAACAGTCTCTCAGTCAACTTTCGTAGGTTCTAGTACTTTCCTTTTTCAATCAAGTCCTCCTCGGACATTGTAATTAATCTTAAATCTTCTATAAAAGAGTCTTTTTCTTTTTTTGCTAGACTTAAGACATTATTTGCACACCTACATTACATTTAATGAAATGGTTTTATTTTTATATGATCACTTGCATTGCTCAACAAATAATCTCTCGAAATAATTAATGTTCTGATTAATCAGTGTGAGAAAGTCAACTAATGCCTTCCCCATACACTTTCCTTACCTCACAAAAGGCCTCCATCAAGCCATACACTTTACTTTCCTCACAAAAGCCTTCATCAAGCCATACGCTTCCCAAATCATGTCCTCACCATTACCTTGACCAAGTTAACGACGGCGGCAACATCAAGGAACAACAAAAGGTCACTCAGCATCGAAAGATTGACCACATGTCGACAACAACCTAGGAGCTTGCCTTCGACCTCAAGGGCATCAAGAAAGTCCAAGCAGGGGCTTGCCATTGCCCTCATGTGCTAAAAAAAAAGCCTAAGAGCTTCAAGCAAAAAAAAAAAAAAAAGAGAATAAAAATGAAGCTGTAATTACCCGGATCGCGCGTGGAAGGAAACGCGGCAAGCGGCATTTCGCAAACTTGGGACCTCGCTTTCGGAGAAGGAGAGGAGTCACCACGCGGTTTTGTATTATGAGCCCAAATGTTGAGAATGGCTGAGTTTGAAAAGGGGGTCGTTTTGATTGGTAGCCAAAACTTGGAAAAGGCTTTGAAAAAGTGACGTTTTGTATTATGAGCCCAAACTTTAAAAATGGCTTTTTGTACCAGAGATTGTTAGGTTCGGAGGTCACATTACATTTCGGGAAGAGGATATTGACATCACCCGAAATGCCTCGTATGACGAGTCTTTCTACCTTTCTCAAAATTGTGTGTGTGTGTGTGTTAGTTGCATTTTTTGAAAAGGGGGCTTGAATGTCAAGCTTAATCTTGGTTTGAGTGACAAACGTTGATTTTATGATGAAAAAATGAGCGTTTGAATGACAAACGTCGGTTTTGAGTTGTTTTGAAAACGGCATTCAAGTGACGAGCTTAAATCTTTAGTTTGAATGTCAAACGTTGATTTTAATGAAAGGAGCGTTTGAATGTCAAACATCGGGTTTTGAGTTGTTTTGAAAATGGCGTTCGAGTGACGAGCTTAAATCTTTAGTTTGAATGTCAAACGTTGATTTTAATGAAAGGAGCGTTTGAATGTCAAACGTCGAGTTTTGAGTTGAAAATGAGTGTTTGGATGCCAAACGTCGATTTTGCGCGTTTTTGAAAAGGAGTTCGAATGACGAACTTTGAATCTTTAGTTTGAATGTCAAACGTTGATTTTAGTTAAAAAGGAGCGTTTGGATGCCAAACGTCGATTTCGCGTTGTTTTGAAAAGGAGTTCGAATGACGAACTCCGGTTTTGAACCCGGCATTACATTGTTACCAATTTTATGAAAAGAGGTATTTAAATGACATGCAATCAACGAGTCGTTTTGTGACTCGAACTTTGATAAGTAAATACTATCACAAACCAAATGACACGGACTTGTAAATGACAATATTTAAAGTGCGGTATCAACGGAATCAAACGATTCGGACGGTAAAAGTGCGATCGACGGAATCAAACGATCCGAACGGTAAAAGTGCGATCGACGAGCCAAACGGCTTGGAGTTGTAAGGGCATATAAAGTAAATGACGATATCGATGGATCAAACAATCCGGACTTAGTAAATGACGATCACGAACCAAACGGTTCGGACGGTAAATGTGCGAATCGACGGATCAAACGATCTGGACCGTAAATAAAATAAACGTAAAAAAACGGGGCCGGAACACCATTTTAACAGGAAATTACTTCTCTTACAGGAGAGAAGATGATTTTGGGGTAAAACGTATCGGATCCCGTAGACGGTGTTACGTCTACATTTCGAATGTTTCGAGCGACACGATAATAGTAGTTGACCCGTAAATCGAGGCAAAACGAGTTTTAGAGAGAGAGAGTTTTACCTATGACTAGGGTTTGACTCTTTGACTCGGTTTACGTATACGGGATATGGTTTTGGTGTTTGAAAGGTGTTTCGAGGTTTTTTTGTTCGTGTTTGGTCGGAAAACGAGATTTCACGCAAATCGAGACAAAACGGGGCTCGGGGGGTGAAACTGGTTTATACCGTGAGCTTTGAGGGGAGAGAGTTAATGTTTTTCTCTTTTTTTTTACAAATGACAGCCCTTGTATTTATAAGGTGAAAATGCAAAACAGAACGGACGGCCTAAGGTTCAATTTGGGGGGTTTTAGATATTTTGGAAAATGGGAGGACCTGAGGGGAATTCTGGTTTTTGAGTTAAAACAGGCCGGATGGCCAGTCATTCAAAATAAAGGGTATTTTGGTCTTTTCACCCTCAATTTTGATTGATGTTGATTTGTGGGGCTTGGCATGCGTGCCACGTGTCCCTGTGACTCACCTAGGCTAGGGATTTTATTTCGTTATTCCCGGTTTTGTCCGTTTTTTAAATAACTGTCCGGAAAATGTCTGAAACGCCCCCGAAAAGTGCCGGAAAGTGCATTTTTCGAGGAAAGTTGTACTTTTACATGTGATAACGTGTGTTGAGTACACTTTGATGTCGGGATGCATGGGGCAGTCCCGGGATGTCTCGTTGACTTGAGAGCTGGGAGCTTGACGGGTTTCGGTTAACCTGGAAAGGGCCAGTTAACGGATTTCGATTAACTTTTAACAAATTTTGACGATCCGGATTTGGATACTTACAGTAGCTCCTCAGCGAAGTCACTTTCGAAGGAAGTGGGGTTGTTGAAAAAAGATAAGGATCCAAATCGGGGGATGCCTTTCTTTGAGAGACCTGAGCGGTCAGCTAGCTGGACCCTTAGCGAGAGGATTCCTACGTATCCCGAGCGGGAATCAAGCCGATCGTAGTTCGTAGGTGTGAGGGTATTGTGTAGGGCCTCGACCTCTGGGGGAATGATTAGGAGGAGTTCGTCCTGGTTGAGACTGATTCGGAGGCGTCTAGACCTGAGTGAGACTATTAGGAGGCGTCTAAACCTACGGGAGACCGAAGGGGTGTGAGAAATGTCTGTCCCTGACGGCGTATTCTGAAGGAATACGAGAAATGTCCGTTCCCGACGACGTATTCTGAAAGGATACGAGAAATGTCCGTCCCTGACGGCGTATTCTAAAAGTATACGAGAAATGTCCGTCCCTGACGGCGTATTCTGATAGGATGTGAGAAATGTCCGCCCCCGACGGCGTATTCTGAAAGGATGTGAGAAATGTCCGTCACTGACGGCGTATTCCGATAGGATGTGAGAAATGTCCGTCCTTGACGGCGTATTCTGAAAGGATGTGAGAAATGTCCGTCCCTGACGGCGTATTCTGAAAGGATGTGAGAAATGTCCGTCCCCGATGACGTATTCTGATAGGATGTGAGAAATGTCCGTCCCTGACGGCGTATTATGAAAGGATGTGAGAAATGTCCGTCCCTGACGGCGTATTCTGATAGGATGTGAGAAATGTCCGTCCCTGACGGCGTATTCTGATAGGATGTGAGAAATGTTCGTCCTTGACGGCGTATTCTGAAAGGATATGAGAAATGTCCGTCATTGACAGCGTATTCTGAAAGGATGCGAGACCTTATGCTGGGAATTTGACGGAAATGACGGTCGAAGAAGGATGGTTGTGCGGGCTTATAGTGATTTGCCGCTCATCTTTTGTCTGCTGGGGATATGGGGTTCGGGCTTACGATGATGGCCGAAGAGGGATTGTTGTGTGGGCTTATAGTGATTGCCGCTGAAATGGGGTGGTCGGGCTTACGATTGACGGCCGGGGAATTGAAGGTTCGCTTGCTGGAGCGAAAAGATACTCGGGCTTACTATGGCGGTCGATTTACCTTCTAAAGATGGTACTGAGATTTAACATCCGAAGACAGAGTGTTAGTGAGGACTAACGAGAAATTTAACGTCTAGAGATGGGACGTTAGAAATGTCTAACTGAGATTTATCCTCGGGGGAGGGGACGTTAGAAATGTCTAACTGGAGAATTTTTTTAACTTTTGGGGGCCAAAAGGGTTATATTCGAAATTCTGGAAAGCTGAGGGGCCAAAGCAGCAAAGGAAACTTTATGGTGTAAAACGGACCGGCCGGACTCATCTTCACCATGGACCTTTTTTAAGATCAGTACCAGGCGACGCAAACCAGACCAAAAAATCCCATTTCAGGCGAGAGATAAGAGAGAAAAGAGTGAAATTTCTCCCATTTTTTGCGAGTTTTGTTCAAATCTTTGAGAGATTATCATCATGGAAGCTGGATTAGGACGAAGGGGTCGGCACAGGCGGACCAATAACGAGAGAGCGAGGCTAAGGAGGATGGTCCGAACTACTGATCTTCCTTTGGATCCACCCGAGTTTTATCCGGCTCGGGATTTCCACAAATCCAAGGAGAGGATTGCGAGGAAGGTTAGCATCCTCTAAATTCCGTTAATTTTTAGAATTTTGCATTCTTGAATTTTAGGAATTTTGGCTAGAATTGAGTTAGGGTTCTTGGTGCCCGATTTGGGGCTTTTGACCTTGCGGTGCCCCTTTGTTGAAATTGACTATAGCTTAGCTCAATTGATGTTATGGGTAGATAACATAAAAATTTTGGCAGAAAAATTCCATGTCTAGGCCGTTTTCCAAAATTAAAGTGAGTTTAATTCGGGACGGAGTAAATTTTGAAAGTTCCGATTTGGACGGATTTTTCAAAGTGTTTTGAAAGTTCCGGGTTCGACGGAGTTTTCGAAATGTTTTGAAAGTTCCGGGTTCGACGGAGTTTTCAAAATGGCTTGAAAGTTTTTGGGATTTTGGACCGTTAATACTTCGACTGGGACGAAAATATTTTTAGGAAAATGAACCCTTAATGAATGGGTTTTTTGAAACTGGACCGTTAATACTCTAACTGGGATGAAAATAATTTAGGAAAGCGAACCGTTAATGAATGGGTTTTTGAAACTGAACCGTTAATACTCCAACTGGGATGGAAATATTTTAGGAAAACGAACCGTTGATGAACGGGTTTTTGAAAATGAACCGTTAATACTCCAACTGGGATGAAAATATTTTAGGAAAGCGAACCGTTAATGAACGGGATTTTGAAACTGAACCGTTAATACTCCAACTGGGATGGAAATATTTTAGGAAAGCGAACCAATAATGAACGGGTTTTTGAAACTGAACCGTTAATACTCCAACTGGGATGGAAATATTTTAGGAAAACGAACTATTAATGAACGGGTTTTTGAAACTGAATCGTTAATACTCCAACTGGGATGGAAATATTTTTAGGAAAATGAAACTATATCTTTGTGCTGATGTGCTTTCTGCGATTTTTGATATGTGTCTGCGTACGTTATCTCTGTAATAACATACTTTTATCGTGTTCACCTGCAGGGGCGAGGGCCAATTGACGTGCATAATGTGAAGAGTAGGGGGGATGTTGAGGCGGTCCGCCAGCTGTGGGAGATGTTCCCATATGTGACTCCAACCTGGCAGGCTTTATCAGTTCGGTAGCCGTGGTGGCTTTGACGCAGAGGGCGAAGGTACTTCATGTTGCCCTGAGCGAGTACTGGTGGGACACGACCCACACATTCCATTTCAGGTGGGGGGAGGCGAGCGTGACTCCCACTGATTTTGCGGCAATTACTGGGTTGTCATTCCGGGGCAACACCATTGAGTGGTTTGATGGCTTCACCAGGGAGCAGTTGTCGGAGCTGCTTGGATTTGATATTACCGATGCCAGGGGCCTGGGTATTCGGTACGGGCCGATGGAGGCTCACTTGCGGAGGGGCATCGAGGAGAATTTGGCTGGCTCTGTGAGGATGACAGCGGAGTGTTTGGCTCGAGGGTTTTTGTGGTTCGCTTTGTCAGCTACCCTGTTCCCCACTGCTGATACAACATGTCATTTTGCTCTGCTCGGCTCTTTGACCAACCTGGAGGCCGTGAGAGGGTATGCTTGGGGAGAGGCCGGTCTGGCCGAGCTCTATTATGCGTTGGACAAGTTCTCTCGGGGAGAGGAAAACTCATTATGCTATTTTCAGTTTGCTCTGGATGTGAGTTTCTTTCTTTTTCTCTTCCTTGTCTCACTTGTACTCGTATGTATCTGCTTTGTAGCTGTTATAACTTTCCTTGCGTTTGACAGGTGTGGTTTTTCGAGGTTTTTCACCCGCATACGTGGGATACCAGGGTGGCATATATGCATTTATTCCCTGCCATGCTGACTTGGCAGAAGGCGGCGAGGAAGCCAGCAAAATCGAGGGAGCGCACCCGATTGACTTATGAGGAGGCATCTCTGTCCATGGATCGAGACTTTTCTTCGCGGATCCAGCTGACCTGGTGGAGTCGGTTTGATGTCTTTGTGGTGCATGCCTGTAAGTACCCCAATCTGGATCACTCCCTTTCAAACACACGGGAAACACCGTAGACTCATCCACGCAGTCTCAGAGACCTCCCACTTCTCTCTTCCTCCCTAAGCCTTCTGGCTCCCCTTCTAAGACCTTTCGAGGCATTCCCGGCCCCTTCGGATCCTTCCGAGGCCTTCCGAGCCCCCTCGAGGTGCTCCGAAGCCTCTCCGAGCGCTCCCGAGACGCTCCCGCGCTGCCCCGAGGCACTCTCGAGGTACTCTGAGGCCCCTCGTGGTACTCCGAGGCCTTGCCTGGTCTTTCCACGGTGTCCCGGCTCTTTCCGAGTCAAACCGACAATCCCAAACCACGCCGAAACTCTGCCCGAGTGACTCCTGCCACCACAACGCACGCCGAAACTCTGCCCGAGTGATCCCGACGATCCCCACGCACGCCGAACCTCTGCCCGAACGCAGCCTACAACCTCAACTCACGCCGAAACTCTGTCCGCAGACAACCGGTCCCTCCCGAAGCAATCCCGATCCATACCGGAACGCTACTCCGACCTCAAACACTATTCCCCGGCGGAAGACGTACACGAACCAACATTGGTAAGGCTTCCTTCCTATACTATTTCAATACATTTCCATACATAGCATACAATGTAGACATCCGATACAAAGATGCATTTTTAAAAGCACACACACACACACAACATTTAAAGGATATTAGGGGTATCCGAAAGACTCGTTTTACGAGGCTACTCGGAGTGAGCTCTAATATTCTAATATTCTCTTCCCGGGAGTCATCTCGACCTCCGAACTCAAAATCTCATCACACAAAAACAGCTTTAAAATTTATCTTTAAACCGATGCCCTTTTTCAATGTTTTGGGCTTAATAAAAACGGCGTGGCGACTCTACAAAATGCGAAAGCAAAACGGCGAGACACCTCCAACACGCAACGCTAAAACGGAATAAGCCGGATGTCGGGCGCGATTGTGCTGCCTCTCGGATCCGGCGACTTCCCGAACAGCCGACGAAACGCGAGATGCCGGGGCTCCCGCGCGAGCCGGATCCTGGGTAATTTCGGTTGGCGACTCTATTGGGACATTTTGTTTTAAAAACTTTTAAACAAAACAAAAGATTTTTAAAACGATGATGAGGGTCAAACTTTCATTTTACCCCTTCCTTTAAGCTGTTGTGTGTGTGTGCACGTGCTTCGTTTTTATTTTACAAAAAAAAAAAAAAATACAAAAAATGCATCAATATGCATCTCGTGCATACATTTAAAATTCTTCAAAAACTTCTATTTTACTCGTAAAAGAATTTTAGAGACCGCACACTACGCGCACCGCTTGCCTCGGTTACACCGCACTCTACTCACAATGCCTCGGTTACACCGCACACTATGCGCACCGTGCCTCGGATACACCGCACACTACAACCCTTAACCCGGAGTGGTCTCGGTTGCGATCCGTTTGGTCTTCCTAGGCCTCTTGGCGCGCACGGGATCATTCCAAACATCCCATCCTAGCCAAGCGTCAACCCCGCACGTTTGAGTCTTGAGTCACACTCTGTCCGGACTCGGTTGGTTTTACCCGGTCCGTGTCATACGGCTGGATACATATACCATGCCGGCCATTTTACGAGTCAAGGCTCGGAACTCAAGATCCTCGCGCAAGCAAAGCGATGAAAGGTCATGCTAAAATCTTGACCTCGATCTTGATTTCCGAAGCTACACCCTGCACGATGTTCCGTCCGGATATACATCCATGCTCGCATGACACCATGTCATCACGCCTTTGATACGTCGCCCATGACGATATGACCCGGCCCAACGCCTAACGTCACGGATCCCTTGCGCAAGCAAGGTAAAGAGAGGTCATGCCGAACTCTTGACCTGATCTTGACTCGGTGGCCGGCTCGGTTCACTATTCACATGGCTAACGCATCAAAACGAACATGACAGCTCGGTCCTTAGGTTCGATTTTTCTTTTAGGCCTGGTGGAAACCGCTTGCACTATAGGACCCTCGCCCGGGCTGTCCACCCCGGATGTCGAAATACGGGTGCAAAACGAGGGGCTTATAGCCGCACGTATGGTCTCCATCGACCCAGGATCTAGCATAGTTGCGAAAAAGAAGAGCAATCTTTTCCAACCTACCTAGGATTCTGAGAAAACATTTTTTAAGTAAATTAAAACAACAAAAAAAAGATCAAAAATAAAAGAAACGGAAACCGCATGCCACGTGAGCTTTCCCCTTCTATCCCGTTAGGCCATTCCCGTGTCTAAACCTTGCCCGTCACCCCTCCAAATAACCGAGAGTGGTTGAGAATCCACCGGAAGCCGCCTTTTCGGTATTGAGGTCACAAGGTCCGATAGCCCTTCCAGGTTCAACGGTCCGCACCGTCCAATACTCCCCCATGACGGGATCAACGTATAACATGAGGGAAACGGAACCCCGCCACTAAGGAATCTCCAGACAATGGAGGAGGTGCTGCGAGCCTTCGAAGCCATCAAGAAGCGCCAAGAAGAACAGCAAGCCTGGATCGTCGACACCTTGCGTCTTCGAGGAACCGTGGCAGTTCCCCAACCCGATGGAACCTTTGTTCTCATAGAAGACGAAGATATACCGCTCCCGGTTTCTTAAAGCTATCGCGGAGTCCCGCCTCCGCCAAGCTACGAGATCCCAGGCCTTGCAGCGGCTCTCGCTCAAAGCTCCCCTCCGGCATCGGCCAAGCGGCTCCGACATGCCCGCCTCGAGATCGCGGTTTCTCGGCTCGCACATCAAGCTCATTACCAACGGCACACATACGTGCTCGCTCCGCTGTATCCCAGTGCATCTCGGTATCCCCAGATTCAATCCTTTGCCTCTATACGAGCCTCGCAATCACAATCGAAGTCCCCATTCTTACCAGGGGACGGGCATCCCGAGCGGATATCCCGACATCTCAAGTTTGCCACCCGCTAGCACCGCCAATTGGGGCTAACGAATCGTTTCCCAGGTTCCCAAACACGGCCCTTAGCGGACCGGGCAATCACGCCTCAACTTCAACACCCGGGGTATGGGTTGGTATACACTCAACTACCTCCCCAAGACTCCCGAATGGCGATCCCATCGCCCAATCCACCTCCATCTTCGATTTCCGTCCCCGAAAACGGTAACCCACCTCGCACAGTGACCCTCACATGGCTTGGTTGATCGAACGGATGAAAGACATGCAAGGCAAGATAGCTAGTTCTCGGAAGGACTCCCTCCCCGCCTACCGATCCGAACAAAGTGGTCCCTCTCCCTCCAAAGTTCAGATGCCGGAAATGGAAAAGTTTGACGGAACAGAATGCCCAAAAACCCACATCGACACCTACGTCCCGGGTATGAGAGCCAAAGGGGCAACCCTCAACGGATGGCGGATCATTTTCAGCATTCCCTCAAATCCACAGCACTAAGGTGGTTCCTCAATGTGAAGGCGTAAAACCGCTCCACGTGGGATCGGATCGGTGAAATCTTCCTGGAGAAGTACCGCGCCAATCTTGAATGGGAAACAAACCGCCATGACCCGCAAGCCACCGAACAAAAGGATGACGAACCGGTGGGCGAATTCTACAAAAGATGGAACTGAAGCTAAGCGAGATAATGGATCCACTTTCCAAAGAAGAGCGAGATGGACATCTTCCATTCCCGCCTCAAACCATCTTTGAGGACTTTGATCAGCCACCATTTCTATCCGGATCTCCGTGCCATGGTCAACGCCGGACAAAGTTTGAAAAGACTCGAGTCTTCAAAAGGCAACAAAGAACCCCGCCTCGTCTTACCGCTATCGAACAAACTCGGCAACTTCAACTCCCGCTGACCGAAGGAAAGGAAGCGGCCGAACAGTGCACTACATTCGTAACGGAGTTCAAGTAAACCGCGATCAGCGGCCCCAAAGAATAGCAACCCCCTCGCTTCCCACGGTTCCAGATTTTGATAACCTCGGAAATGCCCTTGGGTCAAGTATTTGAAGCTTTGGTGAAGCGAAATCTTCTCAAACCACTCGAGAATTTCCAACCGAAGACCCTCAAACCCAACATGGATATGAGCAAGCACCGCGCCTTCCATAACTACCCCGGCCACACCACCGACAATTGCTTCGTACTCGCGGGTGATTCGGGGGCTCATTGAGGAGGGAAAATTGGAACGCCCCCGTGGTCCCAATACCATTGGAAATCCATTCCCCGAACGACAGGGTAAACTCAATAGCCATTGACGAAACCCCAAGCGAGAGCGGGACTCCTGCAATTTCCGAGACCGTCGGCATGCTTTGTCTCGCTATGACGGGAGCGTGAAACAAGAGTCAAAAGGTCTCGTGGCCAGGGAATTCCGACAAGAACGCCCAAGGGCCACTGTCTCCCTACGATCTTTGCCCCGGCCCAAGGCATACAAATGGTTGGATCGAACGTTCCCCAGGACGAGGCGAGTCCAACGGTAGCACGGGAAGCGGTTTAGCCTTCACGTACGATGACTTGCCAATATGTGAGAATCGGCACAACGAAGCCCTCCTCATCCTCATAAAGATAGAGATGTTCTTCCTCCCGAACGTCTTGATTGATAACGGCTCCGCGATCAACATCATCGCTTTAAGCACATTGAAACGACTCCGCATCGACCGTTCTGCGATAAGGCCTTCACCTCGGGTAATCCGAGCCTACGACTCCACTGCACGACCAATCGTAGGAGTCATCAACTTGAGGATCCAATTCGACGTACAAGCGGAGTCGGTAGAGTTCCAAGTCGTGGAAATCAAACCCACCTTCTCTGCTTTGTTGGGACGGCCTTGGATACATCGGATGAAAGCGGTATCATCTACTCTTCACCAATGCGTGAAATTCATCAATGCCAACGGAGCGATCGAAGTGATCCGCGGAAGCGGTGCAATGGCAAGTGCTTGGCCAGCCAAGCTATGACCCGGAAGAAGGTCCCGACATGACCGAATACTCTTCCCCGGATGATTCTCCTACCCTGTCCCGCTACGAAGTGGATCCTTACATCCACGCTCTAAGCCGCGACGAGTGGAAATTGAAGAACTCATGGGTCGGGATGACAACTACGATATATGCGACCGTGAAGAATGCTTGAGAGAGGATCAAGAGATGGATGCCCTAATGGAGATTGATCGAGGAGTAGACCCTTACTTCGCCGAAAACCCTCTTGCAACCGGCTCATCACCGATCCTCCCAGTACAAGACAACCCTCGGCCGACACTCTCGGATCTTACGGGGACGGCCATCACGGCTTAGTTCAATTCAACATTCCGGTGTCCGACTTGGACGAACAATGGCGCAACCTCCTACAAGGCTTAATCGGGGAAGGTGATATAGCATGTCCGCTCGAATCGCACATTGTAAACGTCGTCCAAGCAAAGATCCCGAGATAAAGAAGCGAGATTCTATGAAAGTGATCAACATCGGCAAGAATCCACTCCGAATCGGCGAATGCTTCGCCCTCCTAGAAGTAGCCCTCGCCGACTTCTATCATCAAAAACCCCCAGGGTCGGTGGCAACACTAATGGAGGGACATCATCGGGGAGCGGCCAAAAACCTCCGCGATACGGTTTGAAATCGAACCGCATGCAAGCTACTTTCCGGGACTCATACGAGGAAGATTGGCCACCTAAACCAAAGACCACTCCCTCTAGAGCTACGGCCGTCCGAGAGTAATGAAGCTGGTCCAATCCCTCGTCGCCTATAGTCTAGCTTCGAGTCTTGTTGTCCGTGTCTATTCACATCTTTTGAGTCTTTTGACGGCTTTACGCCCGACGATTGTGAATCTTTGATCAACAATGTACGGCCTTCACGCTTTCAATAAAAGGTCCGACCTTCCTATAAAATCATTTCATTGGATCTTTAACAAATGATGGCATTAACTAATCAAAACAGTTAAATTCATCTATACAAAAGACAAACACATTAATTAAATAAATGCATCAAGCAAACATTTAAGCATGTTGTCAAACGAGAGAAAAACCGGGCCCAAGGCCGAGAAGGTTTTAATCACAACGATTTGCAAGATTGCTTTGAAGAGCGAAAGAGACGCAAGTCCGACGCCATTTCCGGCCACAAACCAGATCTTCCAATACCTCAAGAGCGGGAAACCACCTTCATGAACAAGGAAGGTCAACACAATGTGAAGGGGTCAAAACCAAGAGCATCATGGCCCTAAAACGCCTTGCCTCTCACTTCGTCATCCTCGGGGACATGTTATACAAGAAACGCTACCATGGGCCACTCCTACGGCTGCGTCGGCCAAGAAGAAGCGGACAAGTTCATGAACGAAGTCCACAACGGGGCTTGCGGTCCCCACATGAATGCCGAGCCACGATGCAAATCATTCTCGGGATGGGCTACTCTTTGGATCTCCATGGAAGCGGTGCATCCACTTTGTCAAGGCTGCGACAAGTGCCAGCGGTTCTCCAACCTCAATCATCTACCTCCCCACGATCTCTCTTGCATGACTACACCTTGGCCCTTTGCCACTTGGGAATTGACGTCATCGGGAAAATCGCTCCGCCGAGCGGCAACGGTCATGAGTTCATCTTAGTAGCCATCGACTACTTCACCAAATGGGTCGAAGCCAAGTCCTACAAGGTACTCACTTCCAAGAAGGTCGCGCATTTCCTCAAGGAAAACATCATATGCCGATACGGCATCCCAAATGAGGTCATATCGGACAACGGCTCACACTTTCGAAGGGAATTCGGCTGCATCGTCGGCCGAATTCAAGATCACACGTCACAAATCTTCTCCCTACCGGCCACAAACAAACGGCGCCGTGGAAGCGACAAACAAAACCCTCGAACGGATCATCCGAAAATGACCACCCGAGGACGAGATTGGCCCGAGAAGCCGCACCTTGCACTTTGGGGCTACCGCACATCGCGGAAACGGCCACGGGAGAAACCCCATTTGCCACGACGTACGGGATGGAAGCAGTCCTTCCCATCGAGCTAGAAATTCCCTCACTCCGAGTCTTCTTTGGAAAATGACATCAACGAAGTCGAATGGCTCAGGCCGACATGACGAATTGGCTCGCTAGACGAGCGACGACTAAAGGCCATGGAACACGTCCGAGCCTATCAAAGCGGGATGGCTAGAGCTTTCGACAAGAAAGTCAAATCCCGAGACATCGGGAAGGTGACCTTGTACTCAAAGAAAAGCCTCCCACTCGAACCAACCCAGCTGGGAAAATGGGAACCCACATGGATCGGCCCTTTCGTGGTTCAAAAGATCTTCTCCGGAGGCGCCATGAAGCTAACGGACCTAGACGGCAATCCCTTCATGAATCCGGTCAACGGAAGCAAACTTCGCGAGATACTTCGCCTAAAGAAGAACAGCTGTGCATCTCTTGGCACTCCATGTAGTGTCGAACTACGCAGACACTGAGCCCTCTAGTCCGGGGAACGTAGGCAACCTTAATTGGTCCGGTCTAAAAATACACAAAAAGTCAAAAGTTTGAATGTCAATCAAGACCTCCATCAAGCTCCGCACTTTTCAAGAACACGCCCAGCGAGTCACCTTGACCAAGTCAAACGACGGCGGCAACATCAAAGGACATCCGAGGGTCACTCGGCATCAAACGACCGACTCATGTCTACTTCCAAGCCAGGGCTTATCTTCGCCCTCACGCGCTTCAAAAAAAAAAAAAAAAAAAAAAAAAGAGAGCTCGAGCAAGGGCTCACAAAAAAAAAAAAAAAAAACAAAAGAAGCTCAAGCGAAGGCTGCGAAATTGAGGTCAAGAGCCCGACGCCAACAAGAGGCAAGGAAGCTACGAAAAGACCGTCGGACGACTTGTCAAGGGAGCATTCAACCTCTCGGCCAAATACAAAGCCTCGCAAAGGGGATTGCCGTCGGGGCCCAGGCTGCTTCGGTCCGCGAATGCAACGAGAAAAGTTCAAGAATGGACGCCGACAAAGTGCACAACAGAAGCAAAGGCAAACAAGAGATCTTGCGTCTTGACAAAGCTTTAAAAGTAAATCACAAATCACTAACTTGGTTACAACATTTCTTGATGAGTTCAAGCACGGTCTACTCTCAAGTTCACAACATGCTAAAAAACAGCTTAATACATTTAACTAATAATGTGTTTGCAATGCAATGAATGGATACTTAGGAGGTCATTCCGCGCCATCTGCGCTTGTCCCCTCGCCATTCTTTCCTTTCTTCCCTCGTCCGGCGAGTCTTCTTTCGCTCCACGTGAACCAACTCTGCGTCTCTCGGTCAGAGATGCGGGGTCCTCCCGTAGAGTCAAATAATCCGGTAGCTCTCGGGGCTTCATTCGCCGTGCTTCGGCTCGGATCTCCTCCCTGCCCAGTGCGTAAAAGAGGACCTCTCCCTGTCGGTCGGTCAACTCTAGTCTCGTAGTCAAACAAAGCGTCACCCGTCACATCCAAAGGGTCGGACCGGGCTTCGGAACTCCTAAGGCAATAGCTACTACGGCAACCGGGTCCCAGAATCGCTACACGCCGCTCTCCAAGACCACTTGGGACTGCCCGACATCTTTGCTCATACCGGGCCGGATCTTTTGAGTCGTCAATACAACGCTCCCCGACGTCTAAGGAGTACCACGGGAGGGAAAGCGGAATACTTCCATACCCTCGGAAAATACGAGAAGGCACACAGGCGCCATACAAAGAGGAACTACCTCCGCGGTAGCAAGGTCATCCCGGCCAACAAAGGCTCTGCTTCATCCCAAACTGCCGGGAAACAAGCGACGGAATATAGAAGGAGGACCAAGACAAACCTGGAACTCGACAACGTAGGACCCTTCCTGCAAGATCCTCCTGGTCTCAATCCTCCCGGTGCGGAACCCACCAGCGGATCGATGCGTACCAAGGCCGTGCCATCCATCTCTCCCGGGCGGGCGATCCATATCCAACACAAGAGGTCGGCGAGCAAATGACCACGGGCTAAACGACGTCGGAGCCTCGGGCATGGCCTGAAGTCTCTCTCGCAGCCACAAGGTGAGCAAAGCGGGGCTTCCCCTCTCATAAAACGATCCCCGGTCGCCGGACGGTCGATACCATGAAGAGTCTCCCCCGGCACCAACGGGACAATATCCTCTCCGGCTCTGCGGTGCCCTACCACATCTAGCAAAGCGCCATCCACAAATGCCAAGGAGCCGACCGGAAAGAGCGTCGCTATCGTACACAAGGCAAATACATCCCAAGAGACGTCACTCTCATCATCAACCATGAACCGCTCCGGCGGCTCGGTAAATGTCGATATGACCCGAATCAAGGATCATGCCCTGCACTTCTTCCAACGAAGCAAGAAGAAAGTCTGCAAGCTTCACGCTCACGCGGCACCACCAACCAAAGGAAGCGAGATGGCCTCCACCTCCGGTCCTCCAATCAAAGCCCGAAAATCTTCAAAAGTGGGCACCATTTCATTGTAGGAGAAACGGTACACGTGCCTCCTAACATCCCGGGAACTTCGCGGCGGCCCGCAACAAATCCCAATCGGGAACCAACTCCTTAAAAAGACCAAACCGAGCAAAGACGAAACCTTACCTCGAAAGCCCGTCTACGATGCCTCATACGGCGCCGCATCCACGTTTTCAACTGCTCAAGGAAGTGTGCTTGCCTCTCTGCGAAAGCCTCGGCAAAATTCTAGGGACATACGAAGAATCCATGGCAAAAATGGAGGTTCCTAGAGAAAATGGGGAAGAAAGCTCGAAAATGGCCGCAAATGGGGAAATGAGGAAGAACCGAGGCCTTTGGAAAGCATTTATGTCCTTCCCAAAAGCAAGGTTGGTCCGTACGGACCTCTTTGCATGCTAAGTATGTCCGTACGGACCTCCTTGCAAACAGAACCCATTTCCCCAGAAAACAGTACAAAAACCACCGTCCTCAGCAAAACCTTGCTCCAAACAGCCCAAACACTGGCCAAAGCCATTCCCGGCAAACAAACACTACCCACAAACGCACTCTCAGCTCACGTGGCATGTACAAAAATAAAAATAATAATAGCAACAATTTCTAGGACAATTCCCGGGAATCACAAAAATAAATGACATTACATCTTAAAATAAAATACTGTTTGCCATGCAAATACATGTGTTTTATTACAGGTACCCAAAAATGTCTGTTGCTAAACAAAAAAAAAAAAAGAGAGAGGGATATGAAAAGAGGGAAAGCAAATGAATACTACTCAGAATCCTCATCATCATCATCCTCGCCAAGATCCTCCAAAGAAAAGTCGGGCATCCCAGCGAACTCGCCCGTCACATCCTCATCGTCGGAATACCGAGCACCCTTTGAGGCTCCCACGAGAAGTACTCGAAGGATCAAATCCGGCGAAAGGATCAAAGAAAGAAGGCTACGAGGAACCCTCACCCCATGCGCCGTGCGGAGGCATGAAGCGATAAAAGGGCTGCTCCCTCGAAGGCCCTGCGGCTCCCGAAGACGTCCGGCATCCATGCTATGCCGCCCCTCAAAGGCTCCTCTGCTGCGGCTCGGCTCGGCTCTAGGCGGAGGAACGTCCACGAGAATGCCTCGAAGGCATAGGCTCGTGCGGCACACGACGCGAAGACCGACAGACACCTTCGACGCCATCTTCTTAGCGAAGGACCTCATCGCCACGTAGCGGCGAGTCGGCATATCATAGGCTCTCCCGTGGACTGCACCAACAAGCAGCCAAGGAAACGCTCGGCAATACGGTTATACTCAACAACAAAAAGAGAAAAATGCGTAAAAGATGCCAAGATGGAAAAGAGTCGGCACACTCACCGATGCTGTCGGGATCCACTCGATATGCGGCGGGAGCTGCTCGAGGCAGGTACGAGACACCCTCCTCCTCGACCCGTCCCCGCGGACGTACGTGAAATCCGGTCCCGGCATCGGAACCTGCAGGGGAGCTGTGGGCCGGCCTCTCTCCCGCGCCAGTACCTACGGCGTCCTCAGCTTCCTCCTCACGAAGGCCCCGTACTCCTCTCCATACAAAATAAACTCCTCGGCGCCGACACCGCCAAGGTACCTCTCAAAATCAAGCACGTCCATGTCCCGGGAATCAAGCATCCCAAAGGGAGGGTCCCTCGGAGCCACGGGAAGCACACCGGGGCCATGCTGCCAGAAGACTCGCTCCCCCAAGTACATGACATCACAAGTCAAGCCCCGCAGCATCTTCCGCCGCGCTGTCACCTCGGGAGCCCCCTCGAACTCATCGCCCTCATACCGAGCCCACGGGAACAAGACGAACCCCTCACGGCTATCCCGCTCCAAACGCTCCTGCACATCCCCGTAGGCGATGGTGAGCTTCCCAGTGGTCCTCCTCTTCCTCGCCGTGCGAGCCCGTCCCGGCATAGCGGGTGCGCGGCAATGGCCCCGGGATCCCTATCCCACGGGAAGCACTTTGGAAAACCTCATAAAACCACACTGTGAGAAAAACAGAGAAGGCTCGGTGCAAAAGACAACGGAGAAAAGACAAGTTGCTAAATCAAAAAACGGCAATAAACTCATACCTCCAAAGCAAAGTCAAAGCAGGCCAACGAATCGGCCGCACACCCCGGCTAAACCGGTCCAGGGAGAAGTAGAGCTCGGCCAAGCCTGCCTCGCCCCAAGCAATGTCACAAACCCTATCCAGATCAGTCAAGCTCTCCAACAGAGCAAAGGGAGCTGCGGTCGCGTGGTTCGAGAACAAAGTCTCGGACAGTGCATACCACAAGAAGGAGCGCGCCAGCTGCTCCGTCATTGCCACCCTGGCCGGTACCGGATGTAGGCCCCAATACCGGCCGTGATCCTCATCTCCACGTCGGCATGCACATCCCCAGGCCCCTGCGAGGACGAGGCTCAAAGCCCAGCAGCTCGGTCAACACGTCATCAGCTATCATATCCCTCCACCGCACCGGCTCTCCTTTGAAGGAAAGCCCGGTGATCGCAGCAAAGTCGGTGGGCGTCACTGTCACCTCGCCCGGCTCGGGTGGAAGGTGTGGGTGGTATCCCACCAATACTCGTAAAGGCCCGGAAGACACTCTTGTTCTTCCTCGTGTCGACACTCCGACCCGGGTTCTCAACGAACACACCTAGGCCGAAGCATAAACCAGCCTCCGGGGACTCGGCCTACCGTCCACGGAAATATCGGGCATCCGCTGCCATAGCTCCACAACAGCCTCGAGCGATCCCCGAGTCTTCATCCTCTTGGCCTTCCCGGCCATAAGCCCCGCATCCTGCAGGTAAACACAGCAAAGGTACGTCAATCACAATACTTAATATAAAGGCACATATAACCCGTCACAAAACACGGCACATATAATGCACATAATTTTCACATATATCATGCATATAATTTTTCCCATGCAGTCCGTCACAAAAACACGGCACACACTGTACACATTTTTCTCAAAGAAAAAGGGGGGGGGATTAAACCCTACACGACACATTTTCAAAAGAAAATCCGTCCCAACACGGCACATATCGCACATATTTTCCCCACAAAGTCCGTCACCCAAAAACACGGCACGACACATATGCATAACACAAAAAAAAAAATCCGTCCCTACACGGCACACACTTTCACATATAACCCGTCACAAAACACGGCACGTGTCACATTTTTTTCACAAAAATTATCACTACACGATAATTTTTCTCACAATGTACATACATAAATAGCATTAGGTACAAAACATCAAAGCATGCAATTCACTAGATAGGCACTTTATTTTCACAAATAAGAGCTAATCTACACATTTCTGCACAAAATACACATACCCACAATTTTTACATGTCCATTTTCAACAATTCATCAAGAATTTCACAAAAAGGCATAATAAAAAAAAAAATAATAATAATAACAAAAAATTCAAAAATGCGAAAAACTAAAACCTAGTTCTAGCATTCAAAAAATTCGAGCAGGGAATCAAAACGGAACAGATTTCTTACCTCCCCGACGTTCATGGAGCGACGATTGTGCACCTCCGGATTCGGATACAAAACATCCGGGTTCTTCGAAGATGGAACGAACGAAATCCAATTCCTTTGGAGCTCCATTCGCTGCTCAACCACTTCCTGACTGCGTTGACGACGACTCCTTCGAGATCCCTCCGCCATTGCAAGCAATTCAAGCTAAGAAAAATGGAAGATTTTGGACAAAAATGGAGTTTTCTCTCCTTCTCTCTCGCTGGTTCACGCACTGGAAATGGGAAATGAAGAGGGAGCCTCGGAATTTAAGCCCGGTCAAAGCCTGGGAACTGTAAAAAACCAAGGTGGTCCGTACGGACCTCTTTGCAACCAGGTTGGTCCGTACGGACCTCTTTGCAAGAGGGGGCCAAATTACTTTCCTGCCCTTATAATCTTTGCCCCTGGCTGTCCTAAGGCCTTTTCCAGCAAATCCAAGTGCAGAATGGTCCCTAACCCTTCAAATCAACCACCGGCCGTCAAGCGTAAGACCGGACCTCGCCCACTTCAACGGCAAATCAACCACCGGCCGTCAAGCGTAAGACCGGACCTCGCCCACTTCAACGGCAAATCAACCACCGGCCGTCAAGCGTAAGACCGGACCTCGCCCACTTCAACGGCAAATCAACCACCGGCCGTCAAGCGTAAGACCGGACCTCGCCCACTTCAACGGCAAATCAACCACCGGCCGTCAAGCGTAAGACCGGACCTCGCCCACTTCAATCGGCAAATCACCGCCGTCAAGCGTAAGACCGGACCTCGCCCACTTCAACGGCAAATCAACCACCGGCCGTCAAGCGTAAGACCGGACCTCGCCCACTTCAACGGCAAATCAACCACCGGCCGTCAGCGCAAGACCGGACCTCGCCCACTCCAACGGCAATTCAACCATCACCCGCTCAACGGCAATTCAAGAAGCTCAACGGCAATTCAAGAAGGAGCCAACACCTCCCAGTACGAATATCAAGGCACAAGACGCCTCCAAACGCTCAACGACAATTCGGCGCGGCCCTCAAAAGAGGTCAAAGTTATCTTCCCAATAGAAAAGGGCCCCTACAAGGTCACGCATCCCCAGCAATTCAAGCACCGGCAGTCAGATGTAAGCCCGAACTTCGCCCACTTCAACGGCAGCGCAAGCACCGGCCATCAAAGTAAGCCCGAGCTCCTCCCCCCAACAAGTCAAAGGGAAGTCATGCAAGACTGCATATCCCCAGCACCGACCATCATCCTTGCCCACTCAACGGCAAAACAAGCACGCGAAGGAGCCAACACCTCCGAGTACAAGTCCCAAGGCACGAAGCGCCTCCCAAAACGCCAAATGGTGAAGCAATCATCGGCCATCATCCTTGCCCACTTCAACGGCAGCTCAAGCACCGGCAGTCATCGTAAGTCCAACCTTCTACATCAACATGCAAAAACACAAATGGCATCTACGCCTCTCGAAGCACAAGGCAGCCACGCCTCCACAAATGCGGCTAGAAGACGATTCAAAGTCCTCGCGCATTACATCAAACTGCGGCTAGAAGACGATTCAAAGTCCTCGCGCATTACATCAAACTGCGGCTAGAAGACGATTCAAAGTCCTCGCGCACCACATCAAACTGCGGCTAGAAGACGATTCAAAGTCCTCGCGCATTACATCAAACTGCGGCTAGAAGACGATTCAAAGTCCTCGCGCACCACATCAAACTGCGGCTAGAAGACGATTCAAAGTCCTCGCGCATTACATCAAACCGCCGCCAGATGACGATTCAAAGTCCTCCAGCGTGGCACAAATCGCCGCCAGAAGACGATTCAAAGTCCTCCAGCGTGGCACCAACCGCCGCCAGATGACGATTCAAAGTCCTCCAGCGTGGCACCAACCGCCGCCAGATGACGATTCAAAGTCCTCGGCGTGGCACCCAACCGCCGCCAGAAGACGATTCAAAGTCCTCTAGCGTGGCACCAACCGCAATCAGAAGACGATTCAAGTCCTCACTCTATCTCCGGCCCGGAAGGCCTTAAACCACCCGATTAGGAAAATCGTAAAATTTCCATCCCAGGACGCCACCACGTCCTCACATTTGACCTATGCGGTCACCCAGGACGCCACCACGTCCTTATCACTGACCTATGCGGTCACCCAGGGACGCCGCACGTCCTCACATCTCGACCTATGCGGTCACCCGGGACGCCGCCACCACGTCCCTTATCACCGACCTATGCGGTCACCCAGACGCCACCACGTCCTTACCGCGACCTATGCGGTCGCGGGGACGCCACCACGCCCGTCACCACCGACTGATGCGGTCACCCAGACGCCACCACGTCCTTATCACCGACTCCACCGGTCACCCGGGACGCCACCACGTCCCTTACCACCGACCTATGCGGTCACCCGGGACGCCACCACGTCCTTACACCGACCTATGCGGTCACCCGGGGACGCCACCACGTCCTTATCACCGACCTATGCGGTCACCCAGACGCCACCACGTCCTCACCACCGACCTCGGCGGTCACAACAAGGCACCACCACGCCCGTATTCACAGAACACTCACCCCACACCCGAACTACGACCGTGCTTGATTCCCGCCAGGATACGTAGGAATCCTCTCACAGTGGTCCATTTATCGACCTAAACGGTCACCCAAAAGGACACCACCACGTCCTCACTTTGACCCTCACGGTCACTTCCTCTCCCAGCACGCGATCCAGATTAGGACCCTTATCTTATCGGCGACCCCACTTCTTTCATAAGTGACGTCGTCGAGGGGCTTCTGTAAGTACCCCAATCTGGATCACTCCCTTTCAAACACACGGGAAACACCGCAGACTCATCCACGCAGTCTCAGAGACCTCCCACTTCTCTCTTCCTCCCTAAGCCTTCTGGCTCCCCTTCTAAGACCTTTCGAGGCATTCCCGGCCCCTTCGGATCCTTCCGAGGCCTTCCGAGCCCCCTCGAGGTGCTCCGAAGCCTCTCCGAGCGCTCCCGAGACGCTCCCGCTGCCGAGGCACTCTCGAGGTACTCTGAGGCCCCTCGTGGTACTCCGAGGCCTTGCCTGGTCTTTCCACGGTGTCCCGGCTCTTTCCGAGTCAAACCGACGATCCCAAACCACGCCGAAACTCTGCCCGAGTGACTCCTGCCACCACAACGCACGCCGAAACTCTGCCCGAGTGATCCCGACGATCCCCACGCACGCCGAACCTCTGCCCGAACGCAGCCTACAACCTCAACTCACGCCGAAACTCTGTCCGCAGACAACCGGTCCCTCCCGAAGCAATCCCGATCCATACCGGAACGCTACTCCGACCTCAAACACTATTCCCGGCGGAAGACAGACACGAACCAACATTGGTAAGGCTTCCTTCCTATACTATTTCAATACATTTCCATACATAGCATACAATGTAGACATCCGATACAGCATGCATTTTTAAAAGCACACACACACACACACAACATTTAAAGGATATTAGGGGTATCCGAAAGACTCGTTTTACGAGGCTACTCGGGTGAGCTCTAATATTCTAATATTCTCTTCCCGGGGAGTCATCTGACCTCCGAACTCAAAATCTCATCACACAAAAACAGTTTAAAATTTATCTTTAAACTGATGCCCTTTTTCAATGTTTTGGGCTTAATAAAAACGGCGTGGCGACTCTACAAAATGCGAAAGCAAAACGGCGAGACACCTCCAACACGCAACGCTAAAACGGAATAAGCCAGATGCCGGGGCGCGATTGTGCTGCCTCTCGGATCCGGGCGACTTCCCGAACAGCGACGAAACGCGAGATGCCGGGGCCCCGCGTGCGAGCCGGATCCCGGGTAATTTCAATGCCGCTAGGGAGATTACACGTTAGCGGAAGCTGCTGGTGGGACTCCATTGTGACGTGATGTACCTGGGCGAGAGGGTGTCTTGCCAGCATGCTCCAGGGTCTGTCCCCTTGGTTCCGAGGGATCCGCCTCTTCACATGCAGTATCCTTTGCTCATAGCTGAGGCGGAGTTGGAGCGGTATAGGCAGGGTGTGCCTCACGCCGAGTACATCATAGAGGACGCCGACTATGATGTTTTCCTGAGGACGAGGCTGAGGAGCCCGCAGGTGCTGGATAGAGAGGGCTAGGGCCCTGCACATCCACGAGACTACCCGTTCCCTTGCACTCACTTGTCATTTGAGGGTGTAGGTGGTATTCGTAGGCGGCTGTTGATTCCCATCCCGGAGCAGCCGAGGCCTCAATACAGATTGGATCCTAATGCTTCGGTGAGTGTTTTGCTTTGTTTTTCTGTACTTGGTAGTAGCATTTTGCTAATGTTGCATTTGTGCTGTCTGTTTGTCTTTTGACGGTTTTCCTGGTTTGCAGGTGTCTGACCGTACTTACAATCAGGCCGTGAGGCACTTGGATGGGATAGCCAACTATGCTAGGAGGCTCGTGGACTTCTTGCGGTGTAGTTCCTGGAGGAGTGCGGGTGTTTATGAGACGATGCCTTCTCGGCAGTCTGCTGCGAGGGACCCATCTGTTTCCACGGCTGGTGGCACAGATTTCGCGCAGGGGTTCAGCCAGTTCTCCGGTGAGACTGATGGGTTCGGAGCTCGCCACTCCTCGTATTTGGGACACGAGCAAAGGGGGGTCCTCGGGATCATAGGCGCGGATCCGTAGCTTTTCGTACTCCGGTTATAAGGAGTTTACGGATTATTTGTCCAATGTGGATCCGACTGCAGCGGGGCAGCATTATGAGTGCTCGGATGATGAGCAGGACTCTAAGTAGTCCTTTTGATTTATTTTAGACAATAGTGCGTATTTTCTAAACATTGATTTGTACTTTGTAAGACCCATGGGGCAAACTCTTATACATTTTGAATATTTATTATGATTACCTTCATTTATTTTTGGCAAATAAACAAGTAGGTTGATCAAAAATAAATAATAATGGAACATGCATTTAAACAATAAAATTCGAGCTGGTCAAAATTTATATCTACATGCACTGTTATTAAATTAACTGCACTGTTGCACGAGCCCGGGGCAGATGTGGTGTCGACAGTAAATGATTTAATCACGGGTGGTTGCACTTTATGGGAAATGACAAATTCCAGCGAGTTTTTGTCCATTTCTTATTCCTAAAAGGTCCTTCCTCATTCAAATTGTCAAAATAATGTCCAAAATGCCCCTAGATGATTATAAATCATTTATTTGGGCTGACGGAACATTAACGACCCAGATTGGGGTACTTATAGTAGCTCCTCGACGACGGTACATCCAGGGGAAGTGGGGTTGTCGACAAAATGAGGACCCCAATCTGGCAAACGTTGCCAAGATGGGCGAGGAGGTGACCGAGGCGGTCTAATGGCTGGACCCTTAGTGAAAGGATTCCTACGTATCCCTTGCGGGAATCAAGCCGGTCGTAGTTCAAGTCTTGAAGGGGAAAGAAGCGGTCAAATGAATGGACCTCCCACCGCATTTTCGTTGTCGAATGTAGACTCGACTAACGAAGGCATGGTCGAAGTAAGACTCGACTTAGCGAGAGCGTTGCCGAGGACGTATTTGACCTAGCGGAGGCATTACCGAAGACGTATTCAACCTAGTGGGGGTGTTGTCGAAGACGTATTTGACCTAGCAGAGGCGTTGCCGAAGACGTATTCGACCTAGCGGGAGCGTTGCCGAAGACGTATTCAACCTAGCGGAGGCGTTGCCGAAGACGTATTCGACCTAGCGGAGGCGTTGCCGAAGACGTATTCGACCTAGCGGGGGCATTGCTGAAGACAGACTCGACCTAGCGGAAGCGTTGCCGAAGACGTATTCGACCTAGCAGAGGCGTTGCCGAAGATATATTCGACCTAGCGGAAGCGTTGCCGAAGACGTATTCGACTTAGCGGAGGCGTTGCCGAAGACGTATTCGACCTAGCGGAAGCGTTGTCAAAGACGTATTCGACCTAGCGGAAGCGTTTATACCTGAATTGTGACTTAGTTCAGAAGTATGAACCTAGGTCGGGACTTAGTTCAGGAGTATGAACCTGAATTGGGGGTTTGGTTCAGGAGGGGGCCATTTGAAGGCGTTCACGCTGGGGAAGATTCGAACTTACGATAACTTTCGGGGAAAAAGGGTGACCGTGTCGGTCAGGTGGCTGGACCTTTGGTAGGCTACCTACGTATCTTGGATGGGAATCAAGCCTGATCGTAGTTCGGGAACCGTTGGGGACGCGTATGGGCTTTATGATGACGGCCGGGTTTTATCCGCTGGGGATGTGTATTCTTGGTTCGGACTTACAATGACGGCCGGGGTTGAAATAGAGGAAGGAAATGGACTTCCGTTAGGGTTTTCGTTAAAGGACGGACTTACGATGACGGCCGGAGTTGAAAACGAGGAAGGAAATGGACTTTCGTTAGGTTTTCTTTAAAGGACGTACTTACGATGACGACCGGGGTTGAAAACAGGGAAGGAAATGGACTTCCGTTAGGGTTTTCGTTAAAGGACAGACTTACGATGACGGTCGGGGTTGAAAACGAGGAAGGAAATGAACTTCCGTTAGGGTTTTCGTTAAAGGACGGACTTACGATGACAGCCGGGGTCGAAAACGAGGAAGGAAATGGACTTCTGTTAGGGTTTTCGTTAAAGGACGGACTTACGATAACGGTCGGGGTTGAAAACGAGGAAGGAAATGGACTTCCGTTAGGGTTTTCGTTAAAGGACGGACTTACGATGACGGCCGGGGTTGAAAACGAGGAAGGAAATGGACTTCCGTTAGGGTTTTCGTTAAAGGACGGACTTACGCTGACGGTCGGGGTTGAAAATGAGGACGAAAATGGACTTCCGTTAGGGTTTTCGTTAAAGGACGAACTTACGATGACGGCCGGGGTTGAAAACGGGGAAGGAAATGGACTTCCGTTAGGTTTTCGTTAAAGGACGGACTTACGATGACGGCCGGGGTTGAAAACGAGGAAGGAAATGGACTTCCGTTAGGGTTTTCGTTAAAGGACGGACTTACGATGACGGCCGGGGTTGAAAACGAGGGAGGAAATGGACTTCCGTTAGGGTTTTCGTTAAAGGACAGACTTACGATGACGGCCGGGGTCGAAAACGGGGACGGACCTTATTGCAAGTAGACACCATCATGGCTAAATTTTCTTCATCATCACAGATTCCCTCAAATCGAGGAAAACTAAAATTTTGGATTACCTGCAAGGTCCGTACGGACCTTATTGCAGTTTTCCTACACTATAAATAGAGGGCTCCCCCTCCCTCATTTTCACACATTTCCCTCTTCTCTCCTCTCCCCCCAGCCTTCAGGCTCCCCTCTAAGACCCTTCGGGGCACTCCCGGCCCCTTTCGGATCCTTCCGAGGCCTTCCGAGCCCCCTCGCGATGCTCCGAAGCCTCCCCGAGCGCTCCCGCGATGCTCCCGCACTGCACCGAGGCACTCTCGAGGTACTCTGAGACCCCTCGTGGTACTCCGAGGCCTTGCCTGGTCTTTTCCGAGGCGTCCCGGCTCTTTCCGAGTCAAACCGGCGATCCCAAACCACGCCGAACTGTAAGTGCTCCAATTTGAGATGTTAGCATTTTCGTTAGAAAATTAACGAAAGTCTTAACATTCCTAACATTTCTAACAATTCCTAACCTTTCTAACAAAGTAAGGGTAGATTAGGGATTGCCATTTAAGGTTAAACCAAGAAAAGAATCTTAAAAAAGAAAAGAAATTGGAAAAACCCGAATTGGCAAGCTGAAAAACAGCAACCAGTTTGAATTTTTTGAAAATATTCTTTGTGTCCAAAGCCTGCAGCTGTAATTAATGAACAGTGCACGCTGAGAGTTTAATCCGCGCGGACATCTTTGGAATTTTCAGAGGCCTATAAATTAAGCCCTTCAGTCTCAGAAATAGAGGAGAGAACACAATTCACAACAGCACCTTGGCGAAAATACTTGAGAAAACAGTGAGAATTCCCTAGAATTGTCACCTTTTTCTCTTGACTATTTTTCCAAATCTCACTCACTAATCACTCTCAAATTCAAAGCCTCAAACACTCTTACATTCAAGCCTAAAACTCAAAAATCAAAAGAAGATAGGTATAACCTCCTTCTCCCAACCCTAAATCTCTTTCATCCATGCATGCATCTCAAACTTTGAAGATGTAATTTGTTCATTTCTTACCTTAGATCCAAGAGGATCACCATGGAATTTCATCTCCATGGATGATCCTCTAAAGGATCAACATTCTTTTCAAAGTGTCTTTACTTACTTGCAAACACATTTTCAAAACCCTAAAAATCATTTTCATACATCAAATCTTCATTTTCAAGGATAAAATTCCCCTTCCCAAGCAAATGAAATGCTTAAGTCCTAATGTACCATAAGGATGGCTTGATATAGTAGATCACCACTAAAATGTCTAGTGACTACTAATCAAAGCCTAAGGAAATGGGGACAAGCATGGATGCCAAACCCCTTTTAAAATCATGTTTTTCTTCAAGAGAAAGTTGCTGTCCAGTAGCCTTTCTCTAAGACCTCTGTCCATAGTCTAATTTCTTGGACATACAGAAACTTGGAATTTGGTGTTGACTACAAAATACTTTTTGTAGCCAACATCTAGATATTTCCAGATATATTTTTACTTTATTTTTTACGTGAGTAAAACTCCATTTTTCAAATTATCTTTTAAAGGTCAGTTCCTCAGTCTCTGGAAATCCAGATTTCATATCTGAGATTTCCATAAGATTTTGGTCCATCAAATCATCTCCAAATGGGAAAGCTATTTTACAGAAACCTTATTTAAGGTTTTTTGAACAACTTTCATTCTCGGACTTTCCCCAGATTTTGAAGTTTTAAAGCCCTTAAACCCATTTTAAAATCAAGTGTCCACTGCCTTTTTCATTCTGGCAGAATTGGTTTTCAACTTAAAAAAATCTTTTGAGTACCAAAACTCAACCCAAAAATCATACAAAAAATCATGGGACTTGTTTGATGTCTTATAAAGAATTCTCAATTTTTAGTTTTCTCAGTTTCAACTTATTTTGGCCAAATGAACACACACACACACACACAAATGGTTTTTAAGCTTGGAAGACTCGTTTTACGAGGCATTCCGGGTGAACACTAACGTTCTTCCCGGCGTGTAACGTGACCTCCGAACCCAAATCTCTAATCTCGGGCATTTTTCAAAGTTTTGGCCCTTAAAATAAAAATGGCGTGGTGACTCCGTGTTTTTCGATTGATTTTCAAAGAAAAGAAAAATACCAATCTTTCGGAAAAATGGCAACACATCGTTACACGAACCTCTGCCCGAATCCAACCAACGATTCCAACGCACGCCGAACCTCGGCCCGAATCCAACCAACGATTCCAACGCACGCCGAAACTCTGCCCGAGTGATCCCTGCGATCTCAACGCACGCCGAAACTCTGTCCGCAGACAACCGGCCCCTTTTCCGAAGCAATCCCGGTCCGTACCGGAACACTATTCCGACCTCAAACACTATTCCCCTGCGGAAGATAGACAGGAACCAACATTGGTAAGGCTTCCTTCCTATACTATTTCAATACATTTCAATAAAGCAGTGTACAATGTAGACATCCGACACAACATGCATTTTTAAAAGCACACACACACAACAGTTAAAGAATATTAGGGATATTCGAAAGACTCGTTTTACGAGGCGACTCGGGTGAGCTCTAAGATTCTAATATTCTCTTCCCGAGGAGTCATCTGACCTCCGAACTCAAAAATCTCATCACACAACAAAAAACAGTTTATTTTTAAACTGATGCCCTTAAACCCATTTTAAAATCAAGTGTCCTCTGCCTTTTTCATTCTGGCAGAATTGGTTTTCTACTTCAAAAAATCTTTTGAGTACCAAAACTCAATCCAAAAATCATACCAAAAATCATGGGACTTGTTTGATGTCTTATAAAGAATTCCCAATTTTTAGTTTTCTCAGTTTCAACTTATTTTGGCCAAAGGAACACACACACACACAAATGGTTTTTAAGCTTGAAAGACTCGTTTTACGAGGCATTCCGCGTGAACACTAACATTCTTCCCGGCGTGTAACGTGACCTCCGAACCCAAATCTCTAATCTCGGGCATTTTTCAAAGTTTTGGCCCTTAAAATAAAAATGGCGTGGCGACTCCGTGTTTTTCGATTGATTTTCAAAGAAAAGAAAAATACCAATCTTTCGGAAAAATGGCAACACATCGTTACAGTGGCGACTCCGCTGGGGAAAAATAAGTTTTATCTTTTCAAAAAAAAAAAGAAAAACTTTTGAGGGTCAATCTTCCGTCCCGGCATTTGAAACCGTTTGTTGTGTGTGTGTTGATTTTTCACACTTTCGTGTTGTTTTGGCCGCCTCGAAAAAGTCAAAATTTTGACCATCGGACCCCTTTGACTTGAATTTTGAATTATGTGTTTATGTGCTTATGTGTGCATTTACTTTCAAAAAATTAAGATTTCCAAAAAAAAAGATTTCCAAAAAAAAAGACTTCAAAAAAAAATTTTCAAAAAAAAAAAATCATTTTCAAATAAAAAAATCATTTTGTGCATGCATCATACTTTTTAAGACACATGCGAAAATTTCTATTTTACTCAGAAAAAGAAGATAGACTGCTTGCACACTACGCGCATGTGACCTTACACTGCACACTACGTCCCTAACCCGGGGAAATCCCTGTAGCGGCCCGTTTGGTCTTATTACGCCTCTCGGTGCAAGTACGGGACTACCCAAACATCCCATGGAGCCTCGTGTCGACCATGCACTTGTCCGTGACACTTTGTCCGAGACCCGGTTGGTTTTTAGTCTGGTCTGTGTCATGCCCTGTCTATGTATATACCTTTCCTTTCAAGCCTTAGTCGGCATACCAAGTCAATATCTTTCGGGGACCCTAATCAGTCAAAGTTCTGCCGGTTTTCCGTCACGGACTTTGACCAGATATTGACTGGCGCCTTGACTTTGACTCTGACTGGCACAAATTATACACTGACTCCCCGCATGACACTGAGTCATCAAGAATTAACGATTATTCCATGCCTAATTACGGCCTAATTGACGACAAGTCAAGATCAATTGTGGACATTTATCAGTCCGAATCATGCCGACTTGTTGTCGAGCCCTCGGACATGATCTTGACTTTGACGTCAGCTTTGTCCGTAATTTACATCGAATGCTCGTTAAGACTAGATTACCCGCCAGACTTTAGGATCGTTTTCATTTTCGGTCGGTGGGACCCGCTTGCCCTATAGGACCCTCGCTCGGGGCTGTCCACCCTGGGAAGTCGAAGTACAGGTGGAATACGAGGGGCTTATAGACGTAGTGACGGGGTCCACTGATCCAGGATCCAGAGTAGTTTGCGAAAAAGAAGAGCAATCTTTTCCAACCGATTAGGTTAATAAAATATGTTTTAAGTAAACAAGAACAAATAACTGCATGTTGCATGAGTCCAAAGCCCAAACACCTACCCTCCTTCTATCCCCATACATCTGAACCCTCGTGCCTTTTCCCCGCAGCTCCTCACAAAGCTTGGTTTCGGGCACCGGGTCACCGTTTGATCAGTTGGGAAGAGTCAAGCGCGTCGTCAGCTTCACCGTTTGTTCCGACTCCGGGTTTCAGAATGTCTGCATCAGCTGGTAATGATGGGGACAACGTCACTCCGCCTCCCGGGACCCCTCAAACAGAATAGCAGTGGAATCAGTTAGCAGAACAGATGAGATTGTGACAGGAAGCACAGCTGAATAGCCTTATGGAGGCTATTAAGAGCCACGGTTTGGCCGCCAGCCTCAATCCCGATGGCACCTTCACCGTGGAAGAAGAAGAGGATGCCAATCCCACTCTTAGCCGCCCTGATTACTCCAGGATGCCACCACCCACCTCCTATGGTACCACTACCAGAACCCATGCTCCTCGATCTTCGGGTCAGCCAGCTCCCCAGCTTCAGACTACTGGATCCATGCAACCTGACGAGACAAATCAGTTCGCAGTTCCTCAGTGGGGACAAAGCCAGTACGAAATATCTTCTCATGGTTGGGGATACCTCGAAATGCCACAGCAAATTGGGATCCCGCCTCAGTTTTGAACCGATCAGTCCGGACCTTCACAGCAACAGTTCGGGATGCCGCCACAGTCTGGTTCGGGGCCACAATTAGGAGCCCCTCCTCAGAATGATGCTAGCTCAGTTGCTCCTCACACAGCTTTCACAAATCCCTTTCTCACTCAGGGTCCGATGGGTTACCAAACCTCCATCCCGGTTTCATCATAATCACCAGGACCGCAGTACCCCTTGGTTATACACCATCGCCACTGACAGCCATGCAATTCAACAATCAAGGACAGCAGCCCGCACCTAAGCCTACTTATGGGTCTCACTCTGGAAATCCAAGCTACCCAGCTACATCAGGACTACCTCCACCCACTTTGCCAGTTGAAAATCAACAGCAGGCCGCAAGGTTCTATTCCTTCGCCCAGGCTCCTACTCATGCTCCCCCGGGCAATTTGGGCCAAGGACAGGTTTTCACCTACGTCCCCGGATCGGCCGTTCCCTCCACCCGCCGCCAGTGGTAGCTCCTCTCTCTAGCTCAGTCACTGGTTTGAACGCCATGGTTCCACCACAAGATCCTCATCTGGCCTGGTTCATGGAACAACATAAGGAAATGAAAGCGCAGATTGCTGAATTATCTGCTAAGAAGTCTGCCTTCCGGCCTACGGACCCGGACTCCATCGTTCCCCTGCCTCACAAATTTGTCATGCCGAATATGGACCTCTTTGATGGTACTGCATGCCCGAAAACTCATCTGGATATGTATACCTTGGCGATGAAGGCCAAAGGGTGTACCAATCAACAGTTCGCTGACTATTTCAGTCTCTCCTTGAAATCCAGTGCTCTAAAATGGTTCTTCCGCCTAAAACCCAAGGCCAGGGCTACATGGGACCAGATTACTAATGCCTTCACAGAAAAGTACAAAGCTAACTTGGAATGGGAAACAAATAGAGTTGACCTGCAGACAACAGTGCAGCGTCCCGACGAGAATGTTGGGGACTTCTACAAGCGGTGGAATCTGAAACTCAGTGAAATGGCCATCCCTCCTTCTGAAGAGGAGCAACTGGACATCTTTCAGTCATGCCTGAAACCACATCTGAGAGCCTCCCTCAGTCACTTCCCGTACTCAGACATACGGGCCATGGTTAACTCCGCAGCTAAGTTTGAAAAGGCTTACAATCAACCACCGGCCGCACACTCGCTACGAATATCGGGCTCCTCCTTCCAACACCGCCCCCACTCCTGCTAAAGGCAAAGAGGTGATTAACTATGTGGGACAGGAATGTAATAACACAACTCCTTTTGCTCCCAGAAAACCAGCCGAGCCCAGGCCACGGGTCATGAACCTCGAAAACTTTGGAATGCCTCTGAACGACATCTTTAGGGGACTGGTGAAAGAAGGCTTGCTACGGCCTCTGGAGAATTTCCAACCCAGGAATCCGAATGCTCCCGTGGATACATCAAAGTATTGTGCTTTTCATCAAGCCCACGGACATCTGACTGACACTGCTTCACTCTGAAAAAGGCGATCCAAGGCTTGATAGAGCAAGGAAAGTTGGAAGGCCCCGAGGGGCCTAATACAGTCAAAAATCCTCTGCCAAGGAACCATAATCAGGTGAATATGATTGAATGTGGAGAACCTTCGCATGCCCAGGAAGATGCTGATGAAGGTCCCCAAATACCCATTGCCAACCTTGTCGAGGATCCTGAATTCGGATTCCCCCTCAACCTTGAGGATAATGAACAAGTCAGCCCACCTTGGTCTCATGTCAGAGATTTCTTGCAAGAATACGAGGCCCGCTATTTCTCAAATGAAGGGAAAGCTGATACTAAAGAACTGGGTCTGTTCCGGTCAAAACATGAGAAAACCATTTACACAAGATGGTTAGAACAATCGAGAAGGATAGAGCAAGTAAGCTTTAGGCGGGCGCCTGTACTGGGGCTTATCAGCAAAGAGGCCGAAGAGCATCTGAGCTAGTACACTTCTGCAAGTTGGTTTTGGGAGAGGCTGAATATGATCCCGAGAACAGCGAAGAATCAGAGGAGGAGGATTCCTTCTATATCCTGCCTGGAGTCAAATACGTGCCACCCCCTCTCACTCTTCCCCCGCAGTTTCTGGGAGGAGAAGCTGAGTCGCAATTACCATTTCCGGGAATGGGGCATATGACAATTTCTGTGGTTGCACGCACCCATATTCCCCTAACGGGTTTTATCGGCGTTCCCTCTCGGCCGAAATCCCAGTAGTATGGGAAGATGATTTCGATGACAGCGATGATGATGATGATGACGAGACCGAAGAGTCAACTGAGGCTCCAGATCCAGAATCAATCTGGAACAATCAGGTCGGAAATGATGCCATGGGAGCCAGACACATTGGTTGGTTGTCACCAAGCGACGATGAAGAACCACCAGAAAATGTAAGTCAGATGCCAATAGGGACGGGCCCCCAAGAACTGCACCTCGTAAGATGTACTTGTGGTCAGTGTCCGGATACTTCAGAGGATGAAGGACAACAAAGCCCGCGCCCAGATCCGTACATATCCAAAATCCTAGAGCACAATGTTCCTTATAAGAATCTAGTCGGTGAATGGAGAAGGTTCATTGAAGCACTGGTCGAGAATGGAGGGTTTCAACGACCAGAAGATGATGAATTCGTGAACGTCATCGGATCTTTTTCTTCTTTCCCGAGAACGGATGGCATAACAACTGTAAGGGTTACAACCGAGCCGCTTGAGCACAGCGAGTGCATGGAGTCACTGAAAAGGGTTATTGATCTAAACGTCTCCCCAGTCGCCTTCATACCCATGGATCCACATGACGCCTTCCTAATTGCTCCAGTGCCCGACAATGGACCCAGGGTGCTCCTCATTTGGACCCAAATCTATCGAGCTGCCACATCGAACTACGAGGGGGAACGTTGCCTATCCTTTACTTGTGGTTTCCCTACTTGCAAGGGTGAAAGGAAGAAGATGTATGATGAGATGGAGGCTGATAGCCATAAGACCGAAGAAACATCGGAAGACGAATATGAAACCGAGGACATGAAGGCCATGAAGTTTCCTGGGGCCGAGCACGTGGATGTCTTAGAGTTCAACACTGCCTACCATGCTTTGGGGAAAGGATTTTCAGGCACCCGATCCAGGCTGATAGTTGAAGATCTGTTAGAAAGAGGGAAACTAACTCCCATCCTCCCAAATGAGAAAATAACCATGGTCAGATCAAATCCACCACCAGCCGTAGAGCACATTTGGTGGGATATCTGTGACTGCCCCGACTGCCTTGAAAGGGACTATCAGGATTGGATACACGAGGACCGTCCTCCTAAGAAGAAGAAAATTTCCTCCCAGCAAAAATTGAAAGAGAGGTTTGAGGCCGGTGATACCAGTGTGGGTACGCTCGGGGAGCCATCTGGGGGATTTGATTACTATGTACTCTACTCCAGCCAGTCTTCCCCAAAGCAAACAGGGGTAGAAAAGCCGAAAAGCCTTGCCAACGATAGAGTTGAGACCTTCGGACACCAGAATACTGTAGATCTGGGTAATTTTACTGCCAATCAGAAGTCTAACCCCCCGCGGGGTTAGCCAAGATTCAGTTTGTCCAGCTCCCGAGCGCATACCGACAAAGAAAGACCAACGCCAGTTTGGCGCTCGCACTCAATCAATATCTTGGCCAGGGATGGCAACCGCCACAAACGGCCTCAACATAACCCAGGGGCTTCAGCAAAGGTTCTACCTCGCAAGAAAAAGGCACGAAGTGACTGGCTTGATGACTCTCTTTCTCCAGACAAGGACCAAATCTATGATCCCCGACTATATGGTAGCATGATCACCTTCTGCGATGAAGATTTGCCAAGAGATGTCTCCAAACACAATGAAGCCTTGTACATCACTATTCGGCTCAACACCGTATCACTCCCGGGGGTATTGGTGGACAATGGATCAGCCGTTAACGTCCTTCCCCTCAGCATGATGCGGGCCCTACGCATCAATGAAAGGCACATGATCCCATCTACCCGGTCAATCAAGGCCTACGACGGCACGTCTCGTCCCATCTTGGGGACGGTGGCTCTGGAACTCTGGTTCGAAACCCAAATGGTGCCAGCAAAATTCCATGTAATGGACATCCCATCCGAATTCACAGCTCTGTTGGGGCGCCCTTGGTTACACCACATGAAAGCCATAGCCTCCACTCTCCATCAATGCGTCAAGTTCATTAACCGGCAGGGGGACCTTGAAGTCATTAGGGGTGACAGTTTCCTCATAGGGAACGAAGCCGAGACCGTCACCAAGCATGCCCGCAGCCAGACACCGGGGCTACCTCCTCCGAATCGACTAAGGGACTATCGGGGCAAGTCTCATCAGAATCCCCCAGAATCCGGTGATGCCAACTATGTCAACGAACTCAAGCGGGCAGACCCTGAAGCAGTTCGATTCATCAAGTCCAATTGCCATTTCCAACATTTGGAGGCAGAATGGAAAGAAACGATGAATACCGCCATGATACGAGCACACAAACCTCCAATCTCCAGTAAGAGATTTGTCAGCATTCTCCAAACCTATTCTCTGGCCTTGCCAAGCGAAGAGATCTTCATGATAAAAGTCGACAAGCACCGGCAAACTCAACTCGAATGTATGAACATCGTATGGGACGTCCTCCTCGAAGAGCTACCTGCTAAGCCTTTCCGCTCGAGCATGGGGCATGAGATTTTTCCAGCAGCACACCAAGACGCAATACGTCCTTACATCTGGATTGAGCGGTCAGACTGTGACGAGTTAGAATTCTCCAGAATTGAGGATGCGGCAGATCCGCAAGAAGATCCCTACATTCATATGCTCAGTTTTCAGGTGCCGGACCCGATTGATTCTTGTTCAGACGAAGAGATGATAGCAATGATTGAGGAAGGAGAACAGAAACAAGATAACCCCCGAGTCATGAGGCCACTGACAGCGATGCCATTAAGGAATTGGGAAACTCTCTCAGGCCCGTCCGCGACCAAAGAAGAAATGATCACCAAGCTTGGATTGGTCCCCCGTCCTTTTGTGTCAACCTTTATAAAGTCCTTCGAGTCTCTCATTGTTGAGTTTGAGTCTCTCGAGTCGTCCGAGGGCCTTACGCCTGAAGACTACTAAATTGTAGCCAATGCTGTATTTCCCTTCGTTCTTAATGAAATGATGGACCTTTCTGAGTATCCCCTGATTGCCACTTTAACTAATGATAAATTAACTAATAATTAAAAAAAACATTTAATAATGATTCATTAGATGAAGAAGCAGACACATTAAATAAAAAAAAAGAAGAGAACAAAAATCTTTAAGCAGGTTGTTCGGAAAGAGGAAAATCGAGCCCAAGCTGCCGAAGAGGTTTTGACAAGTGTGAATTTGGGAACTGCGGAAGAGCCTAAAGAGACGCAGATTGATAGTTTCTTCGAAGGAACTGAAAAGGATGCCCTACAAAATCCTACAAGGTCCTCAACTCAAGGAAAGTATCCCTCTTCATCAAAGAAAACATCATACGGGTTGCCGGCCGAAATCATCTCAGATAATGGATCCCACTTCGAAGGGGAATGCGAAAGGCTGCTAGCAGAATTCAGAATAACCCGTTACAAGTCATCTCCCTACAGGCCCCAAACTAACGGAGCCGTTGAGGCAGCAAACAAGACCTTGGAAAACATCATTCGTAAAATGGCTGTTCGAGGTCGAGATTGGCCCGAGAAGCTCCACCTTGCTCTCTGGGGCTACAAAACATCCGTCAGAACGACAACCGGGGAAACACCATTTGCTCTCACCTACGGAATGGAAGCCGTACTCCCAATCGAGCTAGAAATCCCCTCACTCCGAGTGCTATTGGAAAGTCAAATCAACGAGTTCGAATGGCTTCAGAGTCGCCATGATGAGCTGCCCCTGCTAGATGAACGCCGATTGAGAGCCATGGAACATATCCGAGCTTACCAAGGAAGGATGTTCAGAGCCTTCGATAAGAAAGTAAAACATCAGGAGATCAGGGAAGGTGACCTCGTTTTGAAAGAGAAGCCCCCAGTCCGCATCAACCCACTTGGCAAATGGGAGCCTGTCTGGGTCGGGCCATATGTTGTTCAGAAGATCTTCTTCGGAGGAGCCATGCAACTCGCAGACCTCGACGGAAATCCTTTTGTACACCCAGTGAATGGTGACAAGCTGCGCAGATACTACACGTAAAACAGTGAGTCAAATAAAAAAACACAAAAAAACAAACAAAAACAAAAAAAAATATATATCAAAAAAAAGAAGAGTGCTAAAAGAGTAATACCCAACTAGGTTGAAAACCCGAAAAGGGCGGCCTAGGTAAAAAACAGGGTTGCACCAAAAAAAAAAAACAAAACAAAAAACAAATTAACCAGGTCGAACTACGAAGACCTGAGCCCTTTAGTCTGAAGGGAACGTAGGCAGCCGGAAGCGGTTCGGTCTAAAACACAAATAAAAGTCATACTTTGACATCAATACACTGATCAGACCATGAAAGCGTCTCGAAAAACTCTAAAGCAATTCACATATTCATTACAGTTAAAACCTCTTTGATGAGTCTAAGCTCGGTTCATTCCTACAACTGACAACCTGCTAAGAGAAACTAAGATACATAATCAAACTAATGTGTCTGCTACGACAAGAAAGGGATACTCGGAAACCTCGAGGTCACTCTAAGCCGCTCGTACTGGCATCACCTCTCTTCTTCCCCCTTCGGGTCTTCTTCCTCTGAACACGAAAAATGTCGGTCTTCCTCCTACCAAGCTCTGGTGTAGGAACACGATCTATCAAACTAGCCTCTGTCAGGGCCTTAGTAGCCCTAGCGTCATCTCTCATCTCTTGTAGCCGAGCTAGTAATGTAGGAGTCCTTTTCTCCTGTCTCTTGACATAAGCTTCATAGTCGGTCACAACATCTCCGCTCCTGTCATAAGGGTTGGCCCTCGCCTCGGCCCTCCTCCTCTCCGAAACTGTCAGGTCCTCCGCACCCACCATGGCCTCACGCCATCTCAAAATAGCCATCTGAGTCTCTCCCAAATGCCTCTCGTACCAATCCAAGTACCAAATGGTTAGAAACACAGGTCTCGGACGCCTGAGGATAACCCGAGGAGGAAAGACGTCATACCTCCATACTCGGAAAATAAATGGGAACACCGAAGGATCATCCATAGAAGCAAGAGCCACCACCCTAGTGGCTATATCATCAAAGTCCTCCAAAGGAACCTGCTCCAAGCCAAACTGCCTCAGAACCAGAGCCGGAATGTAAAAGCTGGACTGAGAAAGCCCCGGAAGCATAACCACGGGAGATCCTTCCTGAAGTACTCTCCGAGTCTCCACCCGCCAATGAGGCACCGACCATCTGATATCTTCAGTCTGGCGACCAGCCATCTAACGCTCCCACGAGCCCTGATCATCAAAATCCACCGTAACCCCTCTCCTGGCAAATGTCCAAGGCTTGATCATATCCGAAGTCTCGCGAAGAACCCCCAGGCGCTCCATCAGCCACAGGGTCAAGAGAAACGGGCTGCCCCCGTGCATGTACCGCCTCCCGGTAGCTAACCTGTCAAGAGCATGAAAAGTCTCCCCCAGGATCAAAGGTACAACATCTCTGCCCAAGCGACAGTGAACAACTACATCCAGCAGAGCCCGATGACAAATTCCAAAGGAATAAACCATGAACAAGGTACCAAACATGCAAAGTGCAAAAGCATCCCAATAGGCATCATCAACCAAGCCTAAGCCCCTAAATCTATCAGGAAGACCAGAAGTGTCAAAGTGATCGGGACCACGGAGCATACCTTGTGCTTCCCCCGGGGAAAGATGGAGAAGGTTGCACAACCTATCAACGAAAGAGGCTCCTCCGGGCAAAGGAATCGTAATCTCCTCCACCTCGGGACCACCAAGCAAAGCCCGAAATTCTTCAACAGTCGGGACCATTTCATTATAAGAGAAGCAAAAAACATGCCTTCTAGTGTCCCAAAATGAGGAAGAAGCTCTCAAAAGATCATAATCCGGAATCAATTCCTTAAGAGACCACAAGCATCGTATCTTGTACCTTTCTTCAAAGAATGACCTCCTCGCATGCATAATCTCCCGAGACCACTCTTTAAACTTGGTGAAGAATGACATTTGAGAAATTTGGGATAATTTGGATGGATTTTGCATGCTCACAATTCTCTCCATGGATTTTCTCTCCTTCTCCCCGAAAATGGCTGTTTGAACTGGCGGTTGAAGAAGGTGTTTGAATTTGAAATAAATGAAAACCAGATCTGAAGCAAAATTAAAGGACATTGTCAGATTCCTGTCTCATCCGCGCGGACATGAGTGCCACTACCAAAAAAAACCTGCAGCAGTTCAAACTGCTGCACCACGGAGGAATATTTCATCCCGGCCGCTCGAAACATGTGCAAAGCCTGCCCAAACAGTTCACATACCATACATTCGCACCCTAGCCAAGAAACCTGGACTCATGCAACATTGCATTCATAATAAAAAAAAACAAAAAAAAAGGAAAGTAGATTATTACATTCCAAAAAAAAAAAACAACAAAAAAAAAATGTATGCATGAAAATAAAGTGTATCTGTCTAAATAGGTACAATCTCAGAAATCAAAGATAGTCAGTCAGAATCCTCAGTGGCTGGCCTTTTCCCTCGATCCCTCTTGCGGCTCAGGCCCGCCTCCTCAGTAGCCATGAATGTCTCAGGCTCGGAGTCATCCTCGTCTCCAGAGAGAAGCTCGCCTGGATCAACCGGAACGCCGCGATAAGGCAATCCGATATCTGCAAAGAAGTCATATCCGAACGTGAACGCGTCGGACTCCTGGACATGTGAAGAAGAGCCACCATGATGCCAAACATGTCCCTGCCCATGCAAATCTCCGAGAATGACTTGGTCCGGAGGCAGCTCCATGCCGGGATCTATGAGAGGAGAGAGAGGAGTCTCGGTAGAATGCTCCGAAGGAATAGGGGAAGTCTCCCGCTCGATAGGCGTCGGCTGTGCTCGCCACGCTCTGGCCTGAGGAGCCCCACAAGCAACCATCCTCCTAATGAACCTCTTGGCCCCAATCACCTGCTTCGTCAGCTTCTCCACCACCACGGCCGGGAACTGCACGGAAACAAAAGCGTCAGGAAGAATTGATGCGAAAAATGATGAAGCAAAAGGAAAGAAGAAGAGACAGTAAAAAGCCGTACCTTCATATCCGGACGAGGCCGGAAAGCTCGTGGGACCCGCTCAGGTTGAGGGATCTGCACCCTCAATCTGACCCCATCCTGGACATATGAGAAGTCCGTCCGGGGGTATCGCACAATCCCTAGCCCCTCTCTCTCAAGAACCTGGGGCATCCTCAGCCTCCTCAAGATAAATCTCGAATACTCCTCAATCGCAACAAACATCGAGAAGTGCTGGCCACCTCGATAGTCGCCCCAGGTCTCCGATCTCTCACTCGGATGCATCATGTCGGCAGGAGGCTCTACTGGTGCCATCAAAGGCGCACCCTCGCCATGCTGGCGCGTCACTTTCTCCCCCAGATAATACACGTCGCAGGTCAAGCCCCTCAAAATCCTCCGCTGTACAGTCCATCTCTCGGCGCCCTTCAGCTGCTCCACGTCGAAGCGGCCCCAGGGGTAGAAAACCATCCCCTCATCCGTCTCAGCCCTCTTCAAAGGCAGGCACTCCCTGTACTTAAGGGTCGTGCGCCCCTTAGAACCTATCTTCTCCCGAGCATGCTTGCTCCAGGAGAGCATGGCCGAATATGCCCCGATGTGCTCCGCCGGCTGTCGCCACATCGTGACACGAATAAACTCCAGAGCCCATACCTGCAAAAGAGAAAGATCTCATCAATCAAGTGCGAAAAGAACAGTGCGTGCTTAAGGAAAAGAAAAGCAAAAGCTTATACCTCCAAAGGAAACTCGAAGCATGTCAGGGAACTGACAGCCTTCCGGCTATACCGATCCAGAGCAAAATATAGCTCTGCCAAACCTGCCTCTCCCCAAGACACCTCCCCAGCCATCTCCACATCCTCCAACGTCCTCAGCAAAGCAAACATCGCCGTCCCCTCGGCGTGTCCAAAAAGCGTGCTCGAAAAGGCAAACCATAAAAAGGCCCTAGCAATCTGCACCTCAGCTACCCTCTCATCACCAGCCTCGTAGCTCTCGATGCTCTCCACGATCTTCCTGTGGACCACGGCGTACTCCATACCCATCCCCTTTTGGGAATGGGGGTAAAGCCTAGAAGATCCTGCAGGTCCCGGTCACTGTAGCCGTATCTCCACTTAATGCTCCGTCCTTTAAAGGACAGGCCCGTGATCGCGGCATAGTCGGAAGGTGTAACCGTGGCCTCACCCCAGAAAAAATGAAATGTGTGGGTCGCGTCCCACCAGTGCTGTGCCAAAGCAAAGATCAGGCCCTTGCTCTTGGAGAACTTAACCAATCCCCTCAGGCACTCGATAAACTCGTACAATCCAGTCCCAATGACGATCTGTCTCGGACTCATCAAAGCTCCTCGGCCCAAGACTGGAAGCCGATCCCACAGGTCAACCACAGACTCCACTGATCCCCGAGTCTTCAGCTTATTCAACTGCTGCGTCACAAAGCGATCTCCACCCTACAATTAAAAAAAAATGTGTCAAAAAATTTAAATTTGCATTTGCATTAAAAAAAAAAAAAGAAAATGTGTCAAAAAAAATTGCATAAGCATACACATGCATCACAGACATAAATTTTTTTTTTTTAAAAAAAGAAAATCGGGCAGCATAACGGCATACAATGGACTCAGCCCCATTTTTCTTGCATAAAAGAAAAGATTTTCAACAACCATCATTCATCATGCATATATAAAAAAAAATGTCAATAACATTGAGTCAACGGAAGTAAAAACTCCGTCCCATTTTTCATGAAATAGCATGCATAAGCAATTTTCTACAATTCATTCATCCAATCAAGGGAACGAAAAATCCGTCCCATTTTCACAGGAAATCACATTCTCACAAAAAAATGTATTCATACCATTCACATCACATTGCAAGAATTCTACATGCAACAAAAAGTCCGTCCCGAATTCGGGCAAATTTTCATCTCATATTTCAAAATGGCAAAATGCCCATTCTTTTTTCCAAACAAAGTGCACATTTTGGGTTACCCATAAACTCAGTACAACAAGCAAATCATCAAAATCAAGGTTCAAAGGCAAGAACATAATTTTCGAATTTTCATTGCAATTTTCAGACAAAAAAAAAATGGCAAAATGCCCATTCTTTTTTCCAAACAAAGTGCACATTTGAGTTACCCATATACTCATTACAACATGCAAAGCATCAAAATCAAATTTCAAGCCCAAGAACATCAATTTTCGGATATTAAAAAAAAAAAAGAGAAAGAAAAATCACAATAATCACTTTCAAGCAAAGAAATTGGAGAGATTCGAAGTATACTGTACGGAGACTCGGATCAGTGGCCCAATGTTGCCACGCATCGGGGTATGGCTCCTCCGCAATCGATTGCGAAAGTGTGTAATGCCTCCTCATTCGAACAAGCTCCAATCGCCTCTCCGCTACCGGGACACGTCCTTGGCCTTGAATAGCTACTCCCGCGTGTTCCATTGCTCGAAAATCGAAGAAAAACGAAAGATTTCGAAGCTTCTAGGGTCGACAATGGCGGCTCTGCTCTCCCTCTCCCTCGTCGGCGTTCAAAAACTGTAAAGGGGAAGAAGAAAAGGCCACGGCCTTTTAAAAATCAATTTGGACGTCATTCTGCTCCGCGCGGATGAATCTGAAGGGTCAAAAAGACCCTTTTGCCCTTTAAAATTTCAGGACTCTGCAGTTTAGTCCTCAACTTAACAGGGTTAACCAAAGTTAACCAAGGTTAATCCCCTCTTCAAAAGAGCTCAACGGCAGTCAAACGTAAGTCCGATTTCTCCGAGAAAGATAACGGAATCCCGTTTCTTTCATCAAAATCATCAACGGCAGTCAAATGTAAGTCCGATTTCTCCGAGAAAGATAACGGAATCCCGTTTCTTTCATCAAAATCATCAATAGCAGTCAAACGTAAGTCCGATTTCTCTGAGAAAGATAACGAAATCCCGTTTCTTTCATCAAAATCATCAACGCCAGTCAAACGTAAGTCCGATTTCTCCGAGAAAGATAACGGAATCCCGTTTCTTTCATCAAAATCATCAACGACAGTAAAACGTAAGTCCGATTTCTCCGAGAAAGATAACGGAATCCCGTTTCTTTCATCAAAATCATCAACGGCAGTCAAACGTAAGTCCGATTTCTCCGAGAAAGATAACGGAATCCCGTTTCTTTCATCAATTTCATCAACGGCAGTCAAACGTAAGTCCGATTTCTCCGAGAAAGATAACGGAATCCCGTTTCTTTCATCAAAATCATCAACGGCAGTCAAACGTAAGTCCGATTTCTCCGAGAAAGATAACGAAATCCCGTTTCTTTCATCAAAATCATCAACGACAGTCAAACGTAAGTTCGATTTCTCCGAGAAAGATAACGGAATCCCGTTTCTTTCATCAAAATCATCAACGGCAGTCAAACGTAAGTCCAATTTCTCCGAGAAAGATAACGGAATCCCGTTTCTTTCATCAAAATCCTCAACGGCAGTCAAACGTAAGTCCAATTTCTCCGAGAAAAATAACGGAATCCCGTTTCTTTCATCAAAATCATCAACGGCAGTCAAACATAAGTTCGATTTCTTCGAGAAAGATAACGAAATCCCGTTTCTTTCATCAAAATCATCAACGGCAGTCAAGCGTAAGTCCGATTTTTCCGAGAAAGATAACGGAATCCCGTTTCTTTCATCAAAATCATCAATGGCAGTCAAACGTAAGTCCGATTTCTCCGAGAAAGATAACGGAATCCCGTTTCTTTTATCAAAATCATCAAACGACAGTAAAACGTAAGTCCGATTTCTCCGAGAAAGATAACGGAATCCCGTTTCTTTCATCAAAATCATCAAACGGCAGTAAAACGTAAGTCCAATTTCTCCAAGAAAGATAATGGAATCCCGTTTCTTTCATCAAAATCGTCAACGGCAGTAAAACGTAAGTCCGACTTCTCCGAGAAAGATAACGGAATCCCGTTTCTTTCATCAAAATCATCAACGACAGTAAAACGTAAGTCTAATTTCCCCAGCAAAAGCTAACAAAATCCCCAGCGAAGTCAACAGAATCCCGTTTCTTGCCTCATTATCATCAACGGCTGTAAAATGTAAGCCCGATTTTTCTCCAACGAAACCCCCAGCAGCGTTTTGAACTACGATTGGCTTGATTACTCTTAAGGATACGTTGGTAGCCTACCATAGGTCCAGCCACCCGACCAAAATAGTCACCCTCTCATTCGGCAACAGACGAAGTCCACCGAAGGACCATCCATCCCAAACCATTAAGGGAAAACATTTCAAATCAAGGTCCGAGGCACCTAAAAAGCCATCATCTTTAAGGTCTGAGGCACCTAAAACGCCGTCATCTCCAGGTTGACGCCTCAAAATAGTCATTCCAGGGTCAACATCCAAAGACCCGAACTACGATTGGCTTGATTTCTCTTAAGGATACGTAGGTAGCCTATCATTAGGTTCAGCCATCAGACCGAAAACGGTCATTTCTATCCCCAGCAGAGCGGATATACAACTTTAGCCATCAGACCAAAATGGTCATCTCTTATCCCCAGCAGAGTTTCTTTCAGCAACCAACTGCAGAACTCGCTCACCAGGTTGACATCCTAAAACAGTCACTCTAGGGTCAAAGACCCGAACTACGACCGGCTTGATTCCCATTCGGGATACGTAGGTAGCCTATCACTAGGTTCAGCCACTCGACCACTTTGGTCACCCCTTGTCAAATATGGAGCCTTACTCTTATCGACGACCCCGTTTCCTTCGAAAGCGCCGTCGCCGAGGGGCTACTGTAAGTGCTCCAATTTGAGATGTTAGCATTTTCGTTAGAAAATTAACGAAAGTCTTAACATTTCTAACAATTCCTAACCTTTCTAACGAAGTAAGGGTAGATTAGGGATTGCCATTTAAGGTTAAACCAAGAAAAGAATCTTAAAAAAGAAAAGAAATTGGAAAAACCCGAATTGGCAAGCTGAAAAACAGCAACCAGTTTGAATTTTTTGAAAATATTCTTTGTGTCCAAAGCTTGCAGCTGTAATTAATGAACAGTGCACGCTGAGGGTTTAATCCGCGCGGACATCTTTGGAATTTTCAGAGGCCTATAAATTAAGCCCTTCAGTCTCAGAAATAGAGGAGAGAACACAATTCACAACAGCACCTTGGCAAAAATACTTGAGCAAAACAGTGAGAATTCCCTAGAATTGTCACCTTTTTCTCTTGACTATTTTCCCAAATCTCACTCACTAATCACTCTCAAATTCAAAGCCTCAAACACTCTTACATTCAAGCCTAAAACTCAAAAATCAAAAGAAGATAGGTATAACCTCCTTCTCCCAACCCTAAATCTCTTTCATCCATGCATGCATCTCAAACTTTGAAGATGTAATTTGTACATTTCTTACCTTAGATCCAAGAGGATCACCATGGAAGTTCATCTCCATGGATGATCCTCTACAAGGATCAACATTCTTTTCAAAGTGTCTTTACTTACTTGAAAACACATTTTCAAAACCCTAAAAATCATTTTCATACATCAAATCTTCATTTTCAAGGATAAAATTCCCCTTCCCAAGCAAATGAAATGCTTAAGTCCTAATGTACCCTAAGGATGGCTTGATATAGTAGATCACCACTAAAATGTCTAGTGACTACTAATCAAAGCCTAAGGAAATGGGGACAAGCATGGATCCCAAACCCCTTTTAAAATCATGTTTTTCTTCAAGAGAAAGTTGCTGTCCAGTAGCCTTTCTCTAAGACCTCTGTCCATGGTCTAATTTTTTGGACATACAGAAACTTGGAATTTGGTGTTGACTACAAAACACTTTTTGTAGCCAACATCCAGAGATTTCCAGACATATTTTTATTTTATTTTTTGAGTGAGTAAAACTCCCTTTTTCAAATTATCTTTTAAAGGTCAGTTTCTCAGTCTCTGGAAATCCAGATTTCATATCTGAGATTTCCAGAAGATTTTGGTCCACCAAATCATCTCCAAATGGGAAAGTTATTTTACAGAAACCTTATTTAAGGTGTTTTGAACAACTTTCATTCCCGGACTTTCCCCAGATTTTGAAGTTTTAAAGCCCTTAAACCCATTTTAAAATCAAGTGTCCACTGCCTTTTTCATTCTGGCAGAATTGGTTTTCAACTTCAAAAAATCTTTTGAGTACCAAAACTCAACCCAAAAATCATACCAAAAATCATGGGACTTGTTTGATGTCTTATAAAGAATTCCCAATTTTTAGTTTTCTCAATTTCAACTTATTTTGGCCAAAGGAACACACACACACACACACAAATGGTTTTTAAGCTTGGAAGACTCGTTTTACGAGGCATTTCGGGTGAACACTAACGTTCTTCCCGGCGTGTAACGTGACCTCCGAACCCAAATCTCTAATCTCGGGCATTTTTCAAAGTTTTGGCCTTAAAAATAAAAATGGCGTGGCGAATCCGTGTTTTTCGATTGATTTTCAAAGAAAAGAAAAATACAATTCTTTCGGAAAAATGGCAACACATCGTTACACGAACCTCTGCCTGAATCCAACCAACGATTCCAACGCACGCCGAACCTCGGCCCGACTCCAACCAACGATTCCAACGCACGCTGAAACTCTGCCCGAGTGATCCCTGTGATCTCAACGACGCCGAAACTCTGTCCGCAGACAACCGGCCCCTTTTCCGAAGCAATCCCGGTCCGTACCGGAACACTATTCCGACCTCAAACACTATTCCCCTGCGGAAGACAGACACGAACCAACATTGGTAAGGCTTCCTTCCTATACTATTTCAATACATTTCAATAAAGCAGTGTACAATGTAGACATCCGACACAGCATGCATTTTTAAAAGCACACACACACACAACAGTTAAAGAATATTAGGGATATTCGAAAGACTCGTTTTACGAGGCGACTCAGATGAGCTCTAAGATTCTAATATTCTCTTCTCGAGGATTCATCTGACCTCCGAACTCAAAAATCTCATCACACAACAAAAAACAGTTTATTTTTAAACTGATGCCCTTTTTCAATGTTTTGGGCTTAATAAAAACGGCGTGGCGACTCTACAAACCGAAAACACGACGAGACACCTCCCAACTAACGCAAAAGCGGAATAAGCCAGATGCCGGGGCGCAAACGCGCTGCCTCTCGGATCCGGGCGACCTTCCCGAACGCGACGCAACAAAAATGCGAGATGTCGGGGCCCCGCGCGCGAGCCGGATCCCGGGTAATTTCAGTTGGCGACTCTGCTGGGGATGTTTTGTTTTAAAAAATTTTAAACAAAAGAAAAGAATTTTAAAACGATGATGAGGGTCAAACTTTCATTTTACCCCTTTCTTTAAATTGTTGTGTATGTGTGCATGTGCTTTACTTTTTTTATTTTTAAAAAAAAAAAAAAAATACCAAAAAATGCATCAATATACATCTGTGCATACTTTTAAAATTCTGCAAAACTTCTGTTTTACTCAGAAAAAGAATTTTAGAGACAGCACACTACGCGCACTGCTGCCTCGGTTACACCACACACTACTCACACTGCTGCCTCGGTTACACCGCACGCTACGCGCACTGCTGCCTCGGATACACTGCACACTACAACCCTTAAGCCGGAGTGGTCTCAGTTGCAGTTCGTTTGGCCTTCCTACACCTCTCGGACGCGCACGGGATCATTCCAAACATCCCATCCTAGCCAAGCGTCAACCCTGCACGTTTGAGTCTTGAGTCACTCTCTGTCCAGACCCGGTTGGTTTTTACCTAGTCCGTGTCATACAAGCCTGGATACATATCCCATGCCGGCCATTTTCTGAGTCGAAGCTCGAAACTCAAGATCCCTTGCGCAAGCAAAGCGATGAAAGGTCATGCTAAAATCTTGACCCGATCTTGATTTTCCGAAGCTACACCCAGACGATGTTCCGTCCCGGATATACATCCATGCTCACATGACACCATGTCATCAAGCCTTTAATACGTCAGCCATGACGATATGACCCAGCCAACGCCTAACGTCACAGATCCCTTGCGCAAGCAAGGTAAAAAGAGGTCATGCCGAACTCTTGACCCGATCTTGACTCAGGTGCCGGCTCGGCTCACTATTCACATGGCTAACGCATTAAAACGAACATGACAGGCTCGGTCCTTAGGTTCGGTTTTTTCTTTTAGGCCGGTGGAAACCGCTTGCCCTATAGGACCCTCGCCCGGGGCTGTCCACCCTGGGATGTCGAAATACAGGTGCAAAACGAGGGGCTTATAGCCGCACAGATGGTCTCCAGATCTAGCATAGTTACGAAAAAGAAGAGCAATCTTTTCCAACCTATCTAGGACTCTGAGAAAACACATTTTAAGTAAATTAAAACAAAAAAAAAAAATGGAAACCACATGTCACGTGAGCTTTCCCCCTTTATCCAAAAGGCCTTCCCGTGTCTAAACCTTGCCCGTCACCCCCTCCAGCGAACCGAGAGTGGTTGAGAATACCCGGGAACTACTCTCCCCGTGTCAAAGCCGCAAGGTCCAACATCCTTCCCACCGCAGTCACCAGGGCAGTCCATCAGCTCCCCATGGCCAAGTCAGTGGATAACAACGAGGAAAATGGGACCTTACCCCCGAGAAATTTCCCAACCTTGGAAGAAGTTTGGCAGGTCCTCATGACTATTGAGAAACGCCAAGGTGAACAACAAGCCTGAATTGAAGGCGCCATGCACCACTTCGGGACATTAGCCACCAAACTACCTGGGGCTCCCAAAGTCATGCCCGCTCCTGCAACTTCTAACCTCTCTCATTGCCTCCCAGTGGTCAACCTGTTGCCCTCATACGAGCCATGCAGTTACGACATAAAGCCACAAGACCCCCCGGGGGAAGACATGCCCATTCAGCATCCCGAGGTCCCGATACCACCGCCGAACAACGAACACATCTGGTGGGACGTCTGCGATTGCACTGCTTGCCTGGAAATGGAATTCCAAGATGAAATGAACGAGGGCCGCCCTCGAAGAAAGAAGAAACCCTCTTCTCAACAAAAACTGAAGAAGAGATACGAATCCGGTGACCCCACGGTCGGAACCCTCGGGGAACCATCAGGAAAATTTGACTACTACGTCATCTACTCCAGCAAATCTCCTCAGCCTAGCTCTGCACAAGGCCACGACAATGTCTGCTCCATGATCAGCTGGGACGAGCTCCGCACCGCCACCGACGGCCCGAAGGTCCAGATACCTCAACCCTTGTCTTGGGAAGATCTCAAAGCCACTATTGATGCTTCAATAAAAGCTATGACGGTGAACGAATTGAAATGCGCAGTCTGGCCCTACGCCAATCAAGGCCCCCTCCTAACAGAAATAGGAGAGACAAGCAAAGCAGCAAAGCCAGAGGTGAACGTTCTAACGCGTTCCGGTCAAATCCCGACGAATCCTCCACGGGCAGACAAAAGGCCAGTCATACCTGAGCCACGAGTTGAAAAGGGGCCCTACGCCAAAGAAGCTGAAACCCTGGACCCAAAGGCTGAAGATCCTGTCTTAGCTCAGCTCAAGCGTACTCAGGCTAACATCTCGCTCTGGTCCCTACTCACTTCATCTTACCCACACAAGCTCAAGTTGGAAGAAAGCCTGGCCCAGACCATGGTTCCCATCACGGTGACACCTGATGAAGCGGTTCAGATGATCGGCAACGTTAATTACAGCAACATCATCACCTTCACGGAGCTCGACCTCCCAAAATTTGGGGCTGACCACAATGAGCCTCTCTACATAACAGTTCAACTGGACGAGCGCCGTCTCCCTCGAGTCTTGGTAGATGGGGGATCATCCATGAACGTCCTTCCATCCAAAATGATGGATCTGCTAGGGATCAAAGCAACTGATCTGAAACCCTCAACTCAGGCAATCAAAGCATACGACTCAAGGTCTCGCCCAGTCTTGGGAATAGCCACCTTGAACCTATGGTTCGGAAAGCAGATGGTCCCGACCGACTTCCAAGTCATCGACATCCCGATCACATTCACTGCCATGTTGGGACGCCCTTGGCTACACCAGATCAACGGGGTGGCATACACTCTCCACCAATGTGTAAAGTTCGTCCAAGGAACAGATCTAACCATCATCTACGGTGATAGCATAGTCACCGAAAGGACCGACACAAACGGCGTCCCGGTCTTAGAGATCAAACACGATGATGATGGCATGATGCTAACAGGGTTCACCATCGAAAGCCCAAAGGCCCAGGTGTGCCACATAGACCTGCCTTTGATTTGGGACAAGATCCCTCCCCCGATGAAAATGATGAAGCACATGAACTACATCCCGAGGCTCGGTTTGGGAAAACGCCATCAGGGTACCCAACAAATCATCAATATCAAAGACCAGAATACCCTCCATGGTCTGGGATACATTCCTACTCCCGAACACATTGCGGAAGACAAGCGAGCTGCACGAAAATGCTCTGCCAATGGCAAACGAGGCTTTCACACAATCTCCGAGCTCCGCCCTTACAGCTTCGACCTGACCAAGTACTTCACGAAGAAGGATGACAACTTGAATGAAGACACAGGAAAGGGACATAGCCGATCAGCACCGAACAAAGCCGGCCGACAACCATGGACAAGCTCCAGCGGAACCCGGCAAGATTTAGAGGCCTTAAGCCAAATCCAGTCAGAAGAGCATTTCTTGATGCACCAACTCTGCCGGGATCCACGACCACCACTATTCACAATGAATTTTGGTTCGGGAAAACCCCCTCTTTGGCAGAAGAACTCAAAAAACTCTCTGTCAACACCCCTGCCCCCAACAAGCGGGACGAGTCTGCATTCGAGCTAGTAATACCCAAGACAAAAGCAAAAGACTCCGCAGACGATGCTTGGAACGAGCCACTGCTCCACCTGCTCTTCAATGAAGAAATCGAGATGCCAGATCTAATCGATTTTGTTTTTGATAACTCTATGATAGCCATGATCGGGAACAGTGACACAAAGCCTTTCAAACCCTGCCTCCTATCAAGCTCATTGCCACTCAATAACTGGGCCACCTTCTCCGGAACCATCGCCAGCAAAAGGAACATGATCGAACAACTTGGTCTGACCCCTCGAGTCCTAGAGTCCATTATCAAAACCCATCCTGAGTCCATTATCTTTGAGTTTGAGTCTCTTGAGTCATCTGATGGCCTCACGCTAGAAGATTACGAACTCATTGCCAATAATGTATTCCCATATGCTCTTAATGAATGCTTCGATCTTTCTGAGTATCCTCTCATTGCATCTTTAACAACTGATAAATTAACTAACACACAAATAGTTAATAACGATTCACTTGATAAAGAAGCAGACACATTAAACGAACAATACATTAAGCACATCTTTAAGCATGTTGTCAAACGAGAGAAAAATCGGGCCCAAGCTGCCGAGGAGGTTTTAACCAAAGTAAATTTGGGAACTGCTGAAGAGCCAAAAGAGACGCAAATAGGAAGTTTCTTCACCGGCACAGAGCAAGACGCACTGACTGCACTGCTCAAAGAGTTCATGGACATGTTCGCTTGGTCTTACCGAGACATGCTCGGATTAGATCCAAACATTGTAGAACATCGAATCCCCTTGAATCCCGAGGCTAAGCCTATCAAGCAAAAGCTACGCCGAATCAAGCCAGAATGGTCTTTACAAGTCAAAGAAGAGATCGAGAAGATGCTCCGCGTTGGCTTCATTAGGGTGATCGAGTACCCCATATGGCTCTTCAACATAGTCACGGTCACCAAGGCCAACAGAAAGGTACGCTTCTGTGTGGACTTCCAGGATCTCAACAAAGCAAGTCCCAAGGACGATTTTCCACTACCAAACATCGACATGTTGGTAGACACTACATCTAATTTCGAAGTCAAGTCCTTCGTGGACAGGTTTGCTGGCTACAATCAAATCAAGATGGCCGAAGAAGATCAAGAAAAAACAGCCTTCACAACCCCCTGGGGAACCTACTGCTACACAGTGATGCCGTTCGGACTAAAGAACGCTGGGGCTACCTATTAACGGGCAGCAACCGCCCTCTTCCACGACATGATCCACAAAGAGATCGAAGTGTACGTCGATGACATGATCGTCCACTCAAAGGGATCAGACGGACAACACCTCACAGACCTGAGAAAGTTCTTCAATCACCTCCGAAAACACTCGATGAGGTTAAACCCTACCAAATGCACATTTGGGGTCAGCCGAGGCCAGGTCTTGGGATACATGGTCACCGAGAGAGGCATCGAGGTTGATCCTCAAAAGATCAATACCATCATAGAAATGAGACACCGCAAACTCAAACAGAGGTGAAAAGCTTCATGGGCCGCCTATAGTATATCAGCCGCTTCGTCAATCAATTGACCTCCATATGCGAGCCAATCTTCAAACTAATGAAGAAGAACGCCGACGTTGAATGGAACTCAAAATGCCAAGATGCATTTGAAGAAATAAAGGCGTACCTTGTGAGTCCCTCGATTCTCTGTCCTCCTCACGAGGAGAAGCCACTGTTGCTGTACCTAACTGTGACCGACACTGCAGTTGGAGCCATGCTCTGTCAAGAAAAGAAAGAGTCGCGAGTTGAGAACGCCATCTACTTCGTCAGTCGAAAGTTTCAAGGCAGCGAACTCAACTACTTAGCTCTCGAAAAAACCTGCGCAGCTCTAGTATGGGTCGTCAGAAAACTACGGCACTACATGCAGTCGCACACAGTGCACTTGGTTTCCAAAATGGATCCAGTCAAATACCTCTTCGACAAGCCATCTCTGTCAATGAGGCTCGCCAAATGGTCTTTCTTCTTAGCGGAATTTGACATCAAGTACATAAACCAAAAGTCAATCAAGGGACGGGCAATGGCCAAACAGCTGGCTGACTTCCCAACCGACGAGGCTCGAGGCCCCGAACCACAATTTCCAGACGAATGAATCTTCGCACTCGAAGGCAAAAATCGATGGCAACTGTTCTTCGATGGAGCAGCCAACAGAAAAGGAAACGGCATCGGTACGCTCTTGGTCGATCCCAAGGACGAGCACACCCCAATTGCCATAAAACTCAATTTTGAGGTAACCAACAATGCCGCCGAATACGAAGCCTGCGCCACCAGACTACAGGCCGCACTCGAAAGGAATGTCCAGAAACTCGAGGTCTATGGGGACTCAGCCCTGATCATCAACCAAGTTTCAAACAAGTGGAAAACCATAGACCCAGGCTTGCAAAAATACCACGCTTGCATGGAGGACCTCATCACACAATTCGAAGAGGTCACTGTGAGTACGCCAATCCAATTCACGACCCTTTTAAAGTGATTTTAATGTAATAAAATAGCACTAGGGGTGTTTTGGTAAATTCCCGGTCAATTCCAAGTCTTCCGAAAACTTATCTTAAAGTTTTATGAAAGAAGTACTTGTGAGTGATATTTCCGTGTAAAAGGACCTACCAGGAATTATCAGCTTTAGACCTTTTGGGAATTATCACAGAAGGTTCCAGAATCAGTTATTTATGCCAAAAACGGTTACATGGCTGGATAGGTCGTGCGGCACAATTGACCATGGAAAAACGAAACGAATGGCCGTGCGACACTAGTGACCTCATCCATGCAGCCTATAAATTGGACCCTCCCCCTCTCATATCAGGATCCTTTTCCAATACCCTAAAGTCACTCTGCCCAATTAACGACAGAAAACCCCCTCTCTCCTCAAACCACACCAAAAACCGTCCAATTCCATACTCCCTTGACCTAAACCATAAACCCATCTTCACATAAACCACCTTCCTTTGAAGATCTGAAGAGAAACAGCCAATTGGTGTTCATTTGCACTCTCCAGTAGCTGAATTGAAGGCTTCCACACCTAATTTGGTGTAGAAGTAGAGGACTACGAGGGTAACAAATTTCTTCACCTTCCTTTCTCATTTTACCTGTTCATTTTAAATTTTTCTTCTCTCCACTTGATAATCAAGATCCACTTGCCTTAGATTATCAAGTGGCAACTGCCATATCTCTGTTTAAATTGGTATTGCTTGGTTTAATTGTATATTGATATTGTGATTGTATCTCCCTTGGTTGCTTGGTGCTCAAGGGAATGTGGATCTCCCATATCCATGCTCCCTTGGGTGATCTGTTGGTAATTCATGTTAATCTAAATTGATTTGGTGTGCTCAATAGATCTGATTTGATCCTTGTTAGTTTCTGTTCTTAAATTGTGAGAATCCTGCAGATAGTCAACTTATGTCACGCGACACAAGTGACATACCCAGTCCTGTGTCACGCGACACAAGTGACCTATCTGCAGAGAGTCATACTACAGTTGTAATTCTGTTCCTCCTTTCCCTTCTTTTGTTTGTCACTCAAATTAGGGAGTGGATCCTCCATATCCACATTCATTTTGAAGTGACTGTATAGATTTACTTCCCTTTTGCTTAACCATGTAAAACCTCTGCAAGTTGATCTGTAGTGCCACGCGACAAAAATGGCCTCTCAGGTTCTGTGTCACCCGACACAACAGGCCCTTGCAGTAGGTTCATTTTAGTTGTATGTTTTGTTAATCCTTTTTGTAGTATGGGATGTGGCCTCCCATTATCAATGGCTCACAAGTTGTTTCTTCTTCCTTCTGAGCAATAAAACAAAGTACTCCTTTGCATTTCATATAATTATTGTCTCACACACTAGCACACACACTTGAATGTATTGAATGTTGAATGTTAGAAAGACTCGTCTACGAACGAGGCGTGTTGGGTGAACTCTCGATTCTTCCCAACACGTAACCTGACCCCGGAACCCTTTCTCTCTTTACAAAAGGTTTTCAATGTTTCCTTTAAAACGGCGTGGCGACTCCTTTATTTTCCCTTTATTTTAAATTTTCAGGCGAGCGCACATTCAGTGGCGACTCCGCTGGGGATGCTTGAAACCTGTTTTCAAAAGTGGGTCAAACTTTCGTGAATATTCAACATTCAATTCATTCATTCGTATGTGCTTTACTTGAGACATTATATGTATTGTTTGCATTTTATGTGCTTTGTTTGATTGTCCTTGCTTCCTGCCTTGTTGTTCTCTTGGGGCTGAGTTGTGCTATTTAAGCTTCGAGGCTGGGGTTGTTCTTGGTGTGATTTTTAGAATTCTGGAAATTGGACCCCTTCTGTCACGCGACAGAACTTGCATCATCTGTCCTGTGTCACGCGACAGAAGTGGCCAGTTTGCAGGATCTTGCTTTTCCTTGGTGCAGTTGGTGATTATGGGCAGTCCCCGTGATCAATTTATTGGTTTTTTCGCTTATTGTACTCTGCGGGGTGTGTGTGTGTGTAGTTTCCCTTTCTTCCTTTTTTCAAATAAAATAATAAAATAATAAAAAAATCATCATTTTCGCAAATTAAGGAAGATAGTCATCCGCACACTACGTCACGTAGATCTAGAACCCTCGGGTGCGATTGACGGCATCGTGGACGACCATGAAATTCGCCTACACTTGAGCGCCTGAAATCAAACCTATCCCCCTAGTGCGTTATAGGTGGCGCCACACATTTGAACCTTACCCAAAAACGGTTGGTTTTGACACGACATTTTCAAATACACTAAAATGAATTGTTCCAAAATTTCTAATAGGCCTTCATACCTACCCCAAAACCTAGCACGTGTGGGCATGTTGCCATCGCAACATGGTTTCACGAAAAGGACATGTCGTTCCCACGGCATGTTCTAACAAGAGATCATGCCGCTTTGTCAACGTGCACCGACGAGAGGTCATGCCGGATTTTTCCTTGAATTTCTTCAGGAATACCCGTTATGCTGCCCAAATTTCTCCAGAAATTGGGGTTACTCGTTCGTCCCATAAATGCTTCGGTTTTGACTAGGTACTATTGCCTATTTTTAATTTTGAACCAATACGTTTGGTGTATTTGTGGATGATGTGTCCCTAAGTTTCCCCAAGGTATAGTGTGCATAAATAAAGGGTTAGCCTTTCCCAACTGTTCCTAGGATTTAAACCACCGATTTATACTTGAAGATGAATAAGATTGTCTGTGCAAGTTTGTCCTTCATTTCCTTCCCTCTCCCAGAATTCTTCCTTTTCCTTCTTTACCTTATAAACCCGCATATACCCCTGCAGCTACGGCGAGTTGGAGTCGATCATCTGTCCCAGGAGCTCGTTTGGTCCGGGTTGTCAAAGAAGTTCAGGCAATTCTGAAGTTTTAGTCAGTACAGAATCAAGCATGTCAGGAAATGGAGATGTGTTTTCCGCTCTGTCTGCTGGAGGGTCGGGTTCGTTGAGTCAGCCAAGCTTGAGTGATCTGTCTACAGATGAGTTAAGGATGAATCTGGAAGCCGCTTTGACCAGGGAGCGTGAGGCCCGCCTGTCAGCTCAGAATGCCAAAATCCGAGAGGAAGAAGCCCATAACCGCTTTATGGAAGCCATGAGAGCCCGGGGAATAGCAGTGCTCCGTAGAGAAGATGGTTCTTATGAAGAAGTTACTGAAGAAGGCAATAACAAAATTGGATCTGTTTCTCCTGTCCAGCCCCGCTCCACTCAGTTACAATGCTATGCCTCCTCCCATAAGCTATGTCCCGCGCCCCGAGCAAATGCCATCTCCAGGAGTGATCACGAGTGGCCAAGGAAAATTTCCTCCCCCTTCTTCCCAAGCATATAACCATATGGCTCAGCAAGGTCCTAGCAAGAGTGGTGGTCATCCAGTGAACTTCCTTGATCTCACATCCTCTCCGACTCCCAAGCCCCGATGCCACAGTTCGCATGGGTCTCGGCTCCAAGCCGCTTACTCCCAACCTCGGTTCGTGTATCCCGACGGCTATCGTGGTGGCCGCACAATGTGCAGCCGAATGGTCGATGCCGTCTCTCGAGAGAATCGTATTTGCCAAGATAGTATTCCGAGGTATCGCGGTTTCGGACTCCAAGGCGCTTTTCTCAACCCACAGTGTGTTCTCCCCTTACTCAACATATTTATGGTTCTACTCCCTATTCAGCTCCGTGTGTCAGTACAGGATTCTCTTCTCTTGGTCAAATCAGAGGTCAATCAGCGCAATACAGTTTCCAGAACCCCAGTGTGCAGTTCAATGGCTATAATATGTACGGGAACAGAATTCCCAGCTCTGTTAGTTTGTTGGACAGTAATCTTGGTATCCCCAGTACCCTCGGTCTCCCACAAGCCGCTTTTCCCGTTGGACCCAAATCAGATTTCCCCATACCGTCTTCGACAATAGCTCCCGCTATCCCCCAAATTCCAGGTTTAACCCCAGAAGTAACGACCTTATTGAAGCAGATGCAACAGCAAATAGACAGACTGACTGTGGGTTCTAGCGGTCTCAGAGTGGTGGATCCAGCCCAGGTAACGCCTTTGCCTCACAAATTCAAGATGCCGAAAATGAACTTCGATGGTACTGCTTGTCCAAAAACGCACGTGGATACTTATGTAATGACTATGGGAGCGATGGGCTGCACGCCCGAGTTTATGGCATCCCACTTTCATTTGACTTTGAAAGGACCAGCTCTCACATGGTTTTTGGCCCTGAAACAAGAATGCCGCTCTACTTGGAGCCAAATTACGGAGACCTTTTTGGAAAAGTACAGAGGCAACTTAGAATGGCGTACTACTCGGGATGATTTAGTAGGGACTATCCAGAAGGCTGATGAATCAATTACAGAATTTTATAAGCGTTGGAATGCTAAGCTTAACGAGCTGTCGGAGCCTATTCCCCTTCAGGACCAAAAGGACATCTTCTTGTCATGTGTGAAGCCAGTACTTAGGGAAGCCATCGGGAAAGGTTGGTATCCGGATTTGCGAGAAATGGTCGGAATGGGAGCTAGGAGTGAGAATAGATTGTTCAACCAAACCCCGAACGCGAATGCTAGTGGAAACAGTGGTAGTGGAGGTTTCAGATACCGGACAGCAAACCCAGTCCCCGCCATGGCGCCAAAAGGAAGAGAAATAGTTAAAGATAACATTGTCAACAACCTGCAAGGAGGGGGAAATAATGGTTCCAATGGTGGAAGATTTCAGCCAAGGCCACAGAGAAAGTTTGATGATTTGGGTATGACTACAGAGGAGGTCTACAATGGATTACTCAGGACTGGGATGATAAAGCCGTTGGAGAACTACAGACCTGCCAATCCTAATCCCAATCTGGATACAAGTAAATATTGTCGGTTCCACCAGTTTCCTGGGCACACCACCAATAATTGCTTCTCGCTCAAAAAGATTATCCAAGGGTTGGTAGATGAAAAGAAGATTGAAACGTCCCCCCGTCCTAATGTCGTCAGCAACCCCCTGCCTAACAACACTGTGAATCTCATGGACTTTGGCCAAGACTATTTTGTTAATGTAATAGAATTTGGGGAACCCATGGATGGAAAGGTTAGTGATGATTGTAGTAGGGATGTGACTGATGTAAACTCTTGTTCTGATGAAATGAAAGATAATTTCTGCTATGTTTTGTATCTTGACGATTTGTATGATTTGAATAATACTGTTGATTATGATGATTACGAAGAGAGTTTGATTGCCAACACCATATCTTCCATGGTTCCTAGGGATTCCCCAATCTCTCTAGAGGAACTCAGGATAGCGGCTAATGTGGAGGCCCCATTGTCTATAAATGAGATAAGGCAGGCGGCATGGCCATACAGAACTCGTCCTGTCCCGATTTCGCTAGCAGAGCTCAAGGAGGCCAGTAAAGATTTTGTGGTTGAGAAAGATCAAGAAGTTAATTTGCTGACTCGATCTGGAAGAATGTTGGGAACTAATGATGCAGATCCCTCTGGGAAAGGTAAAGCGGTTGCAGTTGCGCATCCCCAATCCTTTCAGAATCCATACAAACCGGCAGGAGATGAAGAAGTTCAGGAAGATCCAATCTTGACGCAGCTGAAGAAAACACAAGCCGATATCTCCTTATGGTCTCTACTTAAATCCTCCTACCCTCATAAGCTGAAGTTAGAAGAGGCCCTGGCCAAAACGAAAGTGTCTGTCAATGCCACCCCAGACGAAGCCTGTCAGTTAATCGGGACTGCACAGTATGGAAACATTATTACTTTTACGGATCTTGACCTACCTGCTTATGGTGCGAAGCATAACGAATCTCTACACATCACGGTACCCCTGGAAGGACGGCGGATTCCCCACGTGTTGGTAGATAATGGGTCAGCTATGAATGTGCTCCCTGCTAAAATGATGAGTATGTTGGACATTAATGCACAAAACCTTAAACCATCCAATTAAACCATAAAGGCTTACGATTCCACATCCCGGGCAGTGTTGGGAATAGTCTCTCTGAATTTGATGTTTGGGGGCACAGAAATTGTGGTAGACTTTCAAGTTATCAATATTCCGGTAACATTCTCAGCGTTATTGGGCAGACCGTGGATTCATGAGATTGGAACGGTGGCCTCCACTCTTCATCAGTGTTTAAAATTTGTGCAAGATGGAGTGCTGACAACCATCTATGGTGATAGCGTTACGATCGGGGAAACCAGTACCAACACCGTACCGGTGATGGAAATCAAGCTCGACTAGGAAAATCCTATGCTTAGTGGATTCACAATTGAGAAACCTAAAGGACAGGTCTGCACAATAGATTTGACGACGTCTTCAGATAAGATTCCCCCTGTGTTGAAAATGCTGAGAGGTATGAGCTATATCCCTGGTCTGGGGCTGGGAAAACGTCAATAAGGACCGTGTCAGCTTGTGGAGCCAGTAGCCATGAGGAATAGGCGAGGCCTAGGGTATGTAATGACGAAGGAAGACAAAGCGTATGATAGGACTGAAGCGTTTAAAGAAAAGATGGCCTCAGCTGCTGGAAGGAGGTACAAAAGGCCTGAAATGCGCCCCTACAGTTGGTCTTTGAACCAACACTTTGTCAAGGATGATGGAGAAATGTTTCTTTGCCCAGAGCCAAAGTGAGCCAAATGGAGGAAAGAATGAGAACAATTCAGAGGCTTTCCAATAGCCAGAGTCCGGTGAAGGAAATGTTAGATAACTCGCCCAAAAGCCCAGGTGTGACCGCCACCTACGAGAACAGCTACCGCTTCTGGGGACCTGAGTATCTGAACCAGCTTGAGAAGCTCGCTTTGGATGAATCTGTTGTGCACAAAATCCGTGGGATGGACCCTTTAGATATTGACGGTGAGTTGACAGAATTGTTTGAGAATCAGGGGCTGGCTGAACCCGAAGTTGGCGTATCCACAGAGAAGTTGCCTGCAGAAGGTTTGGTTCTTGTTGAAGATCTCGGAGATTTGATTGAATTTTCCTCTGATAGTGAGTAATAGCTGTGCTGGAGTTTGAGAAAGGACCGGTTGCAGATCTGAATAGTTTGAAGACCATCACAGAGGAGCCGCTACAGAACTGGACTTCATTCCGGGGGCCGGTTGCGACATGTGGAGACTATGATTGGAAAGCTTGGGCTCAAACCTCGTCCCTGTCCATCCGAGTCTAAATTTGTTCCCCGAGTCCTGAGTCAGTCCCCAGAGTCCCTTGTGACTGAATTTGAGTCCTCCGATCGGTCCGATGTCCTCACGACAGAAGACCGTCTTCGAGTTGTAAACACTGTTTTTCCTTACGCCTTGAATAAAACGGTCGATCTTTCTGAGTATCCTGTGATTGCCAATCTAACAATTGAACGCTTAACTAAAATTAATCATCAAGATTTGAAAATAATTAAGCCAGATTCAATTGAAGATAATGCAGACTTAATAAATGAACAATTTTCAGAAAATAATTCAAAGCAGGTTCGCGAGCAAAAGGAAAGCCGGGCCCAAGCTGCCGATGAGATATTGACGACAGTGAACCTGGGAACAACCGAAGAACCCAAAGAAACACAGATTGGTAATTTCTTCTCCGGAGATGAACAGGTTGCCCTGGTTGAATTGGTTAAAGAATATGTGGACGTCTTTGCTTGGTCTTACAAGGATATGCCCGGTCTGGATTCATCTATCGTAGAGCATCGGATCCTCCTAAATCCAGAAATTAAGCCGATCAAGCAGAAGTTGAGACGGATCAAGCCCGAGTGGTCCTTGCAGGTGAAAGAAGAGATTGAGAAACTCTTACGGGTAGGCTTTATCAAAGTAATTGAATATCCGACCTGGTTGGCAAACATAGTCACAGTTACAAAAGCAAATGGAAAAGTCCGGGTTTGTGTAGATTTCCGGGATCTTAATAAGGCTAGTCCCAAAGATGACTTCCCTTTGCCTAACATTGATATGCTGGTAGATGCAACTGCGAACTACGAGGTCAAATCCTTCGTTGATGGCTTTGCGGGTTATAACCAGATTAAGATGGCTGAGGAAGATCAAGACAAAACAACATTTACAACTCCATGGGGTACGTATTGTTACACTGTGATGCCATTCGGGTTGAAGAATGCTGGGGCTACCTACCAGAGGGCCGTCACCACCCTGTTTCACGACATGATCCACAAGGAGATTGAAGTGTATGTGGATGATATGATTATTCACTCAAAAGGGTCGGACGGGCAGCACTTCAAGGATTTAAGGAAGTTCTTCAACAGACTTCGGGAACATTCTATGAGGCTAAATCCTGCCAAGTGTACTTTTGGGGTTATCCGGGGTAAAGTCTTGGGCTACATGGTCACAGAGAGAGGCATCGAAGTAGATCCCAGAAAAGTCAAAGCGATTGTCGAGATGAAGCCACCCAGAACTGTCTCCGAAGTGAAAGGTTTCATGGGTCGTCTGCAGTACATCAGCAGATTCATCAACCAGCTGACTTCTATATGTGAGCCAATCTTTAAGTTATTGAAGAAGAATTAGGAAGTGGTTTGGAACGAGGAATGCCAACTGGCTTTCGAAAGGATCAAAGCTTACCTCGTCAATCCTCCTATCCTTTGCCCACCTTACAGGAACAAGCCTTTACTTCTATATCTGACGGTCACAGACACACCTATTGGAGCCATGCTAGCGCAAGAGAAGAAGGATTCCAAGGTCGAGAACGCCATATATTTTGTCAGTCGTAAATTCCAAGGTAGCGAGTTGAATTACATTGCCCTTGAGAAGACGTGTGCAGCTCTGGTTTGGGTAGTTGGAAAGCTAAAGCACTATATGCTATCCCACACAGTGCACTTGGTCTCCAAGATGAACCCAATCAGATACCTGTTCCAAGGCGACAGAGGCAACATTTCTACCAGATTGGCAAAATGGACTTTCTTCTTAGCTGAGTTTGATATCAAATATGTGATCCGGAAGTCAATCAAGGGACAAGCTCTGGCAAACCAATTGGCTGATTTCCCCAATACAGAATCCCGAGGGCCGGATCTCCAGTTTCTAGATGAAGGGATTCTCGTTATAGAAAACGGAAACCGATGGCAGTTATTCTTTGATGGAGCGGCGAACAAAAGAGGAAATGGTATCGGGATGGTGCTGGTAGACCCGAATGATATGCATACCCCTATCGCTATCAAGCTGAATTTCTCGGTCACCAACAATGAGGCCGAGTATGAAGCTTGCATAGCTGGTCTTGAGGATGCCCTGGAACGACATGTGGATGAGTTGGAAGTGTTCGGTGATTCCCAATTGATAATCAATCAGGCCGCTAACAGATGGAAAACCTCAGATCCATGCCTTCAGAAGTATCACACTTACATTGCAGAGCTCGTCGGCCAGTTCAAGGAAGTGTCGTTCCAATTCCTACCACGAGACAAGAACAGATTTGCCGATGCCCTAGCTACTCTGGCCTCCTTGGTAGAGATCCCAGAAGGAAAGTCAATTAAACCGTTCAGGGTCGGTAGGCGAGAAAATCCTGCATACTGCTGTGAAATAGAGATTGAAACCGTCAATGAGCCCTGGTACAGTCAGATTTTCCAATACCTCAAGCATGGTGAAGCATCTCTCCCCGTCGATGAAGAAGGAGACCCAAAAGGGATTCATGCCAAGAGTCTGTAGGCTTTGAAAAGGCTATCGGCTCAGTACGTCATATTCGGCAATGAATTGTGGAAGAAAAGGGAAGGTTGCCCCCTCCTGCTCTGCATTAGCAAAGAAAAGGCTCAGAAAGTAATGGAAGATGTTCACAATGGCGCCTACGGACCTCATATGAACGCTCGATCTCTCATGCATAGTATTATCAGACTGGGTTACTTCTGGATTACTATGGAAACTGATTGTATTCAATTTGTGCGAACCTGTGACAAATGCCAGCGATTCTCCAATCTGAACCATATCCCTCCTCATGATCTCTACTGTATGACAACTCCCTGGCCCTTCGCAACATGGGGAATTGACGTCATTGGGAAGATAACTCCGTCTGGGAGTAATGGGCACTCATTCGTATTAGTTGTTGTGGATTACTTCACAAAGTGGGTAGAAGCTGCATCTTACAAAGTGCTCACGGCTAAGAAAGTGGCTCGCTTCATAAAGGAACAGATTTTCTGCCGCTACGGAGTCCCTAATGATATTATTTCTGACAATGGAACCCATTTTGAGGGAGAAGCTGATCGCCTGCTTACTGAATACAGGGTCAAATGTCACAAGTCTTCGCCATACAGACCGCAGACAAACGGCGCTGTCGAGGCCGCCAATAAGAATTTGGAGAGGATCATAAAGAAGATGGCCGAGCGAGGAAGGGATTGGCCAGAAAAGCTGCATTTAGCATTGTGGGGCTACCGCACTTCAATTCGGACTGCTACCGGCGCAACCCCTTATGCTTTAACCTATGGAATGGAGGCTGTTATGCCCATTGAGCTAGAGATTCCATCCCTCCGAGTGTTTCTTGAGAATGAGATAAATGAGGTTGACTGGCTCCAAAGTCGATACAACGAGTTGGCACTGTTGGATGAATGCAGACTAAAAGCCATGGAGCACAATCGGGCATATCAGAAAAGAATGGCCCGTGCCTTTGACAAGAAAGTGAAGCCCAGAGACATCAAGGTTGGTGATTTAGTTCTCAAGATGAAGCCTGCAAATCAGACCAGTGCATTGGGTAAGTGGGCACCTGTTTGGGTTGGACCGTTCCTAGTCAAGAAGATATTCTCCGGAGGAGCAATGCAGCTAGCGGATCTGGATGGTAACCCATTTTGGCACCCCGTCAACGGAGACAAGTTGCGGCGGTATTATGTGTAATTGAGTCTTTCTCCCTTCTGTAAATAAAATAAAAATAAAAAAGAAAGAAGAAAAGAAAAGAAATAAAAATAAAGGCGCAACAAAATTGTCCCAGATGAGACTGAAAACCTCTCAAAAGGCAGTCCATGCAAAAACAAGGGACGCGCCAGGTGCTAAAAGAATATACCCAGCTAGATTGAAAACCCTAAAAAGGGGGGTCTAGGTAAAAAAACAGGGTTGCACCATGTCCCCCTTCTGTCTTCCCCTTTCTTAAACACAAAAGTTGATTGAATCGAACTACGGAGACCCAAGCCCCTTAGTTCTCTTACAAAAGGGAAACGTAGGCAACCACTTGTGGTTCGGTCTAAAAATGCTGCAAAATCTTATGTCTTGTCAAACTGTGTTTTGATTACAGTTCCGAAGTTTTTTTCAAAGGTTTATTTGGAGTTAATATTCTCTTTGATGAGTTCAAGCACGACTTACTTTTGACTCAAAAAGCCTGCTGCGAATAAAAGGAACAAATTTTTCAATGTCTATTTCGTCTGCATTAAGTAATCAGAGGATACTCAGTTTCCATACAAATAATTCCTACTCTTAAAACATAAAAAAAGAAAGAGAAAAGAAAGTCTCCTATCTCCCAGAAAAGCGTCTAGAAACTCGTCCCCGCTCCTAACTCGTTCCTCTGTCCTTCCTTTTCCTCGGTCCCCGGGAGGTATTTGGCCTAGGAATGTCAAATAAGTCGGTTTGAGCCCGTCCCAACTCAGGAATAACGCGCACCGGCGATTCAATCAGACCAGTCTCCCTCAAGGCAGCCCTACCAGTTCTCTCCTGTCTCAATGCGTCTCTGCGAGCCATCACCTCCGGATCATCCCTCATAGCAGCCCTCCGGATCTCTCGTTTCTTATAGTCCTCAGCAGCATCGCCTGTAACATTATCTGGGTTGCCCCGTGCCTCTGTATCCCTGAAAGATCGACTGGATGGATAATCTGCTCCCAAATATTCCCGGCGGCGAGCCTCTATAGCCAACTGTGCAAGACCCTGATGCTCCTCATACCAAATCAGATACTCTGTGGTCAGAAATGTAAACCCCCTGGACTGTCGAAGAAGTACCCGAGTGGGAAGAAAACCCTCCAGGAAAGATCTGCTGAAAAACTGCATAGACTGGGGCTCGGTCATAGACATCGGAACAAAGATCGGCCATCGCCCTCTCCTCAAAGCCCGGACAATCTGCTGAGGGTACCTATACTGTCTGCTCACCAGTGATGGGATACAGAAAGAAGATACATGCAAGCCTGGCAACCTGACCACCACTGATCCATCCTGAATGTCTCTCATGGTCTGCAAGTTCCAGGCAGGAATCCAAAAGCTCAGATCAGTAGTCCCGTACCGCGACAATCTCACCTGCCAACTGTCAACGGCCATATCCCTCAGCAGTTTACGTGGCCGGGTTACCCAAGGCATTGCTATCCGACCCTCTGGTAAAGGCCCAATCAAGCGCAACCTCTCAGAAAACCACAAAGATAACAAACTGGGGTTGCCCGCTCCCATGAAATTTGATCCCCCTGCTAGCCTGTCAATGCCATGGTAGGTCTCAGCCAGTAACAGTGGTACGATGTCCATCTCCCCTTGGCCGGATTGAATTTGACGAAGATCTACACCCCGGTCACCCCTCAGTTGCCTGACAGTCCCCAACAGCGCGCTTGAACAGATTCCGACATACCCACAGAAATAATAAGCCGACAGGGTGAATAACATGAATATATCCAAAGAGGTAGAAAGGTCAAACCACTCAGGACGGGACAGACGTAATCTAGCCATATGAGTCAAGTCTATAGACCCATCATCCAGAATCATAAATAGCACTTGGTCCGATGGCAGACACAAGAAATCCGACAATTGTTCCACAACCGATCGACCATCCCGGGGGAAAGCTACAGTTGTCGCCTCGCCCAAGCCTGTTAGTGCCCTAAAGTCTTCCATGGTTGGGGTCAAATCATTGTACGACAAAGAAAAGACATGTCGCTCTGAATCCCAGAAGCAAGATGCAGCCCGAAGCAAATCCCAGTCAACCTTCCAGTCTTTCAAGGACCAAATGCAGGGCATATTGTACTGCTTGTCAATGACCCTCCTATGTTGTCTCAAATGAAATCCCCAAATTTCAATAAAATCCTGATGAAATTGACATTCCCGGGAAGCGACCTCTTTGTTATAATGCTCCATTGCAGTCGAAAGTACCAATCTTGGTCAAAGAAATCGCCTTTCTGCCAAGAAGGGATTGCTGGTTTCCTCTGTTAAGAAAACATTTTTTTACAAAATGAAGTCGGAGCTGGGTTTTAAAAGGAGGGTCTGTTACGAACATTATTAAGCCGCGCGACACAACTTGCCATACTAGCATGGGATGTCGGGTGACACTTTTAGCCTTCACCATGCACCAGTCATATAATCCCCGACTCGCCGTTGCCGCCATACACCTACCCATACATATTCAATCCTAAGATACACAATATCTGGGGGAGGTCCCATTTCATCACATGTACACACCTTAGCTGATAACAATGTCATTACCTCATGAACAAACCCGGTGTAGCTTATCATTCAATACAATCATTTTCTTTTCCATCTAACCATCGTCCCATTCCTTGAGCAGACAAACTTGCGCAAATAATCTAACAAAGTTTGATCTTCGTTAACCAAGAATTATCATAACCAAAGTTTACTGCTCAAAAGTGTTGCGTTCCCGTAGAGTACAATTAAGCACATTTGAATCTTGGGGACTGTACCTCAATCAAAAGTTGAAACAAAAGAAGTGCAAATACGGCGGTCTTTCCAGAAAATGTTAATCAGAATTATCAGCCCCGTTGCCAAAGTGCCAGCAAAGTCTGTTGTTCCCTGATAATTCAACAAGCAGGATGCTTACCCTACCAAGCAAAAGTCGATGATTCCAAAGTCAGCCAAGAGTCAATGAAGGCCATATCCTGACAAAACAACAAATCGTCAACAACATCAGTGCGAATCCCCGGCAGTTATATCTATCCTCAGCAGAACCAATGGTAGCCTCAGTCCCTCCGACAGCTGCAACTTCCCAACAATCGTCAGCAACAGTAGCTTCAGTCCCTCCGGCAGCTACAGGTAAGCACAACACAGGTATGAAAACATGTCTCACCCAAACTGTCAAATCATTATGTCTAAAAATCACTTCCTTCAGTTCATTTCATTATTCGGGTTAAGATGCCTCCTAACAGTCTTCTATCGGGTCAGACACCTCCTAATGGTCTATTCGGGTTGAGACGCCTCCTAACAGTCTTTTATCGGGTCAGACACCTCCTAATGGTCTATTCGGGTTGAGACGCCTCCTAACAGTCTTTTATCGGGTCAGACACCTCCTAATGGTCTATTCGGGTTGAGATGCCTCCTAACAGTCTTTTATCGGGTCAAACACCTCCTAATGGTCTATTCGGGTTGAGACGTCTCCTAACAGCCTTTTATCGGGTCAGACACCTCCTAATGGTCTATTCGGGTTGAGACGCCTCCTAACAGTCTTTTATCGGGTCAGACACCTCCTGTGATGATGTGTGTATCCGAAAATTTTCCCATTTTTTGTGTTTGAAAAAATCAACGAAAACGGAGTCGCCACGCCATTTTAATTTTGAAGGCCAAAACTTTGAAAAAAGCCCGAGATCAGAGATTTTAGGTTCGGAGGTCATGTTACGCGTCGGGAGGACGTTTAGTGTGCACCCGACGCGCCTCGTAAAACGAGTCTTCCAAGCTGAAAATCATTTGTGTGTGTGTGTGTGTGTGTGTTTTGGCCAAAATAAGTTGAAACTCAGAAAAGTAAAAATTGGGATATCTTTTTAAGACTTTAAACTGATCCCATGATTTTTTGGAAGATTTTTGGGTTGAGATTTGGTACTCAAAAGACCTTTTGAAGTTGAGAGCCATTTCTGCCAGAATGAAAAAGGCAGTGGACCTTTGATTTTGAAAGGGATTCAAGGGTCTTAAAACTTCATAATCTGGATAAACTCAGAGAATGAAATTTGTTCTAGACACCTTAAATAAAGTTTGTGCGAAGGAATTTTCCATTTTGGAGAAGATTTGAGGGGTCAAAACCTTCTGGAAACCTCAGATATGAGATCTGGATTCCCAGAAGCTGATGAACTAGCCTCTGAAAGAAAATTTGAAAAGAGGAGTTTTACTCACCCAAAAAATAAAGTAAAAATATGTCTGGAAAGCTTTGGATGTTGGCTACAAAAAGTGTTTTGTAGTCAACACCAAATTCCAAGTTCATCTGTGTCCAAAAATTAAGACCATGGACTGAGGTCTGAGAAAATTGCTACTGGACAGCAACTTCTCAAGAAGGAGAATATGATTTTAAGGGGGGTTTCGCATCCATGCTTGTCCCCATTTCCCTAGGTTTTGGTTAGTGATCACTAGACATTTTAGTGGTGAATCAACTATACCAAACCATCCTTGGGGTACATTAGGACTAAGCATTTCATTTGCTTGGGAAGGGGAATTTTATCCTTTGAAATCAAGATTTTATGCTTGAAAATGGTTTTTAGGGTTTTGAAAATGAGTTTTCTTTGCAAGAAAGTAAGAAAGCTTAAAAATAATGTTGATCTTTGTAGAAGATCATCCATGGAGATGGTCTTCCATGGTGATCTTCTTAGATCTAAAGCAAGAAGATGAAGGAACTAAATTTTGTAGTTTGAAGATGCATGCATGGTTGAGATTTAGGGTTAGGAAGAGGAGGGTTTACCAATCTTCCTTGAGTTCTTGAGTGTTTGGCTTGAGTGTATGAGTGTTTAGGGCTTTAATATGAGAGTGAGTGGATGAGTATGAGTTGGGAAAGATTGGAGAGAAAATGGTGACAATTCAAGTGAATTCTCACTGTTTTCTCTCTATATTTCGCCAGAGGTTCGGTGCAAAATGTGTTCTTCCTCCTTATTTTTGTGACTGGAGGGCTCAATTTATAGCCCTCTGAATTTTACATACTTATCCGCGCGGACAGGTCCAGTCAGCGTGCACTGTTCATTAAATGCAGCTTCAGCTTTGGACAAGAGGAATAATCTTTTTCAAAATTCAAATTAACAGCCAGTTTTTTGTTTCCAGCCATTGCTATATTTGGTTTTCTTCTTTTGTTTTGCTTTTTAAGATTCTTTTTAAGGTTTAACCTTAAATAACAATGCCCATTTTACCCTCACTTTGTTAGAAATGTTAGGATAGTTAGGAATTGTTAGAAATGTTATAACTTTCGTTAATTTTCTAACGAAAATTCTAACAAGCTCAAATTGGAGCACTTACAGTAGCCCCTCGGCGACGGCGCTTTCGAAGGAAGCGGGGTCGTCGATAAGAGTAAGGCTCCATGTTTGGCAGGATGATCGAGTGATCGGGTGGCTGAACCTAGCGATAGGCTACCTACGTATCCCGAGTGGGAATCAAGCCGCCGTAGTTCGGGTCTTTGACCCCGGAGATGATGGCGTTTAGGTGCCTCGAACTCCGATGAGCGAGTTCTGCAGCCGGTTGCCGGAAAGAAACTCGCTGGGATAAGAGATGACCATTTTCGGCTCTGATGGCTATCCGCTCTGGGGGATAAGAGATGACCATTTTCGGTCTCGATGGCTATCCGCTCGCTGGGATAGGAATGACCATTTTCGCCCGACGGTATCCGCTCTATCGTTTTTCTAGTGATAGCGTCTTAGGTGCCTCAAACCTTGGAGATGGCGTTTAGGTGCCTCGAACCTTGGAGATGGCGTTTAGGTGCCTCGAACCTTGGAGATGGCGTTTTAGGTGCCTCGAACCTTGATTTGAAATGGCCTTTCGGTGGACTTCGTCTGCTGCCGAAGGAGAGGGTGACCGTTTTGGTCGAGGGGCTGGACCTAATGATAGGCTACCTACGTATCCCTAGTGGGAATCAAGCCCTTTCGTAGTTCGAGTACTACTCGAGATTTCGTTGGCTTTTGGGATTCCGTTAACTTTGCTGGGATTTCGTTAGCCTTTGTCGGGAAAATGATTCGTATTCGCCTGGGAAATCGGTCTTACGTTTGACTCGGGGGAAATTTTTGATGAAAGATACGGATCTCGTTATCTTTCTCGGGAAGATCGGTCTTACGTTTGACTGCTGTTCGATTTTGATGAAAGATACGGATCTCATTATCTTTCTCGGCACCTTGGCCTTACGTTTGACTCACGGGGTAATTTTGATGAAAGATACGGGATCTCGTTATCTTTCTCGGGGCACTCGGTCTTACGTTTGACTACCGGGGGATGATTTTGATGAAAGATACGGATCTCGTTATCTTTCTCGGGGCACTCGGTCTTACGCTTTGACTGCCGGGGTAATTTTGATGAAAGATACGGATCTCGTTATCTTTCTCGGCACTCGGTCTTACGCTTTGATCACGGGGTAATTTTGATGAAAGATACGGGATTCGTTATCTTTCTCGGGGAAATCGGTCTTACGTTTGACTGCCGGGAAGGTTTTTGATGAAAGATACGAGGATCTCGTTATCTTTCTCTGGACACTCGGTCTTACGTTTGACTCGGGGTAATTTTGATGAAAGATACGGATCTCGTTATCTTTCTCGGCACTCGGTCTTACGTTTGACTCACGGGGTAATTTTGATGAAAGATACGGGATCTCGTTATCTTTCTCAGGCACTCGGTCTTACGTTTGATCGCCGGGTAATTTTGATGAAAGATACGGATCTCGTTATCTTTCTCGGCAGCACTCGGTCTTACGTTTGACTGGGGTAATTTTGATGAAAGATACGGGATCTCGTTATCTTTCTCGTGGCACTCGGTCTTACGTTTGACTGCCGGGGGAAGATTTTGATGAAAGATACGGATCTCGTTATCTTTCTCTGGCACTCGGCCTTACGTTTGACTCGCCGGTAATTTTGATGAAAGATACGGGATCCGTTATCTTTCTCGTGGCACTCGGTCTTACGTTTGACTGCCGGGGGTAATTTTCTTGACAAGGGGCTGACTTTGGTTAACTTTGGTTAACTCGTCAAGTCGGGACCGAATTGCGCAGTCCCGAATTTTAAGGGGCAAAAGGGTCATTTTGACCTTTGTAATCCTATCCGCGCGGATAGGGTTTGAAAACCAGGGGTATTAATTAGGGCCAACGCCCTTTCTCTTCCCCATTCAGTTTTTACAGAAAATTACGAGAGAGAGAGAGAAAATTCTGCAAATCCGCCATTTTTGGCCAAAAAGCTTCAAAAATCTTCCGATTTCTTCGATTTTTTGAGCAATGGAACACGGGGAAGGCGCTTTTCAAGGCCAAGGACGTGGCCCGGTAGCGGAGAGGCGATTGGAGCTCGTCCGGATGAGGAGGCATTACAATCTTTCGCAATCGGTTGCGGAGGAGCATTACCCCGATGCTTGGCAACATTGGGCTTCGGATTCGAATCTCCGAACGGTATACTTTGAAACCCTTTGATCCCTTTGTTGATTTCTTGTTTGAAATTTGAATTTTGGGTGATTTTTGAATTTTTTTTTTTGAAAATTCGAATGATTGATGTTCTTGGCTTTGAATCTTGGTTTTGATGCTTTGCATGTTGTAATGAGTATATGAGTAACCCAAAATGTGCACTTTGCTTGGGAAAAAGAATTGGCATTTTTGCCACATTTTTTTTTTCAATTCGAAAATTACATGTGAAAATTCGAAGAATTGTGATTTTTTTTTTTTTTTTGAAATTGAATATTGCATGTTGATGATGATGATGATTTTTTTTTTTGAAATTGAATTTTGATATTGATGAATGATGATGCAATGCATGCATTTTGTTTGGAAAGAATGGGCATTTTGCCAATATGAGATGTATGTATGTTTAGGATTTTTTTTTTGAAAAGTGGGACGGATTTTTCCTCCCGTTGCATGTAAGATGGATGATATGCATGTATGCAAAATTTTTTTTTTTGAGATGATGCATGTTATTTTATGAAAATGGGACGGAGTTTTTACTTCCGTAGGAATGCATCTTTTTTTTTTTGATGAATGCATTGGGACTTGCTGAAAACTGTTTTCTTTCATGCGAGAAAAATGGGGCTATGCTCATTGTATGCTGTTATGCTGTCGAAATTTCTTTTTTTTTTTTTAATGTAAATGCAAATGCAATCTTTTTGACATTTTCTCTTTCTCTTTTTTTTTATTACAGGGCGGAAACCGTTTTGTGACGGAGCAGCTGAACAAGATGAAGACTCGAGGATCGGTGGAGTCTGTGATTGACTTGTGGGACCGGCTTCCGGATGCGGGCCGAGGAGCTTTGCCGAGTCCGAGACAGATTGTTGTCGAGACGGGGCTCGGGAGTTCGTCGAGTGCTCGAGGGACCGGGTCAAGTTCCCTAAGAGCAAGGGCTTGATGTTTGCTCGCGCAAAGATTGGTGGGACGCGACCCACACCTTCCACTTCTTCCTCGGGGCGAGGCTACGGTTACGCCTCCGACTATGCCGCGATTACGGGCCCGTCCTTTAATGGACGCAAAGATTGAGTGGCGGGATGGCTACGCCGATGCCGATCTCCTGCTCTTCTCGGGATTTTCCCTATTCCCAAAAAGGGGATGGGGATGGAGTATGCCGTGGTCTACGGCAAGATCGTGGAGACCATAGCGAGTTATGAGGCCGGGAGGAGAGGATAGGCGCCGATCGATTGCCGTGGCCTTCTTGTGGTTTGCCTTTCTCGAGCACGCCTTTGGACATGCCGAGGGGACGGCAGCCTTGCCTTGCTGAGGTCCTTGGAGGACATGGAGACGGCCTGAGATGTCTCGTGGGGAGAGGCCGGGCCGGCAGAGCTTTATTTTGCTCTTGATAGGTACAAATAAGGCCGTGAGCTCCTTGTACCGCTTCGAGTTTGCCCCGGAGGTATAAGCTCTCTTTTTGCTTTCCCTCTCTTTTTTTTTTTGAGCACGCACTTTTCTTTTGCACCGGATTGATTGGATTTTTACCTTTCGCAGTATGGGCGTTGGAGTTTTTCCACGTCACGGTGTGGCGGCAAATGGCGGAGTACGCCGGGGGCGTATCCGGCCATGCAGCCTTGGTCCAAGCATGCCCGGGAGAAGATAAGCTCCAGTGGGGCGTACGACTCGTGTACGCGGATTGCCTTCCTTTGACTGAGGCCGAGACAGATGAGGGGATGATATTCTTCCCCGGGATCGCTGAGGTAGCGCACCGAAGGGCGCCGAGATCCGGACAAAGGCAATGGGAGGATTTTGAGGGGTCCGACTCGCGATGCCTATTATCCGGGAGAGAGGGTGACGCGCGCATGGCGTGAACTCGCCGAGGACACCGTGGAGCCTCCCGCCGATATGATGCACCCGAGCGATCGGTCCGTGACCTGGGATGATTACCGAGCAGCCAAAGACTTCTGACTTCGTGGCGATTGAGCCGTATGCGACATTCGTCTTGAGGAGGCCGAGGATGCCTCAGTTTTGGATAGGAGGGGCTTGGGATCCCGCGGTACCCTGACGGATTTTTCCTATATCCAGATGGGGTCCGATTGAGGGTGCAGATCCTCACCCCGAGCGACTTCCACGAGCTTTCCGGCCTCGTCCGGTATGAAGGTATGGTTTCACCTTTTCCCCTTCTTTTCTTTCCTTTTGTTTCATCATCTTTAGCATCACCTTCCTTTTTTTTTTTGACGCTTGCTTTTGTGCGCTGAGGTGGTCGTCGAGAAGCCGACGAAGCAAGTGATCGGGGCCAAGAGATTCATCAGAGGATGGTCGCCGGGGCTCCTCGTGCTAGAGCGAGGCGACCACGGCCGGCGCCCGTCGACGGGAGGCTTCCCTATTCGCTCGTAGACTTCTTCAGAGACTCCTTTGTCTCCTCTCCTTGATCCCCGCGCGGTGCCGCTTCGGATCACGTCATTCTCGGGATCCACACGGCAGTGGACACGTATGGCATGGCGGGTCGTCTTCGTACGTGTGAGTCCGACGCCTTCACCTTCGGATACGATTTTTTCGCAGATCTCGCTTGCCCTATCGTAGCGTGCCGGTTGGTCCCGACGAGCCTCTCTCCGGAGACGAGGACGATTCTCGAGCCCGAGATTTTCGTGGCTCCCGAGGAGGCGGGCCCGAGTCGCAAGAGGGGCCGGGGAGACATCGGGTGCCGGAGACTCCGATTGATTTTTTTTTTTTTTTTTTTGAGATTGAGATTTAGATTTGTACAAACTTTGTGCACATTTTTTTTTTTTTTTTGATGTAATAATTTAGGATTTTATTTATGTTTGCTTTTTTTTTATGCACACTCTCTTTTTTTTTTGGAATGTAATAATTTAGGATTTTATTTTATGAATGCAATGCAATATGAATGCAAAGTGTTGCATGAGCCTTGGTTTTTTTTTTTTTTTTTTGCAAGGGTGTTGTTTGGTATATGGACCGGTTTGGGAGGTTTTTGCACAAGTTTCGAGCAACCGGGACGGAATATTCCTCTTTTCGTGTAGCAAACTGGACTGCTGCAAAGATTTTTTTTTTTTTAGCAAACTCATCCGCGCGGATAGGACAGCATCTCGACACTGTCCTTAATTTTGGTTCAGACTGGTCTTGCTTTATTTCAAATTCAAATATCCTCTTCAACCTCCAAATTCAAACAGCCATTTTCGGGAGAAAGAGAGAAAACCATGGAAATGGCCAAAAATTCTCCAAAATTGTCCAAAGAAAGGCAAATGTTGTTCTTTGAAAAGTTCAAGGAGTGGTGTAGGGAGATCATGCATGAGAGAAGATCATTCTTTGAAGAAAGGTACAAGATGACGATGCTTGTGGTCTCTCAAAGAATTGGTTCCTGATTATGACCTCTTAAGAGCTTCTTCTTCGTTTGGGATACTAGAAGGCATGTCTTTTGCCTTTCCTTCAACGAGATTGTTCCGACTGTCGAAGAATTTCGGGCCTTGCTTGGAGGTCCTGGGAGGTGGAAGAGATAGCGGTTCCTTTGCCCTGAGGGGCTTCTTTTGTCGACAGATTGTGCGTCCTCCTTCATCTTTCCCTGAGGAAGCGCAAGGTATGATCCGCGGTCCCGATCATTTCGATATTTCCGGTCTTCCCGACGATTTAGGGGCCTAGGTTTGGTGGATGATGCCTATTGGGATGCCTTTGCACTTTGTATGTTTGGCACCCCGTTCATGGTCTATTCCTTCGGGATCTCGCCATCGGCTCGCCGGATGTCGTCGTTCACCGTCGCCCGGCGTAGATGTCGTTCCTTTGATTCTGGGAGACTTTTCATGCTCTCGACAGATTAGCTACCTGGACGGCGGTATATGCACGGGGCAGCCTGCTCTCTTGACCCCGTGGCCGATGGAGCGTTTGGGGGTTCTTCGGGAAACCTCTCGATATGATCAGCCTGACTTTTGCCAGAGAGGTGTCGATGTAGATTTTGATGATCGTGGCTCGTGGCGCGCTGATGGCGGGTCGCCGATCGAAGATATCGATGGTTGGTGCCTCATTGGCGGGTGGAGACTCGCAGAGTGCTTCAGACGGGTCCCATGTGGTTATGCTTCCGGCTTTCTCACCCAGCTTCTACATTCCGGCTTTAGTCCCGAGACAGCTTTGGCTTGGAGCAGTTCCTTTGGAGGGTTTTGATGATATAGCCACCGTGGTGGTGGCTCCTGCTTCCATGGATGATCCCTCGGTGTTTCCATTTCTTTCCCGAGCATGGAGGTATGATGCCTTTCCTCCTCGGGTCATTCTCAAAGCGTCCGAGACCGGTGTTCCCGACTCACTTGGTACCCGGATTGGTATGAGAGGCATCTCGGGAGAGACTCAGTGGCTATTTTGAGACGGCGTGAGGCCATTGTGGGTGCGGAGGACCCGATCGCTTCGAGAGGAGGAGGGCCGAGGCGAGGGCCAACCCTCATGACAGAGCGGAGACGCCGTGACCGATTATGAGGCTTACGTCAAGAGACAGAGAGGAGGGCTCCTATGCTACCAGCCTAGGTTACAGGAGATGAGGGATGACGCTAGGGCTACTAAGGCCCCGACAGAGGCCGGTTTGATAGACCCCGTCCCTATACCAGAGCTTGGTAGGAGGAATACCGACATTTTTCCTGCTCGTAAAAGAAAGACTCGAGGGGGAAGAAGAGGGGAGAGGCCAAGACGAGTGGCTTGGAGTGACTCCGAGGTTTCCGAGTATCCCTTTCTTGTCATGGCACACATTAGTTTGATTATGTATCTTAGTTTTCTTTAGCAAGTTGCCGCTTGTAGGAATGAATCGGGCTTAGACTCATCAAAGAGCTTTTAACTTGTAATGAATATTTGAATTGCTTTAGAGTTTTTCGAGACGCTTTCATGGTCTCGATCAATTGTATTGATGCCAAAGTATGGCTTTTATTTGTGCTTTAGACCGAACCGTTTCCGCCGCCTACGTTCCCTCATTTTGAGGAGCTCAGTCTTCGTAGTTCAACCCGGTGAACTCTTTTTTTTGTTTTTTTTTGTTTTTTTTTTGGTGCAACCTCGTTTTTTACCTAGGCCGCCCTTTCGGGTTTCTAACCTAGTCGGGTATTACTCTTTAGCACTCTTTTTTTTTGTTGTTTTTTTTTTGTTTTTTTTTTTGTTTGTTTCTTTTTTGTTTTTTTTTGGTGCAACCTCGTTTTTTACCTAGGCCGCCCTTCTCGGTTTCTAACCTAGTCGGGTATTACTCTTTAGCACTCTTTTTTTTTTTTGTTTTTCTTTTTTTTTTTTTTTACGCGTAGTATCTCGCGCAGCCTTGTCACCATTCACCGGGTGTACAAAGGGATTCCCGTCGAGGTCCGCAAGTTGCATGGCTCCTCCGAGAAGATCTTCCGGACGACATATGGCCCGACCCATACAGCTCCCATTTGCCGAGGGGTTGATACGGATCGGGGCTTTTCTTTTAGAACGAGATCACCTTCTCGGATTTCCCGATGCTTTACTTTCTTGTCGAAGGCTCTAGCCATTCTTCCTTGGTAGGCTCGGATGTGTTCCATGGCCTTCGCCGGCGTTCGTCTAGTAGGGCCAATTCATCATGGCGACTGAGCCATTCGACCTCGTTGATCCGGCTTTCCAAAGCAAAGATACCTGAGCGAGGGATTTCCACTCGATTGGGAGTACGGCTTCCATTCCGTATGTGAGGGCAAAAGGTGTTTCCCGCTTGCCGTTCGACCGATGTTCAGAGCCCCAGAGTGCCAAGTGTAACTTCTGGCCAATCTCTCGCCTTGACAACCATTTTCCTGATGATATTTTCCGAGTCTTGTTTGCCGCTTCGACGGCCCGCTGGTTTGGGGCCCGTAGGAGATGACTTGTGACGGGTTATTCGGAATTCCGCCAAAGAATTTTTCACATTCCCCTTCGAAGTGGGATCCATTATCTCGAGATGATTTCCTGCAACCCGTATCCGCACATGATGTTTTCTTTGATGAAGAGGGCAACTTTCTTTGAATTGAGGATTTTGTAGGACTTTGCAGAGCATCCTTTTCGATTCCTTCGAAGAAATCACCAATCTCGCGTCTCTTTAGGCTCTTCCGCAGCTCCCAAATTCACACTTGTCAAAATCTCTTCAGCCTGGCTCGATTTTCCTCTTCCTGACAACCCGCTAAAGATTTTTTTTTGTTGTTTGATTTTTTTGTTTAATGTGTCTCTTCTTTATCTTAATGAATTATTATTAAAATTTTTTTATTAATTAATTCATCATTAGTTAAAGTGGCAATCAAGGGATACTCGTAAAGGTTCGTCATTTCATTGAAAACGAAAGGGGATACAAAGGCTTGCTACGCACTCGTAGTCTTCAGCGTAAGGCCATCTGGACGACCCTAGAGACTCGATCTTAACAAAGAGAGACCTGGGAGGACTTGTCCTAGATTGACACAAAGGGACGGGGACCAATCCAAGCTTGGTGATCATTTCCTCCTTGGTCGCGGACGGGCCTCGAGAGAGTTTCCCAATTCTTAGCGGCATCGCTGCTGGGTGGCCTCATGACTGAACCGTGGCCGTTTTTGTTTTCCTTTCTCAATTGCCGCTATCATCTTGGACCGAGCCGAGATCAATCGTGTCCGGCACTGACTTCTTCTTCGAACAATTGCCGCATAACTGCACCATCCCAATCATCTCGAGGGAAATTCCGTGGCCTTAGCTTTTGGCACCGTCGCCCGAATTCGTGTTTCGGATCTTCCCGGGCAAGAGGGAATAGTGGTTGTGAGCTTCTCGAACCTGTTCCACTGTGTCGCACGCTCCGAAGGTATACTCACTCTTCATGGTAAGTAGCCCTGTGTATCTTGGGTAGGTCCAGAACATTCTACTGACCGGGTTAGCCTTGGTTCCTTCCGAACTTGTTGAGGCTATCCTCGTAGCTTTAGCCATCCCGCCGTAGGAGCGGGCTCGTGATGTTTCCCGGTTGTGTGGGACCCTTTACAAAGTAGTCACCAAATTAGGACCGAAGGGGAGAGATTTAGGATTGTCGGCCGGGACCTTTCCCGTGGCAGCCTTCAAATCTTTTTTCCCTTTGCAAAGGTCCACTGGGAGGCCTCATATCCTGTGCCATGGCGAGTATTCCGTCCTTTCACTTCGATGAGTTTGTGAGTTCCTTGTTGGTGCTTCCCTGCATCGAGGCCAGGTAGATAGCTCATTTTTCTCATCATTTTCAAGACCGGTGGGATTTTATCCCGAGTGACCGTCGATCTATGTTGCACACTTGGGCCTCGGGAGGCTCGACCGTGAAGCCCGTTAGCATGTGACCTTCCTCGTCATGTTTGATTTCCGTAATAGGTATTCCGCCCGTATCCGTGCCCTCTAAAGTGACTAAATCTCCGTAAATGGTCGTCGATCCCCATTCGAGACGAATTTCACACACCGGTGGAGGCTTCGAGGCGACCCCTTTGACTTGATGGAGCCAAGGTCTTCCCAGCAGGCATTGAAAGTAATCGGGATGTCGATAACCCGGAATTCCACAGTATCAATTTCTCGTCCAAACCAGAGGTCTAAAGTAGCAACTCCGAGGACTGCCTGATGTTGAGTCGTAAGCTTTGATCGTGAGAGAAGAAGGCTTCAAGTCTCGTAGTCTTGATATCAAGCAAGCTCATGATCTTTGCCGAAGAATGTTCATTCCGACCCATTATCAACCAGACCCGAGGAGGCGTCGTTCATCCAAACTGACCGTGATGAAGAGAGGCTCATTATGATCACCCCAAATTGAGGGAGGTCGAGATCTCGTGAAAGTGATTATGTTCCCGTAGTGGATGTTTCCAATCAACCGTACCACATCATCGGGAGTAGCATCAATAGGCACGAGAGTACGAGCTGTGCTTTCTTCCAAATCTTCACCATGGGATAGGACGAGGTGAGTAGAGACCAGAGGGAAATGTTGGCCTCGTGTTTGCTTCAACCGGGTGAGCACGGATCCTCTTTTTCGTGGTCCTGGAGTTTCACTGCCTTAGCATAGGGGCGGCGATCTTCTTTTCGTGCTTCGATCTCGCGGCCTTCTTATCTCGCCTTGGGATTTCCTTGAAGATCTCGCCTGCATCGGGTCAACAGATTAACTTCCTCATCCGCCGTCTCGACCGGATTTCTTCAATGCCGCTAGGTCAATGGGGAGCCCTTTTTGGCTATTGGCCATCAGCTCACGGAGTCTAGTGACAAAGTGAGGGGCCGAGCCAGACCGGCTCCTTCCCGGGCGGCCCTTATAACCGCTTCCCAAGTCACGGCTTTCGGGTTTGGGGTCAGGTTGTCTGCCCCCGGATGGCCCACAGAGCTAGGGCGTCCTCTCGATTCACTCTCATGGCCGGCCTTGCTCATTGTTATCATGCAACAAGAGTCGCCATTGTCGGACTCGCGGCTTTTCGATTTCATCCCCCGGTATAGTGCACCCATTCTCGATTCCTTTCTCGTAATATTCGAGTTGGAGATGATTATAGCACTTTGTGTGGGAGGCGCATCCGTATCATGCCGCTTCTAGGACTTCTCCGAAAGCCGACATACATTCGGGAAAGGTGACCTCTTCTTGGGTAACCCCGACAAGGAGTGTTACTTTGTTCGGGCGGATTTGATCTAACCACGGTTATTTTCTCATTTGGGCGGATGGGAGTTAATTTTCCTCTTTCGATCGTATCTTCGACTATCGCCCGGATCGACACCGAAAACCCTTTCCCCAAAGCATGGTAGGCAAGTGTTGAATTCTAAGACATCCACGTGCTCGATCCAAGAAACTTCATGGCCTTCATGTCCTCGGTCTCGTATTCGTCTTCCGAAGTTTCTTCGTCGTCGCTTGCCGATAACCAACCATTGTGCCTGGCTCCCATGGGCTCATTTCCTGCATGATTGTTCCGCATTGTTTCCGGATCGGGGCCTCGCTGACTCTTCACTCGTCATCATCATCATCATCATCGCCGTCATCGGAATCTTCTTCCCATACTACCGGGATTTCGGCCGAGAGGGAACGTCTGATCAAACCCATTGGGGAATATGGGTGCGTGCAACCGCAAAATTGTCATATGTTCCCATTCCCTAAGTGGTAATTGTGACTCGCCTTCTCCTCCCGTAAATTGCGGGGAAGAGTGAGAGGGGTGGCACGTATTTGACACCGTGTAGGATATAGAAGGAATCCTCCTCTTCCGATTCTTCACTGTTCTGGATCATATTCGGGCTCTCCCAAAGCCAATTTGCGTAAGTGTACTAGCTCCGCACGCTCTTCGGCCTCTTTGCCGATAAGCCCCAAGACAGCGCCCGCCGGAAGCTTTCTTGTTCGATTCTTCTCGATTGTTCTAACCATCTTGTGTAAATGGTTCTCTCATGTTCGAGCGGAACAGCCCCAGCTTCTTCGGTATCGGTTTTCCCTTTATCTCGAGAAATAGCGGGCCTCGTATTCTTGCAAGGAGTCTCGACATGAGACCAAGATGGGTTGATTCGCTCGATATCCTCGAGGCCGAGGGGGAATCCGAATTCAGATCCTCGACGAGATTGGCCACGGTATTTGGGGACCTTCATCGCATCTTCCCGGGCGTGTGAAGATTCTCCGCATTCAATCATATTCACTCGATTATGGTTCCGTGGCAGGATTTTTGATCGTGTTAGGCCCCTGGGCCTTCCAACTTTCCTTGCTCTATTAGCCCCCGAATTGCCTTTTTCAGAGTAAAGCAGCTGCCGCCGATGTCCGTGAGCTTGATGAAAAGCACAATACTTTGTAGTATCCACGGGAGCATTCGGATTTCTGGGTTGGAAATTTTCCAAAGGCCGCAAAGAAGCCTTCTTTCACCACCCCCTAAAGATGTCATTCAGGGCATTCCAAAGTTTTCGAGATTTATGACCCGCGGTTTGGGCTCGCCGGTTTCCCGGGAGCAAAAGGAGTCGTGTTATTGCATTCCTGTCCCGCATAGTTAATCATTTCTTTGCCTTGAGCAGGGGCAGGGGCGGTGTTTGCAGGAGGAGCCCGATATCTCGTAGGCGTGTGCAGCAATGGCTGCTGATTGTAGGCCTTTTCAAACTTAGCCGCAGAGTTAACCATGGCCCGTAAGTCTCGAGTATGGGAAGTGACCGAGGGAGGCTCTCGATGTGGTTTCAAGCATGACCGGAAGATGTCCAGCTTGTTCCTCTTCGGAAGGAGGGATGGCCATTTCACCGAGTTTCGCATTCCACCGCTTGTAGAAGTCCCCAACATTCTCATCAGACGCCGCACCGTTGTTTGTAGGTCAACCCTATTTGTTTCCCATTCCAAGTTGGCCTTATATTTTTCTCGTGAAAGCATTGGTAATCTGGTCCCATGTAGCCCCGGCTTCGTGTTTCAAACTAAGAACCACTTTAAGGCACCGGACTTCAAGGATAGATCAAATAGTCACCAACCGCCGATTGGTACATCCTTTGGCTTTCATCGCCAAGGTATACGTGTCCAAATGGGTTTTCGGACATGCGGTCCCATCAAAGAGATCCAGATTTGGCATCACGAATTTGTGGGGCAGAGGAACAATGGAGTCCGGGTCTCGTAGGCCGGAAGGCGTACTTCTTGCGCCGCCGCCGATCCGCGCTTTCATTTCCTTGTGTTGTTCCATGAACCAGCGATGAGGGTCTTGTGGCGGAACCATGGCATTCAAGCTAGTGGCCGAGCTAGAGAGAGGAGCTACCACCGGAGGCAGATCGGTGGAGGGAATGGCCGATCCGGGGACGTAGGTGAAAACCTCGTCCTGGGCCGAGTTACCCCTGGGAGCATGAGTAGGAGCCTCGAGCAAAAGGGTAGAACCTCGCGGCTTGCCGTTGATTTTCAACCGGCAAAGTAGGTGGGGCAGCCCCGATGTAGCCTGATAACTTGGATTTCCAGAGTGGGGCCCGTAAGTAGGCTTCGAGTGCGGGCCGCCGTCCCGGATTGTTGAATTGCATGGCCGCTTGTGGTGAAGGTGTGTAACCCGGGTACTGCGGTCCCGGTGATTCTGATGACACCGGGATGGAGGCTTGGTAACCCATAGAAGTCTCGGGAGTGAGGAATGGATTTGTGTGAGGAGCAAATTAACTAGTACTGCTCGGTGAGGGGCTCGACCGTGGTCCGTAACTGTGGCGGCATTCCGAACCGTGGCCGTTGCCGCGAAGGTCCTGATTGATCGGTTCCGAACCGAGGCGGGATCCCGATTAGCCGTGGCATTCCGAGATAGCCCCAACCATGAGAAGACATTCCGTACCGATTTTGCCCCCACCGATTTGTGCCGCTCTGCCGCATGGATCCGGTGGTCTCGTGGTTGGGGAGCCGGGCCGACCCGAAAATCGAGGAGCACGGGTTCTCGTAATGGCACCATAGGAGGTGGGTGGCGGCATCCCGGTGTAATCGTGGCGACCGAGAGTGGGGTTGGCATCCTCGTCTTCTTCCACGGTGAAGGTGCCATCCGGATTGAGGCCGGCGGCCGCACCGTGACTCTTAATAGCCTCCATAAGGCCGTTTAGCCGTGCTTCCCGTCGTAACCTCATCTCGTTCGCTAACCGATTCCACCGTTGCTCGTCTCGAGGGGTCCCGGAGGCGGAGTGACGTTATCCCCATCATTACCGGCCGATGCGTACATTCTCAAACCCGGAGTCTAACAAATGGCGAAGCCGATGACGCGCTGACTCTTCCCAACCGATCAAACGGTGACCCGGTGCCCGAAACCAAGCTTTGTGCGGAGTCCGCGGGGAAAGGACATGAAGGTTCGTATGTCCTGGGAATGGAAGGAGGGTAGGTGTTTCGGGCTTTAGGCTCATGCAACATGCAGCTATTTGTTCACGTTTACTTAAAACATGTTTTATTAACCTAATCGGTTGGAAAAGATTGCTCTTCTTTTCGCAAACTACTCGATTCCCGGATCGCTGGGCCCCGTCACTACGTCTATAAGCCCCTCGTATTCCACCCGTATTTCGACCTCCCAGGTGGACAGCCCCGGCGAGGGTCCTATAGGGCAAGCGGGTCCCACCGACCGAAAGAAAACGATCCTAAAAGTCTCAAGGGTAATCGAGTCTTAACGAGCATTCGATGTAAATTACGGACAAAGCCGACGTCGAAAGTCAAGATCATGTCCGAGGGCTCGACGAAAAGCTCGGCATGATTCGACCGATAAATGTCCACGATTGATCTTGACTTGTCGTCGCTGCCGTAATTAGGCATGGAATAGTCATTAATCCTTGATGACTCGTTGTCAATGCCGGGAGTCGTTGTATAATTTGTGCCGCCGAGCCGAAGTCAAGGCGCCGGTCAATATCTTGGTCAAAGTCTCGCGGCGGAAAACCGCAGAACTTCGACCGATAAGGGTCCCCGAAAGATATTGAGTCGGTATGCCGACAAAGGCTTGAAAGGAAAGGTCTATACACGGACAGGCATGACACGTACTCACTAAAAACCAACCGGGTCTCTGACAAAGTGTGTCACGGACAAGTGCATGGTCGACACGAGGCTCCATGGGATGTTTGGGTAGTCCCGTGCTCATCCGAGAGGCGTAATAAGACCAAACGGACCGCGACAAGGATTTCCCTGTTAAGGACGTAGTGTGCAAAGTGTACGGTCACGTGCGCGTAGTGTGCAAGCGCCTATATTCTCTTTCTGAGTAAAATAGAGATTTTTTTTTATGTGTCTTAAAAATATGATGCATGATTTTTTTTTTGAGAATTTTCTTCTTTTTTTTTTTGAAAATCCTTTTTTTTTTTTAATTTTTTTTTATGAGCACATAAGCACGTAAGCACGAAAATTCCGACGCTAGGGACATTATTCCGACAAATAAAATTTTGAATTTCTCCGAGGCGGCCAAAACAACATGAAAACTGTGTAAAAATCAACACACACACAAAAATGATTTTCAAAGCCGGGACGGAAGCTTGACCCTCAAAAGCTTTTTTTTTTTGAAAACGGTGATACCGGTACGTGGGATTGTTAGACCACAATTTATCCCCGACTCGTGTTAGGAGGCGATAACGGGAAATTTAGTGGTTTCCACCAATATACCAAATACCATTTTTTTTTAAAAAAGCTTAGTCCCCAAATGAGTCGCCACTGTGATGATGTGTATCCGAAAATTTTCCCATTTTTTGCGTTTGAAAAAATCAACGAAAAACGGAGTCGCCACGCCATTTTAATTTTGAGGGCCAAAACTTTGAAAAAAGCCCGAGATCAGATATTTAGGTTCGGAGGTCATGTTACGCGTCTGGAAGGACGTTAGTGTGCACCCAACGCGCCTCGTAAAACGAGTCTTCCAAGCTGAAAATCATTTGTGTGTGTGTGTGTGTGTGTGTTTTGGCCAAAATAAGTTGAAACTCAGAAAAGTAAAAATTGGGATATCTTTTTAAGACTTTAAACTGATCCCATGATTTTTTGGAAGATTTTTGGGTTGAGATTTGGTACTCAAAAGACCTTTTGAAGTTGAGAGCCATTTCTGCCAGAATGAAAAAGGCAGTGGACCTTTGATTTTGAAAGGGATTCAAGGGTCTTAAAACTTCATAATCTGGATAAACTCAGAGAATGAAATTTGTTTTAGACACCTTAAATAAAGTTTGTCCGAAGGAATTTTCCATTTTCGAGAAGATTTGAGGGGTCAAAACCTTCTGGAAACCTCAGATATGAGATCTGGATTCCCAGAAGCTGATGAACTAGCCTCTGAAAGAAAATTTGAAAAGAGGAGTTTTACTCACCCAAAAAATAAAGTAAAAATATGTCTGGAAATCTCTGGATGTTGGCTACAAAAAGTGTTTTGTAGTCAACACCAAATTCCAAGTTCATCTGTGTCCAAAAATTAAGACCATGGACTGAGGTCTGAGAAAATTGCTACTGGACAGCAACTTCTCAAGAAGGAGAATATGATTTTAAGGGGGGTTTCGCATCCATGCTTGTCCCCATTTCCCTAGGTTTTGGTTAGTGATCACTAGACATTTTAGTGGTGAATCAACTATACCAAACCATCCTTGGGGTACATTAGGACTAAGCATTTCATTTGCTTGGGAAGGGGAATTTTATCCTTTGAAATCAAGATTTTATGCTTGAAAATGGTTTTTAGGGTTTTGAAAATGAGTTTTCTTTGCAAGAAAGTAAGAAAGCTTAAAAATAATGTTGATCTTTGTAGAAGATCATCCATGGAGATGGTCTTCCATGGTGATCTTCTTAGATCTAAAGCAAGAAGATGAAGGAACTACATTTTGTAGTTTGAAGATGCATGCATGGTTGAGATTTAGGGTAGGAAGAGGAGGTTTTACCAATCTTCCTTGAGTTCTTGAATGTTTGGCTTGAGTGTATGAGTGTTTAGGGCTTTAATATGAGAGTGAGTGGATGAGTATGAGTTGGGAAAGATTGGAGAGAAAATGGTGACAATTCAAGTGAATTCTCACTGTTTTCTCTCTATATTTCGCCAGAGGTTCGGTGCAAAATGTGTTCTTCTCTTTTTTTTGTGACTGGAGGGCTCAATTTATAGCCCTCTGAATTTTACATACTTATCCGCGCGGATGGATCCCCAATCGTGCACTGTTCATTAAATGCAGCTTCAGCTTTGGACAAGAGGAATAATCTTTTTCAAAATTCAAATTAACAGCCAGTTTTTTGTTTCCAGCCATTGCTATATTTGGTTTTCTTCTTTTGTTTTGCTTTTTAAGATTCTTTTTAAGGTTTAACCTTAAATAACAATGCCCATTTTACCCTCACTTTGTTAGAAATGTTAGGATAGTTAGGAATTGTTAGAAATGTTATAACTTTCGTTAATTTTCTAACGAAAATTCTAACAAGCTCAAATTGGAGCACTTACACCTCCTAATGGTCTATTCGGGTTAAGACGCCTCCTAACAGTCCTTTATCGGGTCAGACACCTCTTAATGGTCTATTCGTGTTAAGACGCCTCCTAACAGTCCTTTATCGAGCAAGGGCTCTCAAAAAAATATAAAAAAAATAATAAAAAAAAAGCTCAAGCAGAAGCTGCGAAATTGAGGTCAAGAGCCCGACGCCAACAAGCAAGAGGCAAGGAAGCTACGGAAATGACCGTCAAAACGACTTGTCAGGGGATCATTCAACCTCTCAGCCAAACACAAAGCCCAAGCAAAAGGGATTGCCGTCAAGGCCTGTGCCGTCTCACCCGCAAATGCAACAGGAAAGTCCAAAGATGGACGCCGCCAAGGTGCACAAAAGAAACAAAAAGCGAACAAGAGATCTTGCGTCTCGACAAAGCTTTAAAAGTAAATCACAAATCACTAACGGTTACAACATTTCTTGATGAGTTCAAGCACGGTCTACTCTCAAATTCACAACATGCTAAAAGACAGCTTAATACATTTAACAAATAATGTGTTTACAATGCAATGAATGGATACCTAGGAGGTCATTCCGCGCCATCTGCGCTTGTCCCCTCGCCATTCTTTCCTTTCTTCCCTCGTCCCCGGCGAGTCTTCTTTCGCTCCACGTGAGCTAGCTCTGCGTCTCTCAGTCCGAGATTAGGGGTCCTCCCCGTAGAGTCAAACAATCTAGCAGCTCTCAGGGCTTCATTCGCCCGTGCTTCGGCTCGGATCTCATCCCCGCGAGTCTGCAAAAGAGGACCTCTCCCCGTCAGTCGGTCAACTCTGGTCTCGTAGTCAAACAAAGTGTCTCCCGTAACATCCTGAGGGTCAGACCAGGCTTCGGCACTCCTAAGGCAATAGCTACTACGGCAATCGGGCCCCAGAATCGCTCCACGCCTGCTCCCCAAAGCCTCTTGGGACTGCCCAACACGCTGCTCATACCAAGCCAGGTACTGGGTCGTCAATACGACACTCCCCCGACTTCTAAGGAGCACCACCTGAGGGAAAGCAGAGTACTTCCATACCCTCAGAAAATATAGAAGAGCACCTGGAGCGGCCATACAAAGAGGAACTACCTCCGCAGTAGCAAGGTCATCCCAGCCCAACAAAGGCTCCTGCTTCATCCCAAACTGCCGGGAAACAAGCAACAAAATATAGAAGGAGGACCAAGACAAACCGGGAACTCTGACAACATAGGACCCTTCCTGCAAGGCCCTCCTAGTCTCGATACCCCAGTGCGGAACCCACCAACGGATCTGATGCGTACCAAGCTGTGCCATCCATCTCTCCCAGGCGAACTGATCCATATCCAATGCAAGAGGTCGCCGAGCAAACGACCACGAGCTAAACGACGTCGGAGCCTCGGGCATGGCCTGAAGTCTCTCTCGCAGCCACAAGGTGAGCAAAGCGGGGCTTCCCCTCTCATGAACCGATCCCTGGGCCGCGACGGTCGATACCATGAAGAGTCTCCCCTAGCACCAACGGGACAATATCCTCTCCAGCTCTGTAGTGCCCAACCACATCCAGCAAAGCGCCATCGCAAACCCCAAGGGAGCTGACCATGAAAAGCGTCGCTATCACGCACAAGGCAAATGCATCCCACGAGACATCACTCTCATCATCAATCATGAACCGCTCCGGCAACGCAGAAATGTCAATATGACCCGAATCAAGGATCATGCCCTGCACTTCTTCCAACGAAGTCCGAAGAAAGCCTGCAAGCTTCACACTCACGGCGGCACCGCCAATCAAAGGAAGTGAGATGGTCTCCACCTCCGGTCCTCCAATCAAAGCCCGAAAATCCTCGAAGGTGGGCACCATTTCGTTGTAGGAGAAGCAATACACATGCCTCCTAACATCCCAGAACTTCGCGGCAGCCCGCAACAACTCCCAATCAGGAACCAACTCCTTAAGGGACCAAACCGAGCAAAGTCGAAACCTTACCTCGAAAGCCCGCCTCTGATGCCTCATACGGCGTCGCATCCACGTTTTCAGCTGCTCAAGGAAGTGTGCTTGCCGCTCCTGCGAAAGCCTTGGCAAAATTCTTGGAACGTACGAAGAATCCATGGCAAAAATGGAGGTTCCTAGAGAAAATGGGGAAGAAAGCTCGAAAATGGCTGCAAATGGGGAGTGGGGAAAGTCCAGACATCCGGAGAACATTTATTTCCTCCCCAAAAGCAAAGCTGGTCCGTACGGACCTCATTGCATGATAGGTCTGTCCGTACGGACCTCTTTGCATCTTGGCCCCACTTTCCCAGCAAATAGGTCAACAACCACTGTTCCCAGCAGAACCTTGCTCCAGATTGCCCAAACCCTGGCCAAAGCCATTTCTGGCAAACACACGCTACCCACAAATGCACCCTCAGCTCACGTGGCATGCACAAATAAAAAAAAATAATAGCAACAATTCCTAGAACAATTCCCGGGAATCACAAAAATGGCATTACATCTTAGAATAAAATACTTTGCGATACAAATGCAAATGTTTTATTACAGGTACATAAATGTCTGTTGCTAAACAAAAAAAGGGGGATATGGAAAGAGGGAAAGTAAATGAATCCTAATCCGACTCCTCAGCACCATCATCATCACTGACATCCTCAAGCGAGAAGTCGGGCATCCTGGTAAACTCGCCAGTCACACCCTCATCATCGGAGTACTGAATCCCCTCCTGGGGTTGGTACTCAAGATACTCAGAAGGATCGAAACTGACAAAAGGGTCGAAATAGGCATGCTCTGACGAACCCTCACCCTGTGCATCCGGTAGAGGAAAGAACTAATGAAGGGTCTGCGACCTCTGAGCCCCCGAGGACGTCCCGGCGTCCATGCTATGCCGCCCCCGCGAAGGTCCCTCCTGCTGTGGCTCCGGCTCGGCTCTCGATGGGGGAACATCTATAGAATGCCTCGAAGGCATCGGCTCGTACGCCGGCACACGTCGCTAAGACCGGCAAGACATCTTCGATGCCATCTTCTTCGCTAAGGACCGCATCGCCACATAACGGCGGGTCAGCAAGTCATAGGCTCTCCCTGGAACCTACACAAGCAAGCAGCCAAAGAAACGCTCAGCAATACAGTCATACTCAACAAAAAGAGAAAAATACAAAAAAGATGCCAAGATGGAAAAGAGTAAGCACACTCACCGGCATGTCAGGATCCACTCGGTAGGCGTAGAGAGCTCGCCAGTGGACGGGCAGTACACCCTCCTCCTCGAGGAATCCCCACTGACATATGTAAAGTCCGGCCTGTGCACCGAACCTCTGGGGGACCCTGCGGACCTGCCTCCCTCTCCCTCGCCAACACCTGTGGCGTCCTCAACTTCCTCCTCACGAAGGCCCCATACTACTCTCGATAAAAAACAAACTCATGGGCACTCACGCCGCCCAAATACCTCTCAAATTCCAGTACGTCCATATCCCGGGAATCCAACATCCCGAAAGGCGGGTCCCTCGGAGCCAAGGAAAGCATACCCGGGCCATGTTGCCAAAAGACCCTCTCACCCAAGTACATGACGTCGCAGTCGTGCCCCGCAAAGATCTTCCTCTCGCGCCGTCACCACAGAGCCCTCGAACTCATCGCCTCGTATCGAGCCTGTGGGTACGTAACGAACTCCTCCGGCTATCTCTCCCCAAATGTGCCCGCACCTCCCCGTAGGTAATGGTGAGCTTCCCCGCCGGTCCTCCTCCTCCTCGCCGGCGGGCCCAACCTAACATAGCAGATAGGCCGCTATGGCCCTAGGATCTCTATCCCACGGGAAACACCGAAAGATCTCGTAGAACCACACCTCGCGACAAAAGCGTAAAAGGCTCAAGGTAAAAGAAAACGGAGAAAATGACAGTTGCTAATCAAAACAAAGAATAAACTCATACCTCCAAAGCAAAATCAAAACAAGCCAAGGAACCGCCACGCCCGCCGAACCGGTCCAAGGAGAAGTAAAGCTCGGCCAGTGCCCGCCTCTGCCCCAAGCTATGTCAGCGTACTCTCTCCAAGTCAATCAAGCTCTCCACAGAGCGAAAGGAGCCGTCATCGCGTGGTTCGAGAACGAGTCTCAAAAAGGGCAAACCACGTAAAGGAGCGCGCCACCGCTCCGCCGTCACCTGACCGGTACCCGACGCAGGCCCCAATACCGGCCGTAATCCTCGTCTCCACATCGTTGTACATCATGCCTAGGCCCCTACGAGGAAGAGGCGCAAAGCCCAAGAAATCGCCAAGACGTCCTCGCCTATCCTATCCCTCCACCGCACTGGCCCTCCTTTGAAGGAAAGCCCGGTGATAGCTGCAAAATCGGTGGGAGTCACCATCACCTCGCCCTAGCTCAGATGGAAGGTGTGGGTGGTATCCCACCAATACTCAGATAGGCCCAGGAAGATACTCTTGTTCTTCCTCGTGTCAGAGATCCCGGCCAAGTTCTCCACGAACACGCCCAGGCCAGAAGCATAGACTAGCCTCCTAGGTCTCGGCCCGCCATCCACAGAGATATTCGCATCCGCCGCCACAACTCAACTACAAACTCGAGCGATCCCCGAAGTCTTCATCTTTTTGGCTTTCCCAGCCAAAAAGCCCCTCATCCCGCAGTAAACACAAAGAAAGGTACGTCAGTCACAGTACTTAATACCAAAGTATAAAAAAAGTCTGTCACGAAACACGGCACACAATGCACAAAATTTTTCACATGAAACCCGTCACAAAACACGGCACACATTACTTTCACATGCAACCCGTCACAAAACACGGCATGCATTACACATAAGTTTCCCAATGCAGTCCGTCACAAAACACGGCACACACTGTACAAATTTTCTCAACAAAGGGATCAAGCACTACACGACACATTTTCAAAAGACCCGTCACAAAACACGGCGCACATTGCACATATTACTCCCCACAAAGTCCGTCACCAAAAACACGGCACACACTGCATGACACATTTTCAAAAGAAAAGTCCGTCCCTACACGGCACATACTTTCAGACAAGACCCGTCTCAAAAAACGGCACATGTCACATTTTTCACAAAACTTGTCCCTACACGGCAATTTTTCTCACAATGTACATACAGAAATAGCATAAGGTACAAAACACCAAAGCATGCATTTCATAGAGAGGCACTTTATTTTTTTACAAATAAGAGCTAATCTACACATTTTTGCACAAAAATCACATACCCACAATATTTACATGCTCAATTTCAACAATTCATCAAGAATTTCACAAAAAAAAGGATGGCAAATAACAAAAGCCCCAAAATGCGAAAAACTAAAACCTAGTTCTAGCATTCAAAAATTCAAGCAAGGAAACAAGACGAAATTGATTTCTTACCTCCCCGACGTTCCTGACTCGCCGGTTATGCACCTCCGGATTCGGGTACAACACATCCGGATTCTTCGAAGAAGGCACAAAGGAGATCCAATTTCTTTGAAGCTCCATCCTTTGCTCAATCACATCTCGACTCCGTTGGCAACGTCCCCTCCTTGATCCTTCCGCCATCGCAAGCAATTCAAGCTAAGAAATGGAAGATTTTGGACAACAATGGAGTTTTTCTCCTTCTCTCTCTCTCTGGTTCACGCACGGGAAGAAGAAGAAATGGGGAAAGGCTCGGCATTTAAACCCAGTCAAAATCTGGGAACTGTAAAATTCAACATTGGTCCGTACGGACCTCTTTACATCCCAGGTTGGTCCGTACGGACCTCTTTGCAACGAAGGGCCAAATTACTTTTCTGCCCTTATAATCTTTGCCCTTGGCTGTCCAAAGGCCTATTTAAGCAGATTTAATGCAGATTGGTCCTTAACCCATCAACACAAGCACCGGCCGTCAGTGTAAGCCCGGATTTCGCCAACTAAACGGCAATGCAAGCACCGGCCGTCACCGTAAGCCCGGATTCCGCCCACTAAACGGCAACGCAAGCACCGACCGTCAGTGTAAGTCCGGATTTTGCCCACTAAACGGCAACGCAACCCCCGGCCGTCATCGTAAGCCCGGATTTCGCCCACTAAACGGCAACGCAACCACCGGCCGTCATCGTAAGCCCGGATTTCGCCCACTAAACGGCAACGCAAGCACCGGCCGTCATCGTAAGCCCGGATTTCACCCACTAAATGGCAACGCAAGCACCGGCCGTCATCGTAAGCCTGGATTTCGCCCACTAAACGACAACGTAAGCACCGGCCGTCATCGTAAGCCCGGATTTTGCCCACTAAACGGCAACGCAAGCACCGGCCGTTATCGTAAGCTCGGATTTCGCCCACTAAACGGCAACGCAAGCACCGGCCGTCAGTGTAAGTCCGGATTTCGCCCACTAAACGGCAACGCAACCCCCGGCCGTCAGTGTAAGTCCGGATTTCGCCCACTAAATGGCAACGCAACCCCCGGCCGTCAGTGTAAGTCCGGATTTCGCCCACTAAACGGCAACGCAACCCCCGGCCGTCAGTGTAAGTCCGGATTTCGCCCACTAAACGGCAACGCAACCACCGGCCGTCATCGTAAGCCCGGATTTCGCCCACTAAACGGCAACGCAAGCACCGGCCGTCATCGTAAGCCCGGATTTCGCCCACTAAACGACAACGCAAGCACCGACCGTCATCGTAAGCCCGGATTTCGCCCACTAAACGGCAACGCAAGCACCGGCCGTCATCGTAAGCCCGGATTTCGCCCACTAAACAGCAACTCAAGCACCGGCCATCAAAGTAAGCCCGAGCTCCTTCCCCAGCAAGTTAAAAGGGAAGTCGTACAAGACCGCATATCCCTAGCACCAGCCGTCATCGTAAGCTCGGACCTCACCCACTAAACGGTAAAACAAGCGCAAAAGGAGCCAGCACCTCCCAGCACTAATCCTAAGGCACAAAACGCCTCCAAAACGCCAAACGGTGAAGCAACCACGGCCATCAAAGTAAGCCCGAAGTCACCTCCTCTGCGGAAAAAGCCTCTACAAGGCCACGATGATCCCCAACAGATGAACATCGGCAGTCATCGTAAGTCCAACCTTCTCCCCAGCGGACAAAGAACGAGGCATCTACACCTCTTGCAATCAAAGCACAAGGCAGCCACGCCTCTGCAAACCGCAGCCAGAAGACGATTCAAGTCCTCACGCATGGCACACCCGCAGCCAGAAGACGATTCAAGTCCTCACGCATGGCACACCCGCAGCCAGAAGACGATTCAAGTCCTCACGCATGGCACAATCTCAGCCAGAAGATGATTCAAGTCCTCACGCATGACACAACCACAGTCAGAAGACGAATCAAGTCCTCATACATGATATACAGGCAGCTCGGAAGGCTTTAAACCACTCGGTCCGAAAGACCGCATAAACCTCCCAAATCACTATCTCCAGCCCGGAAAGCTTTAAACCACTCGGTCCGGAAGACCGTATAAACCTCCCAAATCATTATCTCCAGCCAGGAAGGCTTTAAACCACTCGGTCCGGAAGACCGCATAAACCTCCCAAATCATTATCTCAGGCCCGAAAGGCCTTAAACCACTCGATTCGAAAGATCGTAAAATATCCACCTCAGGACGCCACCACGTCCTCACAATCGACCTCGGCGGTCACCACATCTTAGGATGCCACCATGTCCTCACAGTCGACCTCGGCAGTCACAAACCATCTTCTCGTAAGATTACCCGTCTTCTAGTAAGATTGCACACCCTGGACGCCACCACGTTCTTGCCACTGACCTCGGCGGTCACACGATACCTCAGGGCACCACCACGCCCGCATACACTCACAATTTCACGACCTCTGAACTACAACCGGGCTTGATTCCTGCTAGGGATACGTAGGAATCCTATCACAGGGTCCAGCCATCGACCTATACGGTCACCCAGGGCGCCACCACGTCCTTACCATCGACCTATACGGTCACCCAGGGCGCCACCACATCCTTACCATCGACCTATGCGGTCACCCAGGATGCCACCACGTCCTTACCATCGACCTATACGGTCACCTAGGTCGCCACCACGTCCTTACCACTAACCTATGTGGTCACCCAGGACACCACCACATCCTTACCATCGACCTATACGGTCACCCGGGATGCCACCACATCCTTACCACTGATCTATGCGGTCACTCACGGGATGCCACCACATCCACACACAGAGTTCCAGTCAGAGGACATCTCACGTCCTCGTACACAACAACACTCACCCCACACACGAACTACGATCAGGCTTGATTCCCGCCAGGGATACGAAGGAATCCTATCACAGGGTCCAGCCAATTGACCTAAACAGTCACATAACAGGACACCTCCACGTCCTCTTACCGACCTACATGGTCACTTCCTCTCCCAGCACGCGATCCAGATTAGGACCCTTATCTTATCGACGACCCCACTTCCTTCGTAAGTGATGTTGTCGAGGGGCTTCTATAAGTACCCCAATCTGGATCACCCTCTTCCGAGTACACAGGTAACACCGCAGACTCACAATCGCAGTCTCGAAGACCTTTGATACTCAAAACCCTCAAAAACTCCAAACCAAACCAAGGGAGGAACCTTTCTGGGATAAAAAGGGATAAAAGGACCTTTTGGGAATTTTTCAGAATTCAAAAAAGCATAAGTAGTCCGTACGGACCTCTTTGCTGCAATGATTACTAAATCCCCTTAAAGTCCAACTTATTCCCTCAAATCCCAGAGAACATCATTACCCCCCTACATGGTTGGTCCGTACGGACCTCTTTGCCTGCTGAGATGGTCTGTACGGACCTTATTGCAAGTAGACACCATCATGGCTAAATCTTCTTCATCATCACAGATTCCCTCAAATCGAGGAAAACTAAAATTTTTGATTACCTGCAAGGTCCGTACGGACCTTATTGCAGTTTTCCTACACTATAAATAGAGGGCTCCCCCTCCCTCATTTTCACACATTTCTCTCTTCTCTCCTCTCCCCCCAGCCTACAGGCTCCCCTCTAAGACCCTTCGGGGCACTCCCGGCCCCTTTCGGATCCTTCCGAGGCCTTCCGAGCCCCCTCGCAGTGCTCTGAAGCCTACCCGAGCGCTCCCACGATGCTCCCGCGCTGCCCCGAGGCACTTTCAAGGTACTCTGAGGCCTTGCCTGGTCTTTCCCGAGGCGTCCCGGCTCTTTTCGAGTCAAACCGGCGATCCCAAACCACGCCGAACCTCTGCCTGAATCCAACCAATGATTCCAACACACGCCAAAACTCTGCCCGAGTGATCCCTGCGATCTCAACGCACGCCGAAACTCTGTCCGCAGACAACCGGCCCCTTTTCCGAAGCAATCCCGATCCGTACCGGAACACTATTTCGACCTCAAACACTATTCCCCTGCGGAAGACAGACATGAACCAACATTGGTAAGGCTTCCTTCCTATACTATTTCAATACATTTCAATAAAGCAGTGTACAATGTAGACATCCGACAAAGCATGCATTTTTAAAAGCACACACACACAACAGTGAAAGAATATTAGAGGTATCCGAAAGACTCGTTTTACAGGTGACTCGGGTGAGCTCTAAGATTCTAATATTCTCTTCCCAAGGAGTCATCTGACCTCCGAATTCAAAAATCTCATCACACAACAAAAAACAATTTATTTTTAAACTGATGCCCTTTTTCAATGTTTTGGGCATAATAAAAACGGCGTGGCGACTCTACACAGCGAAAACACGGCGAGACACCTCCCAACTAACGCAAAAGCGGAATAAGCCAGATGCCGGGGCGCAAACGCGCTGCCTCTCGGATCCGGGCGACCTTCCCGAACGCGACGCAATGAAAATGCGAGATGCCAGGGCCCCGCGCGCGAGCCGGTGATAAGTGACTATTATATAGTCATTTATCCTTATTTTTATATACTTTTTATGGCATAAAACATCATTTTTCATTTCATTTCTTATACTTTTTAGTTTCTTTTCCTTATTTTCTAGATTTTACGCTTTTGGTATATTTCTTGCCTTTTTAGACAAGTTTTAGGTTCATTTTTATCAAAAGGATACTTGGACACTTCAAGGCAAAAGACATGGGAGAGCACCAACCAAATCAAGCACACAAAGTTAAAATTCAGACAGAGCGGCCGTGCAAAGAGATGGAGCGGCCGTGCACTTGGCATTTTTCGTGCCATTTTTGGCCCTAAAATATGGAGTGGCCGTGTCTTGAAGAAGGAGCGCCCGTGTCATCAGCGGAGCGGCCGTGCAGCTTATTTAGGAGCGGCCGTGCAAGGTGTCAAGACTTAAATTCAAAATCGGGCGCCAGGGTCACACGGCCGTGCAACTTCCTTGACACGGCCGTGCAAAACGTGATCGCCGACGTAAAGGCACCTTTTGGTTGCACCCGATTGAAGAGTTCCCTCCTTTTTATAAATAGGACCCTAGAGATCGCCTTAAACAGAATCATTAGAGAGAAATACTCGATATTTGATAGATAGAAAACACAAAATACTTGTGATAACAATTTCCAAGGAGATTTGAAGATCAAGTCATTACTTTGTTCTTGAAGTTACTTTGGAAGAAGATCAATAAAAGTGAAGCATTATTTCCAGCATTTGTCCATCATAAGTCTCTCTTACTCAATCTCTTATTTTAATTGCTTTTATATTATAAATGGCTTGTGAGTAATCCCCCATATTCTTGGGGTTGGAAACTCAAAAACATGCTTATTCATCATCTAAAAATGATTAGTCTTGTCTTCTTTCTTCATCTAAAACAATTTCTTTATATTATTCTCTAAATGCCTTACTTATTGGCGATATCCAATTTGTATGATTCAATAATTGAGAGAAGTACCTAGCGGAGAATCTCAATTGACGGAACCATATAAAGAAACTAGGTTCATTGATCACGAGAGTAGTTCAATGGCCTAGGGATGTTCTTTTAATGGAAAGTATGTTGAACTTCCGTCCTTAATGGATTCTTACTAATTATGGTCAGCTAGAGATAAGCCGGAATGCCCGTTTGTGACAGGGCGGGGTCAAACATAAACGGATTTCTCAAACAGTTAGAACATAATTAGTGAAGAATACAAACGCTATTGTCCTAGCCCGAAATAGCGTAGGCCTAACATACCATCCTTGCTTTTTATGAAAACCTTTTATTTCTAAGACAATGACAATTTGATGAATAAGATTATGTGTATGATTTCCAATCCCGAGAATGCTTCGTTTTATAAGAATTCAATTAAAGTATTTTCTGTCTATGCTCTCTCTATTATTCTAAAAACAAATTTTATCTACCCCCCAATCCTTTTTATATTTTCTAAAGACAAAAATATCCCTTAAGTAAACCCTGTCTCTGTGGGATCGACTCGTACTTGCACCCGCTATATTACAATAGCCCGTGCGCTTGCGGATATAAAATAAACCGTTAGGTTTCGACCGAACAAGTTTTTGGCGCCGTTGCCGGGGATAACGGTTTACTTTTTATTTTTGTCTTTACTACAAATTTTTAGTTTTTATTTTATTTTTACTATTTTGCTTTCTTGTCCCATAATCTGTTACGTTTAATTTTTCTTCAAGTGTTTTTCTTATAGTTTATGAAACGGTCTCGGACATTCGTTGACAACTTTGATCCGGAACCCGAAAGAAGCTTTCACGAAAGATTAAGAAGATTTAGAGAAACTTTGAAGAAGCATATGGACGAAGAACAGCAAACACCCGCTAGGACCCTACGGGACTTTGTTAACCCAAGTACCCCAGGAACTAGATCCCCTATTGTAGTGCCGAATGCCGAAGCGGCACACTTTGAGATAAAGCCGCGACTTTTGCTTATGGTTATGAATAACCAATATAGCGGCACCGCTTTCGAAGATCCTCATCTCCACATCCAAACATTCCTTGAATATTGTGATACCACACGTATTCAAAATGTTACCCTGAAGCGATTCGGATGCGCCTTTTCCTTTTTCTCTAAGGGATAAGGCGAAACGGTTAATTTCAGTCCCACCCAACTCTTTTACAACTTGGGACCAAATTGAAGCAAAGCATTCCTTGGACGTTTCTTCCTCCGAGCAAGACTGCTCAAATTCGGACGAAGATTACAAATTTTAGCCAAACAGAAGCGAATCACTGTATGACGCTTGGGAGCGATTCAAAGATCTCCTAAGGACGTGCCCTCACCACGGGCTCGAAAAGTGGTTAATTGTGCACACTTTCTACAATGGTCTCACATATAGAACAAGGGAGACAATTGATGCCGCTGCAGGAGGTGCACTAATGAATAAGACGGTGGACGAAGCATATGACTTGATAGAGAACATAGCCCTGAATCACTATCAATGGTTCAATGAGAGGGAACAACCGCAGGGGATTCCAGGTAAGTACAATATTGATGTCATTACTACCTTGTCTTCTAAAGTTGATATGCTTCTTAAAAAGTTTGAAAACTTGAATGTAAATCCCGTGGCCAACATTAATGTTGTTTGTGAACTATGTGGGTCAAACTCACATAGTACAGAATGTTGTGAATTGCTTGACACTACTTCTAGTGTTCAAGTAAACTTTGTTAATTCTTATAGGGAAAATGGTGGTATGTATTCAAACACATACAATCCCGAGTGGAGAAATCACCCTAATTTTTCCTATAAGAATAACAATATTTTAAACCCACAACCTTCTACACAACCACCAGGATTTACACAAAAAAATTTCAATGGCAATTCTAGTGCTTTCCCTCCCCCTAAGTCTAAATTGGATCTTATTATGGATTTTATGATTGAAAGTAAGAATGAGCAAGAAAAGACCAATAATGAGTTAAGGGAATCCATAAAATCGTTGAATGCTAGGTTTGATAATTTAGCCGCCCACAATAGAATGCTTGAAAATCAACAAGCTCAACAAGTCGGCACCTCGCATAGACCACAAGGGAGTTTTCCCGGTCAATCGCAAAGGCCCGATGAGCATGTTAGTGCGGTAGAAACTAGGAGTGGAAAAGAAATTGTAGATCCCCTTCCTAAGAAAAATATCAAACCGAGTAAGGAGAACATTAGTCCAACCCCACCGCTGGTTGAGACTAATGAAGATGTTGAAAATGGGACAGAATCCCCTAAGATTTCTAGAAATTTTGACCCTCCAATACCATACCCCCAAAGGTTGGTAAGAGCCAAACTTGATAAACAATTTGCAAAATTTTTAGAAGTCATAAAGTCTATTTACATCAACATACCTTTTACCGATGCCCTTCAACAAATGCCGTCCTATGCTAAGTTCTTAAAGGATATTCTTGCAAATAAGAGGAAACTTGAGGAGCATAAGACCTGTCGCTTTTGACGGAAGAAGTAAGTGCCATTTTACAAAGAAAACTTCCTCCTAAATTAAAAGATCCCGGCACTTTCTCTATTCCTTGCAAAATAGGTAAATATAATGTTGATAATGCTTTGTTAGATCTTGGGGCAAGTGTGAGCCTCATTCCGTTTTCGATAGGTAAGAAACTAGGTGTGGGGGAAATGAAACCCACCACTATTTCTCTCCAACTTGCTGACCGTTCCATTAAATACCCGATGGGTATTATGGAAGATGTCCCTTGCCAAATCGGGAAATTGATCATCCCGGTCGACTTTGTAGTCCTTGAGATGGAGGAAGATCACCAAATTCCAATTATTCTAGGAAGACCTTTTCTTGCCACCGCTGGTGCAAGAATAGATGTAAGGAATGGCACTCTTTCTCTAAACATTGGAAATAAGAAAGTCGAATTTAAAGACTTAAATCTCAAGAAACCGTGCCATGAAATCAACACTCCTGAGAATGATAGCAAAAAGGGTGAAAAATTGCAAGCCAAGGACTCAAAAATAATAATTAAAAAACCCTTAGATCATAGAGGTGAAAAAAATGTGCACCCTAAAAAGCCTAATAAAATTGAAAAATCAAAGGGTAGGGGCCTAAGAAAAAGGCACACCGGGATGTCGTATGTGCATCAATCATAAGAGCTCAATCACGCCAAAGGGGAAGGAATGGCAAGTTGTTAAGGATAAGAGACCATTACAATACCACTCACCGTCCATTGTCACTAATAGAAAGGGGTCGAGCTTATGACCTTAAACAAGCATCATCGGAATAGTAAACCGATGGATTATATTACCTTGTTTATCATAATTTTGTTTACCACCACATGCTTATCTCTTTACTCTTTGTCCTTGAAACATTGAGGACAATGTTCACTTCAAGTGTGGGGGGGTATTTATCTATTTGCTTTCTAGTTTTAATTTACTTGCTTTCTAGTGTAAATTTTTTCTTTTTAATTTAGTTGCATTTTTTTCTTTTATGCATGTATAGTAGTATTTAAAAAAAAAAATCCCTATGATGATCAAAAATCATTATCATTATGCTTGCCATTTGCCCTAGTATAAATGCCTTTATCTTTCCTCTCATATTTTCTATACACTTAGAAATCTATAAAAAGGAAAAGTATAAGGGATCTTTTTTAGGAAATAATTGAAAGCCTCATAAGTTGGTATAGCACAATATAGAATCTCATCAAGGAAAATGCATTTGATTAGAAAGGAATTCTTTTATGCTTGGTTATTTATGCAAATTTTGAATATATTCCTTTAAGATTGTACATTTTTTATCTTTATTAGATATTTATTCCCTTTTTAAGAAGCACCTTTTTGTTTGCATCCCTTGAATCACACCCTTTCATAAATTCCATCCTTCCATTTTCAAATCAAGTCAAAGAAAAACACTTTTATCTTATTAATAAAAGAGTGACAATGGTCACCAAAAGCAAAAAGAAAATTATCTCCTAAGTAACTCGGGGCACGGCGTTCGCTGCGACGATGCTTCCTTGCCAAAACGGGAATAATATCCAAAAGTATTCTTGATCTAAGTATTAGGAACATGGGGCTCGCGACCACAATGTCTCCTACTTGAAAGGATCAAGAATAACTTAGGTCTTTTGCAAAAATATAACACGTACAAAAATAAAGATAAATTTGTTTGACTTTGACGAGATTTTTCCACTACCATCACCCATTCTTCACCCTTGTGATTCAAGAATATAATGCAATTCTTCGGAACTTCTAAATTGTGAATAAATGTCTATACCTTTTCTTGTACATCTTAAAGAAATAAAATTCATATTTTCTAAAAAATCACTCTAAAAAGTGATGGCTTTTTCTACCAAGAAAATTCTTCCTTCTAGCATGCTTTACTTGATCAAAATTCTATATATGCTATACTAGGTTATTGTCTTGCATTTTATCTCTTTAAAATATCCCTAAAATACTTCTTCCCAAAATAAAATTTTTAAAGATATTCAAAATATGATTGGATAGATAAAAGGCATTATCTACAAGGCATTCAAGGGCTTGCTACTTTATTTCGAGGGATCAATCATAATTTTTCTCCCTCCCCATATTTCATTATAAGTTTGCTTGGGGACAAGCAAAGGTTTAAGTGTGGGGGAGTTTGATAAGTGACTATTATATAGTCATTTATCCTTATTTTTATATACTTTTTATGGCATAAAACATCATTTTTCATTTCATTTCTTATACTTTTTAGTTTCTTTTCCTTATTTTCTAGATTTTACGCTTTTGGTATATTTCTTGCCTTTTTAGACAAGTTTTAGGTTCATTTTTATCAAAAGGATACTTGGACACTTCAAGGCAAAAGACATGGGAGAGCACCAACCAAATCAAGCACACAAAGTTAAAATTCGAGACGGAGCGGCCGTGCGGCCAGAGATGGAGCGGCCGTGCACTTGGCATTTTTCGTGCCATTTTTGGCCCTAAAATATGGAGTGGCCGTGTCTTGAAGAAGGAGCGCCCGTGTCATCGTGCGGAGCGGCCGTGCGGCTTATTTAGGAGCGGCCGTGCAAGGTGTCAAGACTTAAATTCAAAATCGGGCGCTATAGGGTCACACGGCCGTGCAACTTCCTTGACACGGCCGTGCAAAACGTGATCACCGACGTAAAGGCACCTTTTGGTTGCACCCGATTGAAGAGTTCCCTCCTTTTTATAAATAGGACCCTAGAGATCGGTCTTAAACAGAATCATTAGAGAGAAATACCGATATTTGATAGATAGAAAACACAAAATACTTGTGATAACAATTTCCAAGGAGATTTGAAGATCAAGTCATTACTTTGTTCTTGAAGTTACTTTGGAAGAAGATCAATAAAAGTGAAGCATTATTTCCAGCATTTGTCCATCATAAGTCTCTCTTACTCAATCTCTTATTTTAATTGCTTTTATATTATAAATGGCTTGTGAGTAATCCCCATATTCTTGGGGTTGGAAACTCAAAAACATGCTTATTCATCATCTAAAAATGATTAGTCTTGTCTTCTTTCTTCATCTAAAACAATTTCTTTATATTATTCTCTAAATGCCTTACTTATTGGCGATATCCAATTTGTATGATTCAGTCAATTGAGAGAAGTACCTAGCGGAGAATCTCAATTGACGGAACCATATAAAGAAACTAGGTTCATTGATCACGAGAGTAGTTCAATGGCCTAGGGATGTTCTTTTAATGGAAAGTATGTTGAACTTCCGTCCTTAATGGATTCTTACTAATTATGGTCACTAGAGATAGCCGGAATGCCCGTTTGTGACGGGCGGGGTCAAACATAAACGGATTTCTCAAACGGTTAGAACATAATTAGTGAAGAATACAAACGCTATTGTCCTAGCCCGAAATAGCGTAGGCCTAACATACCATCCTTGCTTTTTATGAAAACCTTTTATTTCTAAGACAATGACAATTTGATGAATAAGATTATGTGTATGATTTCCAATCCCGAGAATGCTTCGTTTTATAAGAATTCAATTAAAGTATTTTCTGTCTATGCTCTCTCTATTATTCTAAAAACAAATTTTATCTACCCCCCAATCCTTTTTATATTTTCTAAAGACAAAAATATCCCTTAAGTAAACCCTGTCTCTGTGGGATCGACTCGTACTTGCACCCGCTATATTACAATAGCCCGTGCGCTTGCGGATATAAAATAAACCGTTAGGTTTCGACCGAACAGCCGGATCCCGGGTAATTTCAGACACGTAACGCACCTTATTCAAAAAGCTGGAAAGCCGTGTCTGTCTTCTCATTTTTCAAAAACCAGACGAGAGGAAGAGAGAAAACAGAGGGAGAAATCCACCATTTTTGTCCAATTTCTTCACTAAATCCTTCAAAATCAAGGCAATTGAGCAAAGGGGAGGAGCTCGTGGAGTCCGCCAAGTTCGGGTGAGTCGAGAGGCGGTGGAGAGGAGACTTGGTTTGGTGAGGATGCACCGACATTACACTCTCTCACAATCGATGAATGAGAATCATTACCCGGATATGTGGCAACATTGGGCCACCGACGAGGATCTCCGCATGGTATGACACTCAATTTTGCCTATTTTTTTGATTTCGTGTCAAAATTTGTATATGTTAGATTTAGGGCTTGAATGGCTAAAATTGGGGCTTTTGTTTATTTTGCCATTGAAATTGATGATGCATGTGTTTAATTGATGTTATGGGTAGAAAGAATATGCAATTTGTTTATGAAAAACATGAGTAGTTTGCCTATTGTAAAAATAAAGTGGGTACAAATTTGCCGAATTTGGGATGGACTTTTGTATGAGAGATTTTTTTTGTGGTGAAAGTTTGTTTTTGTGATTGCATGCTTGATGACGTGATGCACGAATGTGAGAAAAGATGCATGCTAGGTAAAAATGTACGAATTTGGAACGGACTCTCGAATAAGAGATTTTGAATGAAAAATTGCATTTTTAAAATGAGCACAAATTTGCCGAATTTGGAACGGACTCTCGAATAAGAGATTTTGAAAAAATTGCAGCTAAAATGAACACAAATTTGCCGAATTTGGAACGGACTCTCGAATAAGAGATTTTGAATGAAAAATTGCATTTTAAAATGAACACAAATTTGCCTAATTTGAAACGGACTCTTGTATAAGAGATTTTGAAAAAATTGTGTGTGAGAAAGGATGCGTGTAGAAAAATGTATTCGAAAATGGGACGGAGTTTATTTTCTTTCTTTCCTGCTCTTTGGTTGTTCATGTCATATTGGCGATCTTGATGACATCTTTGTGTTGTGTTTGTTTTCAGGAGAGAGGTGATATCATCCAATGCATGTTGGATAAGCTGAAGACACGGGGATCCGTGGAGGCGGTGGTCAGGCTATGGGATACTTTTCTACGGCTGGTAGGCCGGGTTATCGGAGTCCTCGCCAGCTCGTGGTGGCTTCGAATCTCTATGGCCTTATTGAGAACCTGAGGGGGGTGTGTGGCTTGCATAAGAGCAAGGGGCTCATTTTGGCGTTGGCCGAGTATTGGTGGGATGTCACCCATACTTTTCACTTTTCATGGGGGGAGGCTACCGTGACCCCTACGAATTATGCTGCTATTACTGGCCTGTCCTTTAAGGGGCTCAACTTGGAGTGGCACGATGGGTACACGGATGCGGAGTTGATGGGCTTGCTGGGGATTGTTATTGTGTCACGGAAGGGGATGGGCATGGAGTATGCCGTGATTGAGGCTAAGTTGGCCGAGAGCATTGCCAGGTACGAGAGAGGGGACCTGACCATCACAGCTGAGCAGATTGCTCGATGCTTCTTATGGTTCGCCCTTTCCAGCACTCTGTTTGGGCATGCCGAGGGTACAGCTATGTTCGCTTTGTTGGGGTCCTTGGTGGATATAGACAGGATTGATGAGTACGCCTGGGGAGAGGCGGGGTTGGCGGAGTTGTACTTTACTTTGGACAGATACAGCAGGAAGGCGTACACCTCCCTGACCTGCTTCGAGTTCCCTTTGGAGATACACTCTTTTCCTTTCCTTTATCCTTCGTACATAATGTGTATGCACTTCTGGTTTTTGACAGCTCTCCTTTGTTGGATGCAGGTTTGGGCCTCGGAGATTTTTGGCTGCGCTTTGTGGGACCATGTCCCGGGGGAGAATTTTGCATACCCGACGATGCTTTGGTGGACAAAGAATGCCCGGGTGAAGAGGACTACCCGGACCAGGGTCAAGCTGAGGTACAGTGACGTGGTGCCATCTTTGAGGGCGGGGACTAGTGATAGGGTTAATTTTTACCCTTGGAGTCGGTTCGAGGTGGACCAACTAGGTAGAGCTGAGCACTGGACGAGCCAAAGGTGGATCATGCGGGGACTCACCTGCGATTTTTACTACTTGGGCGAGAGGGTGATGAGGCAACATGGTATAGGGTTACCTGCTTTGGCGCCGCATGAGCCTCCTGCTGACATGCTGTTTCCAGGGAAGGGACAGCGAACTAGGATTGGTTTAGAGGTGGGAAGCCTGCTTTGGAGTTCGTTACTGAGGAGCCTTACCAGCAGTTCATGAGGCATAGGCTGAGGACACCCCAGGTACTGGCGAGGGAGAGGGAATTGGTTGTGAGGATCCCTCGGGCGAATTTTTCGTATACCTAGGATGGGGTAAGGATGAGAGCGCAGATCCCTCTCCCAGAGGTGACACCGCGAGCTTTTCGGCCTCAATCGAATGCTCAGGTATGCGCTGATCGTGTTTTAGTTGTTTTGGTTTTGTACTTCCTTCGTCATTGCTTCGAATGTTTTTTAATGCTTCTGTTTCTTCTTTGCAGTACTCGTCCCGGGTTGTGGATCGGCTTTTGCGCCAGGTTATTGGGGCAAAGAGGTTCATTCGCAACCTCGTGAGGAAGGGGAATGCTCGGAGCTCGGAGAGGGCGAGGCAGCTGGGGTCCAGTTCCTCCAAGCGGGCCGGAGAGGTCCCCTATTCCTACCAACGAGACCATGCCGGGCAGGAGATCTATGGAGACTCCTCGTACTCAGCCTAGGGGGTCGACGGATGCTTCTCCTTATGACTATATGGACAGAAGCGTGGAGCTCTCCCGAGATCATATTATCTTCGGCGGCATGGAGGGACCGGGCTTCGTACAGGGCAGGACCAACGAGGTTTCCTCTTCATACGGCAGAGATTACGGTGCTTTTGAGCCGCATGGAGGTTATGGGACGCCCTTGCAGACTCAGGGCACATACGGTCAGGATTCTGATGCCTTCTCTTCGGGTACGACTTCTTCGCTGACATTGGGGTGCCATATCGGGGCGTGCCGGCTGATCCCGAGGACCGATACTCTGACGCTGAGCAGGACGACATAGTTCCGGGGATGGCTTATCCGGAAGCAGCAGCGGAGGGGCCAAGCACGACTCGAAGGAATGTACGGAGGCACGACAAGGAGATTATGAGGGAGGAGGATCCCACTCCTGAGTCGGATAGTGACTCTGACTGAGTGCACTTATTAGGGTAGAGAGAAACAATATGTATGCACACATTTTTTTTTATGTTAGGGATGTAATGATTACATTTTATTTCGTTAAGCATTTTTGTACATATATTTTTTTTTGTTTTGTTAATTCTGTACTGAATGCAAGTAGCATGAGCCCGGTTTGGTGTTTTTATGGGGACAAAGGGGGGCATCTTTATTGGGATTTTGGATGAAAATCATGGGAGATGGGCATATTTCCATGTTTGGCCATTTGGGGAAGGGTTTCCTCATTTGGGCAAGCAGTTTTCATTGTTGTCAAAAAAGTTTTTGGACTGGGGAACAATCTTATCCGCGTTGATGAGATTGAGGCTGCAATCTCATCCGCGCGGATGAGGGCAGCACCTGGCAGGGTTATTTAAATTTCACCTCAGGCTTGGTTTTCACCACTCAAATTCATCTTCTTCCCTGTTCTTTCTGAAGTCACGACCCAAAACCATAAGAAGCCATTGAAATCATGAAAATTTCTCCTGAATTTCCAAAAGAATTGCAAATGATCTTCTTTGACAAGTTCAAGGAGTGGTCTAGGGAGATCATGCACGGGAATAGGGCTTTCTTTGAAGAGAGGTACAAGATTAAGTCCTTATGGTCTCTCAAAGAGCTTGTTCCGGATTACGACTTGATGAGGGCTTCTACATCGTTCTGGGATACTCGAAGGCTTGTCTTTTTCTTTTCCTACAATGAGATGGTTCCCACCATTGAAGATTTAAGGGCATTGCTTGGAGGGCCCGAGGCTGAAGAGGTTACACTTCCCTTGCCCGGAGGGATGTCCTTTATCAACAAATTGTCTAGTTTCCTTCAAATTCCTTCGGAGGAAGCCTGAGGTATGATTCGAGGACCCGACTATTTTGACATTTCTAGTTTCCCGGATAGGTTTAGGAGCTTGGATATGGTTGGTGATCGCTATTGGGATGCCTTTGCTCTTTATGTGATCGGGTCCCTGTTTACGGTTTGTTCCTTTGGGATGTGCCACCAGTCTCTGTTAGACGTTGTTGTGCACTGTCGATCGGGCAGGACATAGTTCCCTTGATCTTGGGAGAGACCCTTCATGCTATTGACCGGTTAGCTACCGGGAAGCGGTATATGCACGGGGGAAGCCCGTTTCTGTTGTCGATGTGGCTGATGGAGAGGTTGGGGATCCTGCGGGAGGCTCCACTTGTATTCAAGCCATGGACCTTTTCCAGGAGGGAAGTTACAGTTGAGATCGAGGATCAGGCCTCGTGGGAGCTCTGGATGGCTCAGCGTCGTACCCAGGACATCCGATGGTGGATTCCGCACTGGCAGATTGAGACCAGGAGGACGCTTCAGGAGGGGTCTCAGGTAGTCATGCTTCTGGGGCTCAGTTGGTCTACCTTCTATATTCTGGCTTTGGTTCTCAGACAGTTTGGGATGGAGCAGGTTCATTTGGAGGGATGCAATGATATTGCCACCCGGGTGGTGATGTCTGTTCCCATGGATGATACATCTGCATTGTCCTTCCTTTCTCGAGTATGGAGGTATCATGCTTTTCCTCCTATGGTCCTTCTCAGGCGTCCGGAGCGCATTTATCTGTCCATTTGGTACTTGGATTGGTATGAGGGACACATGGGGGAGACTCAGGTGGTTCTTATGAGGAGACGTGAGGCTATGGTGGGTCCAGAAGATGTCTCTGTTTCAGTATTGTGGAGAACTGAGCTAAGGGTTAGCCTATATGACAGGAGTAGAGATGACATGTTCGACTACGAGATGAGAGTGGAACGACAGAGGGACAGGGTTCCCATGACGCTACCCAGGAGGCAGGAGATCAGAGACGAGGCCAAGGCGACCAGAGCTCTGATAGAGGCAGGCTTGATGGACCCGGCCCCTATGCCGGAGCTAGGGAGAAGGAGGACGGACATCATTCCCGTGCCTAGGAAGAACACAAGGCATGGCGGGAGGAGATGGAGGAGGACAGAGGGGGATGCTGGCACTAGTAGCTAGACCCTTGAGTATCCATTGATCGCCCTTGCAGACACATTAGTTTTTAGTTATGTATTTTTTTATGTCTTTTCTTTTAGCGCAGTTGTGAGTTTAAGAGTAGACCGGGCTTGAACTCATCAATAAGTTTTTTAACTGTAATGGACAGGTGAATTGCATTAGAGTTTTTCGAGACGCAGATGCGATCATTTTGGTGATGACAAACTATGATGTTTATTTACGTTTTAGACCGAACCGTTTCCGGCTGCCTACGTTCCCCTCTTACAAGTGGACTAAGGGGCTCAGGTCTCCGTAGTTCGACCCTATGAATTGTTGTTTGTTGTTGTTTTGTTTTTTTTTTTTAGAAAGGGAAGGTAGAGAGAAGGACGAGAGAGGTGCAACCCTGTTTTTTACCTAGACTGCCCTTTCGGGTTTTTCAACCTAGTTGGGTATTACTCTTTTGGCACCTTTTTTTTTATGAAGCTTGAGCTCTTTTTTTTTTTTTGAAGAGGCTTGAGCTTTTTTTTTTTGAAGAAGCTTGAGCTCTTTTTTTTTTTTTTGTGAAGCATCTGCTTGAGTGTTTTTTTTTTCAGCTTGGGCACTCTCTCTCTTTTTTTTTAGAGGGGATAAAGAGAAGTCCGACCCTGTTTTTTACCTAGGCTGCCATTTTGGGTTTTCAACCTAGTTGGGTATTACTCTTTTAGCACTTTTGGAAGGAAGTGACTCGATCTTCAGGCATAGTATTTGCAGAGCTTGTCTCCGTTCACTGGTTGCACGAAGGAATTTCCATCTAAGTCTGTGAGCTGCATGGCTCCTCCAGAAAAGTTCTTCTGAACTACTTAAGTCCGATCCAGATGGGCTCCCATTTGCCAAGTGGATTGGCGTGGGTTAGAGGCTTCTCTTTTAGAACGAGGTTGCCTTCTCGGATGTCCCGATGTTTCACTTTCTTGTCAAAGGCTCTAGCCATTCTTGCTTGGTAAGCACGGGTGTGTTCCATAGCTTTTAGACGACGTTCATCTAGCAGGGCCAACTCATCATGACGACTCTGGAGCCACTCGAGTTCGTTGATCTGATATTCCAACAACACGCGGAGCGAGGGAATTTCCAATTCGATAGGAAGTACGGCCTCCATTCCGTAAGTGAGGGCAAATGGCGTTTCCCCTGTGGCAGTTCTGACGGATGTTCTGTATCCCCAGAGGGCAAGGTGGAGCTTGTCTGGCCAATCCCTGCCTCTGACAGCCATCTTTCTGATGATGTTTTCTAGAGTCTTGTTTGATGCTTCAACAGCACCGTTGGTTTGGGGCCAATAAGGGGACGACTTGTGATGAGTTATTTTGAACTCTGTCAACAATCTGTCACATTCTCCCTCGAAATGAGAGCCATTATCGGAAATCACTTCAGTTGGCAACCCATATCTGCACATGATGTTTTCTTTGATAAAGAGGGCCACTTTCTTGGAGTTGAGGACTTTGTAAGACTTGGCCTCGACCCATTTGATGAAGTAGTCTATGGCTACCAGGATGAACTTGTGACCGTTGCTTCCTGGTGGTGTAACTTTGCCGATGACGTCAATTCCCCAAGTAACAAAAGGCCAAGAGGTTGTCATGCAATAGAGGTCGTGTGGAGGCAAATGGTTGAGATTTGAATAGCGTTGACATTTATCGCAGCTTCTCACGAACTGGATGCAATCCGTCTCCATAGAGATCCAGAAGTAGCCCATTCTCAGGATGACCTGCATTAAGGCTCGAGCGTTCATGTGGGGGCCACAGGTACTGCCATGTACTTTGTTCATTAGCTCGGCAGCCCTTTGTTTGCTGATACAGCGTAAGAGGGGACCTCGGTAGCGCCTTTTTTACATCGTATCCCCCAGAAGGACATAGTGGGAAGCCAAGCATTTTAGGGCCATCATACTTTTTGCCTTGATCCCTTCTTTGTATTCCCCGTCTTCATTTTTGAAGGAGGCTTCACCGCTTTTCAAGTATTGGTAAATTTGAGCATACCACGGGTCATCTACCGGTTCCCTCCTTGCCCCAATCTCAAAGCAGTAGGCTGGATTCTCTCTTCTCCCAATCCTGAAGGGTTTGACTGATTTTCCTTTGGGTATTTCAACAAGGGAGGCTAGTGTAGCCAGAGCATCTGCGAACCTGTTGCGGTCTCTGGGCAGGTAGTGGAAGCTGACCTCCTTGAACTGGGCTGCGAGGTCTTCCATATAGGCGTGATACTTCTGCAAACCCGGATCAATTGCTTTCCATTTGTTGGAGACTTGGTTGATGATGAGGGCAGAGTCACCGTATACTTCCAACTCCTTGATGTTCCTTTCTAAGGCTGCCTCCAATCCGGCTATGCAGGCTTCATACTCGGCGGCGTTGTTAGTGACCTCGAAGTTGAGCTTTATGGCTATGGGAATGTGTTCATCAGTGGGGTCGACCAGGAGCATTCCTATCCCATTCCCCCGTTTGTTAGATGCTCCGTCAAAGAAGAGTTGCCAGCCATTTTCTCCTTCTAGAGCAAAAATTCCTTCGTCGGGGAATTGAGGTTCAGGTCCTTGGCATTCATCACTTGGAAAGTCAGCCAATTGGTCTGACATTACCCGTCCTTTCACGGATTTCCTCGTCACATAAGTGATATCGTATTCGGCCAGAAAGAACGACCACTTTGCCAATCTCATGGAGTGGGAGGGCTTGTCGAACAAGTATTTGATGGGATCTAACTTTGAGACCAAATGTACCGAATGAGACTGCATGTAGAGCTTCAACTTTCCCACTACCCATACCAGGCCTGCGCAGGTCTTTTCACAAACTGAGTAGTTGAGTTCACTGCCTTGTAGCTTCCTGCTCACAAAATAGATGGCGCTTTCGACTTTGGAGTCCTTCTGTTCCTGTGCCAGCATTGCCCTAATTGCAGTGTCTGTGACAGTCAGGTACAACAGTAGTGGCTTCTGCCGATGTGGGGGACAAAGGATTGGAGGATTCACAAGGTATGCCTTGATCTTTTCAAAAGCAAACTGGCATTCTGGGTTCCATTCAGTGGATGTGCTCTTCTTCATCAACTTAAAGATAGGCTCGCAGATGGAGGTCAGTTGATTAACGAAACGGCATATGTACTGTAGCCTTCCCATGAAAGATTTGACCTCTGTCAGTGTTTGAGGTGGCTTCATCTCGACTATGGCTTTGATCTTTTGTGGGTCCACTTCGATTCCCCTTTCGGTCACCATGTACCCCAACACTTTACCTCACTTGATGCCGAAGGAGCATTTAGCTGGATTCAACCTCTTGGAATGTTCTCTGAGGCGGTCGAAGAATTTTCTCAAATCGATGAAGTGCTGGCCATTGGATCCTTTGGAGTGGACTATCATGTCATCCACGTAGACCTCTATTTCTTTATGAATCATGTCGTGGAACAGGGCGGTGGCAGCCCTCTGGTAGGTAGCCCCAGCGTTCTTCAGACCAAAGGGCATGACTGTGTAGCAATATGTTCCCCAGGGGGTAGTGAAAGCTGTCTTAGCATGGTCCTCTTCGGCCATTTTGATCTGGTTATAGCCGGCGAAACCATCAACAAAAGACTTGACCTCGTAATTGGCCGTGGTGTCTACCAGCATGTCAATGTTGGGTAGGGGAAGTCATCCTTTAGACTGGCTTTGTTGAGATCTCTGAAATCCATGCAGCATAGGACTTTTACATTAGCCTTGGTGACTATTACGATGTTGGAGAGCCAGGTGGGGTACTCAATGACTCAGATGAATCCTTCTTTGAGCATCTTCTCAATTTCCTCCTTTACTTGTAACGACCACTCAGGTTTGATCTTTCTCAGCTTTTGTTTGACTGGCTTGACTTCTGGATCTAACGGTATCCGGTGCTCCACTATGGAGGGATCGAGGCCAGGCATATTTTTGTAAGACCATGCAAACATGTCCACAAATTCCCTGAGTAGTTCCGTTAGAGTTGCTTGTTCAGGCCCGTCGAAGAAACTGCCAATCTGCATCTCTTTAGGCTCTTCTGCAGTTCCCAGATTCACACGAGTTAAAACCTCCTCGGCAGCTTGGGCTCGGTTTTTCTCTTTCTCAACAACCTGCTTACAGATTTCTTTAATACATTGTTTGTTTAGTGTGTCTGCATCTTTATCTAGTGAATCATTATTAACCGTTTTTAAGTTGTTAGTTAATTTATCATTAGTCAAAGTGGCAATTAGGGGATACTCGAAAAGGTCAATCATTTCATTTAGAGTAAAAGCAAGTACAGAATTGGCTATAACTTCATAGTCTTCTGGCGTAAGGTCATCAGAAGACTCTAGGGACTCGAATAAAACGACAAGAGACTCGAAGGACTTGAAATAGGCTGACACAAGGGGACGGGGGACCAATCCCAGTTTCGTGACCATTTCTTCTTTGCTTGAGGACGGACCGGAGAGAGTTTCCCAATTCTTCAAGGGCATGGTAGTCTGCATGACCATGGCTCGGGGATCTAGCGGCTTCTGTCCTCCTGCTTCAATCACTGCGACCATTTCTTTCATTGAGCCCCAGTCGATCAGGTCTGGAATGTGCACTTCTTCCCCAAACATCTGCTGCATGACGGGACCATCCCATTCATCTATGGAGAATTCTGGAGTCTTGGCCTTCGGCATGACCAGTTCAAACTCTGCTGTTGTGGCCTTCTCGACAGTCGGAATGACTTCGTTGAGCTTCTTAAACTGCTTTACCAGCTCTGGTACCCCTTTGAAAGTGTACTTGCTCTTCATGGTGGTAGTAGCTCCAGGTATCTCGGGTAGGTCGAGGAACATTCTACGGACAGGGTTGGCTCGGGTTCCCCTGAACTTATTGAGGTTCTCTTGTAACTTCAGCCAGCCTTCTGCGGGTTTTTTGACTGTGGCATCATCCAGCTGTGGAGCGCTTTTCACGAAGTAGTCAGTCATGTCAAGATTGAAAGAAGGTGGTTTGGAGCCATTGAAAGGGACCTTTCCTGTAGCAGCTTCCTTTCTTTTCGGAGCAATTTCTTTCTCTTTTGTAATCCCCTCTGAAGTTGGTTCATATCCCAGGCCATGGCGAGTTTTCGGTTCCTTCACCTCGATGACCTTGTGAGTTCCTTATAGGTGCTTCCCGAGACCCAAACCAGGAAGGTAATTCATCTTTCTCATCATTCTCATAACAGGAGGGGTCTTGTCCCGGGTGGCTGTCAGATCCACGTTGCAAACATGGACCTTAGGGGACTCGACTGTGAAGCCAGTCAGCATGAAACCGTCCTCATCATGTTTGATCTCCAGGATGGGTATTCCACCTGTATCAGTGCCTTCCAAAGTGACTAGGTCCCCATAAATGGTTGTTAGGTCCCCATCTGAAATGAACTTTACACACTGATGAAGGCTCGAAGCGATCCCATTGACTTGGTGCAGCCAAGGTCTTCCCAACAGAGCGTTAAAGGTGATTGGGATGTCAATGACCTGGAATTCCACGGGTATCATCTTCTTGCCGAACCAGAGGTTTAAAGTAGCAGCCCCAAGTACAGTACAAGATGTTGAGTCGTAGGTCTTGACTGTGAGGGAGGAAGGCTTCAGATCTGTGGGCTTGATGCCAAGCAGGCTCATAATTTTTGCTGGGAGAATGTTCATTCCAGACCCATTGTCAACTAAAACCCGAGGGAGACGCCGTTCATCTAACTGGACCGTGATGAAGAGAGGCTCATTATGATCAGCTTCGAACTGGGAGAGATCAAGGTCTGTGAAGGTGACTATGTTCCCATAGTGGATGTTCCCAATTAGTTGCACCACGTCGTCGGGAGTAGCATCAATAGGGACCAGTGTGCGGGCCAGACTTTCATCTAACTTCAACTTGTGGGGATAAGATGAAGTGAGTAAAGACCACAGAGAGATATTGGCTTGAGTCTGCTTCAATTGAGTGAGTACAAGATCCTCTTTCTGGGGGTCAGGAGTTTCAGCTGTCATGGCATAGAGATTACTGCTTCCCTGGTGCCGGATCTCGCCGACTTCTTATCTGTCTTGGGATTACTCTGATGGATCTGCCCGGATCTAGTCAACAGGTTTACTTCTCCCTCTGACTTATCTGTTGCCTCTTTACAGGACTCTTTTAATGCTGTTAGGGTCAAAGGAGGGGCTTGCTTAGCAAATGGCCACCGATTCTGACTGATTTTGTTGCAAGTCTCTCTGAGTTTAGCAATGGTGAGGGACTGAGCTCGGGGATATTGGGTATGGATCTGCTTCTAACCAAGGGGCCTTTCCGATTGCTTCCCAAGTTACGGCTTCCCGAGCCTCGAGATTGCGCCGTTGTTCCTCGGGATGGCCCATTGTGGCTAGGGCATCTTCCGATGATCGAATTTCCATGTAGCAAAGGGGGCAACCCATCCTTTTCTTTATTTTCTTTAGTTAATTAGTCAACCGGACAAAAGAGATTTTTAGAAGTGTATACCCGCAAGGGCACATTTTTTTTTTTGGAGATGGCCCCATTTGCTGAGGGCACAATGGAACTCATTTCGAGACTTGGCTCTTTTGAGAGAGCATTGACATGGAAAAGTGTATGGAAGCCCTCATGACGTAAATCGCTGTTTAGCCTCTACCTTCCCTATGTTTGTAGAAAAAGAAGACTCGTCGAGACATTTGGGAACATGTTTTATTCAAAATGATCACAAGACTGCCCAAAACCCTTCATTAATTTGAAATGCATTTATGGCCAGACCATTCCTGGTTGCCTACGTTCCCCTCGTTGTGAGGAGCTCAGGCCGTCTTAATTCAATCATTTGAGCAATACGAGTGATCATTTGAAATAAGACCAATACAAAATAGTGCCTCGAGTCTAGCGAGAAAATAAAAAAAAAAGACTCATACAAAAGTTGAATTTTTAACTACCATGTCCATAAAGGACTACAATAGCAGATGTCCACAAAGGACTTTGGTAAAAGAGAAAACACTAGAACCTATAAAGGTTGACTAAGAGACTACTGTAACATTTTCAGTCAAGGATGAGTGGCCCCCATCATAGCTATTCCTATTGATAGCTGAGTTGCGGGCCTCAAGATTGTGCAGTCATTTGTGCCGCTGTTTAGGCTCATTAGGGTAGAGGACTTAGTTTTCCTCTTAGGGGGACAGTCTTCACTGATCTCATCTTGTTAGTCTCTCTCGAGGCAATCGAGACAGTCGCAGACATCCCACCAAATGTGTTCAACCGCTGGTTGTGGATTCGAGGCCTCGATATGCTGATTACTGGATTCGCCTGGGAGAAAATGTTTGGACTCCGAAGGGTAACGAGAGGCATTAGAAACTGGGGGAGGAGGCACTTATTTGTCCTTTAGGGGAGCTCCAGACAGCTGAGGAATTGTCAAGGTCCCGAAATGGCTTGTGGCTTCCTTGATCCAGGCCTGTTGCTGGTTCTGACGTTCTTCGAGAGCCCTGATGGCCAACCATACTTCCTCCATTGTACGGAAGCTTCCTGGAGGTAAAGTCTCATTTGCATTGCTGCTATCTGTTTGGGCGGCTCGAGAAATACTGGGGTTTGTACGGTGAGTGCCATTCTGAGGAGGAACATTTGGCTGATGTTGAGAAAAACCAAACTGACCCATCCCCGATCAAGTTGTTTTAGATCAAACTCGATGGTGGTACTTTGAAATGTTTCTTCTGGCCACCGACCCGTGGAGTCGAGAAGCGAGGGCTCTGGGCGCAGTCGCATAGGAGGCTGGCAGTGGCATCCTGACATACTCGGGGCGACCAAGAGTGAGATCACGTTCCTCCTCTTCTTCCACGGTGAAAGTACCGTCGGGATTGGGGCTGGCAATCAAACCATGGCTCCTAATAGCCTCCAAAAGGCTATTTATCTGTGCTTCCTGTCGCAGTCTCATTTGTTCGACCAACTGGATCCAATGCTGGTCTGTCTGAGGGATTACGGAAGGCGGAGTGGTGTTGTCTCCATTGTTACCAGCTGATGCAGACATTCTGAAAATCGTAGTTGAAGCAAACGGTGAAGCTGATGATGCGCTTGATTCTTCCCAACTAATCAAACGGTGACCCGGTGTCCGTACCGAAGCCTTGTGAGGTGATGCGGGAGGAAGATATAAGGGAGGTTCAAACTTTGGGGTGGAAGAAAGAAGGGTAGGTGTTGGGCTCAGGGCTCAGGGCTCATGCAACATGCAGTTGTTTGTTCCCGTTTACTTAAAACGTGTTTTATTAAAATCTAAGCGGTTGGAAAAGATTGCTCTTCTTTTTCGCAAACTACTCTAAGTCCTGGATCAGTGGAACCCATCACTATGCCTACCGACCCTCAACCTGTAACCTCGAACAAGGGTTTCGTAAGGCAAGTGGGTCCCACCGACCGAAAAAGGAAAATGAACCTAAGGTCTGGCGGATCATGAAGTCTTAACGCACATTCGATGTAAATTACAGGAAAAGCCAACGTCGAGGGTCGAGATCGGGTCAAAGTCGCCTGACGTAAAGTCGGCATGACCTCGAACGATAAGCGTCCATGAAGGATCTTGACCCATTGTTGGTTAAGCGGTAATTAGACAAGGATCGAGCGTTAATCCTAGATGACTCGGTGTCATACTGGGAGCCGGTGTATGAGCTGTGCGGGTCAAAGTCAAAGTCCGAGCCCCAGTCAAGATCGAATCAAAGTTCATGATGGAAAACCGGCTTGGTTTCGACTGAGTTAGGTTCACGGGGGATCTGACTTGGCACGTTGACTAGGATTTGACCTACACGGGGCATGCACTGACGCAGTCTGACACGGACCAGACCAAAAACCAACCGAGTCTCGAACAAAGTGTGTCACGGACAAGTGCAGGGTCGACACGAGGGTAAACCAATGGCTGTTTGGGTCGTCCCGTGCTCGCATCGAGAGGCATGGGAAGGCCTCCCAGGCTGCTACTGAGATTTCCCGGGTTAAGGACGTAGTGTGCAGTGTTAGGTCAACGTGCGCGTAGTGTGCGGCAGTCTATTTTCCTTTTGAGTAAAAACAGAAATTTTAAAATGTGTCTTAAAAGCATGATGCATGCAAGAAAAAGATTTTTTTTTTTATTTTTGAAAACATGCAAGCACATAAGCACATAAACACAAAAAATTCAAACAATTAAGGAAACGGATCCGACAGTCAAAATTTTGACTTTTCCCGGGATGGTCAAAATAACAACAAAGTATAGCGGGAAAAATACACACACACACACACAACAAAAAGTTTCAAGTGTTGGGACGGAAGCTTGACCCACAAAAGTTTTTTTTAAAAAAACGACATCGGTACGTGGCATTGTTCACCCATAGTTTATCCCCGACTCCGTACGGAGGCGTTGAAGAGGAAATTTAATGGTTTTCACCTATATACCGAGTGTCATTTTTTATTATTATTTAAAAAAAAAAAAATTATCTCCAGCAGAGTCGCCACTGTGATGATGTGCATCCGCGATTTTATGTTTTTTCCTTTTTTTTCTCCATTTCGGAATTGTTTTGGAAAAAATCAATGTTTTCGGAGTCGCCACGCCATTTTTAGTTTAAGGGCCAAAAATTTCAAAAATACCCAATATTTAGAGAAAATGAGTTAGGAGGTCATGTTACATTACGGGAAGAACGTTAGTGTTCACCTGGAATGCCTCATACGATGAGTCTTCCTCACTTGAAAATTTTTGTTGTGTGTGTGTGTTTAAAAGGGGTTTTCTGAAAATAATTGGGACTTTAGGGACTGAACTGAAAAACAGTTGGAAAACAGTGATTAAACTGAAAATAATAGAAAATTGAGGGACTGTTTGCAAATGACAGTATCATCCGCGTGGACTAGATTGCAGTGCAATCTTATCCGCGTGGGCTAACCTGCAGTGTCAATATTTTACAGTTTCCAGTTTAGTCACTGTAATTTCCAGAAAGTTAACTGTATTTACAGGACTTAACTGGAATTGTAACTGGAAGACAGAAAGTAAAGGGGAATTTGGATTTTTGGCATCCATGCTTGTCCTCTCTTTCCCTAGACTTGGATTAGTGGTCATAAGTGATGAATTCACTTAATCTAGTCATCCCGGGGGTACGTTGGGACTTTGTGAGCATTTCATTTGCTTGGGAAAGGGGGATTTTGACATAAAAAGTAAGTTGACAAGGGAGTTAGGTCAAGATGTATCAACTTTAGAGGAAGGTCTCTAAGGTGGTCATGGGAAGGCCAACCTTGAGACCTATACTTAAGCGTATCTTGTACATCTTGTGTGACCCATTTTGTATGTCTAGATGATGTTCATCCAAGGAAAATGTTCCAAGGTAAGCATCTTAGACAAAGGGGAGGGGAATTTGCAAGGAAGTAGACAATTTAGACCATTTAATATGATCATCCATGGAAATTGATTCCAAGATGACCACATTTTGGGTCAAGTAGGCAAGTAAAGACTAATAATATAATAAAGGCATGAAAATAAAGATGTGGACCATTTAATGTGATCATCTATGGAGATGAACTCCAAGATGACCACATTTTAGGTCAAGCAAGTAACAAACAAGAACTAGTTAATGTAAAGGGACAAGGGAAATACATAATTTAAAGTGTGGATCCTTGTAGAGAATCATCCATGGAAATTAGTTTCATGGAGATCCTCTTGGATCCTAGGACAAAGAAAAAGGGAGATGAACAAAAGGCAAGTAGGATCACATCATGGAGAAATGAAATTCATACATGAACAAAGGAGTTTTGAGTAAGGGGAGTGAGAGTTTACCAATGATTCTTGGGTTTGTGGTTAGGGTTTGAAGGCTTTAATGACTTGGAAGTGGTTTAGGGGTGGATTTGGTGTTGAATTTGGTGTGGAATTTGAGTGGTGAGAGTGTTGAGGGCTGTTTGAGAGGGGATTTTGACAGAGTAACAATAGATTTTTCGAATTTTTTGGCCTTTTGAAACTGAGGGAGAAGGGCTGAATTTATAGGGTTGCTGGATGCTGATCTTATCCGCGTGGACAAGATTGTAGGTGCAATCTTGTCCGCGCGGACTACCCAAGCAGGCGTGCCTGTCCTGTGCAGAAAAGTAGTTTTGGCATTTTTCCCTTGGTCAATATTCCTTTTTTTATGGGAAATGACAAATTCCAGCGAGTTTTTGTCCATTTTTTATTCCTAAAAGGTCCTTCCTCATTCAAATTGTCAAAATAATGTCCAAAATGCCCCTAGATGATTATAAATCATTAATTGGGCTGACGGAACATTAACGACCCAGATTGGGATACTTACAATGGTGGATTCCTCACTGGAAGTTACAGACTTGTCGGACCGTTCAGGAGGGTCTTCTCATTATCAGAGTTTCGGGGGTGTCTTAGACTTCTTTCTACATTCCATCCCTGGTGCTGCGACAGTTCGGGATGGAGCAGGTGCGGTTGACAGGCTTGAGTAATGCTGGTACCTTTGAGGTGGGATCGCTCCTCATGGAAGATCCTTCGACGCCATTGCTGCTCATACGGTTGTGGCAGTATACGTCCTTTCCTGCCAGGGTTCTCTTTCACTGGAGAGAGGGCACTGTTCTATCCACATGGTACTTGAACTGGTACGAGGAGTGTTTAGGGGAGACACAAATTGCTATTTTGTGGAGATGCAGTGAGCTATTGGGCCTTGACTACCGTGACAGCTCGACTTTGAGGAGGTCCAAAGTGGCAGCTAACCTGAATGTGCGCTCGCCGAAATTAAAAATAAGGAGTCGCCACGCCGTTTTAAGAGGAAACATTGAAAACCTTTTGTTTAGAGAAAATGGGTTCGGGGGTCAAGTTACGTGTTGGGAAGAACCGAGAGTTCACCCAACACGCCTCGTCCGTAGACGAGTCTTTCAATGTTCAACATTTCATTCATTCAAATGTGTGTGCAACATGTGTGTAACAAGATATGTATAAAAATGCATGAACGTGCTTTATTTTATTACTCAACAAAGGGGAATACAATTTGTAAGCCATTTGCCATGGGAGGCCACATCCATTTTACAACTAAGAAGGACAAACTTACAACTGAAATTGATCAGCTGCAGACAGGTTACATGTGTCGCGTGACACAGGACCTTGGAGGGTCGGTTGTGTCGCGTGACACATCGATGCCACGCCAGGACCTTACAAATGAGCACAAATCCAACAATAAACAATTCAGATCCCAACAACAAACAATTCAGATCCCAACAACAATACCAATAACAACTCAGAAATGATGAATCCACAATGGATTGACCAAGGGGATGTGGATATAGGGAGATCCACACTCCCTTGGCCAATAGACAACAAATCCCACACAATCACATTATGAATATCAACAAATACCAAGTTAAACAGTTAAACAGAGAGATCGGCAGTTGGGACTTGATAATTGAGAACGACGGAGTCGAATTATCAAGTCCGAGAAATAAATTGCAATGAGGCAAATAAAATGTAAATAAGAGATGAAGGTGAGGGAAGAAATTCGTTACCCTCGTAGTCCACAAATTCGATACCAAGTTAGGTATCGAATTCTTCAATTCAGCTTCGGAACAGGATTCGAATCGCAGGCTTCCAGATTGAGCAGCTTGGACAATTCCAGTATGTGCTTTGCTATTGGCTTGGAACGGACTTGGCGGCAGGGGAAGGGAGAAGGCAATCGGTTTTAGGTGTTGGCTCAGGGTAGAGGGAGAACGACAGTGGAAGAGAGAACGGTGAGGTTTGGTTGAGTTTTCCGGTGAGGTTTCAGGGGGAGAGGACGGGCTTTGGCTCGGATTTTAGATCGGCGTCTGGAACAGAGGCGGTGTTGCCGGAGAAGGAGAGAGGGAGAGGCTAGGTTAGGGATTGAGGTTTGGTTGAAGGGAATTGAGTGAGGTAGGGGATTGATTTAGAGGTGGTGTTTGAGGTCATCGGTTGATTTGGGACGGTGAGGAGATGTTTGCGATTGGAATTGGATCGGAGGAAGGTATTTAGGACGAAGGTTAGGGAGGATTGAAGGTCGCCGGCCGGAGAGAGAGCTTTGAGTTGGAGAAGAGGTTTGGTAATCTGAGAGGAGGGAGGTCGCCGGTGAGGGAGCTTGGTGAGGGATTCCTGCGTATAGAGAGAGGTTAGAGAGAGAATGGGAAGTTTGCGTATTGAGAGAGAAAGGGAGAACTGTGCGTGTTGTGTGTGTGAAATTGTGAGGCTCCCCTGAAATGAACGCAAATTGGGTATTTATATGGGAATTGGGAAATGGGTTTATTTGGTCGCACGACCTCCTGCTCCCAAATTCCATGCCTCAAGCTGTCGCACGACGGGCCACGTCCACAACCGATTCTGGCGCCAAAACCAGATTCTGGAACATTCCGGGTTAATACCCAAAGGGTCCAAGTTGATTAATTCCTTTTAGGTCCTTTTGTCCGGAAAAAATGCTAAAATACACTTCCTTCGCGAGAAACATATAAAATATTTCTGGAAGTCTCGGAACGGACCGGGAATTTACCAAAACGCCCCTTAGTGCGATTTTATCATTTAAAATGCACCTAAAAAGGGATCGCGAATTGGATTGGCGTACTTACAGAGCCCCTCGGCAACGTCACTTTTGGAAAAAAGTGGGGTTGTCGATAAAATAAGACCCAATCCCAATGAGCGTCCAGGGATAAGGTAACGGGCTAGAGGGGTGAATCGGGGAATCTGATGGCTGGACCTTTCTGAGAAAGGATTCCTACGTATCCCTTAAACAAGGTAATCAAGCCAAATCGTAGTTCGGAAATACCAAAATTAAATTCCTAAGCCAGGAAAGGAGTAGAGACGTATCTTCATACCTTTGCTGTGCTTACCTGTGATTTTCTGTGGGGTCGGATAGTTGCTTCCTTTCTCACCAGGTTGTAGCTGCCGGAGGGTCTCATGCTGCAACTGGTACTTTTGCGAGTAGCTGCCGGGGGGTCTCATGCTATCGCTGTTGACGAGTTGTAGCTGCCGGAGGGTCTCATGCTGCAACAGGTCTTTTTGTGGATGCCAGGGGTCTCATACCACTTCTCTTATGCAGGATAGTTGCCGGAGGGTCTCACACTATTGCTGCTTCTCTTTTTTGGATGCCGGAGGGTCTCATACCACTTCTCTCTTTTGCAGGGTAGTTGCCGGAGGGTCTCACACTACTGCTGCTTCTCTTCGTGGATGCCGGAGGGTCTCATACCACTTCTCTTTTGCAGGGTAGTTGCCGGAGGGTCTCATACTACTGTTGCTCCTCTTCGTGGATGTCGGAGGGTCTCATACCACTTCTTCTTCTTCTTTGCTGGGGACGAGCATAGCTGTCAGGGGTCTCACGCTATCTCTTTTCTGCTCTGTTGGGGATAAACGTAGCTGCCGGGGGTCTCACGCTACTCCTTCTGTTCTGTTCTCTGTCGTTGATAAGTATAGCTGCCAGGGGACTCACGCTATCTCCACTTTTCTCGTTCTCGAGCAAGTATAGGCGCTGTGGGACTCATGCTATCTCCGCTTTACATTGCGTTCGATAAGTATAGCTGCCAGGGGACTCACGCTATCTCCGCTTTCTGTTGTGTTCTGATAAGTATAGCTGCCAGGGGACTCACGCTATCTCCGCTTTCTGTTGTGTTCTGATAAGTATAGCTGCCAGGGGACTCACGCTATCTCCTTTCATTCTGTTCTGTTAAGTATAGCTGCCAGGGGACTCACGCTATCTTCGCTTTCCTTTTTTTTTTTTTTGTGGATGCCAAAGGGACTCATACCACTATGTCGGTGCAGAGTAGTTGCCAAGGGTCTCATACTACTTCTGCTTCTGCTTCACTGGGGATAGGTATAGCTGCCAGGGGACTCATGCTACTTCTTTTCCTGCTCTTTGTGGATGCCAAAGGGACTCATACCACTTCTTTTGCTTTGTTGATGATGAATGTAGCTGCCAGGGGTCTCACGCTAATTCTTCCTTCTCTGTTACTGGTTTTTCTGTTGGACGGTCTTTGTTGATTGTCGCTTTTCTTTTGTGTCCTTAGTTTTTCTTGGGAAGCTGGGGGGACTCTGCTTCTTTCCTGTGCCTCGAGGCTACCGGTCTCTGGGAATTTGTTCGTCAAGCCGGGGATTCTGTTTTTCGGGGAATTGGCTTCTTTTCTTGAGATTGTGGGGCTGCTGGTCTTGTCGAGCTCTTCTTGGGTGCTGTCACGGATACACATGCTTTTCTGCTTCTTTCTTTCTTCTCCAGTTTGGTCGGAGGGCCAGTCTTCGGGATATGGTGAAGCTCTTTTCTGATTGTTGTACCTGCGAGGGTCTTAGGCCGTAACTGCTTGTTGGTATGTAGCTGTCTAAGGTCTCAGGCTACCATTGGTTCTGTTGAGGGATAGGTTGTGGCCTCTGTCACTTATCGATGCTTGCTGGGTGGCCATTTGCAGGACGGTCTTTGCAATACAGGCTTCGAAGTTGTCGGGACTGGTGAGCATTATTTCTTTGGATTCTGGGGCAGCTAGGGCTCTTTTCTTTGACAAGTATTGTTTGAGGGCTGAGGCTACCACTTGTTGACGTTTACTGGGGAGGTTGATAGATGCGGACTCTTTGCCTCGATTTATCATGCAGAATAGGCTTTTGAAGTCGTCGGGACTGGTGAGCCTTGTTGTCTGGTTTCTAGGGCAGCTGGGGCTCTTTTTCTTGACAATCATTGTTTGAAGACTGGGGTTGCTGGGCTCTTTCATATGATGCTGGTGAGATCAGATGGCTGGACCTTTGGAGAAAGGTTTCCTACGTATCCCTTAAAAAGGGAATCAAGCCAGTCGTAGTTCTGGGCCTTATGAAGATAATAGAGGCGGAGTTTGCCACCTGCGGGATTTGGAATTCCTGTCCAAGATTGTGATTCGAGGGGCAGTCCTCACGATCACATTACGATCACCTGATTATTGTACCCTGCGGGGGGGGGGGGAACACAACACTCTAGGCACCTAGCATTTTATTCGACTTTTTGCTTATGCATTATTAATCTTTGGTTGCACAAGTCCATCTCAGCTGGGGAGAATAGGGAAGTGAGGGTTTTGCACGGCTTGATGAGCAGATATGTAGGTAGCCATTATGCTACGAGGGATTGTGTATAGGACGAAAGTGTTTATGATGGGGTGGACCCTCTCCCACGAGGTAGGGAAAAATGTATGGCGCAGCTAGGCAAGTCGGGGACGCTTCCGGGAGTACAGATTGCAGCAGGTCCATTGCTGGTGAGGACAAAGTGTATCGCGCGTTTGAGACAGCAAGCAGCAGAGGGGGTAGAGAGCAATCCTGGTTTGGCGAAGCCCCGCTGACAAAGGCAAAGCAATCTTGGAGGGAATCGATAAGGAGAGCCGGAGGGATACCTTAACCAAAGCCCCAAACTTGAGGATATTCCATGCGGCTTCATCGCAGTGGAGTCATCTTGTGGCCACAGAGGCAATTCATCATTTCAAATCGTAGTCAATCAGTCGCTGGACAAGACTCGGAAGTGTTTACGTGCAGGGGCACATCCTTCGAGGGTGGGAAATGAATCCCGAGTTCTGTGTATGACACTCTCGCTTTGGGTTTGACTCTTTTGAGAGAGTATAAGCATCACAAGGTGTGGAAAGTGTATGAAAGCCCCTGCTGACCGAAACGGTGTTTAGCTCTATCTTCCTATTATGTAGAAATAGAAGACTTTTCGAGACACTTGAAAACCTGTCTTATTCGTGATGATCACAAAGCTGCTTAAAACCATTTATTGATGTTCGGGTTAGTCAACCGCCAAAGCTGATATGAGCAAATATTTTATATCAATCCTGAGGAGAAAGCCTACTGATATCGAGATCAAATTCGGAAGGATGGAAGGTGTATGGGCATGGTCCTTGAGGAGACCAGATTTTCTGAGATTTGTTTGTGATTTCGACCGGACCAATTATGGTTGCCTACGTTCCCCTCCATAGGAGGAGCTCAGGTCGCCGTAGTTCGGGCTTATCCCGAATGAAAAGAATGAACGATGAAGTTCGGGGATGTGAGGACCTTCGAGAATTCTTGAGAATCGAAAGAACGTGTCCTCTTGGAGTGTCGATGGGAGACACAGATGCGAAGCCCCAGTGGGACATTCACGGCAGGTGTTTGCGGAGAAGAAATGAAGTATGCTCACATAAAACGTCGAATGAACGGACGGAATTTGCACAATCTTCGCTTGATAATCTTTTGAGCCGGGATGGACTTGGCTCCGCTTTGAGCAATTTTCTGCTTTAGATTTCGATGATATTGGAATGAAACTGCTACCCGTTAGTAACTGCGGCTGGGCTTCGGGGTTTCGATCGGTCTTCGGGTAATTTGGAAAATCATGACCTCTTAAAACTAGAGGTCGGCTAGGCTTTTTGCTTGCTGTACCTCTAAAGATGAGAGGTTGGCTCTTGGGTATGTGTTTGAGATTTCTAAGGTGAGGGAATCCATGATTGCATTTTCGCTGCCTCTAAGGATGAGAGGTCAATCTTGGCTTTGGCAAGGTCAAAGGTAAGGGTAATGTCCTCTAAAATCGAGAGGACGGTTTGGGATCGGTTAGAGGTAATGGTGAGGGGACATCCATGCTGTCTCTTTATTCACTCTGAGACTCCTCTTTGAGTAATGACTGAATCTTTTGACTTTCGCTTCTGAGAGAATCGCTGGGGACTATGCTCTCTTTCTTTTCTTTTCTCTTTTTTTTTTTTTTTGTCTCTTTTTTTTTTCAATTTTGTCTTTGAGAGGAGAATTTTCAGCTAGTCCCCAGGATGGATCATTGCTTTCCGTCGTTCTTGAGCTTGGAGACGGTCACTCTTCTTTTGAATCACGGGAGCCTCAAGGATAGTCCCTCTTCTTCGGGTGATGGCTAAATGGGTTTCAAAATGTGCCGATCTTGAAACGAAAGGGTATCTGTTTAGGTGAGGGTAAGGTAAAGGTTTTCCTAGGGGTGAGAGGTTTCAACCGCAGTCCCTACCGGATGATCCGAACGAGATTGAGTCTTCATTGCTGGCTTAAGCTTACTTCGCGGAAGATCCGTGCAAATCCATCGAGCAACGAGATTACGAGGATGACGGAAAGTATGCGAGCATATGGGAATCGAAGTGGGAAATTGGTAAGCCCCACTTTGGGAAGGATATCAGTCGATTTTCTCGCTCCGATCAATTTAAACATTAGCCATTTCAAAGCATTAGTCGGTGAGCAGCACAAGTGATCATTTGGAATAAGACCATTTCAATTGAGTGTAACGTAGGTATACTAGTGATGTCTCGAGTCTAGCAAGAAGAGAAACAAAGATTTTTATCACTGCAAAGCAAAATTGGTCCAACTTGGACTCGACAGACTCATGTCCGACAGTGGACATTCTAGACCCTACGAGGACTGATTGACTTCTTCAACATTGAGCATCGTTGCCATCGGTGCGGTGAGGACCCTTCTCGATCTCTTTGTCATTTATAGGTCGTCCTCCTTATCTTTAGCAAACTGAGCAAACCACCGAGCCTCCCGCTTGCGAGGAAAAATATCTTCAAGTGTAGCTCGCAACTCTTTGATGGACACACCTTTTACACTCTGCTGCTGACCCATGGGACATGAACTTTTAGATTCGTGGGCCATAGTCTTCTCTGCACCGAGCATTTAGGATTCTGCATCAGATGGACGATCACTCGGGCACTTGAGCTGCTTCCGCCTCGGGAATATGGACCAATGAGCACCGGGAACTAGAGCGCACACCCAACTTGCCGTAACCTTTGCAAAGTTAAAGAGGTGAGAGTATAAGGCGGAGGATATAGAATCTTGAGATGATACGGGAGAGGGAAGAACGGGAAATTGAGACGGACTCGTGCAACACTTTATTAATCTTCAAGTAAAAATCGGTGGCTTTTAATTCCTAGGAACGGTTGGGAAAGGCTAACCCTTTATTTCACGCAATCTAGATCTCGGGGGAACCCTAGGACACATCATCCAAAAATAGACCAAATGTATTGTTTCAAAATTAGTAATAGGCGACAGTACCTAAACAAAACCGAAGCATTTATGGGACGGACGAGTAGCCCCAATTTCTGAAAAAATTTGGGCAGCATAACGGGTATTCCTGAAGAATTTCAAGGAAAAATTCGGCATGACCTCTCGTCGGTGCACGTTGACAAAGCGACATGATCTCTCGTTAGAACATGCCGTGGGAACGACATGTCCTCTCGTGAAACCATGTTGCGTTGACAACATGCCCACACGTGCTAGGGTTTGGGGAAGGTATGAAAGTCCATTAGAAATTTTGAAAAAATTCATTTTAGTGTATTTGAAAAATGTCGTGTCAAAAACCAACCGTTTTGGGTGAAGTTTAAAAGTGTGGCGCCACCTATAATGCACTAGGGGGTTAGGTTTGATTTCAGGCGCTCAAGCGTAGGCGAATTTCATGGCCGTCCGCGATGCCGTCAATCGCACCCGAGGGTTCTAGATCTACGTGATGTAGTGTGCGGGATGGCTATGTTCCTTTATTTGCAAAAATGATTTTGATTTTGATTTTTTTATTTTTTTATTTTTATTTGAAAAGAGGGTGATAAAGAAAAACAACACCACACAAACTCCCACAGAGACACAATAATCAGATGATCAATAATCGATCATGGGGATTGCCCCCACAATCACACCGCATCAAAGAAATATAATCCTGCTGAGTGGCACCTTCTGTCGCGCTACACAGGACATCAAAGGTACGATTTGTCGCGTGACAGAAGGATCCCCTTTTAGAATTCTGAACAAGAACCAAATAAGCCCCAGCCTCCAAGCGCAAGCAATATCAACAAGCCCCCAGCAACAGCAACACACACAATCAAAGATGGGATACAAGAAGGGAACGGAATAAAACAAAGCATATAAGATGAAATCAACACATATAATGTCACACACAAAGCACACACAAGTGAATGAAGTGAATGCTGAACAAGAACGAAAGTCTGACCCACTTTTGAAAAACAAGTTTCAAGTTGTCCCCAGCGGAGTCGCCACTGAATGTGCGCTCGCCGAAATTAAAAATAAGGAGTCGCCACGCCGTTTTAAGAGGAAACATTGAAAACCTTTTGTTTAGAGAAAATGGGTTCGGGGGTCAAGTTACGTGTTGGGAAGAACCGAGAGTTCACCCAACACGCCTCGTCCGTAGACGAGTCTTTCAATGTTCAACATTTCATTCATTCAAATGTGTGTGCAACATGTGTGTAACAAGATATGTATAAAAATGCATGAAAGTGCTTTATTTTATTACTCAACAAAGGGGAATACAATTTGTAAGCCATTTGCCATGGGAGGCCACATCCCATTTACAACTAAGAAGGACAAACTTACAACTGAAATTGATCAGCTGCAGACAGGTTACATGTGTCGCGTGACACAGGACCTTGGAGGGTCAGTTGTGTCGCGTGACACATCGATGCCAGTCTGCAGGGACCTTACAAATGAGCACAAATCCAACAATAAACAATTCAGATCCCAACAACAAATAATTCAAATCCCAACAACAATACCAATAACAACTCAGAAATGATGAATCCACAATGGATTGACCAAGGGGATGTGGATATAGGGAGATCCACACTCCCTTGGCCAATAGACAACAAATCCCACACAATCACATTATGAATATCAACAAATACCAAGTTAAATAGTTAAACAGAGAGATCGGCAGTTGGGACTTGATAATTGAGGACGACTGAGTCGAATTATCAAGTCCGAGAAATAAATTGCAATGAGGCAAATAAAATGTAAATAAGAGATGAAGGTTAGGGAAGAAATTCGTTACCCTCGTAGTCCACAAATTCGATACCAAGTTAGGTATCGAATTCTTCAATTCAGCTTCGGAACAGGATTCGAATCTCAGGCTTCCAGATTGAGCAGCTTGGACAATTCCAGTACGTGCTTTGCTATTGGCTTGGAACGGACTTGGCAGCAGGGGAAGGGAGAAGGCAATCGGTTTAAGGTGTTGGCTCAGGGTAGAGGGAGAACGACGGTGGAAGAGAGAACGGTGAGGTTTGGTTGAGTTTTCCGGTGAGGTTTCAGGGGGAGAGGATGGGCTTTGGCTCGGATTTTAGATCGGCGTCTGGAACAGAGGCGGTGTTGCCGGAGAAGGAGAGAGGGAGAGGCTAGGTTAGGGATTGAGGTTTGGTTGAAGGGAATTGAGTGAGGTAGGGGATTGATTTAGAGGTGGTGTTTGAGGTCATCGGTTGATTTGGGACGGTGAGGAGATGTTTGCGATTGGAATTGGATCGGAGGAAGGTATTTAGGACGAAGGTTAGGGAGGATTGAAGGTCGCCGGCCGGAGAGAGAGCTTTGAGTTGGAGAAGAGGTTTGGTAATCTGAGAGGAGGGAGGTCACCGGTGAGGGAGCTTGGTGAGGGATTCCTGCATATAGAGAGAGGTTAGAGAGAGAATGGGAAGTTTGCGTATTGAGAGAGAAAGGGAGAACTGTGCGTGTTGTGTGTGTGAAATTGTGAGGCTCCCCTGAAATGAACGCAAATTGGGTATTTATATGGGAATTGGGAAATGGGTTTATTTGGTCGCACGACCTCCTGCTCCCAAATTCCATGCCTCAAGCTGTCGCACGACGGGCCACGTCCACAACCGATTCTGGCGCCAAAACCAGATTCTGGAACATTCCGGGTTAATACCCAAAAGGTCCAAGCTGATTAATTCCTTTTAGGTCCTTTTGTCCGGAAAAAATGCTAAAATACACTTCCTTCGCGAGAAACATATAAAATATTTCCGGAAGTCTCGGAACGGACCGGGAATTTACCAAAACGCCCCTTAGTGCGATTTTATCATTTATAATGCACCTAAAAAGGGATCGCGAATTGGATTGGCGTACTTACATAACCCTCAGGATTATACTAGGGATGACATGGCTGACTATGAGGCCAATTCTAGTCAGATGGCCGATCAGAGCATAGATATGATGACTCGAAGAGAGGAAGCTCATGACAGAGCTAGGGAAAGGGCTGCATTGGCAGTCGCAGGTTTGACAGAGGCATCAGGAAGGGTCCTAGAGCCAGGTAGAAGGACTACGGGGATATTCCCTGTGAAGGTGAAGAATACCCGCCGTGGAAAAGGGAAGGGGAAGAAAGATGAAGGAACGAGTACGAGGGACTAGGTTGACCTTGCTGTCCGGAATATCCACCCACTATCATTGCAGACACATTAAATTGATTAAGTGTTTTATTGTTGTTTTGCTAGCGTGTAGCTAGTCAAGAGTTGACCGTGCTTGAACTCATCAAAGATTGTTTTAAACGTAATGAATTTATAGGTTAAATTTAAGAGTTTTTTGAAACACAAGCGATTGGTGTTGTATTTGAAATTTTATTTGTTTTTGAGACCGAACCAATGATGGCTGCCTACGTTACCCTTTTACAATTAGACTAAGGGGCTCAGGTCACCGTAGTTCGACACATTAGGTTAAAATTGAAAACACAAAAGAAGTGCGACCCTGTTTTTTGCCTGGATCATTTTTGGGAATGTATCCGGTTGGGTATTACTCTTTTAGCACTTTGATTTTACTGGGGGGTGGTATATGGGGAAGGAGAGTTGACTCGTGTTCTTCCTCAAACGAAGTATCTGCGGAGCTTTCTTCCATTCACGGGGTTAACGAAAGGGTTTTTGTCCAAATCTGCTAACTTCATGGCTCCTCCGGAGAAGATTCTTTGTACCACGAACTGCCTATCCAGGTAGGCTCCCACTTTTCGAGGGGATTGGTCTGTGTAGGAGGCTTTTCCTTAAGTACCAAGTCGCCTTCTATGATGTCTCGGATCTTGAATTTCTTATCAAATGCTCGGGCCATTCTGCTTTGGTAGGCACGAGTATGTTCTATGGCTTTCAATCTGCGCTCGTTGAGTAGAGCTAGTTCGTCGTGACGGCTTTGGAGCCATTCGACTTCATTGATTCTGTTTTCCAAGAGGACTCGAAGGGATGGAATTTCCAATTCTACTAGTAACATTGATTCCATTTCGTATGTGAGTGCGAAAGGCGTCTCCCCTGTGGCGGTTCTGACTGATGATCTGTATCCCCAGAGAGCTAGATGTAGCTTTTCGGGCCAATCCCGACCTCTGACGGCCATTTTTCTGATTATTCTCGCGAGAGTCTTGTTTGCTGCCTCTACTGCACCATTAGTCTGTGGTCTGTAGGGAGAAGACTTATGGCGTGTAACTCTGAACTCGGTCAATAGTTGGTAATAATCTCCTTCAAAGTGGGTCCCATTTTCGGATATCATCTCGTTGGGCACCCCGTATCTGCACATGATGTTCTCTTTGATGTACTCGACCACCTTTTTAGAATTCAATACTTTGTATGATCTGGCTTCTACCCATTTGGTGAAGTAGTCGATTGCGACTAATATGAACTCGTGACCATTACTCCCTGGCGGAGTAATTTTGCCGATAACGTCGATTCCCCATGTGGCGAAAGGCCATGGTGTAGTCATGCAGTAGAGCTCGTGAGGAAGGATGTGATTGAGGTTGGAGAACCGTTGACATTTGTCGCAGCTTCTGACGAACTGTATGCAGTCTGTTTCCATTGATACCCAACAGTAACACATACGGAGGATGATCTGTGTCAATTCTCTGGCATTCAAGTGTGGACCGCAGGTTCCGTTGTGAACTTCGTTCATTAGCTCGCTGGCTTTTTCTTTATTTACACACCGGAGGAGTGGTCCTTGGTGGCGCTTCTTGTATAACATACCCCCAGAATGACGAAATGGGATGCCATGCATTTTAGGGCCATCATGTTTTTTGCTTTGATCCCTTCTTTGTATTTTCCATCTTCATTTGTGAAGGAAGTTTCTCCGTTTTGGAGTTACTGGCAGATTTGATTGTACCAGGGTTCGTCGATCGGTTCATGTTCAATTTTGATCTCACAGCAATAGGCGGGTGTTTCCCGTCTGCCTATTCTGAGGGGGTTTACTGATTTCACTTTGGGAATTTCGACAAGAGATGCTAGGGTGGCCAGAGCATCTGCGAAGCGGTTCCAGTCTCTTGGCAAATAGTGGAAAGAGATTTCCTTGAACTGAGCGATGAGTTCCTCCATGTATGTGTGGTACTTCTGGAGGCCAGGATCTATTGTCTTCCATTTGTTGGATACTTGATTGATGATCAATGCTGAGTCTCCGTATACTTCCAGTTCGGAAAAGTTGCATTTAAGAGCGGCTTCTAGGCCGACTACGCAAGCTTCATACTCTGCTGCATTGTTGGTTGCTTAAAAATTTAGCTTGATGGCTATAGGAGTGTGCTCATCTTTAGGATCGACCAGGAGCATTCCAGTACCATTTCCCTTCTTGTTGGCGGCCCCATCGAAGAAGAGTTGTCAGCGGTTTGCGCTGTTAAGTTAGAAGATCCCGTCATCTGGAAACTGTAGATCAAGACCCTTGAGTTCATTGCTTGGGAATTCTGCCAGCTGATCTGCCATTACTCTGCCCTTTGTTGATTTTCTGACCATGTATTTGATGTCGAATTCAGCCAGGAAGAATGACCACTTGGCTAATCTCATTGATAGAGATGGCTTGTCGAAGAGATATCTGACGGGGTCCATCTTGGAGACCAGGAGCCTTGAATGTGACTGCATGTAGTGTTTCAGCTTCCCGACTACCCATACCAAGGAGGTACAAGTTTCTCTAATGCTGAGTAGCTGAGTTCACTTCCTTGAAGCTTTCGGCTTACGAATTAGATTGCATGCTCAACTATGGAATCATTCTGTTCTTGCGCCAGCATAGCCCCAATTGACGTGTCTGTCACTGTCAAGTACAGGAGGAGTGGCTTATCTTCATGTGGCGGGCACAGAATTGGGGGATTCACCAAGTATGTCTTGATTTTCTCGAAGGCTGTCTGGCATTCGGAGTCCCATTTGATGTCAGCATTTTTCTTCATTAGTTTGAACATTGGCTCGCAGAGAGATGTCAACTGGTTGATGAAGCGGCTGATGTACTGAAGTCTTCCCATGAAACTTTTCACTTCTGTCAGTGTCTGTGGCAGCTTCGTGTCGATGATGGCCTTGATTTTCTTGGGATTAGCTTCGATGCCTCTTTCTGTAACCATGTACCCCAGTACTTTGCCTCGCTTGATGCCGAAGGTGCACTTGGCGGGGTTCAATCTCATGGAGTGCTTTCTGAGTCTATTGAAGAACTTTCTCAGATCTGTCATGTGCTGCATGTCTGATCGTCTGGAGTGGATGATCATGTCGTCAACATACACTTCAATTTCTTTGTGAATCATGTCATGGAAGAGAGCTGTTGCAGCCCGCTGATAGGTAGCCCTAGCGTTCTTTAAACCGAACGGCATGACCGTGTAACAGTATGTCCCCTACGGAGTGGTGAAAGCAGTCTTGGCTTGATCTTCCTCAGATATTTTGAACTGGTTGTATCCAGCAAACTCATCCATAAAGGTCTTCACTTCAAAATTTGTCGTGGTGTCGACCAGCATGTCGATGTTGGGCAGTGTGAAATCGTCCTTAGGGCTGGCCTTGTTGAGATCTCGGAAATCCACACAGCATCTGACCTTTCCATTTGCCTTGGTGACCATCACAATGTTGGAGAGCCAGGTTGGGTACTCAATTACTATGATAAAGCCGATGCGGAGCATCTTCTCAATTTCTTCTTTTACTTGCAGGGACCATTCTGGCTTGATCTTGCGCAGTTTCTGCTTGACAGGCTTGGATTCTGGATCCAGAGGGATTCTGTGCTCCACGATCGAGGGATCGAGTCCTGGCATATCTTGGTATGACCAGGCGAACACATCAACATATTCTTTGAGGAGATTTATCAGGGCTTCTTTTTTTGCACCGGCGAAGAAACTGCCCACTTGTAATTCTTTAGGCTTTTGCACTGACCCCAGGTTCACTTTAGTCATAGCCTCTTCGGCAGCTTGGGCCCGATTGTCCTCTTGGTCAACTACACGCTTGAGAACTTCTTTGATGTATTGTTCGTTTAGTGTGTCTGCTTCTTTATCAAGTGAGTCAATATTAACGTCTTTTAAGTTATTTGTTAACTTATCAGTTGTTAAAGTGGCAATGAGAGGATAATCCGAAAGGTCGAACTTTTCATTTAATACGAACGGGAATACATTGTTGGCTACATTATCATAGTCTCCGGCGTGAGTCCGTCGGACGACTCAGAGGACTGGACTTTGACAATGACTGACTTAGAGGGTTTGAGACTAGGTTTAGGGAGATGTGGGTGCAGGCTCAGTTTGTCTTCCATTTCTGTCTGGCTTGCCCTTTGTCCTGTGAAAGTCACCTAGTTTTTCAGTGGCATTGCTGGATGTTTGGTGGGGGTTCGGGGGTCGTGAGGCTTGTCTTCTGCTGTCCCGATCATGACGATCATGCTATTTTCGGAGCACAGGTCAATCAGGTTTGGCACCTCTATGACTTCTTCAAAAAGACTCTGTAGAGCGGGTCCACTGAGAGCATCCTCTATGAATTCTGGTTCCTTCTGCTTTGGAGTTACTGTCTCGAATGTGGCCTCGACGGCTGACCCGAACAGTCTGTTTCCCATGAAGAGTGTCTCGAGCTGCTCTTCTATATTCGGGATCCCTTTGAATGTGTACTCATGCTGAACAGTGGAGGCAATTGGTCCAGGTAGAGCAGTGATGTCAAGGAATGCTCCCCTAATCGGATTAGCTTTGAGTCCTCTGAAACGCTTGAGGTCTTGTGCCAGCTTTTCCATCCTCTATGTAGTCTCTGTGCTGACTTTTCCTGCTTCTTTCTCATCTTCATCAATTCCACTGTCGGTCCCCTCAGTTCTGCTGTCGGTTCTGCTGTCGTTCCTCAGTTCTGCTATCGATTCCCCCAGTTCGGTCGTTGGTTCCCTCAGATCTGCTGTCGGTTTCGCTGTCGGTTCCCTCAGTCCTGCTATAGGTACTTTTGATGAAGTAATGGGCGAGGTCAAAACTGTAAGGTTGGAGGTTGGGTGTGCCATTGAAGGTCCCCCTCTTGCGGGTTGCTGCCTTGGTGCTAGTGAGCCTCTTATTCTCTCTGATATCAGCTGGTGTTGGCACATAACCGAGCCCCTGGACTGTAGTGTGGTCCTTGACTTCGATGACTTGGTGTTGGCCTTGTAACCTTTTGTCGAGCCCCAATCCTGGGTTGAAGTTCATGAGCTTCATCATTTTCATGGCGGGAGGGATTTTGTCCCAAAACAGTGGAAGGTCCACGCTTCACATTTGGATCTTGGAAGTCTCAAAGGTGAATCCAGTTAATTCCATATCGTCAACATGCTTGATCTCTAACACTGGAATGTCGTTGGTGCTGGTCCCCTCGGTGGTGACGCTGTCTCCGTAGACTGTTGTCAGCTCGTTGCCTTGCATGAACTTGATATATTAGTGAAGGGTGGATGCCACGCCGTTCATTTGATGCATCCAGGGCCGTCCCAGGATGGCTGTGAAAGTGATGGGAATGTCCAACACTTGGAATTCGGTGGGGATCATCTGCTTGCCGAACCAGATGTTTAGAGTAGCAACCCCGAGAACTGTGCAGGAAGTAGAATCATAGGCCCTGACAGTGTGGACTGGAGGCTTCAAATCTGTGGGCTTGATGTCAAGCAGGTCCATCATCTTGGCGGGCAAGACATTCATTCCGAAACCTCCGTCTACCAATACACGGGGAAGGCGACGCTCGTCCAGCTGGACTGTGATATAGAGTGGCTCATTGTGATCAGCCCCAAATTTTGGCAGGTCTAAATCTATGAAGGTGATGGTGTTTCCATAGTGGATGTTGCCGATCATCTGAATCACCTCTTCTGGAGTTGCGTCCACGGGGACCATGGTGCGGGCCAAACATTCCTCTAGCTTGAGCTTATGAGGGTATGAAGATGTGAGCAAGGAATACAGGGAAATGCTCGCCTGGGTCTGCTTAAGCTGAGTGAGGATCGGGTCCTCTTTCACGGAACTTGTATCTTCGGGCAGGCTGGGTTGCGGTTCTGGCTCTACCGGCCTTTTGGTGGCCTTTGGTAGCACATGAATTTGACCCGATCAGGTTAGAACATTGACGTCGGGCTTGGTCCCTCTCGAACAGGTTGCTTTGAGCTGAGCCATAGTCAGTAGAGGATTTTTCAAAGCACAGGGCCATATGTCCTCTCTCAATTCGCTGACTGTAGATGTATTCCCGGGGGCTTCGACAGCTTTCCGGATTCTGTCCCAAGACACTGGTTTAGGTGCCTTCGCAGGGAGGGAGTCTATGGTTCGCCAAAGTTGTTCGAACGTCAGTGCACAACAGAGGTTGCCGGGACTGAACTGTGTATTGCTGACCCTCCGGGGAGGTTAGAGAGTTCTTGGTTCAAGCGAACGGTCTCTTTGATTTCTTCACGGTATACTGCGTTTCTTTCCTTCTTACTGAGCAGGCTCATGGCATTCTGGAGTTGGGACAGGCAGTAGTCATGGTTTGCTAATTTTCCTCCACTTTTGGCCCAGATCAGCTCTCTTGCAGTAGAGCCTTCGTCGAGAGCTAACGCTTGCGTTTCTTCCCATGTGAGAATAGCCAGCGCTTCCTTGAACTGTATGGGGCAGTCCAGATAAACTTCCATCAGGGTGAGCTTTCTCTGCTGCTTTAATTGAGTGGCGGGTATGTCGGAAGGTGAGTATACGGCTTCCCGGACGTCTGCCCATGTGACTGGTTTTTGCCCCAGTTGGTCGTTTCTGTAAACGAATGCGGTAGTCTGTGGAATCTCCCTGAGCAGTTGTTGGAGATGTATTTCCATCTTTCTCTTCTTTTTGAATAGACCTTCCTCTTTCAGTTGGCCTTTCAATTTGAGAACGGAAATGATCCGCTCCCATCCTCCCAGGACTCTTGGGATTCCGGTTTTGTTGACTTCACGACTGGCTTGGAAGAGAATAGTTTCATCGTCTTCGTTGTCGCTTTCACAGAGGATTTTCTTCTCTCGGGGAGATAGAGCGCTTGTATTCCTCATGCTGTTTGGTTAGGTATTCCTTGTGCTGTGCCATTCCGTCTCCTAGGTCGTTAGGACCGTTGACCGCCCTCCCTTGCTAGAGGGGGATTGATGAGAAGCGATGGTAGTCCAGGAAGTCGCCGTGAGCGAAACCTTTGAGGTCGAACTGGTCTAGAGTGGCCTCTAGCTTGCTGTCTGAAACTGCTTGTGACTAAATGAACGCTCTCCGAAAATAAAAAGTATATATGATGATTTTATGAAAATTTTCGGTTTTTAGGAGTCGCCACGCCGTTTTTTAAGGAAAACATTGAAAAACCTATTTTTAAAGAGATTTTGGGTTCGGGAGTCTGGTTACGTGTTGGGAAGAACTTGAGAGTTCACCCAACACGCCTCTTTCGAGACTTTCAATCAACATTGGACAATTATAGACATTCAAAGTGTGTGTGCAATATGTGTCGACAAGTAAGGCATGCAAATTTGGAATTTCATTGATGATATAGGGACTGGGTACAACTTGTGAGCCATGATAGGGGGCCACACCCTTTACATATGATGATTTTCATCATAAGGCAGAAGGCTGAGACGATCTGCTCAGGAAGCTCTGATGTCGTCCGACACAGGACTTCCCAGGAAGGGGATGTCGGACGACAGAAGGCCTCATGGTCAGATTGTCTCTTGCAATGACAAGGCTATTCTGGAACTGGAACAACATTATTTCACCCAAGGAAAGACACTTTTTAGTGGTCTAAGTTCAGTTTGGGGTTGATAGGAGTGAGCAAAGTCATGATTGACTTTTAATGATACGGATGTCATATGACATAGAACATCCGAAGTTGTCTATGTCACATGGCAAACCGCCTCCATCAATAGATCGCGCCCAAACAGACCTTAGGCACTCCAAATAGTGGCTTAATGAGGCAAAATTACTTAGGCAAACTTTGAGTTACAAAGGGGGACAATCTTGACAGATCTGAAGTCCAAGAAAAGCTTTACAGCCTTCTGGGAACTCCATGTCGTATGACACAGGACCTCTTGAGAGTCATGTGTCGTCCGACATGAGCAGCCTATTTCAGTGCCCTTCAGTCTAGTTGATTTCCCCTTTGTTCCCAAAGCCAACCAAGTAATTTTATTAACTGTAAGCAGTAAAGTAGTAATGTTACGTGAGTATTATGGGAGGATCACATGGCTTTAATGGCCAAATGTGATAAATCACATGTTTATGGCCATTTTTATGTAGCCATCACCTCCTAACTCAATGGAAACTAGGAAAGATTCAAACTTTATTGGTGATAATGTCACCAAATGTTCAGATCTGAGGTGGGGAGAAGTGAATATTGAAGATTCACCTCTCCACCACCTTTATCATGCAAAACCCCCAATATTTTACATAATTTCTAAGCAAGTAAACATGCAAGGTGATATAAGTGTATGGAAGAGTTATGTTAAAGAGAGAGAGGGTTTAGTGGCTACCTATTGTAGTCCACAAGGTAAGAACACCAGTAGTATGGTGTCTACCCCTTCAACACACCAACAAAAGGAACCTTTCTTTGGATCTTGGCTTTTAGGGTGTGTGTGTGAGGAGGGAGGTGAGTGTGTGTGTATGAGAGAGAGAGAGGGTCTCCATTTCTGCAGAGTTTCCCCTCTTTTACTGATATCCACCCAAAACTCTCCAAAGTTCGCTTAAAATGATCAGCCATGCCTTGTATTTATAGGCAGGCTGATGGGAAGCTCCATGTCGTCCGACAGAGGGAGTTAAACCGCCTTAGTGTCGTCCTATGTCGGACGACAGCGTACAGCTTTTTGGCACAGTTGGGCCGAATGGATGGCAGGCCCAATGGGTTGAGTGGGCAATTGGATAATTGGACTCAATATTGCATTTTAGCAAATAAATGAGCCCAAAAATCAAGGAAAGTGGAACCAAAACATGAGTTCGGCTCGGGGTACTCACAGAGCCCCTCGGCGACGTCACTTCCACGGGAAGTGGGGTCGTCGGCACAATGAGAATCCCGAGCCGGACACAAACGGCGGGGAAAACGATGACCAAGATGGTCAAGTGGCTGGACCTTTTTTGAAAAGGATTCCTACGTATCCCATGGGGGAATCAAGCTGAATCGTAGTTCGTTAAGGATGGGGTGCCAATGAAAGGCCACGGGGTTTGTACCCGAAAGTGACTGTTCCAAGGGTAGTCACCCCGAAGATGGGCATTTGTACCCGAGATTGACTGTTCCAAGGGGAGTCACCCCGAATATGGGTGTTTGTACCCGAGATTGACCGTTCCAAGGGGAGTCACCTCGGTGATTTTGACTTTTTTCTTTGGGAGTCACCCGCAAATTTGACTGTTTCGATGGGGAGTCACCCCGGAGATTTGACTGTTTCGATGGGGAGTCACCCCGATGATTTGACTTTTTTCTTTGGGAGTCGCCCGCGAATTTGACTTTTTCCTTTGGGAGTCACCCGCGAATTTTGACTTTTTTCTTTGGGAGTCACCCGTGAATTTGACTGTTTTTATGGGGAGTCACCCCGAAGATTTGACTTTTTTCTTTGGGAGTCACCCGCGAATTTGACTTTTTTCTTTGGGAGTCACCCGCGAATTTGACTGTTTTTATGGGGAGTCACCCCGAAGATTTTGCTGTGTGGGAAACTGTACGGTTTTCCGGACCGGGTAGTTTATAGTCATTCCGGGCTAAGGATCTTGGTAATGATCTTGTGAAAGACTGAGAGAGATGGGCATTTAGACCCGAATAAAGTGGTGAATTCTGATGATAGGCAGTCAAAGGGACTGACCAAATTGACCAGAGGCAAAAGAGGAAAATTACCCCTTCTGGAGTGTGGATGTCGTCCGACATGGGGCGTTCCCCAAGCTGTTTTAATTAAAACAGTTAGGTCGTAAGACAGACCCCAACAATCATTGTCGCCGCCGAGCTTGAGAGAGAGAGAAAGAAAAATTTGAAACTTCTTCCCTCAAATTTTTGATTTAAATCACATTAAGGATTCCTCAGCGAGCAGAATCGAGAAGGAATGTGCAAAGATCATTGTCCGAGAGGAGGAAACTCGTCGATCGGAACAAGCGGAAGGAATTTCCGGAGGGGATTGGGCTTTATCCGGGCCTTGATTTTCATACTTCCACCATGGATCGGACGGGGGTAAGTATTCTAAATCATCGACCCTTCCTTTTTCCTTTCCGAAATTGGATTTATAGGGCTCGAGATAGAATTTGGGGGAAATCGCACCCAAAAGAAAGTTGCATGTTTGGCATAAGATGCATTGTTTTGAAAAGATTTTTCTTTTTCTTCTTTTGAAAGAATTGGGTGATATTTTGAAAATGCACATGAATGAATGCACACATTGTTATGAGTATGTTCTGATACCTGTGTTGTGCTTACCTGCAGGCTTTACGGACCAAGGGGTCCCCTGAGGCGATTGTGACGATTTGGGGCTTTCTGCCTAGCTCTTCTGATCTGCCGGACAGTCCCAAGGGCCTGATTTTTGCTGCTGGTCTTGGACCATTCTTTACTGCCGTTGGAGATTTCGGGGACACGCCCAGGAGCGTGGAGCTGGTGCGGGCCTTCAGGCAATACTGGTGGGACTCTACCCACACTTTTCACTTGTCTTGGGGTGAGTCGACCATCACTCCCTATGATTTCACCGCTATTACCGGTCTGCGGTTCACGGGCAGGCCCATCTTTTCTGAGGACCCTGGTGTGCTGAGCCCAGACGCTATTCGGGCATTGACTGGCATGACCCTTCGTCCGAAGGGCAATGGGGTTACGTTGGCGGATTTGCATTCGGCTTTGACGCATCAGTGTCGTCTCTTTTCTGAGAGTGCTGCTACAGTTACGGCTGAGCAGTTGGCGAGGGCATTTGCTTGGGCTGGTTTCTCCGACACCCTGTTCTGTAATGCCTCTACGACGGCATTGACTCTTCTGCTAGAGCCTCTTAGGGACTGGGGCCAGGTATCCACTTTTTCATGGGGCGAGGCCGGCTTAGCTCAGGTGTATAGAGGCCTGGATGAGGTGAGCAGAGAAGTTGTGACCTCTTTGGATTTTTACCAGACTGTGCTGGAGGTACGCCTTTTGTTTTTTCGCAACTTAGTCGCTGCACTGAATTTTCTGTCATCTTTGTATCACTGTTGCTGCACACTGAAAGCTTTTTGTCTTTTGATTTCAGGTGTGGGCTTATGAGGTGTTCGGCTGTTATGCCTGGACTGTGGCTGAGAGGATTGCGGCAGATTTATTCCCTGCTATCCGCCGGTGGACTTTTGGGGCGAGGGAGAGCCGGAGAGTGGACGGGGTGAAGCCCCGTAAGACGGCTAGTTATCATGACACGATGATTGCCTTGAGGGGCACCCCTGCTGGTTTGAGGATGTTCCCTTGGCATGGTAGGTATGGCGAGGATGTGGTTGGTGATGCTGCCCTGGTGACCAGGACGAGGAGGCTTCTGATTGGCCTGGAGGGAGATGCCCTATATTTGGGAGAGAGGGTCTGTAGGCAGCACGGTTATGGTGCGGCCGCCCGCGTTCCTCATGATCCTCCTGAGAGGATTTGGCATATCCGGGCCCTGCCTGACTTAGAGCGGTTGCGGACCGGCATTGATGTTGCAGAGCTGTCTGATGACGGGGATTATGCTCAGTTTGTTTTTACCCGACTGGTGACCCCTCAGGTTATGGCTGCCAGGAGGGCAGCGGGGATGCAGATACCGGTGCCTCCCCGATTTTTTGAGTATGAGGCTGGGGGTGTCATTCGCCGCTCCTCATTTGATATGTCTGAGACTCATCCATATCTGCGGCTTCCCCGCGGGACTACTTCTGTGAGCAATCTTTTCTTTTCTGATTCGTTCAAGCCTTTTACTGCTTTACTGTCTGTATTGACTGCTTCTGACTGCCTCTTTTGTTTTCATTGAACAGGTCCCAGCCAAGACCTACAGGGTGGTGGCCAAGGCGCTCACCGGGGCTGTGAAGATGCTGCGCCAGTTTCAGAGGAGCGCAGAGCATTGGAAGGGGAGATGCAGCTCCCAGCCTGGTGACGTCGTGCCTCCGAAGAAGAGGCCTAGATCGGCCTTGGCTCCCTCTGGCTCACAGGCGGGCGGTTCGAGTCAGCAGCCCCAGCCCGACGATAATGGCGAGGATGACCCTTATCAGCCCCCTTTTTCCACCGTGCCTGAGTGGCATGGGTATTATGGCGAGCCCCAGCCTTGGGCCCAGTATGAGGATGATGATGACTCGGATGGCGAGTTCCACGAGGTGCAGGAGGGTGGCGGCGACGGCCAGGAGCAGAGCGGCTCTGAGGAGGAGGTGGGCAGCGTCCAGGACGACAGCGGCTCCGAGGAGGATGAGGAGGATGATTCCGAGTCAGAGTGATCACGGCGGTCCCCTCTTGCCATGCTTTGGACTCTTTTAGGGAGAGAGAGGAGATGCATGCATTATTTTTGTTCTTTTGGGTTGTAAAACAAGTATTTTATTGCGTTTTGTATTTTGACGACTAAAATATTTGCTTATTTGTATATTTGTTAGCTCATATGCACAAGCCCGACCCAAGAATGGCACAAATGGTGGCTTTTGATGTGATTGGGTGTTTTTGTAATTTTTCACGCATTGGGTGATGTATACGTGTCTGTGGGAGCGTTGGATATGCCGGATCCTCTCCCGTGGGCTTGGTGAGTGAAAGGGAGTGTTTATGTATGATTTTCTGATGTTTTGGACAGGTTTGGGTAGGCTTTTGAGCAAGCATTGGGATGCTAGGGGGTTGCTGCAGTTGTAGCTGCTGCTGTTTCTGATGGGACTCTCCGTCCGATACAGGACTTCATGGAACCTCCATGTCGTCCGACAGGGAGAGTCTGGGGGACAGATTTCTTGATCAGCAAGCCCCAGCATTTAAAAGGAGGCAGACTCGTAAAAAACATATTCCAGCAGTCACAGCAGACTTCAAACTGGTCTTCCACCCCGAAATTAGCCCCAAGATTCGACCTTTGACCCGAAATGGAGCATTACAACGACAGATCTAAGACCAAAGAACGTCAATTTCATTCCGATCTCATAAATCTAACCCGCCATCATCGTAGCAACAATAGGAGGGTTATCGACCAACGATATGGGTTGAGATGCATCTGGGCATTAAAGGAGTGGGCGGTAGATTGGAATCTTCTCCGGGCCGCGTCCAGATACTGGGACTGCGAGAGGCATGTCTTTACCCTTTCGTATAATGACTTTACACCCACCATTGAAGAGTTCCGTGCACTGACTGGGGGAGCTGAGCTCAGAGATGCTGTTTTCCCACGAGATCCACGACCCTTGACTGAGCAGTTGGCCGATTTCTTGGGATTTCACACAGAGCAGGTAACTGATCTGATTCTCGACCTGTCCTTTGTTGACCTGGCCCAGATAGCCCGATTGGCTGTATCGCATCCGGAGCTGTTTGACCCATCCACGGCCATGGATATTTTTATGCTGATTATGATCTCCCTATACTGCTTTTGTGAGTATGACGGGGTATGCTCTGGTTTACTGCTGGGAGTTGTTAGACAGATGCGGGGTTCTCGTGGTACCGCATTGACTGAGATCCGACCCGGGCAGGGAGAGAGAGACATAGTTCCCATTTTGCTGGCAGAGACTTATCATGGGATGGACCGACTGGCTGGAGGGTCATTGCACATGGGACGCGGCAGCCCCAGTCTATTATCATTGTGGCTCTTTGAGCGGTTGAGACTTATCTCTCCATTACCCGCAGGGCAGACTGCAACACCCTGGGTTACACAGCAGAGGCGAGTGGCTCCGGAGGCTTCACAGGAGAGCTGGAAGAGGCAATTGGCCAGGTATACTACCACTGATATTTAGTACTGGGTTCCTGGATGGAGTCTTGAGACCATGAGCGGCAGGCAGGATGACTCTGCTGTAGTGAGGCTGCCGGGATTACACTTCTCATCATTCAGTATCCCCTTGCTTGTTCAGGGGCAGTATGGATACCCACAGCAGGCTGTTGATGGGTTCAGAGAGTTGATGGCCCGGGATACCGTTCTTCTTGACATGACTGATGTCCGGACCCTCAGGTTCTTTGCCAGGGCCTTTTCAGGAGCAGCTTTTCCCGCTCACACACTGATACGGAAGACCCGGGGAATCACATATCTGTCCACCCTGTATCTCATTTGGTATGGGGAGCAGATGGGACCAGTTCAGCACATCATTGAAGTATATTGCCGAGGGATCCGAGGAGGAGACCAAACTAGCCGGGAGCTACGCGATGCTGAGGCACAGGCTGACCCAGACAACGTGACCGACGATCCGGCAGCAGACTTTGAGAGACTCGTAGAGAGGAGAGCCAAGATGAGGGATGACCCTGAAGTTATGGCCCAGAGGACAGCTTAGAGAGAGGAAAGGGCTTCCTAGGCGGCATTGAGAGCTGCCGGATTGATTGACTAACCGACTCATATTATTCCTGAGCTGGGACGACGGGAGGCAAAACTGTTTGGGATAGCTAAGCCAAAGACCACCCGAGGACCGAGGAAGAGGAAGAAGAAGAATGCTAGTTCGGGAGTGGGAACGAGTGACTAGGATTAGGTGACCGGTCATTGTATCCCTTGTTGCCGACACAGACAATTTAGATGTTCTTTTTAAAAGATATTATTTCTGCTAATGTTAATGAGTCGAGAGTAGACCGTGCTTGAACTCATCAATGAATATATTAATGTGATGAAAGTTGAAATTACTTCAGAACTTAATCAAGACACATTTTGGTAATCACGAATACAACTGTTAACAGGATTTTGGTGATTTTTATGATTTTTAGACCGAACCGCGAACGGCTGCCTATGTTCCCCTTTTACAGAATGGACTAAGGGGCTCAGGTCTCCGTAGTTCGACCCAATTAACTTTGTGTTTAAGAAAGGGATAGATAGAAGGGGGACAAGTGGTGCAACCCTGTTTTTTACCTAGACCGCCCATTTTTAGGGTTTTCAGCCTAGTTGGGTATATTCTTTTAGCACCTAGCGCGCCCTTTGTTTTGCACGGACTACCTTTTGAGAGGTTTTCAGTCTCGTCTGGGTACATTATTTTTGCACTTTTGTTTTTGTTTTTCTTTTTTTTTTATTTTTCTCTCTTTTTTTTATAGAGGGGAAAACTTGATTCAGACGTAATAGCGGCGTAATTTGTCACCTTTCACCGGGTGCATGAAGGGATTACCATCCAAATCTGTCAACTTCATTGCTCCGCCAGAGAAGATCTCCTTTACCAAATACGGGCCTACCCAGACTGGCGCCCACTTGTCTAGAGGACTGAATTGATTCGGCGGCTTTTCTTTTAGGACCAAGTCACCCACTTTAATGTCGCGGGGATGTACCTTCTTGTCAAAGGCCCTAGCCATGCGCTTCTGATAAGCCCGGATGTGCTCCATCGCCTTAAGCCTTCGTTCATCCAGAAGAGCTAACTCGTTATGTTGACTCTGAAGCCAGTCTATCTCGTTGACTTCATTTTTAAGCAGAACCCGAAGAGAGGGTATTTCTAATTCAATGGGCAAAACGGCTTCCATTCCATATGTCAAAGCGAATGGAGTTTCGCCGGTGGCTGTTCTCACTGAAGTGTGGTAGCCCCATAGTGCCAAGTGAAGCTTCTCAGGCCAATCCCGGCTCCTTTCGGCCATCTTCCGGATGATCCTTTCCAGGTTCTTGTTTGCTGCCTCGACAGCACCATTGGTTTGAGGGCGATAAGGGGAGGACTTATGTCGCTTGATCCTGAATTCCGTGAGTAGTTCGTCGGTATATCCCTCGAAATGTGACCCATTATCGGAAATAATCTCGTTCGGAATGCCATATCGGCACAGAATGTTTTCTTTTATGAAATGGGCTAGCTTTTTGGAGTTTAGGACCTTGTAGGACGCCGCTTCAACCCACTTGGTGAAGTAATCCACAGTAGGCAGGGTTCTCGCGCCTCCCAACTCTGAATGGCTTTACTGACTTTCCCTCCGGAATCTCTACCAAAGAGGCTAAAGCGGCCAGGGCATTCGCGAACCTGTTCTTGTCCCACGTTAGATAGTGGAACGTGACCTCCTTGAATTGGTCGATCAGGTCCTCCATGTAAGCATAGTACATCTGCAGGTACTGGTCCACAGTCCTCCACTTATTGGATACCTGATTGATGATTAGCTGAGAGTCTCCGTACACCTCCAACTTTTCAACATTTCGCTCTAAAGTTGCCTCGAGGTCAGCTATACAAGCTTCGTATTCCGCGGCGTTGTTAGTAGCCGGGAAATTCAATTTGATAGCAATGGGGGTGTGCACATCCTTTGGATCAACCAGCACCATGCCGATACCATTGCCCCTTTTGTTGGCGGCACCATCAAAGAACAACTGCCAACGGTCTGTACCTTCTATCATGAAGATTCCATCGTCTGGAAATTGGGGTTCGAACTCGGGCGCTTCTGAGCTCGGAAAATCTGCCAAATGATCTGACAGAGCTTGGCCTTTGATTGCCTTGCGGGTCACGAACTTGATATCAAATTCAGCTAAGAAGAATGACCATTTCGCAAGCCTCGATGACAGAGAAGACTTACCGAATAGGCATTTGATGGGATCCATATTTGACACCAGGTGTACTGTATGTGCCAAGAGGTAGTGTCTCAATTTGCTGACCACCCATACCAAAACTGCACAGGTTTTCTCTAGAGCTGAGTAATTCAATTCACTGCCCTGAAGTTTTCGAATGACGAAGTAGATGGCGTTTTCCACTTTTGAATCTGGCTTTTCTTGCGCAAGCATGGCCCCGACAGCCGTATCTGTAACTGTTAAATATAGCAACAAGGGCTTGTCCTTATATGGAGGACACAGGATTGGGGGATGGACCAAGTAGGCCTTGATTGTCTCGAAGGCGGTCTGACACTGTTCGTTCCATTCAACCTCCTGATTCTTCCGGAGCAGCTTGAAGATCGGCTCACAAATAGAGGTTAGCTGGTGGATGAATCGACTGATATATTGGAGACGACCCATGAAAGCCTTCACCTCTGTGACTGTCGTCGGCGGCTTCATCTCCATGATGGCTTTAATCTTTCTTGGATCGGCTTCGATTCCTCGTTCAGTGACCTTGTATCCCAGAACCTTTCCTCGGACTACGTCAAAAGTGCATTTTGCTGGGTTTAGTCTCATGACATGCTCCCGCAGACGGTTGAAGAACTTCCTCAAGTCGACCAAGTGTTGGCCATCTGTAAGTGCTCCAATTTGAGCTTGTTAGAATTTTCGTTAGAAAATTAACGAAAGTTATAACATTTCTAACAATTCCTAACAATCCTAACATTTCTAACAAAGTGAGGGTAAAATGGGCATTGTTATTTAAGGTTAAACCTCAAAAAGAATCTCAAAAAGTAAAACAAAGGAAGAAAACCATAAATAGAAATGGCTGGAAACAATGAACTGGCTGTTAATTTGAAATTTCAAAAAGATTATTCCTCTTGTCCAAAGCCTGAAGCTGCATTTAATGAACAGTGCACGCTCAAGGTCTTATCCGCGCGGATAGGTTTGCATTTTCAGGAGGGCTATAAATTGAGCCCTCCAGTCACAAAAATAAGGAGGAACAACACCAATTGCACCGAACCTCTGGCGAAATATAGAGAGAAAACAGTGAGAATTCTTCAAGAATTGTCACCTTTTTCTCTCCAATCTTTCCCAACTCACACTCATCCACTCACTCTCATACTTAAGCCTTAAACACTCATACACTCAAGCCAAAAACTCAAGAACACAAGGAAGATTGGTAAACCCTCCTTCTCCTTACCCTAAACTCCAACCATGCATGCATTTGCAAACTACAAAATGTAGTTCTTTCATCTTCTTGCTTTAGATCTAAGAAGATCACCATGGAAGACCATCTCCATGGATGATCTTCTACAAAGATCAACATTATTTTCAAGTTCTCTTACTTTCTTGCAAAGAAAACTCATTTTCAAAACCCTAAAAACCATTTTCAAGCATCAAATCTCATTTTCAAAGGATAAAAATCCCCTTCCCAAGCAAATGAAATGCTTAGTCCTAATGTACCCCAAGGATGGTTTGGTATAGTTGATTCACCACTAAAATGTCAAGTGATCACTAACCAAAACCTAGGGAAATGGGGACAAGCATGGATGCAAAACCCCCCTTAAAATCATATTTTCTCTCTTGGGAAGTTGCTGTCCAGTAGCAATTTTCCAGACCTCAGTCCATTATCTTAATTTTTGGACACAGATAAATGTGGAATTCGATGTTGACTACAAAACACTTTTTGTAGCCAACATCCAGATATTTCCATACATATTTTTACTTTATATTTTGGGTGAGTAAAACTCCTCTTCTCAAATTTTCTTTCAGAGGCTAGTTCATCAGCTTCTGGGAATCCAGATCTCATATCTGAGGTTTCCAGAAGGTTTTGACCCCTCAAATCTTCTCCAAAATGGAAAAATTCCTTCGCACAAATATTATTTAAGGTGTCTGGAACAACTTTCATTCTCTGAGTTTATCCAGATTATGAAATTTTAAGACCCTTGAATCCATTTTAAAATCAAAGGTCCACTGCCTTTTTCATTCTGGCAGAAATGACTCTCAACTTCAAAAGGTCTTTTGAGTACCAAATCTCAATCCAAAAATCTTCCAAAAAATCATGGGATCAGTTTAAAGTCTTGAAAAGATATCCCAATTTTTACTTTTCTGAGTTTCAAAGTATTTTGGCCAAAACACACACACACACACACACACACACAAATGATTTTCAGCTTGGAAGACTCGTTTTACGAGGCATTCCGGGTGCACACTAACGTCCTTCCCGGCGTGTAACATGACCTCCGAACCTAAATCTCTGATCTCGGGCTTTTTTCAAAGTTTTGGCCCTCAAAATTAAAATGGCGTGGCGACTCCGTTTCGTTGATTTTTTCAAACAAAAATGGGAAAATTTTCGGACACACATTCATCACAGTGGCGACTCCGCTGGGGACTAAGCTTTTTTTTAAAAAAAAAAAATGGTATTTGGTATATTGGTGGAAACCATTAAACTTCCCGTTATCGCCTCCTAACACGAGTCGGGGATAAATTGTGGTCTAACAATCCCACGTACCGGTATCACCGTTTTCAAAAAAAAAAAAAAGCTTTTGAGGGTCAAGCTTCCGTCCCGGCTTTGAAAATCATTTTTGTGTGTGTGTTGATTTTTGCACGGTTTTCGTGTTGTTTTGGCCGCCTCGGAGAAAGTCAAAATTTTGACTGTCGGAATAATGTCCCTAACTGTCGGAATTTTCGTGCTTACGTGCTTATGTGCTCATTAAAAATTTCAAAAAAAAAAAAGGATTTTCAAAAAAAAAAAGAAGAAGAAAATTCTCAAAAAAAAAAAAATCATGCATCATATTTTTAAGACACATAAAAAAATCTCTATTTTACTCAGAAAAAGAATATAGACTGCTTGCACACTACGCGCACGTGACCGTACACTGCACACTACGTCCCTAACCCGGGGAAATCCTTGTCGCGGTCCGTTTGGTCTTATTACGCCTCTCGGATGAGCACAGGACTACCCAAACATCCCATGGAGCCTCGTGTCGACCATGCACTTGTCCGTGACACACTTTGTCCGAGACCCGGTTGGTTTTTAGTACAGTCTGTGTCATGCCACTGTCCGTGTATAGACCTTTCCTTTCAAGCCTTTGTCGGCATACCGACTCAATATCTTTCGGGGACCCTAATCGGTCGAAGTTACGCCGGTTTTCCGCCGCGAGACTTTGACCAAGATATTGACCGGCGCCTTGACTTCGGCTACGGCGCACAAATTATACAACGACTCCCGGCATTGACCTGAGTCATCAAGGATTAATGAATATTCCATGCCTAATTACGGCTTAGCGACGACAAGTCAAGATCAATTGTGGACGCTTATCGGTCGAATCATGCAGGCTTTTCGTCGAGCCCTCGGACATGATCTTGACTTTTGACGTCGGCTTTGTCCGTAATTTACATCGAATGCTCGTTAAGACTCGATTACCCGCCGGACTTTTAGGATCGTTTTTCTTTCGGTCGGTGGGACCCGCTTGCCCTATAGGACCCTCGCCGGGGCTGTCCACCATGGGAGGTCGAAATACGGGTGGAATACGAGGGGCTTATAGACGTAGTGACGGGGCCAGCGATCCGGGGAATCGAGTAGTTTGCGAAAAAGAAGAGCAATCTTTTCCAACCGATTAGGTTAATAAAACATGTTTTAAGTAAACATGAACCAATAACTGCATGTTGCATGAGCCTAAAGCCCAAACACCTACCCTCCTTCAAATCTCGCCATCTGAACCTTCGTGTCCTTTCCCCGCGGACTCCGCACAAAGCTTGGTTTCGGGCATGGGTCACCGTTTGATCGGTTAGGAAGAGTCAGCGCGTCATCGGCTTCGCCGTTTGTTCCGACTCAGGGTTTGAGAATGCGCATCGGCCGGTAATGATGGGGATAACGTCACTCCGCCTCCCGGGACCCCTCGGACGAGCAACGGTGGAATCGGTTAGCGAACGAGATGAGGTTACGACGGGAAGCACGGCTAAACGGCCTTATGGAGGCTATTAAGAGTCACGGTGCGGCCGCCGGCCTCAATCCGGATGGCACCTTCACCGTGGAAGAAGACGAGGATGCCAACCCCACTCTCGGTCGCCACGATTACACCGAGGATGCCGCCACCCACCTCCTATGGTGCCACTACCGAGAACCCATGCTCCTCGATTTTCGGGTCGGCCCGGCTCCCGACCACGAGACCACCGGATCCATGCGGCCAGAAGCGGCACAAATCGGTGGGGGCAAAATCGGTACGGAATGTCTTCTCATGGTTGGGGCTATCTCGGAATGCCACGGCTAATCGGGATCCGCCTCGGTTCGGAACCGATCAATCCAGGACCTTCACGGCAACGGCCACGGTTCGGAATGCCGCCACAACTTGGTTACAGGGCCACGGTCGAGCCCCTCACCGAACAGTACTAGTTCGGTGCTCCTCACACAAATCCATTCCTCGCTCGAGACTTCTATGGGTTGCAAGCCTCCATCCCGGTGTCATCAGAATCACCGGGACCGCAGTACCCCGGGCTACACACCTTCACCACGGGCGGCCATGCAATTCAACAATCCGGGACGGCGGCCCGCACTCAAGCCTACTTACGGGCCCCACTCTGGAAATCCAAGTTATCCGGCCACATCGGGGCTGCCTCCACCTACTTTGCCGGTTGAAAATCAACGGCAAGCCGCGAGTTCTATCCTTTTGCTCGAGGCTCCTACTCATGCTCCCCGGGGTAACTCGGCCCAGGACGGGTTTTCACCTACGTCCCGGATCGGCCGTTCCCTCCACCGATCTGCCTCCGGTGGTAGCTCCTCTCTCTAGCTCGGCCACTAGCTTGAATGCCATGGTTCCGCCACAAGACCCTCATCGCTTTGGTTCATGGAACAACACAAGGAAATGAAAGCGCGGATCGGCGGGCGGCGCAAGTACGCCTTCCGGCCTACAGACCCGGACTCCATTGTTCCTCTGCCCCACAAATTCGTGATGCCTAATCTGGATCTCTTTGATGGGACTGCATGCCCGAAAACCCATTTGGACACATATACCCTGGCAATGAAAGCCAAAGGATGTACCAATCAGCGGTTAGGCGACTATTTCGATCTATCCTTGAAGTCCGGTGCCTTAAAATGGTTCTTAGTTTGAAACTGAAGCCGGGGCTACATGGGACCGGATTACCAATGCCTTCACGAGAGAAATATAAGGCCAACTTGGAATGGGAAACAAATAGGGTTGACCTACAAACAACGGTGCGGCGTCTGATGAGAATGTTGGGGACTTTTACAAGCGGTGGAATGCGAAACTCGGTGAAATGGCCATCCCTCCTTCCGAAGAGGAACAAGCTGGACATCTTCCGGTCATGCTTGAAACCACATCGAGAGCCTCCCTCGGTCACTTCCCATACTCGAGACTTACGGGCCATGGTTAACTCTGCGGCTAAGTTTGAAAAGGCCTACAATCGGCCAGGCTGCTTGCACGCCTACGAGATATCGGGCTCCTCCTGCCAAACACTGCCCCTGCTCACGCGAAAGGCAAAGAAATGATTAACTATGCGGGACGGGAATGCAATAACACAACTCCTTTTGCTCCCGGAAAAGCAGTAGAGAGCCCGGACCACGGGTCATGAATCTCGAAAACTTTGGAATGCCTCTGAATGACATCTTTAGGGGGTGGTGAAAGAAGGCTTCTTTGCGGCCTTTGGAGAATTTCCAACCCGGAATCCGAATGCTCCGTGGATACTACAAAGTATTGTGCTTTTCATCAAGCTCACGGACATCGGCGACAAGCTGCTTTACTCTGAAAAAGGCAATCCGGGGGCTAATAGAGCAAGGAAAGTTGGAAGGCCCGAAGGGCCTAACACGATCAAAAATCCGGCGAGGAACCATAATCGAGGTGAATATGATTGAATGCGGAGAATCTTCGCATGCCCGGGAAGATGCTTGATGAAGGTCCCCGAATACCGTGGCCAACCTCGTCGAGGATCCACGGTCGGATTCCCCCTCGGCCTTGAGGATATCGAGCGAATCAACCCATCTTGGTCTCATGTCGGAGACTCCTTGCAAGAATACGAGGCCCGCTATTTCTCGGATAAAGGGAAAACCGATCTTGAAGAAGCTGGGGATGTTCCGCTCAAAACATGAAAGAACCATTTACACAAGATGGTTAGAACAATCGAGAAGAATCGAACAAGAAAGCTTCGGCGGGCGCTGTCTTGGGGCTTATCGGCAAAGAGGCCGAAGAGCATGCGGAGCTAGTACACTTCTGCAAATTGGCTTTGGGAGAGCCGAATATGATCCAGGAAACGGTGAAGAATCGGAAGAGGAGGATTCCTTCTATATCCTACACAGTGTCAAATACGTGCCACCCCCTCTCACTCTTCCCCCGCAATTTACGGGAGGAGAAGGCGAGTCACAATTGCCACTTCCGGGAATGGGAACATATGACAATTTTGCGGTGCACACACCCATATTCCCCAACGGGTTTGATCGGCGTTCCCTCTCGGCCGAAATCCCGGTAGTATGGGAAGAAGATTCCGATGACGGCGATGATGATGATGATGACGAGAGTGAAGAGTCAGCTAAGGCCCCGATCCGGAAACAATTTGGAACAATCATGCGAGAAATGAGCCCATGGGAGCCGAGCACAATGGTTGGTTATCGGCAAGCGACGACGAAGAAACTTCGGAAGACGAATATGAGGCCAGAGGACATGAAGGCCATGAAGTTTCATGGATCGAGCACGTGGATGTCTTAGAATTCAACAAGCCTACCATGCTTTGGGGAAAGGGTTTTCGGGTGTCCGATCCGGGCGATAGTCGAAGATACGATCGAAAGAGGAAAATTAACTCCCATCCGCCCAAATGAGAAGATAACCATGGTTAGATCAAATCCACCCCAGAACAAAGTAACACTCCTTGTCGGGGTTACCCAAGAAGAGGTCACCTTCCCCGAATGTATGTCGGCTTTCGAGAGAGGTCCTAGAAGCGGCATGATACCGGATGCGCCTCCCACACGAACGCTATAATCATCTCCAACTCGAGTATTACAAAAAGGAATCGGAATGGCTGCACTATACCGGGGATGAAATCGAAAAGCCGCGAGTCCCGATAATAGCGACTCTTGTTGCATGATAACTATGAGCAAGGCCGGCCATGAGAGTGAATCGGAGGACGCCCTAGCTCTGTGGGCCATCGAGGGCAACAACACAACCCCAAACCCAAAAGCACGTGACACGGGAAGCGGTTATAAGGGCCGCCCGGGGAAGGAGCCGGTGCTGCTCGGCCCCTCCTTGTCGCTAGACTCCGTCGGGCCCGGTGGCCAATAGCCAAAAGGGCTCCCCGATTGACCTTAGCGGCATTGAAGAAATCCGGTCAAGAGACGGCCGATGAGGAAGTTAATCTGTTGACCCGCTGCAGGCGGATCTTCCAAGGAAATCCCAAGGCGAGATAAGAAGGCCACGAGATCAAGCACCGAAAGAAGATCGCCGCCCCTATGCTAAGGCAGTGAAACTCCGGATCCCGAAAAAGAGGATCCCGTGCTCACCCGGTTGAAGCAAACACGAGGCCAACATTTCCCTCTGGTCTCTACTCACCTCGTCCTATCCCCATAAGTGAAGGCGGAAGAAAGCTGGCTCGCACTCTCGTGCCTATTGATGCTACTCCCGATGATGTGGTACGGCTAATTGGAAACATCCATTACGGGAATATAATCACTTTCACGGATCTCGACCTCCCTCAATTTGGGGCGATCATAACGAGCCTCTCTTCATCACGGTCCAGTTGGATGAACGACGCCTCCCTCGGGTCTGGTTGATAATGGGTCGGAATGAACATTCTTCCGGCAAAGATCATGAGCTTGCTTGATATCAAGACTACGAGACTTGAAGCCTTCCTCCCTCACGATCAAGCTTACGACTCAACATCCCGGCGGTCCTCGGAGTTGCTACCTTGGACCTCTGGTTCGGACAAAAATTGATACTGTGGAATTCCGGGTTATCGACATCCCGATTACTTTTAATGCCTTATTGGGAAGACCTTGGCTGCACCGGGTCGAGGGTCGCCTCAAGCCTCCACCGGTGTGTGAAATTCGTCTCGAATGGGGATCGACGACCATTTACGGGGATTTAGTCACTTTAGAGGGCACGGATACGGGCGGAATACCTATTGGAAATCAAACATGATGAGGAAGGTCTCATGCTAACGGGCTTCACGGTCGAGCCTCCCAAAGCCCAAGTGTGCAACATAGATCGACGGTCACTCGGGATAAAATCCCACCGGTCTTGAAAATGATGAGAAAAATGAGCTATCTACTGGCCTCGGATGCAGGGAAGCACCAACAAGGAACTCACAAACTCATCGAGGTGAAAGGACGAGAATACTCGCCACGGCACAGGATATGAGGCCTCCTCGGTGGACAACTTTGCGAAAGGAAAAAGATTTGAAGGCTGCCACGGGAAAGGTCCCGGTCGACGACCCTAAATCTCTCCCCTTCGGCCCTAATTTGGGTGACTACTTTGTAAAGGGTCCCACACAACCGGGAAACATCACAGAGCCCACTCCTACGGCGGGGATGGCTAAAGCTACAAGATAGCCTCAACAAGTTTAGAGGAACCAAGGCTAACCCGGTCCGTAGAATGTTCTGGACCTACCCAAGATACACAGGGCTACCACTACCATGAAGAGTGAGTATACCTTCGGGCGTGCGACACAGTGGAACAGTTCGAGAAGCTCACAACCACTATTCCCTCTTGCCCGGGGAAGATCCGAAACACGAATTCGGGCGCGGTGCCAAAAGCTAAGGCCACGGAATTTCCCTCGAGATGATTGGGATGGTACGGTTATGCGGCAATTGTTCGAAGAAGAAGTCCAGTGCCGGACTGATTGATCTCGGCTCGGTCCAAGAGATGATAGCGGCAATTGAGAAAGGAAAACAAAAACGGCCACGAGTTCAGTCATGAGGCCACCAATAGCAAAGCCGCTAAAAATTGGGAAAACCTCTCGGGCCCGTCCGCGACCAAGGAAGAAATGATCACCAAGCTTGGATTGGTCCCCGTCCCTTTGTGTCAATCTAGGACAAGTCCTCCCGAGTCTCTCTTTGTTAAGATCGAGTCTCTAGGGTCGTCCAGATGGCCTTACGCTGAAGACTACGAGTACGTAGCAAGCGTTGTATTCCTTTTCGTTTTCAATGAAATGACGAACCTTTACGAGTATCCCTTGATTGCCACTTTAACTAATGATGAATTAATTAAAAAAAAAATTTTAATAATAATTCATTAGATAAAAACGAGACACATTAAACGAAAAAAAAATCAAACAACAAAAAAAAAAAAAATCTTTAAGCGGGTTGTCAGGAAAGAGGAAAATCGAGCCCAAGGCTGCCGAAGAGATTTTGACGAGTGTGAATTTGGGAGCTGCGGAAGAGCCTAAAGAGACGCGAGATTGGTGATTTCTTCGAAGGAATCGGAAAGGATGCTCTGCAAAGTCCTACAAAATCCTCAATTCAAGGAAAGTAGCCCTCTTCATCAAAGAAAACATCATGTGCGAGATATGGGTTGCCGTAGAAATCATTTCGAGATAATGGATCCCACTTCGAAGGGGAATGTGAAAAGCTGGCGCGGAATTCCGAATAACCCGTCACAAGTCATCTCCCTACAGGCCCCAAACCAACGGAGCCGTCGAGGCGGCAAACAAGACTACTGGAAAATATCATCAGGAAAATGGTGCTCAGCGGAGATTGGCCAGAAGTTACACACGGCACTGCGGGGCTACAGAACATCGGTCGGAACGGCAAGCGGGAAACACCTTTTGCCCTCACATACGGAATGGAAGCCGTACTCCCAATCGAGCTGGAAATACCCTCGCTCCGTATCTTGTTGGAAAGCCGGATCAACGAGGTCGAATGGCTCCCGAGTCGCCATGATGAATTGGCCCTACTAGACGAACGCCGGCGAAGGCCATGGAACACATCCGGGCCTACCAAGGAAGAATGGCTAGAGCCTTCGACAAGAAAGTAAAGCATCGGGAGATCCGAGAAGGTGATCTCGTTTTGAAAGAAAAGCCCCGGTCCGTATCAACCCCCTCGGCAAATGGGAGCCTGTATGGGTCGGGCCATATGTCGTCCGGAAGATCTTCTCCGGAGGAGCCATGCAACTTGCGGACCTCGACGGGAATCCCTTTGTACACCCGGTGAATGGTGACAAGGCTGCGCGAATACTACGCGTAAAAAAAAAACAAAAAAAAAAAAAAGAGTGCTAAAAGAGTAATACCCAACTAGGTTGAAAACCCGAAAAGGGCGGCCTAGGTAAAAAACGAGGGTTGCACCAAAAAAAAAAAAAACAAAAAAAAAACAAAAAAAAAAAAACAAAAAAAAAAAAAACAAAAAAAAAAAAAAAAAAAAAAAAAAAAAAAAACAACAAAAAAAAAAAAAAAAAAATCGGGTTGAACTACGAAGACTGAGCTCCTCAAAATGAGGGAACGTAGGCGGCGGAAACGGTTCGGTCTAAAACACAAATAAAAGTCATACTTTGACATCAATACAATTGATCGAGACCATGAAAGCGTCTCGAAAAACTCTAAAGCAATTCAAATATTCATTACAAGTTAAAAGCTCTTTGATGAGTCTAAGCCCGATTCATTCCTACAAGCGGCAACTTTGCTAAAAGAAAACTAAGATACATAATCAAACTAATGTGTACGCCATGACAAGAAAGGGATACTCGGAAACCTCGGAGTCACTCCAAGCCACTCGTGCTTGGCCTCTCCCCTCTTCTTCCCCCTTCGAGTCTTCTTTTACGAGCAGGAAAAATGTCGGTGTTCCTCCTACCAAGCTACGGTATAGGAACGGGATCTATCAAACCGGCCTCTGTCGGGGCCTTAGTAGCCCTAGCGTCATCTCTCATCTCCTGTAACCTAGGCGGTAGCATAGGAGCCCTCCTCTCCTGTCTCTTGACGTAAGCCTCATAATCGGTCCACGGCGTCTCCGCTCTGTCATGAGGGTTGGCCCTCGCCTCGGCCCTCCTCCTCTCGAAGCAGTCGGGTCCTCCGCACCCACAATGGCCTCACGCCGTCTCAAAATAGCCACTGAGTCTCTCCCGGATGCCTCTCATACCAATCCAGTACAGTGGTCGGGAACACCGGTCTTGGGCGCTGAGAATAACCCGAGGAGGAAAGGCATCATACCTCCATGCTTTCCGGGAAAGAAATGGAAACAACGAGGGATCATCCATAGAAAGCAGGAGCCACCACCACGGTGGCTATATCATCAAAATCCCCAAAGGAACTGCTCCAGGCCAAAGCTGTCTCGAGAACTAAAGCCGGAATATAGAAGCTAGGCGAGAAAGCCCGGAAGCATGACCACGGGAGACCCGTCTGAAGCACTCTGCGAGTCTCCACCCGCCAATGAGGCACCGAGCCATCGATATCTTCGGTGCTGGCGACCCGCCATCCAACGCTCCCACGAGCCACGATCATCAAAATCTACATCAACACCTCTCTGGCAAAAGTCCAAGGCTTGATCATATCGAGAGGTTTCCCGAAGAACCCCCAAACGCTCCATCGGCCCACGGGGTCAAGAGGAAAGGGCTGCCCCGTGCATATACCGTCTTCCGGTAGCTTGACCTATCGAGAGCATGAAAAGTCTCCCCCGGAATCAAAGGAACGACATCTACGCCCGGGCGACGGTGAACGACAACATCTAGCGAGAGATCGATGGCAAATCCCGAAGGAATAGACCATGAACGGGGTGCCAAACATACAAAGTGCAAAGGCATCCCAATAGGCATCATCCACCAAGCCTAGGCCCCTAAATGTCGGGAAGACCGGAAATATCGAAATGATCGGGACCGCGGATCATACCTTGCGCTTCCTCGGGGAAAGATGAAGGAGGACGCACAATCTGTCAACAAAAGAAGCCCCTCGGGCAAGGGAACCGCTATCTCTTCCACCTCCAGACCTCCAAGCAAGGCCCGAAATTCTTCGACAGTTGGAACAATCTCGTTGAAGGAAAGGCAAAAGACATGCCTTCTAGTGTCCCAAAATGAGGAAGAAGCCCTCAAAAGCTCATAATCCGGAATCAATTCCTTGAGAGACCATAGGCACTTCACCTTGTATCTTTCTTCAAAGAAGAACCTCCTCTCATGCATAATCTCCGGGACCAATCCTTGAACTTGTTGAAGAATGACATTTGGGATTCTTGGGACAATTTTGATGGAGCTTTTCTAAAGTTTTCCATGGTTTTTCTCTCTTTCTCCCGAAAATGGCTGTTTGAATTTGGAGGTTGAAGAGGATATTTGAATTTGAAATAAAGTGAGACCGGATCAAGCAAAATTAAAGGACAATGTCGAGATGCGGGACCCCATCCGCGCGGATAGGTTTGTTTTCCATCGAAAAATCTGCAACGGTCAAGCTGCTACACCAAAAGAGGAATATTCCGTCCCGGTTGCTCGAAACACATTGCAAAAACCTCCCCAAACCGAGTCCATATACCAAACACCCTTGCAAAAAAAAAAAAAAAAAAAACCAAGGCTCATGCAACACTGCATTCATACTGCATTGCATTCATAAAATAAAATCCTAAATTATTACATTCCAAAAAAAAAAAGAGTGTGCATAAAAAAAAAACAAACAAACATCAATAAAATCCTAAATTATTACATCCCAAAAAAAAAGAAGAAGAAAAAAATGTGCATAAATTTGTACAAATCTCAATCCCAGTCTCAATCTCAAATCTCAAAAAAAAAAAATCAATCGGAGTCTCCAGCGCCCGATGTACGCCCCGGCCCCTCTTGCGACTCGGGCCCGCCTCCTCGGGAGCCACGAAAATCTCGGGCTCAGAATCGTCCTCGTCTCCAGAAAGAGGCTCATCAGGACCAACCGGCACGCTCTGATAGGGCAAGCCGAGATCTGCGAAAAAATCGTATCCGAAGGTGAAGGCGTCGGACTCCTGGACGTACGAAGACGACCCACCATGCTGCCAGACGTGTCCCTGCCCGTGTGGATCCCCGAGAATGACGTGATCCGAAGGCAGCACCGCGGGGATCAAGGAGAGGAGACGAGAGGAGTCTCTGAAGAAGTCTACGAGCGAATAGGGGAAGCCTCCCGTCGACGGGCGCCGGCCGTGGTCGCCTCGCTCTAGCTGAGGAGCCCATGGCGACCATCCTCCTGATGAATCTCTTGGCTCCGATCACTTGCTTCGTCGGCTTCTCGACGACCACCTCCAGCGCACAAAAGCAAAAGCGTCAAAAAAAAAAAGGAAGTGATGCTAAAGATGATGAAACAAAAGAAAAAAAAAAAAAAGAAGAAGCGTAAAAAGCCATACCTTCATACCGGACGAGGCCGGAAAGCTCGTGGAAGCCGCTCGGGGGTGAGGATCTGCACCCTCAATCGGACCCCATCCTGGATATAGGAAAAATCCGTCCGAGGGTACCGCGGGATCCCAAGCCCCTCTCTATCCGGGACTGAGGCATCCTCGGCCTCCTCAAGACGAATGTCGCATATGGCTCAATCGCCACGAAATCCGAGAAGTCTTTGGCCGGCTCGGTAATCATCCCAGTCACGGACCGATCGCTCGGAGTGCATCATATCGGCGGGAGGCTCCACCGGTGTCCTCAAAGGCGAATTCACGCCATGCGGCGCGTCACCCTCTCTCCTAGATAATAGGCATCGCGAGGTCGGACCTCTCGAGAATCCTCCATTGCACGGTCAAATCTCGGCGCCCTTCGGCTGCGCCACCTCGAAGCGATCCCGGGGGAAGAATATCATCCCCTCATCTGTCTCGGCCTCCGTCAAAGGAAGGCAATCCGCGTACACGAGAGTCGTCGCCCCCTGGAGCTTATCTTCTCCCGGGCATGCTTGGACCAAGGCTGCATGGCCGGATACGCCCGACGTACTCCGCATTTGCCGCCACATCGTGACGATGGAAAAACTCCAACGCCCATACCTGCGAAAGGTAAAAATCCAATCAATCCGGTGCAAAAGAAAAGTGTGTGCTCAAAAAAAAAAAAAAAAGGAGAGGGAAAGCAAAAGAGAGCTTATACCTCCGGGGCAAACTCAAAGCGGTACAAGGAGCTCACGGCCTTCTTTGTACCTATCAAGAGCAAAGTAAAGCTCTGCCGGCCCGGCCTCTCCCCACGAGACATCTCCGGCCGTCTCCATGTCCTCCAAGGACCTCGGCAAGGCAAAGGCGCCGTCCCCTCGGCATGTCCAAAGAGCGTGCTCGAAAAGGCAAACCACAAGAAGGCCACAGCGATGCTGCTCGGCGCCTATCCTCTCCTCCCGGCCTCGTAACTCGCTATGGTCTCCACAATCTTACCGTAGACCACGGCATACTCCATCCCCATCCCCTTTTTGGGAATAGGGGAAAATCCCGAAGAGCACAGATCGGCATCGCTATAGCCGTCCCGCCACTCAATCTTGCGTCCATTAAAGGACAAACCCGTGATCGCGGCATAGTCGGAAGGCGTAACCGTAGCCTCGCCCCGGAAGAAGTGAAACGTGTGGGTCGCATCCCACAGTCTTTGCGCTAAAGCGAACATCGAGCCCTTGCTCTTAGGGAACTTGACCGGCCCTCAAGCACTCAACGAACTCCCAAAGCCCCATCTCGACAACAATCTGTCTCGGACTCGGCAAAGCTCCTCGGCCCGCATCCGGAAGCCGATCCCACAAGTCAACTACGGACTCCACCGATCCTCGAGTCTTCATTTTGTTCAGCTGCTCCGTCACAAAACGGTTTCCGCCCTGCAAAAAAAAAAAGAGAGAGAAAATGTCAAAAAAAATTGCATTTGTATTTGCACAAAAAAAAGAAAGCATACACATGCATTAAAAAAAAATTTTTCGACAGCATAACAGCATACAATGAGCATAGCCCCATTTTTCTCGCACAAGAAGACAGTTTTCAGCAAATCCCAATGCATTCATCAAAAAAAAAGAGATGCATTCCTACGGAAGTAAAAACTCCGTCCCATTTTCAAAAAAAAAAGTTCCTATGCATGCACGCATACCATTCATCATCTCAAAAAAAAAAAATCCTACATCTTACGGAAGTAAAAAAAAAATCCGTCCCACTTTTCAAAAAAAAAAAAATCCTAAACATACATACATCTCATATTGACAAAATGCCCATTCTTTCCAAACAAAATACATGCATTGCATCATTCATCAATATCAATATTCAATTTCAAAAAAAAAATCATCATCAACATGCAATATTCAAATTTCAAAAAAAAAAAAATCAAAGTCACAATTCACAATTTTCGAATTTTCACATGCAATTTTCGGATACAAAAAAAAAATAATGGCGAAAAGGCCAATTCTTTCTCCAAGCAAAATGCATATTTTGGGATACCCACATAATCATTGCAACATGCAAAGCATCCAAATCAAGATTCAAAGCCAAGAACATCAATCATTCGAATTTTCAAAAAAAAAAAAAAAATTCAAAAATCACCCAAAATTCAAATTTCAAACAAGAAATCAACAAAGGGAATGAAAAGATTCGAAGTATACCGTTCGGAGACTCGGATCAGAAGCCCAATGTTGCCAAGCATCGGGGTAGGGCTCCTCCGCAATCGATTGCGAAAGGGTGTAATGCCTCCTCATCCGGACGAGCTCCAATCGTCTCTCCGCCACCGGGCCACGTCCTTGGCCTTGAAAAGCGCCTTCCCCGTGTTCCATTGCTCAAAAAATCGAAGAAATCGGAAGATTTTTGAAGCTTTTCTTGGCCAACAATGGCTTCTCCTCGGTTTTTTCTCTCTCTCTCTCTCGTCTGTTTCAAAAACTGAATGGGGAAGAAGAAAAGGGCGTTGGCCCTAATTAATACCCCTGACTTTTCAACCCTCTCTGCGCGGACAGGATTGCAAGGGTCAAAATGACCCTTTTGCCCCTTAAAATTCCAGGACTCTGCAATTCAGTCCCCAACTTGACAGAGTTAACAAAGTTAACCAAAGTCAGCCCCTTGTCAAGAAAATCATTCTACGGCAGTCAAACGTAAGACCGATCTTCCTAAGAAAGATAACGAGATCTCGTATCTTTCATCAAAATCCTTCCCGGCAGTAAAACGTAAGACCGAGTGCCCCGAGAAAGATAACGGATCCCGTATCTTTCATCAAAATCCTTCCCCGGCAGTCAAACGTAAGACCGAGTGCCCCGAGAAAGATAACGGATCCCGTATCTTTCATCAAAATCATTCCCGGCAGTAAAACGTAAGACCGATCTCCCCGAGAAAGATAACGAAATCTCGTATCTTTCATCAAAATCATTCCCCGGCAGTCAAACGTAAGACCGAGTGCCCCGAGAAAGATAACGGATCCCGTATCTTTCATCAAAATCATTCCCGGCAGTCAAACGTAAGACCGATCTTCCTGAGAAAGATAACGAGATCTCGTATCTTTCATCAAAATCCTTCCCCGGCAGTCAAACGTAAGACCGATCTTCCTGAGAAAGATAACGAGATCTCGTATCTTTCATCAAAATCCTCCGGCAGTAAAACGTAAGACCGATCTCCCTGAGAAAGATAACGAGATCTCGTATCTTTCATCAAAATCATTCCCCGGCAGTCAAACGTAAGACCGATCTCCCCGAGAAAGATAACGAGATCCCGTATCTTTCATCAAAATCATTCCCGGCAGTAAAACGTAAGACCGAGTGCCCCGAGAAAGATAACGAGATCCCGTATATTTCATCAAAATTCTCCGGCAGTAAAACGTAAGACCGAGTGCCCCGAGAAAGATAACGGATCCCGTATCTTTCGTCAAAATTACTCCCGGCAGTCAAACGTAAGACCGATCTCCCCGAGAAAGATAACGAAATCCCGTATCTTTCATCAAAATCATTCCCGACAGTCAAACGTAAGACCGATCTTCCTGAGAAAGATAACGAGATCTCGTATCTTTCATCAAAATCCTTCCCGGCAGTAAAACGTAAGACCGATTTCCCCGAGAAAGATAACGAGATCCCGTATCTTTCATCAAAATCATTCCCCGGCAGTCAAACGTAAGACCGATCTCCCCGAGAAAGATAACGAAATCTCGTATCTTTCATCAAAATCCTTCCCGGCAGTAAAACGTAAGACCGATCTCCCCGAGAAAGATAACGAGATCCCGTATCTTTCATCAAAATCCTTCCCGGCAGTCAAACGTAAGACCGATCTTCCCGAGAAAGATAACGAGATCTCGTATCTTTCATCAAAATCCTTCCCGGCAGTAAAACGTAAGACCGAGTGCCCCGAGAAAGATAACGGATCCCGTATCTTTCATCAAAATCATTCCCGGCAGTAAAACAGAAGACCGAGTGCCCCGAGAAAGATAACGAGATCCCGTATCTTTCATCAAAATTCTCCGGCAGTAAAACGTAAGACCGAGTGCCCCGAGAAAGATAACGAATCCCGTATCTTTCGTCAAAATTACTCCCGACAGTCAAACGTAAGACCGATCTCCCCGAGAAAGATAACGAAATCCCGTATCTTTCATCAAAATCCTTCCCGGCAGTAAAACGTAAGACCGATCTCCCCGAGAAAGATAACGAGATCTCATATCTTTCATCAAAATCATTCCCCGGCAGTAAAACGTAAGACCGATCTCCCCGAGAAAGATAACGGATCCCGTATCTTTCATCAAAATCATTCCCGGCAGTCAAACGTAAGACCAATTTCCCAGACGAATACGTCTGATTTTCCCCAGGCAAAGGCTAACAAAAATCCCCAGCAAAGTTAACGGAATCCCAAAAGCCAACGGAATCTCGAGTAGTACTCGAACTACGAAAGGGCTTGATTCCCACTAGGGATACGTAGGTAGCCTATCATTAGGTCCAGCCCCTCGACCAAAATGGTCACCCTCTCCTTCGGCAGCAGACGAAGTCCACCTAAAAAGCCATCATCATCAAGGTTCGAGGCGCCTAAAAAGCCATCATCATCAAGGTTCGAGGCACCTAAAACGCCATCTCCAAGGTTCGAGGCACCTAAAATGCCATCTCCAAGGTTCGAGGCACCTAAAACGCCATCATCAAGGTTTGAGGCACCTAAGACGCTATCACTAGGAAAGCGATAAATCGCAATCATCCCCAGCAGAGACCGAAAATGGTCATTCCTATCCCCAGCCGAGCGGATAACCATCAGACCGAAAATGGTCATCTCTTATCCCCAGAAGAGTTTCTTTCCAGAAACCGACTGCAGAACTCGCTCATCAGGTTCGAGGCACCTAAAACGCCATCATCTCCAGGGTCAAAGACCCGAACTACGACTGGCTTGATTCCCATTCGGGATACGTAGGTAGCCTATCGCTAGGTTCAGCCACCCGATCACTCGATCATCCTGCCAAATATGGAGCCTTACTCTTATCGACGACCCCGCTTCCTTCGAAAGCGCCGTCGCCGAGGGGCTACTGTAAGTGCTCCAATTTGAGCTTGTTAGAATTTTCGTTAGAAAATTAACGAAATTTATAACATTTCTAACAATTCCTAACAATCCTAACATTTCTAACAAAGTGAGGGTAAAATGGGCATTGTTATTTAAGGTTAAACCTCAAAAAGAATCTCAAAAAGTAAAACAAAGGAAGAAAACCATAAATAGAAATGGCTGGAAACAATGAACTGGCTGTTAATTTGAAATTTCAAAAAGATTATTCCTCTTGTCCAAAGCCTGAAGCTGCATTTAATGAACAATGCACACTCAAGGTCTTATCCGCGCGTATAGGTTTGCATTTTCAGGAGGGCTATAAATTGAGCCCTCCAGTCACAAAAATAAGGAGGAACAACACCAATTACACCGAACCTCTGGCGAAATATAGAGAGAAAACAGTGAGAATTCTTCAAAAATTGTCACCTTTTTCTCTCCAATCTTTCCCAACTCACACTCATCCACTCACTCTCATACTTGAGCCTTAAACACTCATACACTCAAGCCAAAAACTCAAGAACACAAGGAAGATTGGTAAACCCTCCTTCTCCTTACCCTAAACTCCAACCATGCATGCATTTGCAAACTACAAAATGTAGTTCTTTCATCTTCTTGCTTTAGATCTAAGAAGATCACCATGGAAGACTATCTCCATGGATGATCTTCTACAAAGATCAACATTATTTTCAAGTTCTCTTACTTTCTTGCAAAGAAAACTCATTTTCAAAACCCTAAAAACCATTTTCAAGCCTCAAATCTCATTTTCAAAGGATAAAAATCCCCTTCCCAAGCAAATGAAATGCTTAGTCCTAATGTACCCCAAGGATGGTTTGGTATAGTTGATTCACCACTAAAATGTCAAGTGATCACTAACCAAAACCTAGGGAAATGGGGACAAGCATGGATGCAAAACCCCCTTTAAAATCATATTTTCTCTCTTGGGAAGTTGCTGTCCAGTAGCAATTTTCCAGACCTCAGTCCATTATCTTAATTTTTGGACACAGATAAATGTGGAATTTGGTGTTGACTACAAAACACTTTTTGTAGCCAACATCCAGATCTTTCCATACATATTTTTACTTTATTTTTTGGGTGAGTAAAACTCCTCTTCTCAAATTTTCTTTCAGAGGCTAGTTCATCAGCTTCTGGGAATCCAGATCTCATATCTGAGGTTTACAGAAGGTTTTGACCCCTCAAATCTTCTTCAAAATGGAAAATTCCTTCGCACAAATATTATTTAAGGTGTCTGGAACAACTTTCATTCTATGAGTTTATCCAGATTATGAAATTTTAAGACCCTTGAATCAATTTTAAAATCAAAGGTCCACTGCCTTTTTCATTCTGGCAGAAATGGCTCTCAACTTCAAAAGGTCTTTTGAGTACCAAATCTCAATCCAAAAATCTTCCAAAAAATCATGGGATCATTTTAAAGTCTTGAAAAGATATCCCAATTTTTACTTTTCTGAGTTTCAAAGTATTTTGGCCAAAACACACACACACACACACACACACACACACACAAATGATTTTCAGCTTGGAAGACTCGTTTTACGAGGCATTCCGGGTGCACACTAACGTCCTTCCCGGCGTGTAACATGACCTCCGAACCTAAATCTCTGATCTCGGGCTTTTTTCAAAGTTTTGGCCCTCAAAATTAAAATGGCGTGGCGACTCCGTTTCGTTGATTTTTTCAAACAAAAATGGGAAAATTTTCGGACACACATTCATCACACCATCTGATCCCTTGGATTGGATAATCATATCATCAACATAGACCTCGATCTCCTTGTGGATCATGTCATGAAAGAGCGCAGTGACTGCCCGCTGATAAGTAGCGCCGGCATTCTTCAGACCAAAGGGCATAACCGTGTAACAAAAGGTTCCCCAAGGGCTGGTGAAGGCAGTCTTTTCCTGATATTCTTCGGCGACTTTAATCTAATTGTAACCCGCAAAGCCATCCACAAACGACTTGACTTCGTAACTGGCAGTAGTATCCACCAACAGATCGATATTGGGCAAGGGAAAATCATCCTTCGGGCTAGCCTTGTTTAGGTCCTTGAAGTCCACACAAACCCTGACTTTACCATTCGACTTGGTTACCGTCACTATGTTGGCGAACCACTTGGGGTATTCGACCACTCTAATGAAACCCACTCTGAGCATCTTCTCTATTTCTTCTTTGACCTGGAGAGACCATTCTGGTTTGATCCGGCGAAGTTTCTGCTTGACTGGCCTGGCTTCTGGGTCCAGGGGTATTCGGTGCTCAACAGTTGAAGTGTCCAACCCGGGCATGTCTTTGTAGGACCAGGCAAATACGTTGACATATTCCTTGAGCAAATCATTGAGGGCTTCCCGTTCTTCCCCGGTGAAGAAACTGCCAATTTGTGTCTCTTTGGGTTCTTCAGTAGTTCCCAAATTCACTGTAGTTAATACCTCATCGGCAGCTTGGGCCCGATTGTCGTCTCGGTCAAAAACCTGCTTTATATTATCATTTAAAAAGTTTTCATCTAAAAAGTCTGTGTCCTCTTCAAATGAATCATTATTAACCACTTTAAAGTCATTAAGATTTGTCTTAGTTAACTTATCATTTGTTAAGGTGGCAATTAAGGGATACGCAAAAAGGTCAACCATTTCATCCAACGCAAAAGGGAAGACAGAGTTAAAGACACGGCGATGATCATCAGCCGTGAGAGTATCAGACCTATCTAGAGACTTGAACTCAATAACAAAAGAATCTGAGGACTTACTCAGGATTACAGGGACAGACTTAGACTCAGACACACCAGGACGAGGGGTCAGCCCGAGCTTTTCCATCATAACTTCTCGGCTGGCGATCGGTCCCTTGAAGGAGTGGCATTTCTGAATTGCTAACGAAGGTGCGCGGGTCAATCTCTTTGTCCCCACCAAACTCGATCACTGATTCGTAATCTTTCCCAGTCAGAAGATCAGTTACGGGTACATAATCATCCCCGGTGAGAAGGTCAACCATGCCAAAAGGATCTTTAGTAACAGCCCCGGTCATTAGCGGTGTCTATTCACGTAAATCAATCAACGGTGCTTCCTTCAGTAGATCAGCCCCGGCAGTTTCTGATAAATCTGCTTCCTCGAACAGAGCTGCGACATCTTTGCCCATATCAAGCTCGGTGGTTTCGTCAACTTCCCCAATCATAGGCTCGACCATAGATAACCTCCTGAACTGGTCAGTGAAATCAGGACTTCCCCAGAAGTGATACTAGCTCTCGAAGGTAGTCACAGCCCCTGGAATGTTAGGCTTGTTAATGATAAACTCCTTGATAGGGTTGCTTTTCAAAGTAAGATCTTTCATCTTCTCGAGCTGGCCCTTGGGGCACACAAAATCATCACCCTTTTCTTTGACGAAGTATTTTTCCAAGGAAGGGTGGTAAGGACGGAGATTAGGTTTGACATATGGCTTTCCAGCAGCACTAGCCTTTCTCTTTTCTGCGGCTTCAATCCTGTCGGCCTCTTTGTCCTTAGGGGTCTTCCCAACATACCCCAGACCTTCCCTGTCCTTTTTCAGCTTTAATTCCTCAAGCTTGTGGGTACCCTGCTGACATCTTCCAAGGCCAAGCCCCAGAATGTAGTTCATACGCCTCATCATCACCATAACTGGAGGGATCTTATCAAAGGAAGTTGTTAGGTCGATCGTGCAGATCTGGGCTTTTGGGCTCTCAACCCTGAAACCGCTCAACATCAAGTTGGCTTCATCATGTTTGATTTCCATTAACGGCCTTCCCTCATCATCGGTGCCTTCGATGGTAACACTATCTCCATAAATGATGGTCAGCTCGCCGTCTTGGACGAACTTGACACACTGATGCAAGGTTGAAGCGACCCCATTAATCTGGTGCAGCCACGGTCTTCCTAGCAAAACGGAGAAACTGACCGGAATGTCTATCACCTAAAACTCAACCATCAAGGGTTTCTTGCCGAACCACATAGTTAACAGTATCACACCCAAAACCTTTCTAGATGTGGAGTCATACACCTTTATGGTCTGGTTGGATGGCTTCAAATCAGTGGCCTTGATATTTAACAGACACATCATTCTGGCAGGCAGTACGTTCATAGCCGAGCCATTGTCTACCATTACGTGGGGGAGCCGGCGTCCATCTAACTGAACAGTGATGTACAGAGACTCGTTATGATCGGCTCCGTACTTTAGCAAATCCAATTCCGTAAAGGTGATGATATTTCCGTACTGGGCGGTACCTATCAATTGGCATGCTTCGTCAGGGGTGGAATTTACGGACACCATCGTCTTAGATAGGGCTTCCTCCAACTTCAGCTTATGAGGATAAGAAGAAGTCAAGAGAGACCAGAGAGAAATGTTGGCCCGGGTTCGCTTTAATTGCGCAAGGATTGGGTCGTTCCCTGTTAAATCCTCTTCGGATGTCCCCTTGGCGTAAGGACTCTTACTAGTTCCATCTCCCGGAACAACTTCTTCTTTCCCTGATGATCCGGCAACATCAGTTCCCAACATTTTACCTGACCTGGTAAGCAAGTTCACCTCAGCTTCTTGGTCCTCATCGTGTCCTGCACCGGTCGCTTTCAATTCTGACCAACTCAATGGAGGTCCTTGTGTAGCATACGGCCAAGCTGCTTGTCGCAATTGATTAACAGTGACTGCCGAGCTTGAATTTGCGGTGCGCTTAATCTCTTCCCAAGTGAGGGGAGTAGATTGGGAATTGGGGGAAATGTCCTTACGCTGGACATCATTTGCTAGTTTTGCTGCGACTCGAATATCATCCCAAGACAACATATAGCAGAAATGAGCATTCGATTCATCATCAACATTGATTACATCATTGTTCGCGGGCGCAATAGCCTCAAATTTACTCATACCCTCATTGAGACTAGCCTCACCAAATTCTATGACATTGACAAACTCGATCATGTTGACCCTGTTGTTGTTGTTGGGCAGAGGATTGGTGACGATGTTCGGCTTCTCAATCTTGCGCTGGTGGATCAGACTCTGAACGATTCTCCTTAGTCTGAAACAACTGTTGGTAGTATGGCCCGAATTCTGGTGGTAACGGCACTTCAAGCTACGATCCAATCCTGGGGTGTTAGGAGTAGGGTAGTTCTCCAAAGGTTTGATCATTCCTGTCCTCATCAATCCATCAAATACCTCTTCGAGCGGCATCCCCAAATCATCATATTTTGACTTCTGAGGCCATCCTCCACCGCGGCCGGGTGATTGATTGTTCTCCCCTTGAATGTAGTTGATGGTGTTAGAGACCGCAGTTTCTTTGCCTTTCGAAGCAACAGGGGGAGAGCTTGGAACTCGATAGCTGGGAGCCGGAGCATTACCAGGAACAGGAGTTGGAACGATGGAGTAGGTAGCATTCTCGCTTTTTGCCCCTGCACTTACCATTTCTCAGATTCGGGTAGTATCCCCGGTCAATGGCTTCCCTGACAGATGGTTTGACACATGAAAGGAAGATGGACTTTTCGTCAGAGAGGGGGATCGGGTGAACCAACTCATTAAGCTTCTTGTTCCACCTCTTATAAAAGTCTGTTATGGACTCATTGTGCCTCTGGATTGTGCCGATCAAGTCACTACGAGTGGTGTACCACTCGACCCTTCCTTTGTATTTGTCCAAAAAGGCATCACTGATCTGGAACCATGTAGCCCTCGCTTCTGGTTTAATGCCTAGGAACCATCTCAAAGGAGAGTCATCGAGGGATAAGTGAAAGTAAAGGGCTAGCATCTCTTCGGTGGCCCCTTTGGCACCCATTGACATGATGTAGCTGTTCATGTGAGTTTTACGGCATGTGGAGCCTTCAAACTTGGTTATGGGGGGCATCTTGAACTTCTTCGGGAGGGCCTTGGAGTCCTTGAGCTCTACGGAGCTGACCATGCTGGACCCAAAAGTCATCTTGTGCAATTGTTCTTTCACATACTTCAGTTCTTCTTTCAAACTTGAAACCTCGGGAGATGGGGGTTGTCCTACAGTTGGAGCTACTGTTGAGGATGGCACTGGAAATTCTGGCGTGGACCTGATTGGCAAGGCAGCCGGAGGAAGACCAAGAGTGCTGGGTATGTTAACATTGCTGTCCACTAAGCCAACTGGGCTGGGGATCCTATTCCCATACATGTCGTAACCGTTAAATTGAACGTCGGGATTACGAGGCCCAAACTGCACTGACTGGCTTCCGACATGACTATGGGCAGGGGATCTGATACTGATGCACGAAGATGAATACGGGGTGGAACCGTACAGATGCTGGGTGAGAGGAGAGCAAACTGCAGGCTGAGGGATGTTGCTTTGGAATTGGGGTTGTGGATGTTGCGGGATCTGATCCTGGCAAATCTGGCTTCCTGACATGTGATACCCGTTTTGCTACTGATTGGACTGATCATGAGGAGCGACAAACTGACCACCAAAGGTTGGGTTAGATGGCTGACTCGCGTTTCCATACGGACTTTGACCCTGAGTCCCAAACTAATTTTGAACATACCCAAACTGCTCCTGGTTGACACCACTAGGCTGCTGACTCTGCCCAGGCTGATTCTGGGGACAAAACACAAACTGGTCCTGAGCAGTGACCCTTGGGAAGGAGCTTGATTCGTCTCTCAACCCGTATTGCCCACCATAAGTAGATACTAGGATGGGGGGAGGTCCTGACATACTCCCATGAGTCGGCATCGGGAAAGAGCTAGGCACACCATAGGAGATAGGTGGGGGAACATTGTGAAAGCGTTGCCTAGGTGAGGATGGGGGAACAAAACCAGTGCCGGTGATTGCAACATCGGGCTCTTCCCTGATTTCTTCGTACGATCCATCGGGGCGACAGATTATGGTGACACCTTGCATGCGCATTGCTTTGACATATCGAGCCCAACCGGCCTCCTCACGGGCACGAGAGGCTTCGAGAGCAGCACGGAGAGAAGCTTCCTGAGAGAAGTTGAAACCTGGGTGAGGGTTAACAAACGGACTTCCCGGGGGTGTCATGTGAGGACCCCCGCCATAACCACTACTTGGGGAGGCATTCAAAGCTATGTTCGGCCCCGCATTCTGACCTTGATCCGGCCCTATACCTTGACTGACATTCTGATTCTGAGCTGGATCAACACCCGCATTCGGACCCAAACCCGCTGAAACTTGCGAATCTGCCATCTCTGAGACTGCTGGAAACGAACCCCTGACTGGAGAGAAACTGATTAACCGACCACCCGGAACTCTGACCCAATACTTGCTCGCTGAAAGGGGGAGAGAACGGTTTTAGGTAGGGGAGAGGATAGGCTTAGGACGGACTCATGCATATGCTCTTTTTGTTGTTTTTTTTTTACATTTTTATATATAATTTTTTTATAAAAATGATTTTTATTAATCCTAGGAATGGTTGGAAAAGGGGGACACCTTCTTTTTCGCATTCTACGCTATTCCTGGATCAGTGGGTTCCATCACTACGTCTATAGACCCCCTGTATTCCACCTGTATTGCACCTCCGGGACGGACAATCCCGGCAGAGGTCCTATAGGGCACGTGGAACCCACCAATCGAAAGGGAGAACGAACCTATGGGCATACGAGCCAAAACAAGTCAAACTCGGGGTTTTCAAAACCAAGTCCAAGTCAACGTCTAGACTCGGGAGGAGTGAGGGTCGAACATACGTTTGAATGTACGAGACCGCAATTTGCAGGTAAAATCCTGGAAGAATTGGGCATGACCTCTCCTCTTTTCGAGCTGAAAATTCGGCAAGGCCTCTCGTCGCTTAGTGGCAAAATTTCGGCATAACTCCCGTTAGTATGCGCCAAGAATTTGACATGGTCCCGCGCTGACACATGTCGAGAACGCGTCATGACCTCATACGAAGCCAAGTCGAGAAATCGATATGTACCTACGTCGAGATATGTCAAGATCTTAACGTGTACTTACGTTGAATTATGTCGTAATTTCGGCATGAAGAGGGAAAGTATGCCAAGATTTTGGAGACGAAGCATGACTCGGACTTTGTGAGAAAATTTTGAAAACCGAGTTTGAATAATGTTTTGAAAAGTATTGGCCAAAAACCAACCGGTCACGGTATAAAGTGTGTCACGGACAAGTGTTGGCTGACTCACAGGCTAGGAGGACTTTAGGCGCTCAAACGTAGGCGAAACACGTCACCGTCCGCGATGCCGTCCGTACACTCCCGGGTTCTAACTCTATGTGCGGGTAGCGTGCGAGTAGTGTGAAGGTATTTTTCTAGGAAAAAATATTTTTTTGCTTTTTCTTTTTTTGTAAAAGATATTTTTTGTTTTTTTTTATGCAATATGCAAAAGGAAAAAACAAGAGAATTAGTCCAAAGCACGACAAAAGGGGACTGCCCCAAATGTCCAAATTCACCGCAGCCGTAGTCCGAATCATCACCGCCCGTTCGATCAACGGGAAGAGCAAATAGCAAAGGGGAAGAGCCCGGCTCCCAAAAATGCCACATACCAAAGCATATAGAGCATAGAAGCATGGCAAGGCCCACATGAGCACACAAAATGACACAATGCACACACAAGGAGAATGAAGAAATTGTCCAAGTTGATTTAAAGAAAGTTAGACCCTCTTAAGAAAAACTTTTCTTTTTTTTTTTGTAAAAAAAAAAGAAAAATGATACCGGTACGTGGGAATGTTAGACCACAATTTATCCCAAGCCTCGGGTTAGGGAGCGATACAGGAAGGTTAATGGTTTCCACCTATATACCAAGTATCGTTTTCATTTTCTTTAAAAACAAAAGTTTTTCAATGTAGTCCCCAGCGGAGTCACCACTGAATGAACGCTCTCCGAAAATAAAAAGTAAATATGATGATTTTATGAAAATTTTCGGTTTTTAGGAGTCGCCACGCCGTTTTTTAAGGAAAACATTGAAAAACCTATTTTTAAAGAGATTTTGGGTTCGGGAGTCTGGTTACGTGTTGGGAAGAACTTGAGAGTTCACCCAACACGCCTCTTTCGAGACTTTCAATCAACATTGGACAAATATGGACATTCAAAAATGTGTGTGCGATGTGTGTCAACAAGTAAAGTGTTCAAGCCTTAAATTTCATTAATGGTATGGGCCGAATACAACTTGTGAGCCATGATAAGGGGCCACACCCTTTACATATGATGATTTTCATCATAAGGCAGAAGGCTGAGATGATCTGCTCAGGAAGCTCTGATGTCGTCCGACACAGGACTTCCCAGGAAGGGGATGTCGGACGACATAAGGAGCCATGGACAGATTGTCCCTTACGAGGTAAAGCTACTCGAAACGGAAAGATATTTATTTGACTCATTAAAGACACTATTTGAAGGTCTAAAATCGGTCTTGGGATTGACGGGAGTTATCAAAGTCACGATAGACTTTGAATGATATGGATGTCATGCGACATGGAACATCCAATGTTATCCATGTCGTATGACAATCCGCCTCCATCAATAGATCGCACCCAATCGGATCGTAGGCACTCCAAATAGTGGCTTATGAGCCACATAAATTCTTTGGAAAGCTTACGAGTTGCGAAGGGGATGAACTTGACAGATCTGAAGTCCAAGAATAGCTTTACAGCTTTCTGGGATCTCTATGTTGTATGACACAGGATCTCCAAGGAGTCCTATGTCGTTCGACATAGATAGGCCATTTCTGTGCCCTTCAGACTGTTTGTTTCCCTTTTGTTCCTCAAGGCAAACCAGGCATGTTTAGCTACTGTAAGCAGTAATATGACAATAATATATGAGTATAATGAGAGGATCACATGGCTTTAGTGGCCAAAGTTTGATAAATCACATGATTTTGGCCACTTTGAAGTAGCCATCACCTCCTAACTCCATGCAAATACGTAAAGATTGAATCTTTATTGATTCTAAGATGACCAAATGTCCAGATCTGAGGTGGGGAGAAGTGAATATTGAAGATTCACTTCTCCACCACCTTTGTCATGCAAAATCCCAAATTCTACATGGTAAGAGAGCAAGTATGCATGCAAGGTGATATAAGTGTATGGAAGAGTTATATTAAAAGGGGAGAGAGTTTTAGTGTCTACCTATTGTAGTCCACGAAGTAGAATCACCAATAGTATGGTGTCTACCCCTTCAATCACCAACAAAGGAGGCTTCTTTGGACCTTGACTTTGAAGTGTGTGTGTGTGTGAGGAGGGAGGTGAGTGTGTGTGTGAGTGTATGAAAGAGAGAGAGAGAGAGAGGGAGACTCTATTTGGACAGAGTTTTCCCTATAATACTGGTATTCTCTCTAATCCTCACTTCTCGGTCTTCTAAAATGATCAACCATGCCTTCTATTTATAGGCATCCTGACTGAGCTTCCTATGTCGGACGACAGGGGCAGTTAAACCGCCTTAATGTCCATGTCGTCCGACAGCGTACATCTTTTGGCCATAATGGGCCGAGTGGCTGGCAGGCCCAATGGATTGATGGGCTGCTGGAATCTTTGGACTCTAATTGCATTCTTAGCAATTTATGCAAGCCCAAATTTAATTAATTTGAATCCAAAACTTGAGTTCGGATCGGGGTACTCACAGTAGGACCTTGTAAATCTTTCCATGAATATTAATGAAATGTCCTTTCCTTTCAATTCATGTCGTATTGATATTATGAACTGTTTGAATGCTTGTTTGTGGGCTTTACACAAGTACAAGTATGTTATTAGGGAGGAGCTGAGGAAGGTTCCTTGTTCCTCACCCTTTGTTATAAGATGAGGAGGCTGTCTCACTCAAGGGTTATGGCGATTTTGCCTACAAGTCATCAGGCCGAGGTGGGGTTCCTCGGTCTTGACTGTGTACCTCAAGTCATTAGGTCGAGGAAGGCTCCTCGATCTTGACTGTTGGGGTATTTTCTTCTTTTTCGTCTCCTTATGCCGAGGAAGATTACTCGTGCACAGGTTTTAGACGTGTGATGCCTGTAGTCATTTTGTGACAAGGTGTTTCCTTGTCTTGACGTAAGGCAAGCCAACAGGCCGAGGAGAGGTCCTCGGTCTTGACTATTAGAGCATGTAGTCATTGAGTCGAGGTGATTTCTCGTCAAGACGTGGGGCAAGTCATTAGGCCGAGGAAGGTTCATCGGTCTTGACTGTTAGAGCCTGTAGTCATTGAGTCGAGGTGGTTTCTCGTAAAGACGTGGGGCATGTACTTTGAAGAGTTGGGGATAAGATCCTCGTCTTCCAGTGTTGGTGTCAGTAGCTGGTAGTTGCTTTGCAGGGACCTTCCCAATTTAGGGAGAGCTTGTTTTGTTCTTCCTTCCGACCAGTCGATTCAATCTTTCTAAGTACCCAGTCGCCTACTTAGAATACTCTTCTGATGACCCTCTTATCGTGGTATGCCTTGGTCCTTTGCTTGTAATTCACCATCCTCATCTATGCAGCTTGTCGTTTCTCATCTATCAGGTCTAGGTCTAGGAGCCTATTAACCTTGTTGACTTGCTCATCATAATGGGAATTTCTCACAGTTGGGATGGCCATTTCAGCTGGTGCCATAGCCTCAGAACCGAAGGTTAATGCGAATGGGGTTTCCCCGGTTGGCCCCCGGGTGGTTGTGCGAACAGCCCATAAGGCTAGGGGAAGTTCGTCCAACCATTTGCCCTCACGTCCTTCAAGGTTCTTAGTAAGGGCTGTTAGGAGCAATTTGTTAGCAGCCTTCGCTTGTCCGTTGCCTTGAGGTCTACTCATAGATGACTTGGCGTGATGAACTCTTACTCTTGCCAACTCCATTGTAAATGCCATAGAGAATTGGAGTCCATGATCCGATACAATTGTGTGTGGGAGCCCAAATCGACACTAGATGTGATCGTGGAGAAAGTTGATTGCGTTATCTTCCGTTATCTTGGCCAATGATTTTGCTTCTATCCATTTGAAAAAGTAATCAACAGCTACTATCACATATTTGCAATTGCCTCGGACGGGAGGGAATGGTCCGATGATGTCAATCCCCCACATATCAAATGGCCATGTAGGTATTACAAGTGTCTGCGCAACTGCCGGTAGTCTAGGAATGTCAGAGTATCTCTACCACTTGTCACATTTTTAACATAGGCTTGCGCGTCCTCCCTCAGGTTTTGCCAATAATATGTTGGGTTTTATGGGTCCATGCGCAGCGGAATTAAGCATAAAATTAACACAAAACCCAAGCCCTAAGATCCGTTCTATACGATTAAATTGAATTGCTATGAGATAGAATTTACCAACCTTTATTGCTTTCCGGTCTTGAGCTATCGAACGGATAATTATGTGATTCGCAATCACAAACTTTTGATCTTCAAATCTTCGAATCTTCAACTCCTTTGGATCTTCAGATTTGAACTCTAGGTCTTTGATTTGTTTGAACAAATTAAAACCCTCTTTTGGTAATCCACACAAATATGAATGTCGAGAACGATTCTCGGGTTGGGAATTGCTAGATCCCTAAAAACTTATGGAAGAATATTGAGAGGACTTTTTATTGAGAATTTATTGAAAAATTCGGCTAGCTAATTAGGTCCGATGCACCCTGTATTTATACTACAATAGTAAGAATACGTCTCCTAATCGTATTAGGAGAGACAGTGTCAAACCGCGTACGGGCTTATTATGTCGCGCGGTATATTAAGTTATTGGCTTAATATGTCGCACGACATATGTAGCCAAATCGAGACTCTCAATCATTCTTCCTCCGGTTCAACCAATTCATTCTATTTGTGTGTGACCCAATAGGATTGTATTATGTTGGCAATGAGTCCGATCACATCGACCCTCATAAGACATAAGCGGACTCTAGCAAGCCATTATGTCTACCCAAATAACACAACGTAAGAGTTCACGTTTCCAATGGTACACTTCCATTTCTCCCTTTGTCTCACGATGTTATATTGAACACAAGTCATGGTTCACGTCAACTTGTATTTGTTCAATGCTTTCTCGATCTTGAGTATAATGATAATCCAATCACATTGGGGTGTGGCCACACTCTTTCATCATTATCACTCATCGAAGGGCCCAAGCAAAACATCTCTCTTTCGAGGGACAAATTCCATCTTGACTTATCATCCTTCTCATCATGAATCCGATCATGCCAAAATTAGCCTTTATAGATATCGTGTTAAGATACCGTTTGACTAAAATCAAACATAACTTTCATCATATGTAAGGTCATGATAATCTCAGGTCTAAGGACTAAATGAAGTGACCATATGAGATTTAATTATGACATTTGACCATGACATAAATCTCATACGGGTCAAGTCCAAGCATTTGTTCTGTAACAAGTACCCATAATTTCAATGTGCATCTCTATGCATATAATCATCATATGATTATCCATTGACAATTATACTAGTTATTTACAAGTTTGCAATGTGCATCTTTATGCATATGATCATCTCTATGATCATCCATTACCAACTTACACTAAATAACTAGGGACACGTATTAATATAATAAACATGTAAAACATATATTAATCAAAATAAAATTTCTCTTTTATTAATGATAAAGACGATACAACAAGGTTTATAGAAACTATAAGCCTAGGGCACACACACTAACAGCTCCCACTTGCACTAGGCTCCATTTATGTATCGAATACTCATGGATCTAACATGACCATCATGCTTCACGTGCGAGGGTCTTTGTAAGTGAATCCCTAATGTCATCATCGGTTGATACTTTGTATAACTTAACTTCTTCTCATTCTTTATGAATTCCTCAAAGAACGTCTAAGTGAGTGTTTGGATCGTTGTTGTGACCTTTGTTCCATTGTTTGCACAAGTGGTACCACTATAGTCATAACAAGAGTTTCACCGATTAGTGATACTTGGAACATTTCCAAAACACTAATGAACTTTTGATCCAAACTGCCTCTTTTAGTAGTAGAAATGGCTACAATTTCTGCTTGGAACTCTTCCAATCAAAACTGCATCTTTAATAAGCATAAACATAAATCTTAATTGCGATTTAAAATAACTTTGTCAGTTTGGAAGCTAGCATCTATGTAACCCTTACAACAAGATTAACTTCCAATCTTTCAAATACCAAGAACATATCCTTAGTTCTTCTTAAGTACTTAAGGATCATCTTGACTCCCATCCAATGGTTTATATCAGGATCAGATTGGTATCGACTCATCATGCTTGGAGCATATGAAACGCTGGGTCTAGTACAAATCATGGCATACATGACAGATCCAAATGCCGAAGCATATGTAACTTCATTCATTTTTCCCTTTTGCTCATCATTTGTCATAAGACAATGAATATTGCTAAGAGAAATACCATGATCCATTGACAAGCTACTCTTCTTAGACTCTTTTAAGAATCTTGTCAATGTGAACACTTTGACTCAAACCAATTTATCCTTCTAGATCTATTTCTATAGATCTTGATGCCAAGGATGTAAGCGGCTTCACCCTTATCATTCATTGAGAAAACATTCCTTGACCAAGACTTAACAGTCTTAAGTGTCGGAACTTGTTATTCCAATGAGTAAGATATCATTGTAATAAAACAATAGAAATAATACTACGCTCCCACTGAATTTCATGCATACACAAGGTTCATCTTTGTTCTTCGATGAAGTCAAACTCTTTGGCCAATTCATCAAAACAAAGATTCCAATTCCTTGAAGCTTGCTTCAATCCATCTCATGGATCTTTGCAACATGCATACTTTATTAGAGTTTCTTGGATCGACAAACTATTCGGGTTGTGTACTCTACACATCCTTAATAATCTTTCCATTTAAAGAAAGTCGTTTGACATCCATTTGTCATATCACATAGTCACAATATGTGATAATGGCAGTTGAAATTCTAACAGACTTCGACATTGTAACTGGCGAAAAAGGTTTCAACATAGTCAATACTATGAATTTTCCCAAATCCCTTTGTTACAATTTTTAGTCATGAAAGTATACACCTTCCCATCCATGTCGGTCTTGAAGACCTTCTTGCATCCCATTAGTTTTTAAACCTTCAGGTAGCCCAATCAAGTTCCAAACTTGATCATCAAACATGGATTGTAATTTGGATTCCATGGTTCCTAACCATTTATCCAAACTAGGAGTGGGCATCGCCTCAAGATAGGAAGTAGGATTGTCATTCTCAATGACTTCCACTTCATTACTTTCCGATACGAGAAATCAATATTTCTTGAGTTCGGATCGTAACCTATCCATTCTACGATTGACATGTGCATCTTGAACCGTTTCCACAACTCTTTGTGAACTTGGTTCCGTCTCTACTCTTGGTTCCATATTATTTTCGGGTTCTTGAACTCTTTTCAAGATTAATTTTACTCCCACTAGATTCTTTATTGAGAAACTATTTCTCAAGAAACAAATCGTATAGAGCAACAAACATTTTGTTCTCTTTGTGGTTGTAAGATTAATTTCCGAAAATAACTTTGTCGAATTTGGTGCTAACTTATAAGAGACAAGTCTCTTTACATAAGATTCGCAACCCCAAATCTTCATGAAAGACAAACTAAGTTTTCTTCCATGCCACATCTCATGTGGGGCCTTAGGAACAGATTTAGTAAGGACTCAATTCAGTGTAACCGCATTATTTCTAATGCATATCCTCAAAAGGAATTAGGAAAGTCAACTTGACACATCATCGAATGAACCATGTCTAACAAGGTTTAATTCCTCCTTTCAGACACACCATTCATAGTGGTGTTCCTTGTGGAGTCAATTCTTGATGATTGTCAAACTCTTGGTTCAAATATTTACCACCTCGATCTAATCGAAGTACTTAATAGTTTTACCAAGTTGTTTTTGTATTTCATCTTGAAATGTTCGAAACATCTCAAACGATTCACCTTTGGACTTCATCAGATAGACATAGTCATATCTAGATAAGTCTTTAGTGAAATATGATGAAACACCAAAATCCTCCCCTAGCAATGCTGCTTGTGGTCCACATACATCTCATGTATAATGACCAATAAAGCACTAGTCCTCCCACTACTATTAGTGTAGGGTGGTTTGGTCAATAATCCCAATAAACAAGATCAACATTCCTCAAATGACTCATGGTCATATGAGTCTAAAAGTCCATGTTAATGGAGTTTAGATATATGTTTCTTATTTATCTGACCAATCCGGCAATGCCATATGAACTTGGTTGTTCATATTGTTCGGTTTAGATTTCCATTTATATTATAGATATCTTCAACATTATTTTGTTTCTTATCTTCAAGGATATGAAGACCATTCAATGACATATGCATTACAATAAGGCATATCATTAAATGAATATAAAACTTCTTATTGAAAATAAGAAAATTATATCCTTCATCATCCATTTAAGAAACCGAAATAATACTCCTACTCAAATTCGGAACGTAGTCATACTTGTTCAAAACAAGTACTACTTCACAAGGTAAAGTGACTTCATAAGTCCCTATGGCTAATGTAGCAACCCTTGCTCCATTTCTACACATAGGTTTAATTTACCTTCTTTGAGTAGCTTTCTATTCTTTGTTCCTTGCACATTTAAACAAATGTGGGATCCAATCCGGTATCATATACCCAAGAACAAGAAGTTGAAAGGAAAATATCTATCATATAGATACTCAAGTAGTGGCAATCATATTGCCCTTCTTCACCTTTTAGGCCTTCCTAATAAGCCTTGCAACTTTGCTTCCAATGACAATCTCATTGCAATGACAAAGAAACCGCATCCTTTTGAGACACTTTGGGTTTAGCCTCTTCGGCTCTGACAACTTTTGTCTTAGGTTTAGCAATCTTTGCTTTACCTACTTTGTTTTCCTTTATGAACCCCTTTCTTGTGTTAACCATTAACACTTTTGCGGATTGCTCCTTGTTGCATCTCATGCATTAAGGGCCTTCACCACAACATACATCTTTTGCCTAGCTCGCACTTGGAACGTTTCCTTTTGCGTTATTCTAGAACAAAAGTGACTCCCATATGTTCAAGGTTCTTCATAAGAGCCTTTAAACATGGTGGCAATTACAAGGCAAGCAATATTGTCGAATCATCAATATGTTTCTAATGTTGCTTCCTTATTTGCCCTTTGCAACATTTGCAATGGGTTCAAGAGGGAACGGATTCGTCAAGAACGTACAAATTTACCTAAGAACCATTCTTTAGGCTTTTGATCCAATCAAAATTATTTGTATCATTCCTTTCGAACTTTGTCCTTCATAAGGACGAATCGCAATTATCATTATGTAATGCTACTTCTACAACAAAATATACAAATTATATGAACACATATCAATACCAACACATTTATCATTTAAGAGCAAATAATGTGTTTTACAAATACTCCCATTAAATTATACACCTTCAAATACAAGCATGTATCATATAATTATAATGGGCTAAGATCCATATTTCACTTCAATTTTGGTTTAACTGAGTCAATGCCCAAAATTAAGTTATTTAGGTAGATAACATTTATCAATCACATCATATGTGACTCTTAGATCCTTTATGAGATTTTAGACATCATATGTCAAAACATATTTTAATCTCATCTTATGCCTTGGGTCAAAACCTTTTTGAAAGCACCAATTAAGTCTAACCAATTTCAAACGTATGAGATACATGGAACGATGCACCCAACTGAGTCGAAACTACATCAACCATTATCTCATCTTGCTCCATACTTAGAATAGAATGATGCACCCAACTGAGTCGAAACTACATCAACCTATCCCAATACTTCTCAAGTGTTTTACTTTCGGGGTGGCATAAAACTTAAACATTAAATGAAGGTTCTTTAAAATAGATCATAAGCATGTCAACAAAGATAACTGTAAAGTACACCAGGTAAGTTCCCAGGAAACTGGTGAGCCACAAGGACTACTTAAGTACCCAATCCTTAGACAGAACTCTCCTAGACATGTACAACTACAATATCAGTTTGATTGCAGCATAATCTTACTTGTAAAACTGACTTGTTTCATAAACAATCAGACACTAACTTGTTTCTCATAAACAATTAGTGAACTATAATTCAATGTTCAAAAAACATTCTAGAATTATAACAGTTCTTTATGCAACGCAATAATTAATAAAATCACCTTTTTAAACAATTAAGCAAGCATAAGAACACTTTAATAATTATGCAACGCAACAATTAAATAAACATCTTTTAATTAATTAAGCAGACATAATTATTATACAATTCTGGCATAGATTTATAAACAGATTTGTTTCTCATAAACAATCAGATTCCTTCAAATTTTGCGTAAACTGACTTGTTTCTCATAAACAATCAGAAAACCAAAATTTAATGTTTCAATCAAACATTTAGGAATTCTCAATTCAATGTTTCAACTAAACATCTAATAAAATTCTTAACACCTAAGAACAAATAATTCATGCATCGCAATAATTAATAAAAACACATTTAAATTAATTAAGCATGCATAAATAATGAATTAATCTAGCATAGACCTATAAACTTAATTTCCAGAAATTTATAGCATCCAGATTAAGACATAAAACATCTCGATTGTAAACACAATCACGAGATTAGCGTAAAAAATTAAACAAACCGATTCTCGCCTGCATTTGGCTTATTATGTCGCGTGACATAACTAGCCAGCTGGCTAAGTATGTCGCGTGACATAACTAGCCGTATTACCGTATTTTCTCCTCGTGGCCAACTATGTCGCACGACATGAGTTGCCGCTTGCGTATTTTCTGAATTTCAATCAATTCCAATCATAGAGCAATCAAATCAAGTAAACAAATTTTTACGGATTTAATTCAACATAATCAGAAAACGATTTTCGCAGATTAGCAAATTGTTTCTCATAAACAATTAAATCTAACTCATACAAAGCAAGCCTAGAACATTTATAAACAATTTATAACAACTTTCTAGCATGCCAATTCGAATCTAACCATATGAACGGGGCTCTGATACCACTGTTGGGTTTTATGGGTCCATGCGCAGCGGAATTAAGCATAAAATTAACACAAAACCCAAGCCCTAAGATCCGTTCTATACGATTAAATTGAATTGCTATGAGATAGAATTTACCAACCTTTATTGCTTTCCGGTCTTGAGCTATCGAACGGATAATTATGTGATTCGCAATCACAAACTTTTGATCTTCAAATCTTCGAATCTTCAACTCCTTTGGATCTTCAGATTTGAACTCTAGGTCTTTGATTTGTTTGAACAAATTAAAACCCTCTTTTGGTAATCCACACAAATATGAATGTCGAGAACGATTCTCGGGTTGGGAATTGCTAGATCCCTAAAAACTTATGGAAGAATATTGAGAGGACTTTTTATTGAGAATTTATTGAAAAATTCGGCTAGCTAATTAGGTCCGATTGCACTCGTATTTATACTACAATAGTAAGAATACGTCTCCTAATCGTATTAGGAGAGACAGGCTGTCAAACCGCGTACGGGCTTATTATGTCGCGCGGTATATTAAGCCATTGGCTTAATATGTCGCACGACATATGTAGCCAAATACTGAGACTCTCAATCATTCTTCCTCCGGTTCAACCAATTCATTCTATTTGTGTGTGACCCAATAGGATTGTATTATGTTGGCAATGAGTCCGATCACATCGACCCTCATAAGACATAAGCGGACTCTAGCAAGCCATTATGTCTACCCAAATAACACAACGTAAGAGTTCACGTTTCCAATGGTACACTTCCATTTCTCCCTTTGTCTCACGATGTTATATTGAACACAAGTCATGGTTCACGCCAACTTGTATTTGTTCAATGCTTTCTCGATCTTGAGTATAATGATAATCCAATCACATTGGGGTGTGGCCACACTCTTTCATCATTATCACTCATCGAAGGGCCCAAGCAAAACATCTCTCTTTCGAGGGACAAATTCCATCTTGACTTATCATCCTTCTCATCATGAATCCGATCATGCCAAAATTAGCCTTTATAGATATCGTGTTAAGATACCGTTTGACTAAAATCAAACATAACTTTCATCATATGTAAGGTCATGATAATCTCAGGTCTAAGGACTAAATGAAGTGACCATATGAGATTTAATTATGACATTTGACCATGACATAAATCTCATACGGGTCAAGTCCAAGCACTTGTTCTCAGAATAAGTACCCATAATTTCAATGTGCATCTCTATGCATATAATCATCATATGATTATCCATTGACAATTATACTAGTTATTTACAAGTTTGCAATGTGCATCTTTATGCATATGATCATCTCTATGATCATCCATTACCAACTTACACTAAATAACTAGGGACACAGATTAATATAATAAACATGTAAAACATATATTAATCAAAATAAAATTTCTCTTTTATTAATGATAAAGACGATACAACAAGGTTTATAGAAACTATAAGCCTAGGGCACACACACTAACATAATAACCTAGCGAGATGATCTTTTCAGCTAAGGTTCTGGCCCCCGGGTGTCTGCCACAAACGCCTTCATGTACTTCAACCAAGAGATTCTCAATTTCCTTGGGATAGATACACCTCAGCAGGGGCTTAGTGAAAGATCTTCGGTAGAGGAATCCGTTCATCACAACGAACCTTGGTGAACTCTTCTTGATAAGTTTCGCTTGTGCTTCATCTTCTGGGAGTTGACTCTTCTCGATGTAGTCTATGTAGTCATCGATCCAGCATATCTCCTCTCCATCTAGGAGCATGATTTGTAGTCTTTCATACGCGGGTTCTTCAGCAAAAACTACGTATGGATTGGAGTTAGACTCAGACACATCCATAGTCGCTAGTTTGGATAGAACGTCCGCGATTTGGTTATCTTCCCTGCCTATTTGCTTGATTTCGAAAAATTCCATCTTCTTCATCATGTCTAAGACCAGGTCTCTATACTTGGTAAGGGTGGGATTTTGGGTGTTATATTTTCCCTTCACTTTTTTGACAACAAGTTGGGAGTCACAGAATGCCGCCACCTTAGTTGCTCCATAGAAGGAGGCCAACTCGATACCAAATATCAGAGCCTCATATTCATCTTAGTTGTTGGAGGCAGGGAACTTGAATCGAATGATATCTTGCATGGTGTACTCTCCTTTGTAGCTGATCCATCTGTATACAAGACCCAATAGTTGGACGGGAGTTCGATGGGAGACTCTTCTTCTTCCGTCGTGTTTTGCTTATGGGAAGTGGGGACGTGTTCACCCATGAAGGCAGTCTCAACCATGAAGTCAACCAGAGGCTGTGCCAGGAGGGTCTTCCTTGGTTGGTACGTGATATCAAACTCAGTAAGAGCGATAGACCAACTCAGGAGACGTCCGGAGCCATCCAACTTGTGCACAATTTTCTTCAATGGTTCATTGGTATACACAGTGATGGGATGCGCAGAAAAGTAGGCACGTAGTTTTCTTGAGGCTATAACTAGTGCGTATGCTATCTTTTCCACGTTGAAATATCTGCTCTCCACGTCTAACAATGCCTTAGAGACATAGTAGACTAGTTTTTGTGTCCCTTCATCGTTTCGTACAAGAACAGCTGCGACTGCATGATCTGTGGCGGCTAGGAAGACATACAACATCTCACCAGTAATCGGACTGCTAAGCAAGGGAGGGGAACCCAAGTACTCCTTCAACCTAAGGAATGCTTCGGAGCATTCGGGAGTCCAGGAGAAGCTCTTGGTACCCTTCAATACCTTAAAGAACGACTGTGATTTTTCGGCAGATTTGGCAATGAATCTTCCAAGTGCCGCTATTCTTCCATTTAATCTCTGAACCACCTTGATGTTGGTAGGTTCCTTAATGTCAATTAAGGCCTTGATATTCTCAGGGTTCGCCTCGATTCCCCTTGAGACACCATGAAGCCTAGAAACTTTCCAGCCGTCACCCCAAACACACATTTACTTGGGTTTAGCTTCATGTTGTTGGCTCGGAGATTGTTTATTGTTTCTTCCAGGTCAGGGGCGTGACTGCCCTCCTTGGTCTTTATGACCATATCATCAATGTAGGCCTCCATGTTGCGACCTATTTGTGCTCCAAATACCTCATTCACCATGCGTTGGTATGTAGCACCCGCGTTCTTGAGCCCAAAGGGCATCATGACATAACAGTAATTTCCCCCAGATGTTTGGAAGGCCGTCTTTTCAATGTCCTCTTCCGCCATTTTGATTTGGTGATAGCCTGAATAGGCATCTAGAAAACTGAGAGTTCGGTGTCCAGCTATGGAGTCAACCAACTTATCAATTCTGGGGAGAGGATAACTGTCTTTAGGACAGGCCTTGTTAAGATCAGTGAAGTCTATACACATTCGCCACTTCCCATTTTGTTTTTTCACCATTACCACGTTGGCCAACCAAACGGGGTTCTTTACTTCTCGAATGATTCCGGCACTAAGTAACTTTTGCACCTCTTCCTTGATAGCTTCCTCCTTGTCCCTTGCAAAAATCCTCCTTGTCTGTGAGATGGTTTTTGCCAATGGATCAACTTCTAGGAGGTGGAGGGCTACTTCTTCATTGATCCCCCTCATGTCTTCGACACTCCAAGCAAAGATGTCGAGACTGTTTTTTAAGAGGGAGATGATTTATTCCTTCTCTTTCGGGGATAGCTGGCCCCCGAGTTTAATTTTTTGTTCAGGATAGTCAGGATTGATAACTACCTCTTTGAATTCATCCACGGGCTCCATTTCTGGACCGTCTCAAAATTCCATGGATTCAATAATGATTTCCCTAAGTCTTCTACCCTCATTGTCATTTATGTCGAGCCCTTCCTCTTGCATCAGTTCATCAACGTCGGGCAGATCAACTATCCTCAAGTCAGGGTTGGCCCCCGAGTTCTGTCCGTTGACGAGAACAGGATCTGTCTCCGGGACGGGCGGAACTATGCCATGGTCAGCTACAGTTTCTAGTACCAGAGGTTCCTCTTCCAGTATTTCACGGATGTAACTCATCCTAGAGCTTGTATGGGTAGTTTTCAAAGACTTAGAGATTTTGATGTTGTACTCAGGGGTATCTATCTCCACGCTTTTGGATGCCTTCCTGCTTTTTACGACATGCTCCAAGAAGTCCTTGGCGGTCGCCCTCACGCATCCAATTCCAGCACGAGTAGGGAATATAACTCGTTGGTGAGGAAGGGAGGCGACCAACCCAAGTTTTTCTTAACTTGGAATGCCTAGTATTGCGTGATAGTCACTTGTTAGGTCCATGACTACGAAAGTGACAGTAGACTTGGATCGAAAGGGATGTTCGCCGACTTCTAGTTCCAGGTCAACAGTTCCCTTTGTTGGGTTTTGGGGTTACAAACGCAGCGGAAGATTTAATTTTAACATCAAAACCCTAGCCCTAAGATCCGTCTAGCATGAAGAGATTAAAATTAATATGAGATAGAATATACATACCTTGAATGCGATGAGGATTAACAAAGTAGATCACAAAATTCAAGCCTTAGAATTTTGATATCGAAACGGATCTTCTTCTACCTTGTTCAAAATCTTGTGATGAATCAATGAACGGAGGCTTCAAGCTCTTGGTGATTAACCTATCACCCTCTATTGATAATCCACACGTGAACGAATCCAAGAACACCATCTTGATGGATTGCTAGATGATCCTCTCGATTATTGAATCAATATTCAATAATCAAAGCCAAAACAATGGAACAATTTGGGACTTTTGATTCAAAATCAAAATCAAAATCTAGAGTTTCAAAAACCTTGGATTATGATGTGAGAGATAGGAAAAATATGGCTGCAAGGCTGTATTTATATCCCATATAAATCCCCTAACAATTAGGGTAGAAACCTAGCAAAATACCAATTCCTTCCTAGCCAAGGAAAACTGTACGGACACGAAATTTGGTCATGGCACGAGTCGTGCCCTTTGCAAATCACTCGTGCTCACGAGTCGTTCCTTGAGCCCCAACTCGTTCTGATCAAAACGAGACAAAAACCAAGTCGTGTCTCAGCATTGGTCACGAGTCATTATCCTTGGCACGAGTCGTGACCCAGGGCACGAGTCGTGCTCCTGGTCACGAGTCATGCCAGAACCCAAAATTTCAATTTTCAGCTTGAATCAAATTCGTTCTTTTGTGTGTGACCCTTTAGGAATTATATTTTATGTTGCCAATGAGTTGAAATATCAACCTCACAAGACATTAGTGACTTCTAGCAAATCATTATGTCCACCCAATTAAATATAACATCAAAGCTTGATTCCTTAATAGATCCAATGTCATAATCCCTTTGTCCACGATGTCCAATTGAACATGAGTCGTGGTCTAGGTCAACTCATTCCGTTCAATGCTTTCTCGATTCCAAATATGTTGATTATTCAAATGAATTTGATCTCTATCAAATCACTTGAGTGTGGCCACACATTTCATCAACATCATTCATCGAGGGGCCCAAGCTAACATCTCTCTTCATAAGAGGGACAAATCCCGTCTTGACTTATCATTCTTCCCTACATGGATCCAAACGTGCTAACATAGCCCTTATTGCTATCCGATTAAAGATAGTGTTAGACTATATCAAACACGATCTTCACCATGTGGAAGACGATGATTATCTCAGGTACAAAGGATTCAATAACATGACTATCATGAGATTTAATCATGACAACAGACCATGTCATAAATCTCATAAGTAGGTCAAGTCCAATACTTGTTCTCTAGCAAGTATCCATAAGTGTAATGTGCATCTCCATGCATATAATCATCTCTATGATTTATCCATTACCAACTTATACTATTTGTTCACAACAACTAGGGACGCAGTTCAATATAATAAACATGCAAACATATAATTAGCAGAATAAATGCACTCTATAATAAATAAAAAAGATGATACATAGCGGTTCAAGTTAAACATAACTATAGCCTAGGGCATTACACCAATACCCTTGGCATCGACTTTATGGTTGGTGAAACCTTCTAGCCTTCCATGATAAGGTTCCAGGATGGTGTCCTTCAAACCCATCAATTGGAAAGCAGAGTAGTATAAGATATCACGAGAGGCCCCCGTGTCAACAAGAAGTCTCTCAGATTCAACGTTATCAATTTGACCCTTTATCACTGTTGGGCCCTACATTTTCAGTCAACATGTTTACAACTTGCATATAACAACTTGGTACTAACAACTTGAGTTGTCCTATTTACATCTTGGTTATTTGCAGGTTGAGCTCTTTGTTACGTTGATCCTATTTTTTAGGGAATGTATTAAAAGAAGCGAAGACTGGTTCAAAGGCATTTCCTCCACAACGGATCATTATCTCCTCCCTCAACAAACAATTGCGGATATATCTCCACAAGATCAGCCTTAATCTCGAGTTTTGAGGCCCATCTTTTCTCTTTGTTAATTAGCTTTATTTGAGGTATAAAAGGGGAAACACACACTGTATTTTCACACACGTTCACTCTAGCCTAAGCTCCCTTTGAATACGCTCTTAGCATTGTAATCATCAAAAACACATAGTAAACTTACGGTCAAGGCAGATACCAAATCCTCCCGGGGTTTTATGCCGGCGAACAAGTTGTTCAAGGGCTTTCCCTAGTCAACAAACATCTTGTGTCCGTTCCCATTCAACTTGATAATCATTGTACCTAGATTCTTATCACTTTAGTCATTTTTCTTCCCTTCGAAATATACTTGTTGAAATTTGACCAAAACAATTTGGCGCCGTCTGTGGGAAACTTTGATTATTCAAGTAGAAATGGCTAATCCATTGTCCGGCAGTCAAGCTGAGAGGAGCCGTCCGCTTCCTGTTTCCAACGCCCAAGGCAACCCTCCTCCAAGTGCAGAAGCTGTCAATTTAGAGATAATGTCCAACATGGCGGACATGTTGAAGAAAATAGGCGATCGGTTGGATGGTCAGGAGCATACGAACGCCATGATATTCAGCGCCATTGATAGCCTGCGTAAAGGGAAGCAAGTTGAAACTCAAGTATCTACTCCATTTTCACCTTTACTTCCTAGATCTTTGTTTGGTGCAGGTACAGGACCAAGCCATGTCGGGGATATTCCTATGACTAATACCTTGCCAGCAGAGAGCACGATCGTGGCGTCCATTCCAATCGAACAACCAAGATTGACTACCCGGTGGCCAACTGCTTATTTGTCATCTTGCTACACCTATGCTACACCCCGATAGGGCAAGCGGGAATTTCTTTAATGCTTTTGATACTTCTGCATCTCAGTTTAATAACAATCCTCTTTTCGCAGAGAGTCAACTTGTTAAGGAAATGCAGACTATCAAGGATTTGCTTCGAAGCATACCCGGAGTCAATATGCCATACCACCAAGTTTCTCCAACTTGCTATAATGAATCTCGTTTTGTTCCAGCAATAGCTAGTGTGGAGATCCCAAAGAAATTTTCAGTCCCTCACATGAAGAAGTATGATGGAAGCACCGACCCCTTGAGAACATGTGTTGCTGTATCAGGAATCAATGGATATCATAAGTATCCCCCCTATGTTTAAAGAAGCATGTTTTTGCAGGGGCTTTGGCTCAACTTTGTCATGACCAGCCTTAAAATGGCTAACAGGGCTCCCTCTAAACTCTATTTCATCTTATGCTCAACTTGTCAATATGTTCATTAACCAGTTTTCGTGCAATAGGGCATTTGACAAGTTGACTAGTGATCTCTATAGAATTGTGCAACAGCCTAACGAAAATCTTAAAGAGTATTTGCACAGGTTTAACAAGGAGGCATTGACTATACCCAACTTGGATGTGTCCGCCGCTACGGAAGCATTCCGTATAGGCTTGAAGAAAAGCTCAATGTTCTATAACGAGTTGGTGATGACCCCTGCGAAACAGCTTGAAGAAATCAGAACCAGGGCCTTGCCTTTCATCAGATTGGAGGAAGACAGCTTGGCGATGGGGAAGTCAACTGGGAGGACTCCTACTCCTCTATTTGAGCCTTCGACGTAAAATCGGATTCCCGTCACTATAAGTCCAACGTGGGCAAACCCCCTGTTAAATCCGAATCTTCTAGAATTCATGTTGTAGATGATGATCAAGAGGGAGATGATAATGATTACCCAAAAATTTACGAATCTTTGCTTTTACGTGGACATTGCGGGAATCTTGTGCGCCATGGGAAATCTTGGAGATAAAGCAAGGTGGCCCAAGAAGAATGACCAGTCAACAACTTGGAAGGACAAGTCCAAGTGGTGCGCATTTCATGAGGATTTTGGGCATACTACCGAGAATTGTTTTGCCTTGAGGAAGGAAATTGCTCATTTATTGTCCAAGGGTCTTCTTAAGGATTTGTTGGGCAAGAAGAGGGTCGAAGTGAGTCTAAAGAGCCTGATTCAGGGGAGCAAATTCCGGGCAGAAAGTTGCACCGCCTCCGGCTACCAAGGTAGTAAATGTCATTTCAGGTGGATCTCATATTTGTGGAACAACTTACTCTGCAGCCAAGCGTCATGCCAAAAGTTCTAAAGAGGATCACTCAGAATTGCCTTCAAGATGTTGGGACTTCACAGATGGTCATGTTATTTCCTTTGAAGACGAAGATAAGGACAACACGTTAGATCCTCATCATGATGGTCTAGTTGTTCGGAGTGCGGATTGCCAAGCTGTGTGGTCAAGAGAATCCTTATTGATGGCGGCTCGATCAACATAATTTTCACTCATGCTCTTGAAGATATGGGTATTCCTTTGTCTGAAGTTGTGAAGAATTCATCCGTACTGGTAGGGTTCAGTGGGGAGATAAAGCAAACAGTCGGGGAGATCAAGTTGCCCATCTATTTGGAGGGTATGAATGCTATGGAAAGATTCTGCGTGATCGAATGCTCTTCCTCGTACAATGTCATTTTGGGAAGACCTTGGATACACAACATGAAGGCCGTGCCGTCAACTTATCACCAGTGTGTCAAGTTTCCAACACCTTGGGGTGTGGCCTAGTTGAAGGGAAACCAACAAGTCTCTAAAGAATGCTACAAGGTCAACATGAAAGCAAGTTCAGCCCCTCGGCAAGCATAGCAATTAAAGAAGAAGGCCCAAGATGTTCTTGAAGCAGTGGAGCATGAGACAAAGAGCGTTCCTGTTGATGTATCGAATCCTGAGGCCCAAGTGCTAGTTGGGACAGACCTCCCATCCGAAGTTGAGGAGGAGCTGATTGAGTTCTTAAAAAGCCAGAAATGTTGCTTTGCATGGAAACACGAGGACATGACGGGGATAAGCAGGGACATCATTACTCACAAGTTGAACATAGATCCCACCATCCGTCCTGTTCATCAGAAAAGAAGGAAGTTTGCTCAGGAGAGGAACCAGATCATAAAAGATGAAGTTGAGAAGCTTTTGAAGTCCAAGATGATCAGGGAAGTTCAGTACCCAAGGTGGTTAGCTAATGTTGTGGTGGTAGAGAAAAGAAATGGCAAGTGGCGAGTGTGCGTGGACTTTACAGACTTGAACAAAGCACGTCCAGAAAGACCCATTCCCTCTTCCTTATATCGATTCTCTAGTTGATGAGACGGTGGCCACGACATCTTGACGTTCATGGATGCGTCTTCAAGGTATCAACAAATTCAAATGGAGCCTTCGGACCAAGAAGATACGGCGTTCATGACTCGGAAGGTATATATTGTTACATTTCTATGCCATTTGGTCTTAAAAATGCGGGGGCAACTTATCAAAGTGAGGAACAAGATGTTCAAAGATCAACTTGGCAAAGACGATGGAAGTCTACATAGATGACATGGTGGTAAAATCCAAGCATATGGAAGATCATGTTGAGCATCTCGGCGAGGCGTTCAACATCTTGAAAGCTTTCAACATGAAGCTCAATCCGGCCAAAGTGCAACTTTGGTGTTAGGGCGAGTAAATTCTTGGGATATATGGTGACCAAAAGGGGGATTGAAGCCGATGCCGAGCGGATCAAGGCTATTCTCAACTTGGAATCTCCCAAGAACATCAAAGATGTCCAAAGGTTAACAGGTAGAGTATTGCTTTGAATAGGTTTATATCTAAATCATCTCGATAAGTGCGGGTTATTCTATGAAGTGCTAAGAAAGAACAAACTCTTTCAATGGACTGACCAACATGAGGCAGCTTTTAAGCAACTTAAAGAATACTTGGTGACGTCACCCCTACTTGCCAAACCAGAGCATGGTGAGCACCTTTATTTATACTTGGCTGTATCTGAAAATGCTGTTAGTGCAGTATTAGTGAAGGAAATCCAAGGTGAACAGCATCCTGTATACTATGTAAGTAAGTCTCTATTGGACGCTGAAACAAGGTATTCTCATCTTGAAAAATTAATATTAGCCTTAACTACTGCTGCTACAAAATTGCGTCATTATTTCGAAATACATTCTATAACTGTTAGAACTAATTATCCTGTAAGGAATGTGTTGAGAACTCCAGAGATGTTGGGCAGATTGGCCAAGTGGTCGGTCAAGTTGAGCACTTATGATATTTCGTATGAGCCAAGAACAGCCATCAAATCTTAGGCCCTAGCCAATTTCGTAGCCGACTTCAGTCCCAGTTTACAACCCGAGATGGAACTGGAAGTACAACAACTTGAAGGTAAAACTAATCCTAGATTTTGGACACTGTTTACAGATGGAGCTTCAAATTCCAAAGGAACTGGCTTGGGAATAGTCCTAAAATCCCCTCAAGGTGATATCATACCCCAAGCTGTAGCTTGTGAATTCAGTGCAACAAATAATGAAGCTGAGTATGAAGCTTTAATCATGGGTTTAACCACAGCTTTAAGTTTAAATGTTACACATATAAATGTCTTTGTTGACTCTCAATTGCTAGCTAACCATTTTAGTGGCAGTTATGGGGCAAAGCATTCCAAGATGACTCTGTATCTCCAACATGTTAAGGCTTTAGCTTCGAAATTCCTATCATTCTCTTTGGAACAGGTCCCTAGAGAGGAAAACTCAAAAGCAGACGCCTTGACCAACTTGGGTTCCACTTGTAAATCAATGTTGCATACCACTATCCCCATCATTTATGTTAAGTACCCGGTAATAGACCAAGTTGAAGAAACTCAAGTGGTTACTCAACCTACTGGGGCACAAGATGCTAAACCTTCTTGGACCCAACCTGTAATTGAGTTCCTTCAACTTGGAACTATTCCACCAGATGTTAAGAATGTTAGATCTTTTAAGATTCATACTTCAACTTTTGTTTTGATAGATAATGTGCTATTCAAGAGGTCTTTTGCAGGACATTATTTGAGATGTGTCGATAACGAGCAAGTTGAGCTAGTACTCAAGGAAATCCACGAAGGAATTTGTGGGAACCATTCTGGTGGGAAAGCACTGGCGTCGAAGGCCCTCAAGACAGGATACTATTGGCCAACCATGCGTCAAGATGCTATGAGCTATGTACAAAAGTCTGATGCACACCAAAGACACAAAGCAACATCTTGCATCAACCTGCTGAGCCTCTACATTCTATAGTCTCATCGTGGCCTTTCATGCAGTGGGGCATGGACATTGTAGGCAAGTTGCCTAAGGCTCCCGGAGGCAAAGTGTTCATGTTGGCATTAACCGATTATTTCTCAAAGTGGATCGAAGCAGAAGCTTATGTACAGGTAAGAGATAAGGAGGTAATCTCATTTCTGAAGAAAAATATAATTAGCAGGTTTGGTGTGCCATCAGAGATTATATGTGACAACGGGTCACAATTTATAAGTAGAAAGACCAGGGATTTTTGTACTCATTGGGGCATCAAGTTGATCATGTCTACACCTGTCCACCCTCAAGCCAATGGTCAAGCTGAATCAAGCAACAAGTTGATCATCAACAACTTGAAGAAGCGTCTAGATCAAAAGAAGGGAAAGTGGGCTGAAGAGTTACCACTTGCACTTTGGGCAGATAGGACTACTACAAAAGGAGCCACAGGTAGAACTCCATATTCATTGGTATATGGAGCGGAAGCTGTAATTCCAGTTGAAGTAACAATCCCAACAGCAAGGTATGGCTTATTAACTCAAGATGAAAATAATCTCTTGCTAACTCAAGATTTAGATACAATTGATGAGATCAGGGATTTAGCCAAGATAAGGATGGCGGCTTATCAACAACGAATTGCAATATTTTACAACAAGAACGTCAGAGTCAGGAGATTCCAGGTTGGTGACTTAGTTTTAAGAAAAGTATTTCAAAATACAAGAGAATTGATTGCAGGTAAGTTAGCCCCCAAGTGGGAAGGACCATATCTCATCGATGCTGAAGCTGGCAAAGGTGCATATTGGTTGTCAACCCCAAGTGGAGACAGAATCCCTAGAAGTTGGAACGCCATCCACTTAAAACTTTATTTCATGTAAGTCCAGTTATTTGCAACTAGACTTCTTAGGTACGATTTATTTTAAGTTGTCAAGTTCATTCGTATATTTCAAGTTGTTGATTTTTGTTGAGAATCCTTACTAACTTAAGCATCGTACGCTAACGCCCAACCCTAACATAAATCTGTTTTGCGAGGTGCAACTTGAGCAAACGGAGTAGGCTCAACATGTTGACACGCCAGTACGGCTGATACTTGTTGGGACCTAAGCTGGAACAGGACAAACATGTTGACACGCCAGGACGGCTGATACATGTTTGAGCCTGAGGAAGAAAAGTTCAACATGTTGACACGCCAGTACGGCTGATACATGTTGAAACTTTAGCTGGAGAGGGATGGAACTTGTTGACACGCCAGGACGGCTGATACTTGTTCTATCTCTTCAAACGGTTACCTCTATCAAAGGTACAAATTACATATGGTTAAAAGATATTCATCTTTTCTTACGAATTAAGGTTTTGACACCTTCGCCTGGGCGCACGTTTTCACACTTGTCCAAGTTGTGAACTACTGGTTGTAACATTATCATGTTACCTAAGGCTTATAGCATCAACATGTTATCTAAAAAACAAACAAGTATTTCCTAAAGGCTTAAAACACTTTCATAAAAACCTTAAAATGTTTTCAAAAAGATTTTTGCAGCTAGGGGACAAGTTGGGTAAGCCAACCAAATCCCTTAAAAACCTAAGAAAAGCGTGGAGTACTAGACCAACCTAGTACTCCCAAATAGATTGTCTCGGCTCTTATGAGCCATTACAAAATAAAAACCTTGTTTTGGGGACACTCCCCCCATTTGTTGTGCGTACCAATAGAGGTACGACAAATAAAAGCAAAAAATTGTTTTTTGTTCATCCAAAATACCCAACAAAGTTTTAAACTGTTTTTAAACTTGGCCTGCTGTCGCCGGTGTTGTATTCTCCCCTTGATCATTTTGAGCTACCACTATGGTACTCAAGGCTTTGTCAGTATCATCAATCAAGGCTTCAAGAGCCACGTAGTTCACTTCTTCTGCATCCACTGGCTCCCCCATATGGTCCTTTAAAACTCTTCTTTCCTCCTCCAAGTTCCAAGTTGCGGCTTGTCCATTCTGATATTCCTCCATCATTTGAATTCGGGCCTCTAGCAAAGTCTTGGTAGCATTAAACGTGAAGTTCCCCTCTGCAACTTCAAGCTCTTTCATGTGGGCCTTGTTCTCAGCGCGGACAGCCTCCACTTCTTTTCCCAAACGCTCAAAATCCTTCTTCAAATTTTCCACTTCACCAGCATGCTTGTTCGCTTCCTACTTCAATTTTTCTACTTCCTTTGCTCTTTTTGTGGCCTCCTTCTTCGACTCTGCAGCTTCATAACTACCCCTCGCCGCTTTGATCTTCAGTGCATCAATATGGGCCAAAATAGGGATCATAATTTCCTGCTTAAAAGAAAGCATTAATATTTTATCAAACTCTTTGGTAAAAGGATTCTCCATTTTTTACCTTCTCAACAAAACTTGGTATAGCAGCTCTAACCCTCTCTCCTAACTTCACCATATCCATGTCACCATTTGTGTCTGTGGCCTCAGCTTCCACCAACTTCCTCTTCTTCGCATCCCCCTTCAACTTGGATGCTGTCACATTTGAGCTAGCCACAATAGACACGGGGGTGGGGGGTTTACTGTCTTTCTTTGCCAAGCTTTTTGCTCTAGCCGCAGCTAGCAGGTCAGCAGCACTAACAGTATCCTTGGAGCGAGTGGCTGCAACAAAGGGTGTAGAGTTAGAACAAAGCAAATGAATTAGAACAAGTTGGAGATAGGCAAAGACTTAAGGAGTTTGATTAACATGTAGACATCTGGATAGGCTCAGATAAGGCTTCTTCAGGGTTTGTTTCTCGGGTTTCTTCGGGATCAAATTCTCCTTACGGATCTCGCAACAAATTGGACGACGGTGCTTTAAAAGTCCTCACTAACGAATCCAACTCATAAATCCTGTTCACATTCTCTTCTGTATTGTCCTTATAAGCAAAGAGCACATCCAGTTTCGCAACTAAGCCAAAGGAGATTCAAGGAATTAGTTAGTGGACTATTAAGGAGCATCATTAGAATAAGAAAAATTGTCTCTACTACCTTGAGACCTCCATTTGAAGTTGGCACCCTCATCCGACACCAGGGTATTCTTCTTTGCAAAAAAGAACTTATTCTTCCACCCTCTATCACCGGGATCAATGTTGTCATTCAAGAAAGACATCCTCCCAGACCTAACCCTAAACCCATATCTCCCTAAACCAAAACTCCTAATCTCAGTTGTGAAAGCAAATTCTTCTAAACCAATTTCCAACTCTGTTTTCGCGTTCAACCTTACTAGGGTTTGAAGGCTTCTCCAACCTTGTGGCATAAGTTGGGCATAGTTAAGTTTTGTGGAAATGAAAAACTTGGTGATTAAAGTTGGGAAAGGGAATTTCAAACCAATAGTAAAAGGGTATTCAGGAAAGCATACCCATTCGGGAGAGTAGCATTCTGGGGTTAGGTCAGGGTGTGTGAAAAACTCAGTTTCGAATGCCATGGCGTGATTCTTTTTGATGATCTCTAAATTGGTAGCAGAGATTGTACACTTTTCTTTGTTTGGGGTCTTCAACATGTTTTGGGTTAGAAAACCCGCGGGCAAACCCTCACCACTCTCGATTAAAGCCACCGTCTTTTTCTTCCCCATTTTACAAGCATAAGCAAAAAATCAAAGGTGGAATTGAAATGAAAGCAAGAAACTCACCGTAAATCTCTACTTGATTTTCCTCTCCGACCGTCTTCCCTGGTTCTTCCTCTAGAAACCTCTGTGAAAGCTACGTTTTTGATTTGGTGAAAGGGAGAGTTGGAACAGGAATCTATTTATTTAAGGAGATTGAAGGTGGTTGGGACTCATACCTTTTTGCCTTGGGAAACTACTTAAAAATCATCCCATCGTGTCCCTTTTTCTCATTTAAGAAACCGTCGTTCTTTTCTTCCATATTTGGCAAACTTTTTGAAATTTTTTGTCTCTTTATATTCTACATTTTAAAATTCAAAAAGTTTGGGGGCAATTGTTGGGCCCTACATTTTCAGTCAACATGTTTACAACTTGCATATAACAACTTGGTACTAACAACTTGAGTTGTCCTATTTACATCTTGGTTATTTGCAGGTTGAGCTCTTTGTTACGTTGATCCTATTTTTTAGGGAATGTGTCAAAAGAAGCGAAGACTGGTTCAAAGGCATTTCCTCCACAACGGATCATTATCTCCTCCCTCAACAAACAATTGCGGATATATCTCCACAAGATCAGCCTTAATCCCGAGTTTTGAGGCCCATCTTTTCTCTTTGTTAATTAGCTTTATTTGAGGTATAAAAGGGGAAACACACACTGTATTTTCACACACGTTCACTCTAGTCTAAGCTCCCTTTGAATACGCTCTTAGCATTGTAATCATCAAAAACACATAGTAAACTTACGGTCAAGGCAGGTACCAAATCCTCCCGGGGTTTTATGCCGGCGAACAAGTTGTTCAAGGGCTTTCCCTAGTCAACAAACATCTTGTGTCCGTTCCCATTCAACTTGATAATTATTGTACCTAGATTCTTATCACTTTAGTCATTTTTCTTCCCTTCGAAATATACTTGTTAAAATTTGACCAAAACAATCACCAAGGGTTGTTCACGGGTAGCACGACTCCCTGCCAATTCGTTAGGAGAGAAACTAATAACCTCTTCCGCCTTATGAATCCAAGCAAGAACGTGGTACACCTTGCGGAGTCGCCAACTGAAATTACCCGGATTTTCGCGCGCGGCGAAAAGGCGGTTGTCTTTCGCGGGGTTGGTGTTTGAGACCTCACTTTCGGGAAGGAGAGGAGTCGCCACGCGGTTTTGTATTTTGAGCCCAAACGTTGAAAAACGGCTTTAGTGAAAATGGTGTCGTTTTTATTGGTAGCAAAAACTTAGGAAAATGCTTTGGAAAGGGGTGTCATTTTTATTGGTAGCAAAAACGAGAAAAAGGCTTTTTTGAGTACCAGAGATTGTTAGGTTCGGAGGTCACGTTACGTGTATTTTGAGATCACCCGAAACGCCTCGTATGACGAGTCTTTCTACCTTTCTCAAAAATGTGTATGTGTGTGTGTGTTTGCATTTTGAAAATGGGGGCTTGAATGACAAGCTTAATCTAGGTTTGAATGTCAAACGTTGATTATGTGATTCTTTTTTAAAAGGCGAGCGTTTGAATGACAAACGACAGTTTTGGAATTTTTTTAGGAAAAGTGGCACGAGTGCTGATTTTGACCTTTTAACTTAAGTGTCAAATGTTGACTTTTAAGAAAAGAGCGTTTGAATGTCAAACGTCGGATTTTGATTTTGAAGATGATCGTTTGGATGCCAAACGTCACTTCGCGCATTTTTGAAAGAGAGTTCGAATGTCGAACTCCGGTTTTGAACCGGGCATTACATTGTTAGCGATTTTACGGGAAAAAGCATTAAATGAGATTTGAATGTCAAATGTCGGGTTTTTTAAGTTTGAAGATGATCGTTTGGATGCCAAACGTCATTTTGCGCGTTTTAGAAAGAGAGTTCGAATGTCGAACTCCGGTTTTGAACCGGGCATTACATTGTTAGCGATTTTACGGGAAAAAAGCATTAAATGATATGCGATCAACGAATCATTTTGCGACTCGGACTTTGATAAGTAAATACTATCACGAGCCAAACGGCTCAGACTTGTAAATGACAGTATTTAAAGTGCGGTATCGACGGAATCAAACGACCCGAAATTGTAAAGTTGCGTAAAGTAAATGACGATCCACGGATCAAACGATCCAAAATTTGTAAATGGCATGAAAGAAAATGACGTTCAACGGATCAAACGATCCGAAATTGTAAATGACATAAAAATAACGGAACGGGGCCGGAATGCCGTTTTAACCCGAGATTACTTCTCTTACGGGAAGAGAAGAGGATCAGGGACTAAAACGTCTCGGACCTCGTTGACGGTGACGTCTACATTTCAACAACGTTCGACCGAAACGGTTGTAGCGACTGGCGCGTAAACCGAGACGGAACGAGAGTTTAGGGAGTGAGAGTGTTACCTATGGCTAGGGGTTGACTCTTTTGGCTTGGGAGGCGTATACGGGATACGATTTAGTGTTTGGAACGGTGTTTCGAGGTGTTTTGGTACGTGTTTGGTTGAAATACGGGATTTTCATGCAAATCGAGGCAAAACGGGGCTCGGGGGAGGTTGAAACTGGTTTGGGCCGTGGCTGTGGAGAGAAAATGTTAATGTTTTTTCTTTTTTTTGAAATGTTGACAGCCCTCTGTATTTATAGGGTGAAATTGCAAAAGAGTCCGGACGGACTTAATCTGAATTCCAGGAGGTTTTGTGGTATTTTTGAAATTGGAGGGACTTGCGTGCATTTCTGTTTTGCCTGCAAAAGAGTCTGGCCGGACTGGGACTGCATCCCAGGGGTATTTTGGTCTTTTCACACTGAAATCTGATTGATGTTGACCGGAGGGTTGTGGCATGCGTGCCACGTGCCCCTGTGACTCACCAGGTCATGGATTTTAATGCCATTATTCCCGGTTTTGTTTGTTTTTTAAATAACTGTCCGAAAAATGTCCGAAACGCCCCCGGAAAGTGCCGGAAAGTGCGTTTTTCATGAGAAGTTGTACTTTAACGTGCGACGACGTGTGTTGAGTACGCTTTGACGTTGGAATGCATGGGGCAGTTCCGGGACGTCTCGTTGGCTTGAGAACGGGGAGCTTAACGGGTTCCGGTTAACCTGGAGCGGGCCAGTTAATGGATTCCGGTTAACTTCTAACGGATTTTGACAATCCGGATTTGGGTACTTACACTCATTTACGAGGCGTGTTGGGTGAACTCTCGGTTCTTCCCAACACATAATCTGACCCCCGAACCCACAATTTTCTTTTCAAAAATGTTTTCAAAGTTTCCTTTAAATATGGCGTGGCGACTCTCATTAAATTTTTTAGCGAGCGTACATTTACCCATACATTCCACCTCCCGGTTGGTGAGATGACGATCACCCTAGAGGATATCGGCTTCATTTGCGAGTTGCTGATTGATGGGGATGCTGTTACTGATGCTGAGTTCCCAGCACGTGTTGACTGGCGGGCTACCTGTCAGGAGTTTTTAGGGGCTGTCCCTGATCCCGGAGATATGGATGGGAGTAGTCTAAAGCTCAGGTGGATTACGACCCGTTTCTTCCACTTCCATGACCTCGCCGAGGATACTGCTCCAGAGATTGTGGATCACTACGTACGAGCATATATCATGCTTGCCTTGGGTTCTACGGTCATGCCTGATCGTACGAACAACAAGGTTAAGTTATGTTATCTCCCTCTGCTTCGGGATGCTTCTAGGGTCAGCCAGTACAGTTGGGGGAGTGTTGCGCTCGCTTTCCTACATCGAGTGTTGTGTAGTGCGACTGACCCTCGGACGAGACAGTGCGGAGGATTTCTCAACGTTCTACAGGTATGTTTATCTCATTTTAATGTTCATTATGTTGTTTTTAAGTTTGATTTCAAATTAGCGGCATTATTTATAGTATTTGATATACATTAATTTGATATAGATTTGGGCTTGAGAGCGGTTGAGATGTGTGAGACCGCAGATCCGTAGTCGATTCAGAGATCCGGACTTCATGCTCATGCCCCTCGGATGCAGGTATACATATATCATACGTTATTTTCTCGTCGTTATTGTTTTTTTTAACTAATTCTTATAATTATTCTGTTTATGAAATTTCAGCTGGACCCAGGCATCGCTGAATCTGATGAAGGTTACTGCACATAGCCTGTGAGGCTATCGGGATCAGCTGGCCAGGCTAAACGAGGATCAGGTTATATGGCAGCCTTATGCAGGGAGATACGCTCCGCCCTACTGCACTCAGGGTGAGGATGTATGGTTTGCGAAGGTCCCTCTCGTATGCTTTGAGAGGATCGAGTGGCATCTGCCTGATCGCGTTATGAGGCAGTTTGGCCTGATGCAGTGTGTCCCAGCACCGTGCAACACTAGCCCGTAGTTGCACAATTGTGATTGGCAGGGAAACAATACCGTGAATTGGAGCGTCCGCCATCAACAACATATTGCACACTGGGAACAGCGGCACCAATATCTGGTTTCCGGGGTCTACGGCATTCACGATATGCGTTACACCGATCCATGTATGATATGGTATCGGAGCATAACGTGTAAGTTTGTGCAGAACCTCACTCATATAGAGGAGGATGGATACCAGTCGGCTGCCCCTGCCATAGAGTTTATGGTAAGTTTTTACATTTTTCAAGTTATTATTTCTAGTTTTTTTTTAACAAAACATCAATTATTAACTTATGTCTCTCGTACTTATATATATTTTTGATATAAAAATAGGTGCAGACCCTTCAGCGCATGCATGTCGTCAATGAGATGGATGAGCATCCCCAACAAGCTGAAATGCGGGCGACTATTATAGACGGGTTCACGGGAGTTAGGGAGCTCCAACGCCTTCATTCTGTTGTACCTCCCCCACTGGTAGATCGCGCCCAGGGGGTAAACAACCTCGACAACGTCGGGTTAGACATCGTGGACAGGCACAACCACCACCCCAAATGGACTTGCACGATGAGCTCGACCCCGAGCCCGAGCATCAAGCGTAGACCCAGACCCATGACACCCAGGATTATGGACAATATGAATGGCAGTCACAGTCACAGTCACAGTGGGGGATGGGGGTGGTTGGGGGAGTGGGGGTGGTTGGCCAAGTGGAAGTGGGGGTGGCTTAGGGAGTGGGAGTGGGGGTACCGGGGGGAGTGGGAGTGGCTGGGGGGGTGGGAGTGGGAGTGCCCAGGCAGACCCTTCCCCTGGATCATCCACTATGGTCTTCGGACTATATACGAGTGGAAGTGGCTTTAGGGCTCCTTCTTCTACATCACAAGCAGAGCTCCACCCCTTCTCTGATCCGACTGAGACTACCTCTGCTCAATGGGCGGAAGAGATGATTAGAAGAGGGTCTCGGCATCGGAATTCGACGATAGCGTACACCCCATCTTTCTACGATAAGAGGTAGCGAGTTCACTTTTTTTTATTAGAATGTAATGAAACTTTGTACTATTAGTTTAGTTTTTATTTTCATGTTTTTATTTGTAATAACTGAAACTTTGTACTACACATTTATGTAGATGTATATGTTATTTGGTTTGGTTTTGGTTGTTATGGTATATTGTACAGGTTTAGTTTTTATTTGGATATTGTACAGGTTTAGTGTTATTTGGATGTTTTATGTTTGATAGGCAACCCATTTACCACATGTGCAGAACAACATGCAAGAAGATGGGAACAAGGTATGTGATAGGCAACCCATTTACCGCATGTGCAGGTACGCTCATTAAGTCGTACAATCTGTATATTTCCTCCGTGATCACCCTGACGTGCGGTTGTCACTTGATACACCCCCATTTCGTGATTGTTGAACCTCCTGACCTGATGTGTTGCCCCTTTCGCGGTGTTCTTCAAGTAGTGATAATTGACTTTCTGGCTGAATTGGTGTAGGGGATTGATGTTTGGGTTATTAGGATTACCTCCTAAGGCATTAAGTGAAAATCCATGCCTTACTTGAAAGTACTCCACACAACGGTAGAAGGCAGTTTCAACAATTGCTGTGATTGGCATCCCACGGGCTCCTCCCTTCATCACACCATTGAAAACCTCAGACATGTTAGTAGTCATGATGCCATACCTATAACCACCATCGTGTGCCAATGTCCATTTTTTGGCATCCAAATTCTCTGAAACCATGCAATTGCTTCGGGCTTAGTTCCACGGATACTCTCTAAGATAGATTTCAATTTTCTATCTTGAGTTGCTCTACCCGCTCTCCAAAACAGATACTTCAACCCTTCCCCTCTATGCTTATCCAAGAAATTTGCTCGCATATGTCTCAAGAAAAATCGATGATGAACGTTTGGCCACCACGTATCTTCAGCTACAGTCTTCAGAATGCCCAGATGACGGTCAGATATCAAGCATACTTCACAACTCTTGATAATATGCTTGCAAACCAGATATAAGAACCAACGCCAGTTCGGCCAGTCCTCCTTTTCAACAACGGCAAATGCAAGCGAAAGTATACTGTCCTGGGCGTCAACACCCATGGCAATCAGTATTACCCCTTTATATCTACCATGCATAAATGTTCCATCCACAGAAATGACAGGCCGACAATGAGAGAAAGCTTCAATGCAAGGTAATGCCCGGAATACCTGTCGAAACATTCCCAGAAATCTTACATTAATTCATTAAAACATTTAGGAAATTCATATAAACCAAATGAACTTAGAAGTCACTTAACTTCACTACTTCACTATCCTTAGAAAATACCTGCAAAACAAATGAGTTGAACATTATTTACTATATGATTCCAATAATTCAGCAAAAATAAGAAAATATGTACCTTGAACACATTAGGGAGTGCGATGTTAAGATAACGTGCTGGTGATGATGGGATGGGGTTCCAAACAACAACCTAAATATTTCAAAACAAACAATTAGATAAAAGTATTAATGATGATTCCAAATTCACTAATTAATATATCATACCTTCTGAAGTATCAGAACAGAACCGACAGATATATCTTTTCCAAATTCACTCTCAGTCACTTTATGATGAATGGAAGCTTCTATGGTATCCGTAGAATCCTAATAATTTTATCACAGTTAGTAACTCAAAACACATTTCACCCATGATAGAAAGCATACTAAGCTCATATCCTAACCTTTAAAGTCACCCAGATATCACCAAACTCATTTCGTGTGCAGGACTTGATAACAACAACAACCTAATAGAACATACATAAATGTAAAAAATCAATCAAATTTACACACATTTAACTATAATTAATCTTGATATTATACCTGATCCACCCTATCAATAGTATGGCATTTCTTCTTGATAGAGCTCAACGGATAATATGTACCGGCTTCAATGAGAAATTCCATTGCAGAGAGCCAAGGACCGTCTTGGAAAGCTTCATCCTTCATCGGATCTTCAATCGCTCTCCGTATATATTCTTGGGTTGCGATCGATGTTTGTTGTGAAGATAAGTTCTCACGGTCGAGATTTCTCTGGCGCATGATGGGATCTACAGCACCGGCGGGACCATGAATAACACGCGATGAAGAGGAGCCTTCACCGCGGAAAAAAAACGCTGCTCGTTAGGATCCATTTTTTTGGGTTTAATAGAATTTGGATTGAGAAGATTGAGTGAGGGTTGCTAGGAGGATATGAGAGAGAGAGAGAGAGAGAATGAATGAACGAGGAAGGAGAGGAAGAGAGGAAGAGAGGAAGAGAGGAAGATAAATGAATCTGGAAAACTCAGATGGGGCATTTATTAAAGAGAAACTCGCTACATGGTGTAGCGAGTTTGACTTGGGCATGTCAAACTCGCTACACGGTGTAGCGAGTTTAGCTTAATTAATTGCCCCTAATTAAATTCGAAACCGTCCATCTTAATTACACAAAACTCGCTACACGGTGTAGCGAGTTTGACCAGCCCAAGTCAAACTCGCTACACGGTGTAGCGAGTTTCAAAAAAAGGACAGATTAGGTAAAACTTTGAACAGTGAGTCATTTTGGGAATTAAAAAAGTAAAAAGGTATTATTTGAGAAAAAATTCCTGGGTATAAGGTAGAAACTGTCCAAGGAAATCAACATAGAATTCTAGTGTATCAGTTTGCTATATGTTGGATAGGGGTGTAAGGAGTTTGATCCAAATTACGTTTTGTATCGAACTGAAACAATAAGGGTTGGTTCGGTATTTCAGCATGAGTGGTTCAGTAATCAGTTTGATCCGAAAAATTAGTAAATTATTTGGTTCGATTTGGCTTGGTTGTGGTCCGACCACTTCAGATTGAACCAAACCAGTTTGAAATATTAGTAAACTAAGTTCTCCACAGAGGACATTGCTTAATGCATTATTTTCCTTCTGTTTCTTCCTCTAGTCCCTCTTTTCCTTGGATTTCCTTTTTGACTCTTTCTTTCGCGTTCATCGCTTTTCTTCCGTGACAATTGAAAATATTAAACAAATCTAAGAATGAAGTGATGTTTGAATCATGGTCTAGACTATGGACTGAATTACAGAGCTAAATCGCGGTTTGAACCTGAAAGTGTGTGGAAATCACACATGTTGACAAGTCAAAGATTATGTTTATTTTAATTATTGGTTTCGTTTATGCATGGCGAAAGGGAGCATTGGAATGGTCTTAGCTCCTGAATATTGAGATAATAAAAAGAAAAAGGACAAATTGAGACAGTTATGACTTCCATTGACTTTCCCTTACTTAATCGACGAACTCAAAATTCAGTTATTTTAACTACACCAAACGAGCTTTCAAATTGGACAAGACTCTCTAGTTTATGGCCGCTTCTCTACGGTACCAGTTGTTGCTTCATTGAATTTGCTTCACTAATAGGTTCACGATTCGACTTTGAAACTTATCTAATATAGATAAATATTATGTATATTATATTTATAGACTAACCTACTAACCGAAAAATGTTTTTGTTTTAGTAGTGTTTTTGGTATTTTTGTAGGACTCTCACAACAAGGAAAAGAAGTCTACAGGAAAAGAAGTGCTTGAGTGGATAAAGGATAAAAGAGATTAGATTGAAGATATGTTGCTCAAGCTTCAGTCATCCTAATCCAAAGACTCCTTGGCTATAAATATGAGGATCACGCCTCATTTGTTTATACGGTTTTTACAGACTCCGAAAGGCTGAAGGTTTCTAGCTTCAGAGGAGTTATGTTTTTGTGAGAGTTCTTTGATTATTTTGTTTTCTCTTAGTATCTTTCGTGTAACCGATTCATAAGTAATTTAATAAGAGAAATTTTATTGTCTACAGAAAATTGTTGTAGATAAGTGTTATTTCCTTTGTTTATTTCGTTTTTCTTTATTCATTTCCGCCGCTGTTCTTGTTGATGTAAGTACCGGTGTGATAGCATCAGGACTCACATCGACATGTCTGTTGTTTCTGTGCACTTCCTAGCAGCTCCATTTCTTTTAGAACCCAATTGAATCTGGTAATTGTCGGTTTGGTTCAGTACAATTTGAACTTTATCATGGTTCTCGGTTAGCTCTGTAACTTTCTTGAGCCGGTGCTACTTTCTCGAGCTGGTGGCTAGTGATTCTGTCAATAAATTGGACCAGTTCGAACCTAACTGAACTATTTACGCCCCTAAATTGATACTCCCTCTGTCTCGAAATGATTTTCTTACTTTTTTCGTTGTTATTACGAAGGTACTTTTAGCAATAATTTTAGTTTTATTTAGTTATCCTAATGAACATGTAAATACGTAACGATAAGAAATACTATTTTTTGTTGGAAATGGGTTTAGAAACTAGGTTTGACCAAGTTTTGACCCAATTTTCAAATGGGTTTCATTTATTGTTTAATGAAACAAGTTACAAAATTATAATCTACATTTGTTGTAGATTAAGAAAATGCATTTATTTACTCAAAACCATTTCCGGGTGAATGAGAAATTAATGGCTAAAGATTGTAACTTGAAATGGGAAAATGAAGAGTTTATGGGATATGAAAGAGTTATCCCACATTGCTTTGAGATGTAAAGTAATGCTTGTTTATAAGTGGATGCAAACAAGGAGGAGGCATCAAGTTGTTCCTTCTTGGGCCAACCTGGGTGAATCAATGGGCTAACCATGCAAGGAGTAGCCCAATTGTGCCAGTTTTATACTAGCTCAATTTTGATCACACTCGCGAAGCGCGCGAAGCCCGCGAAGGGCGCATTGGGCGCTTTAGAGGCGCACTTTGCACGTGCGCATCGTCGCTAGGAGCTATTGGAGCCTTTGATTTTTAGAAAAATCAATCAAGGTCCAATGGTATCCAGTCCGTGGGTTGGGGCGGCTTGGGCTGGTAGTGGGCCGGTGGCATGGGCCTAGGCCCGATTGGATTAGGATGCTAGTATGTTCACTGAACTTGGTCCATGCCCATTCAAACAGTCATGGATCGGATAAGGCACGACCCGCGCCTCTTCGAATGGGCGGGTCGGATGGCTGGGTTGCTCCAGCAGATCTCCTCCCTACAATCTGATCTAATTCGACGGCTGGGATTCCACCGGGTATCAATAGTGGTTATTCCAAAGAGACACCCTAACTCTTCATTAACTATAAATAGCCCCTCCTGATTTGACAATTTCATTCATTCAATTCAGCCATCAAATATCCAATAGCCTAGTAGAGAATATTGAAGCATAAAATTCATTTCAAGTCCAGAAGTTCCAAACAGTTAGTTTGTTCGCCGAAATCGTTAGTTTGAAGTGCTTCTACTATCGATTGTAAAGTCGTTGCATCTTACGAGATGATTGTCAATTACCGTTAGCACCAGTGCGGGACAATTACTTCTTACGGAGATTGTGTCTAACACAAGCCTCGACTCTCTGCCTTCCCGATTTAATTCAGTTTTTCTGATTTTTATTTATTTTTCCGATTTTGTTATTTTCAGTTATTTCCTAAAGAAAGCCTTTTTTGAATTACCGTTACTTTTTTTCCTAACATTTTTTCATTACAATAATCAAATGAACCTAAATTTAATACTCTTACCTTCAAAAAAATAAAAAAAAAATTGAAAGATCATTTCGGGACAAAAAAAAAAAAGGGTATATACCAAAGCTGATTTTTATCAGTAGATGAGAACATCTTGAAAGTGGGCTTTCCCGGGTCTGGGATTGCAAAAATCAATCCCAATTCACTAAATTAGCCTTCCTTCCCTCTCTCTCGAACTCAAGTATTATTAACAATATTATGGGCCCAGGCCCAAGACCATTTCGCTTACACTTGGTTATGACCCAGACTCATTTCGCTGACACTTGGTTACGCAGACCAGCTGATATTTGAGCATAATGACGGCATATTTAAAAATAAATAATCTAACTACTTATCTACAAATAAATATACTTAAAAATAAATTTAGAGGTAGAATCATTAAATAAAATACTCCTTTCATTCCACTTGAAAAGACACAATGTCTCATTTAATTTAAAAAGACACACTTCTAAAATGAAAACTTTTTAAAACTCTTTAAAACTTTTTATTTATCTGACTCACTTGTTATACTGATAATAATTATTCATTTACTATTTTTCAATCCACATTCTCTCTCTTATCTCACTTTTCATACTCATATCACTTAATTTATTTTACTATACACTCTTGTTTATTCTCGTTTTAAGGCTCAGTTTGTGCCTTTTAAGATTGAACGAAGGGAGTATTCATTAATAATACTATAAGATATTACAAAAAAAAACCCTGGAATTGTTTCAAGGGCAAAGCAAGCGAAGAAGCAAGTTAGAATTTGAAATATGTGAAGAGGAAATTCTTATTTCACTTCTTGAAGAATTATGAAAGATACAACCTACATATATACACCACAATCCTACTTTGACTAGGATTCTATTATAACTACATATTCTACTTCCCTACTTAGAAAAGAAGACTTCCTAACATAATACATACATAAGGAAACAATATTTACAAGGAAAAGGAAAAGATATTAACAAGATTTGTCAATATCTCAACACCCTCCTCAAGTTGGAGCGTGTAGGTCACAAACGCCCAACTTGCTAAGTAGAATGGAAAACTGTTTACTACTCAATGCCTTGGTAAGAACGTCAGCTAATTGTTCGGATGTGTGAATATACCGAGTTGTGAGGACACCTGTGCGAACAGCATCACGAACAAGATGAAAGTCAACTTCGATATGCTTCGTACGTTCGTGATGAACTGGATTCTGAGTCATATGTATAGCAGATTGACTATCACAAAGAAGAGGCATCGGAGAGTCATGTCTAATTCCAAAGGATCGAAGAAGGCCAAGTAACCATTTGAGCTCACATGTCGCATTAGCCATAGAACGATATTCTGCCTCTACTGAAGACCGAGAGATCGTACCTTGCTTCTTCGTTTTCCAAGAGATAGGTGAATCACCAAGGAAAATGAAATAGGCAGTGAGTGAACGTCGCGTGATGGGACAACTAGCCCAATCAGAATCACAATAGGCTCGCATTTGCAAGGCGGAGGATGATTTCAAGAGAATGCCTTATCCAGGACGGGCTTTCAAATAACGAATCACACGCAACGCAGCAGTCCAATGAGCAATCTTGGGCTTGGTCATAAATTGTGCAAGAACATGCACGCTATAAGATAATTTCGGGTGTGTAATGGTGAGATAAATAAGTCTCCCTACAAGGCGCCGAAAAGGTTTAGGATCACGCAAGTCATCGTCTGCAGTCAAAGCCAAACGATGATTCTGTTCAATGGGTGTAAGAGCCGAACGTGCTCCAAGAAGTCCTGCCTCGAAAAGAATGTCAAGGGCATACTTTCGTTGAGAAAGAAAGATGCCATCCGGATGTGTTGCAACTTCAAGACCCAAGAAATACTTGAGACGGCCAAGATCTTTCATATGAAAGCAACGACTGAGATAGGCTTTGAAACGACGAATTGCAGTCGAATCATTGCCTCCAATAACCAAGTCATCAACATACACAAGAACATGGATTTCGGAAGTGGAAGTCTGAAGAGAGAAGAGAGAATAATCTGAGCATGATTGAGTAAACCCGTATTCTGTTAGCGCCACGGAAAGCTTTGCAAACCAACACCGGGGAGCTTGTCGTAAGCCATATAATGATTTCTTTAGTTTGCAAACTTTGCCAGAAGATGAAGCTGGATGTCCCAATGGTACCTTCATATACACATCCTCACTTAGATCCCCATGCAGAAAGGCGTTGTGGACGTCCATTTGATGAAGCTCCCACCCTCGAACTGCAGCAATAGAGAGGAAAACACGGACGTTAACCATCTTTATTGTGGGTGCAAAAGTCTCCTTGAAGTCCACTCCTTCAACCTGACGGTTTCCCAAGATCACCAACCGGGCCTTGTATCGTTCAACTGACCCATCTGCGTTGTATTTAATCTTGTAAACCCATTTGTTTCTAATCACTTTCTTGTCAACAGGAGCATCCACCAATTCCCATGTACCATTCTGATCAAGAGCATCGAGCTCATTATGCATAGCCTCACGCCATTTAGGAGATGTGACCGCTTCACCAAAATGCTTCGGCTCAATACCTGAGTCAATGGCAGCCAAGAAACAACGATGTGCCATAGAGAAGTTAGTGCAACTAACAAAGTGTGATAATGGATAACGAGTACCTGAAGATTTCTTTTGGACTGGCGAACTAGACGGGGAGGGGACTCGTGCGGTGTTTGCTTTGCCCAACTCATATTCGGATGAAGGATACTTTGAGGAGGGAACTTTGGCTCTTTGACCTCGACCCAAAATCTCTGGTGCAGCTTGTTCAGTCACCTGTAATGGATCAGAAGCGAATTCGGGATTCTGATCTGATCAGAATCGGATGTGCAGCACTTGTGCAAATGGATGTTCAAACAACCGGTCGTGCAACCTGCAGTGCAACCTGTTCAGCCGTTTCAGTTGTTCACACAACTGGTCAGACAACTGAATGCCCTCATGAGCATTGTCTTCTTCATGGACAATTTCATTTGTAGACTCACAGAGAAAGATGTCCGAATCTGTATAGGCTTTATCTGGAGCAATCTAATCTTTAGCAAAGGGGAACTCCTTTTCCATAAAGACAACATCTCTCGAAATGAGCATTTTATGCTCATCAAGATCATACACTAGCCAACCTTTCTTCCCAAAAGGATATCCCAAGAAAACACATCGTCTGCTTCGACTAGCAAATTTATCATTATCCCTTAGAGTAATGAACATAACATAGAGAACCAAAGACCTTACTGTGTTTGTAAGAAGGGGATTTTCCAAAAAGAATTTTATAGGGGGGTTTTCCGTTCAATAATTTCGAAGGGGTACGATTAATAAGGTGTCCTACCGCTAACATACATTCCCCCTAAAATTTCACCGGTAATTTTGTTTGAAACATTAAAGCACGAGACACATTCAAAATATGTCTATGCTTTCTTTCTATCCTTCCATTTTGTTGGGACGTACGAATGCAAGTGGTGTGATGCTCAATGCCATGTTCAAGAAAATATTTTTCTAAACAAGTAAATTCCGTCCCATTGTCACTCCTAATCTTCTTTACACGTTTATTAAATTGCCTTTCGACCATGACAAGAAATTTTTTTAAAATTTGAGAAACATCACTTTTGGACTTAACTAAGTGCACCCACACGGCACGGGAACGATCTTCCACAATGGTCAAAAAATAAACGGCTCCACACATTGCAGGCTTTCGATAATCACCCCAAATATCACAATGAATTAAATCAAAAATTTCAATAGAGTTGCTATCACTAAGCGAAAACTTGTCCGTACTTTGCTTAGCTTGGCAACAAATTCCGCAAACGTCCTTATCAATACTACTATGACTAATAAAAGGTAATAAACCAACCACTTTACTTGATGGATGTCCAAGTCTTTGATGCCACAACTGATAACTTCCGAATTCTTTGATGTTGCAAGCTTGCGTCCCTGTTGTTCCCCGCAAATAGTACAACCCCCTGTCTTGTTCACCCCTTCCAATCAAAATCTTCGTCGCTCGGTCCTGTACAACACACAATTTGTCAGAAAAGTGCACTATATGATTGGAATCATTAAGCAATTGAGAGACAGATAGAAGATTGCAGTTGAAAGTGGGGGCATATAGAACATTTCTCAAATGTAGATGTGATCCGATGACAACATCTCCTTCTTTCGTGGAAATCATATATCTTCCATTGGGCAATCCTATCTGGTTAGCCTCAATCTGTCGTATGTTTTCCAACAGAGCAATATTACCTGTTATATGTCGATTAGCTCCACTATCGACTAGCCAAGATTCATTATTTGTCTTACCATTCATTCTCCCAGTTGTGCCATCAGTTGTGCGATCAGTTGAGCGATCAGCTGTCTGCACATGTGTCTGCATATACTCCTTGAGGTGAGTCCATTGTTCAGGCGTGAACCCCAGCAAGCCAGCCCGATCTGCATCTGTTATCCCAGCAGCTCCCTCACCGCTAGTATGCACCGTGTTGACTCGTTGATTGAATCTTCCTGTAGCCGAAGTATTTCCGCCTCGTCCCTTCATGTTCTTTAAGCGTTGTTCTCCCCACCAATCTGGGTATCCCACCAGCCTGTAGCATGTATCCATATCATGTCCCTTCTTCTTGCAGTGAGAACAAACGGCACTGCTCCCCTCCTTTCTTTCTATCTTCAAACCAGTTGTACGATCAGTTGTGCGATCAGTTGTGCGCACAGTTGATCCCACAACTGTCTAAACAGCAAAGCTGGCAGGCGTTGGATAATCTTCATGCAGGCTGCCCCGGACTCTTTCTTCTCGTGCAACCATAGAATATGCCTTATTCACATTAGGCAAAGGTTCTGTGTTCAGTATGGAGGATTTCACGTTCTCAAACTTCGGTGCATCAAGCCCCATAACAAATTGATGAACCCTCTCGTCTTCACGTCGTTGGACTAACTTCGTGCTAATGTTACACCTGCATCCCGTACATGAACAAGTCGGGAGTGCATCATAATCATTCAGCTCGTCCCATAATTTCTTTACACGACCAAAATAAGCCGCCACACTTTCGCCTTTTTGTTGCTTGCAGTTTGCCAAGTCTGCCTTCAATTGCTGAATCCTAGGTCCGTTTCCAACCGAGAATCTCTCCCGCAAATCGTCCCATAGCGTCTTTGCATCATCCACATAACTTACCGTGGAACGTAGGCTCGACTCAATGGTGTTAAAGATCCATGAAACAACCATTGAGTTTACCGTTTGCCAATGTTCCAATTCATCCTCCGTGGTGGGTTTTTCAATGGTTCCATCAATGAAGACCGTTTTTGTCTTAGCCCTCAATGATCCCTTGAAAATCCTAGCCCATTCTTCATAATTCTCTCCCCTCAATTGAACATGAGCAAGAATCATTCCCGGATTGTCACTCGTTGAAAGAAAATATGGAGATCTCCTTTCATCCATAGTTTTCTTCTCGCCACTTCCGTCGGTATTCATGGCTCTGATACCAAGTTAGAATTCGAAATATGTGAAGAGGAAATTCTTATTTCACTTCTTGAAGAATTATGAAAGATACAACCTACATATATACATCACAATCCTACTTTGACTAGAATTCTATTATGACTACATATTCTATTTTTCTACTTAAAAAAGAAGACTTCCTAACATACAATATATACATAAGAAAACAATATTTACAAGAAAAAGAAAAAGATATTGACAAAATTTGTCAATATCTCAACAAAGCACGTGAGTGTGTATCTGTAGCATTGTCAGATTGAGAAAGCGTTGCAGTAAAAAAGTATTGCTTTTTGTTATAAGAACTATTCACATTTAGCTAATTTTAGTATTTATGTCTAAATCTAAATTGATTCACAAATTATGAGTAATTGACACCAGAAATAGTCTCAACTACTCATAATTGATACTTACGGTTGTCATTAAAGAGGAATTTCAAAATACATGTTAGTCATTATAGAGAAATTTAAAAATACATGTTATACATGCATTTTCATAGAGTAGGAAATAACATATTTTTTTATATTTATGCACTATAAATATTTTATATTCGATAGTTGAATTTTCCCATTCACTAGAGATAGATTTTGCGATGGAACACAATAGCAAAAAAAGATAGAAGGCGTACCGATCTCTCTCTTTTGTTTAAAAAAATGAGTTTTTTATTAAATAAATGACTTAACCAATTACAAAAATTTGTAATTCGAAGCGTTAGAAATCGCAATTGATGGAGTTCGAATCCCTTGCCTCTTGTATGACCTTTTTCTTTATTAATAATTAATTTAATCTATTATTACTGAAAAACACTTGAGAGCAGGGGCGAAGCTACATAGGGACAAGCAGAGCTACATAGGGGCAAGAGGGGGCAGTTGCCCCTCCTTGACCTTTTTTTTTTTCAATCATGTTTTTTCAATCATTTTCCCTCCATTTCATCTAAATTTACACTTTAGTTTTGGACCTGAAGATTAAGTGTATGAATTTTATTGAATAAAGAAGTATTAAAACAATTTCATTTAGAAAGTGTAGTTTTCATTTTAGAAAGTGTGATTTTTAACGAGACACCAAAGAGGTAAAGAGTGTAAGTTTTAGTGAGATGGAGAAGTATATGTAGAAGTAAAATATTTTATATTTATGATTTTCTTTTAGTATGTAAGATTTGTAGATGTTGAACCTTTTGTTACTGTGCTGAATCGTATGATAGACCAATTAATTTATTATTGTCGCCATTAAAGTAGGTATTTAACTATGTCTAAAGTTGTATTGTATAGGAGAAAATAGTAAAAAAAAAAATATCGGGGGCACTGCCCCCGAACGCCCCTTCATCATTCCTTTGCTCTCAATTTTTTGCCCCCTGAACGGAATAAAAGTGACGGGCTAGGCCCAACGAGCAAGCACAATTATTTACCTATTATTGCCACCACGTTCTCGGTGGGCTAGGCCCAATTATTACCAGGCTCATTTGTCTGATCAGTCGACCTAGCTCATTGTCCGACCTACGAGGTCTCGACCTAGCTAGCGTCCGACATACGATCCAGATCTCAATACGGGCACGACCCGATCCCATCCATCAGTCAGGTCGACCTAGACCCAATAGGCAACCTCGACCTTTCATAATACGTGATGACCTACAAAGTTCAGGCGTGAATACAACTCTTTCCATAACGGACTCCCTACAAATCAGGAGTTATTCATGAACAAGATCTCTTATGCATATCTGATCTGAGATTATAGGGATTTAATACAATCCTACCACAATTATATCTCTCATCAACAACTATAAATACAAGGCAATGTCAACCGTTCCAAGGTAATTGCTATTTGTTATTCTGAATACATTGTTCATTATAATATTTTAGCTGTCAAATCACCATACTTACTCTCACGCCCGAGGGTCTTCGCCGGAGACCATTCCGGCTAGTCGTGGGTTCTGTTTTCAGGTCAGAAGTCAGGAGATTGATCTTGCAGCTGGACGGAGATTAATTACGGCACGATTCTTGCAGCATCAGTTTGGTTCCATTGTCGGGAATCGTGTTTTTTGACCTCGAAAACTAATCAGAGAGTAATATGGCTCAAGACGGACAGACTTCCTCCTCTTCCAGCGATCCGACGCTCAGTTTGACGGTAAGAAACGCAGAAGCTGGTGCAGGAAACAAGACGGCTAACCTTCCTCCTCCTCCTCCGGGTAATCCGCCCAGGAGGGCTACTCGCTCTAACAGCATAGCTGATGGCAGAGGTTTGCCCGACAACAGAAGGGAGAAAAGGCCCATGACGGAGGCAAGAGCACAGCCCCCTCCAAAGCGTCAGCAAGCAGGGCGAATGGTTGCAGGCGACAGACCAGGTCCCTCAACCAATTCCCTCAGTAGGAAGGAGATGATGCTGGAGCGGGCTAGACTATTGGCGGAATTGATAGATATGCCAGACTCACCCAACCAGAATGATAGAAGGTCGGAAAGGGCAGCTCCCTCTCAGATCTCTCACAGGGCACAAAGTGAGAATGGCAGGCAAAATGGGAACGCTATGATGAATGAGGAGTGCCGAATTGTGGAACGATCTATCCGTACTCACATGCCTGTCCCCAATGACGACTTAAGAAGTCATCTCAATAACAATAGGGAGCAACAAGATGAGTCTGAGTTGAGGCGACAAAGGGAGGCTGAAAGTAATAGGCGTAGGTCGCCTGCTAGAACAGAGAGATCGCAGTCCCACCGCGAGAGAAATGGGCGCAGGTCACCTGTAAGATCAGCTAGGTTGCCGGGGAGGTCAGCTAGGTCACACTCTCATCGGGACAGAGATGAGCGCAGGTCGCCAGTCAGGGAAGATAGGCACAGGTCGCTAGTGAACTCAGTGAGGTCACCTTCCCACAGAGACAGACGAGGTAGAGAGGTGACTCCCTCCAGAAGCGAAAGGCATAGGGCCAACTCAAGGAGGGAACCTCACTGTGATGAGCGACAAAGATCCAACGACGTCTCTTGTGCAAGGGACGGCTATCCGGATGCTAGGGAATGGTTGCAGTGGAAGAAGAGGCTAGAGCAATGGGAGGCCGACAAGAAAGAGGAGGCTGAAAAGGGCGAACGAAACGACTTTACTCTTCGTCCCTTGTCCAAGGAAATGCTCGACAGGCGACCTCCTCACGGTTTCAGGTTGCCCACTCTTGAAAAGTATTCGGGTGCGACCAACGCCCAGAGCCATATACAGCATTTGGAGGCTACTATGTGTTTCGTCTCCAACGAAGATGATGTGATGTGCAAGGCACTTACCAGCATTCTCACAGGGGCAGCCCTGACTTGGTTTAAGGGTTTGACACCAGGTTGTATTACCACGTGGCATTACATGAGAAAGAAGTTTCTGGATCGCTTCTCAACAGCTGGAGCCCGGAAGTTGACGGTCACCGACTTGAACAATTTGACGCAAGGAAAAAATGAAAGCTCGATGAGCTAATATACCAAGTTCAAGGAGATGGTCGACCAAATTGAAGAGGACCTGACGGATAGGGAAGTAATAAATTACTTCAGGAATGGGGTGGCCTCTGCAGACTTAGACTACGAGCTAACAGTCCGGAGCATGAAAACCCGACAAGAACTATTTGAAAAGGCATACAATGTGGCACTAGCTGAAGAGAGGAAGGAAAAGAAGAAAGGGACAGGTTCCATGTCTGAGGTCGCAGACACTGATAAAAAGGACTCAGCAAAAAATGGTGGTAACAACAAGAACGGGAAGAACAGAACTAGGGCGACTGAGAGAGTGCCCGAGACATTCACCCCATTGACAGTAAGTCGCACTGAAATTTTGAACACCATCAAGCTAGTGTAAGTACCCAAATCTGGCTCATGCCTTCCGGTTAAGTTTCCCGGTAATTCCCCGGACTTTCCTAAAGTCCGGGAGCAATTTCGGAACTGTTCCAAACCTTCCGAGGGATGAAGGGACTGCTCTAAATTAAAAAGGCACGTTTTAATTGTATTTAGAATCCTTCTAGAATTGTCACCTTGCATGATTCTAGAAAGATGCTGAGTCATACTGGATAATGCCGCACGACTGCATTAGGAGAGGACTCCTAGCCGCACGGCCTCATTAGCCTTATCCAGACTGCCTATAAATAGAGCCCTCCTCTACCCATTTTGAGAACAAAAACACACAACATACGAATTTCCAACCCCTAAAACTCTATTCAAGCACTGCTGCGAAATCAAGAAGTTGAAGAGTGCCAAGAAGTCACCTCCCTCCTCCTTGAAGCCTCCAAAGTTGGTCCTTCCACTAGGCAAGATTCAAAGAAGAAGAGGTCACCACCATTGGTAACCCCTCACCCCCTTACCTTGCATTATACTTTCTCTATATGATCTAATTGCTCCTTGCATTTATATATTGCTATTATCTTGCTTGGAACTTGGTATTTGTTGTTAAAGATCCTATCTTTATTCATATAAATCATACCTCTTTTCCCTTTGCATCCTTTGCATGAAATAGCATCCTTTGCTCCTAAAAAAAAATGTAATCTTTGCATTAAAGGTGCATCCTTTGCACCTAAAAACCTTTTTTTTACATAAAAATGACACCTTTATGCATCCTTTGTACATAAAAATGCAATCTTTACATTGAAAATGCATCCTTTGCATATAAAAATCATGTCTTTACAATAAAGGTGCATCCTTTGTACCTAAAACCCATTTTCATGCATCCTTTGCATTAAAAGTCATTACTTTATCTTGAATTAGCATCCTTTGCTTTTCAAAATATAATCTTTGTGCATCCTTTGCATATTAAATACTATTTTCCTACATAAAAATGCATCATTTGCATAAAAATCATTTCTTTATATTAAAAAGCATCCTTTGCAAATCAAATGCATCCTTTGCAACCCAAAATGTCATCTTTTCACTAAAAATGTCATTTTTTACACGCATTTCCCCACGTCCCCATTAACAACCTTTGGAACGGACCGGTGTAAAGATCCTATCTTTATATCGTTTCTTCCATTAAAGGTGCCATAATCTCTTTAGAAAGGGATATACCTTGAACCCGATATCTCCGATTATCACTTAAGACGAGCATGAAAGCATCTATATAAGCTCAATCGTCTTAAGGTGTAGGATTGATGGGCTAAGGACACTCCTTTTCTAAAGAACATCATTTTGGACTATAAAAGAGAGTCCTTCTCTCGATCACGCAAGACCCAAGGTCAAAAAAGCGATGATCACAAGTCCAAGATGAGGACGGGATCAAAATCCCGAACACATAAAATCCAAGGAATCCCGAGCGACAACCAACTAAATGGTTTGTACGTCCGGAAGACAACTTGGGACATTCCCCCCCCTCTCTTTTCAACACATGCACACAAGAAAGCACACAAGCAAGCACGAAAAATGGAATCTAGGGAGACTTGCTACGGCAAGGCACCTTGGGTGAACGACGATCCGCTCTTCCCAAGGGGTAACTTAACCTACGAACCCTAAAAAACCTTTTTTTCAAAGTTTTGAGGAAATCAAAATGGCGTGGCGACTCCGTTTTTCAAATTAAACCGGATGTTTTCAAACTCAAGTGAATCCGATTTAAAACAAAAAATAGAATTTGGGCACACATTCACATTTTGGCGACTCCGCTGGGGACTATCCCAAAGGAGAAAAGCTTTCATTTTCAAAATAAACGATACCCGGTATATAGGTGGAAACCATTTAACCTTCCTGTATCGCTCCCTAACCCGGGGCTTGGGATAAACGGTGGTTTAACAATCCCACGTACCGGTATCTCTTTTCGAAAAAAAATAATAAAAAGAAAGTTGTTTTCCTTTGAGCGGGTTAGACTCCCGTCGCGGATTCCAATTATCGTGCTTGCTTTCTTTCCTTGCATTGCATTGCATTTTGCATCTTGGGAATTGTGCATACTCTGAACAGGAAAATAAAAGGTGCCTAAAATGTTCGGGAAACAACCTGAAACTGCAAAGGAGTGGAACCTGGAAAATTGATCCATGCAGTCGTACGGCTCAATCCTTCCTGGATTCTGACCGGGCGGCCTCAGTGGCGATTCCACCAGGACAAAATTGAGGTTAATCTGGCAGTCCTGGCAGCTTGGGGCTATTCAGTTCCAAAGCTGACTGAGGCTCCCAGAAAATTTACGTGCCTTTAACTGTTGCATTTTCCCCCGTCCCGAAAATCATTCCTTTAAAACACATTTCTGAAAATCTCTGTTTTAACTCAAAAAGGAACATTTTTAGGAGACCGCACACTACGCGCACCTTATATATCCTGTACACTTTACACGCACGTCCCTTCAAACCCGGGGTGGTTGTTCAGTTGCATTCACGGACAGCCTTACGATGCTCCCGGGCGCGCACGGAATCACCCCAAACTCCCCATGGCAGCCAGTGTCGACCAATGCACAGTCCGTGTCACACATTTAAAAAAACCATGACTTTTGGTTGGTTTTTGGTTTAGTCCGTGTCATATAGCCCAGTTGCATATCCCCGTAAAGGTCAAGCCTTAGTCCATAACGGAAGTCAAGGTCCTTCGCGCAAGCGGAGCTCTGCCGAAATTCCGACAAGGAAAAAATTGGTAGAATCTTGACTCCGGCATTGACTTTGACCTTGACCCGCACGAAATGCGCAAGAGTCGAGATCGAGTCCGTGCCAAAAATCCAAAGATCTTCCGCGCAAGCGGAGCTCTGCCAAAATTCCGACAAGGAAAAATTGGCAAGATCCTGACCCGGCATTGACTTTGATTTTGACTCACGCACGGCGTATGCAACGAAGTTCAATGTGACACTGTGTCATCCGACTTTTACCGCCCGACCCATGCCTATTATCTTCTCGGACATTACCGAAAATTCAAAACGTCATTCGCGCAAGCGAAACTCTGCCGAAATTTCGTTAAGGCCGAAAGACGAGACTTTCCCGGTATTGCCTTGACTATAATCTGCATCGCTCGTGCGTTAAAAGTTTCTATGACCCGCTAGACCCGTTAGGAGAATTCTTTTCTCTCGGTCGGTGGGATCCGCGTGCCCTATAGGACCCTCGCCCGGGGCTGTCCACCCTGGGAGGTCGAAATACAGGTGGAAAACGAGGGGCTTATAGCCGCACAGATGGTCTCCACTGACCCAGGATCTAGCATAGTTGCGAAAAAGAAGAGCAATCTTTTCCAACCTACCTAGGACTCTGAGAAAACACGTTTTAAGTAAATTAAAACAACAAAAAAAATCATGAATAAAAGAAACGGAAACCGCATGCCGCGTGAGCGTTCCCCCTTTTATCCCGTGAGGCCATTCTTGTGTCTAAACCTTGCCCGTCACCCCTCCAGCGAACCAAGAGTGGTTGAGAATACCCGGGAGCCGCCTTTTCAGTATCGAGGTCACAAGGTCCGATAGCCCTTCCAGTTCAACGGTCTGCACCGTCCGCTACTCTCCTATGACGGGATCAACAGATAACAGTAAGCCTTCGAAACCATTAAGAAGCGCCAAGAAGAACAGCAAGCCTGGATCGTAGACACTTTGCGTCTTCGAGAACAACACAGCTCCCAACCCGACGGAACCTTTGTTCTCATAGAGGATCGAAGACATACCGGCCCCCGGTTTCTCAAAGCTATCAAGAAGTTCCGCCTCCGCCAAGCTACGAGATCCCAAAGAACGTAAAGCGCCTCTCGCTCAAAGCTCCTCAGCGTATTCAAGTAGCCCCGACATGCCCGCCAAAGACAAGCCGCTTCCGGCTCCGCACATCAAGCTCGCACCAACAAGACACATACGTGCGGCTCCGCCGTATCCCAATGCATCTCGGTATCCCCAGATTCAATCCTTTGCCTCTATACGAGCCTCGCAACCACAATCAAAAGTCCCCATGCTTACCGGGGACAGCATCCCGAGCGGATATCCCGACATCTCAAGCTTGCCACCTGCTAGTCTGCCAATTGGGGCTAACGAATCATTTCCCCAGTTCCCAAACACAACCCTTAGCGGACCTGGCAATCACGCCCTCAACTTCAACACCCCAGGGTATGGGTTGGTATACACTCAACTACCTCCCCAAGACTCCCGAATGGCAATTCCATCAGCCAATCCACCTCCATCCTCGGTTTTCGTCCCTAAAAACGGTAACCCACCTCAGACAGCTGATCTTCACATGGCTTGGCTTATCGAACAAATGAAGGACATGCAAGGCAAGCTAGCTAGTTCTCGAAAGGACTCCCTCCTGCCTAATGATCCGAGCAAAGTGGTTCCTCTCCCTCCGAAATTCAGGATGCCAGAAATGGAAAAGTTTGATGGGACAGAATGCCCTAAAACCCACATCGACACCTATGTCCTGGGTATGAGAGCCAAAGGGGCAACCCCTCAACAGATGGCAGATCACTTTCAGCATTCCCTCAAATCCACAGCACTAAGGTGGTTTCTCAATGTGAAGGCAGAAAACCGCTCCACGTGGGATCAGATCAGTGAAATCTTCCTGGAAAAATACCGCGCCAACCTTGAATGGGAGACAAACCGCCATGACCTGCAAGCCACCGAACAAAAGGATGACGAACCAGTGGGCGAGTTCTACAAAAGATGGAATTGGAAGCTCAGCGAGATAATGGATCCACTTTCCAAAGAAGAGCAGATGGACATCTTCCATTCCTGCCTCAAGCCATCTTTGAGGACCTTGATCAGCCACCATTTCTATCCGGATCTCCGTGCCATGGTCAACGCCGGGACAAAGTTTGAGAAGACTCTGAGTCTTCAAAAGACAACAAAGAACCCCGCCTCATCTTACCGCTATCGGACAAACCTCGGCAACTTCAACTCCCGCCCGAACAAAGGAAAAGAAGCACTGAACAAGACACTACATTCGTAACGGAGCTCAAGTAAACCGCGATCAAGCAGCCCCAAAGAATAACAATCCCCCTCGCTTCCCACAGTTCCAGCATTTAGACAACCTCGAAATGCCCTTGGGTCAAGTATTTGAAGCTTTGGTGAAACGAAATCTTCTCAAGCCGCTTGAGAATTTCCAAGCGAAGACACCCAAACCCAACATGGATATGAGCAAGCACTGCGCCTTCCACAACTACCCCGGCCACACCACCGACAATTGCTTTGTACTCAAGCAGGTGGTCCAGGGGTTCATTGAGGAGGGAAAATTGGAATGCCCTCGTGGTCCCAATACCATCGGAAATCCATTCCCCCGGAACGACAGGGTAAACTCAATAGCCTTTGACGAAACTCCAAGCGAAGAACGGACCCTGCAATTTCGAAACCGTCGGCATCTTTGTCCCGCTATGGCCAGGAGCGTGAAACCAGAGTCAAAAGATCTCGTGGCCGGAATTCGTACAAGAACGCCCAAGGGCAACCGTCTCCCTACGATCTTTGCCCCAACCAAGGCATACAAATGGATGGATCGAACGTTCCCCCAGAGAGGCGAGTCAAACGGTAGCACGGGAAGCGGTTTAGCCTTCACAGACGATGACTTGCCGATATGTGAGAATCGGCACAACGAAGCTCTCCTCATCCTCATAAAAATAGAGATGTTCTTCCTCCCGAACGTCTTGATTGATAACGGCTCCGCAGTCAACATCATCGCTTTGAGCACACTGAAACGACTCCGCATCGACCGCTCCCTGATAAGACCTTCACCTCGGGTAATCCGAGCCTACGATTCCACTACACGACCAATCGTAGGAGTCATCAACCTGAGGATCCAATTCGACGCACAACTGGAGTCGGTAGAGTTCCAAGTCGTGGAAATCAAACCAACCTTCTCTCGCCTTCTTTGGGATGACCTTGGATACATCAGATGAAAGCGGTATCATCTACTCTTCACCAATGCGTGAAATTCATCAATGCCAATGGAGTGATCGAAGTGATCCGCGGAAGCAGTGCAATGGCAAGTGCTTGGCCAGCAAGCTACGACCCAGAAGAAGGTCCCGACATGACCGAATACTCTTCTCCAGATGAGTCTCCTACCTTGTCCCGCTACGAAGTGGATCCTTACATCCACGCTCTAAGCCGCGACGAGCTGGAAATCGAAGAGCTCATGGGTCAAGATGACAACTCTGATATATGCGACTGTGAAGAATGCTTAAGAGAGGATCAAGAGATGGATGCCCTAATGGAGATTGATCAAGGAGTAGACCCTTACTTCACCGAAAACCATCTTTCAAACTGGCTCATCACCGATCCCCCGGTACAAGACAACCCTCTAGCCGACACTCTCGGATCTTACGGGGACAGCCATCACAGCTTAGTTCAATTCAACATTCCGGTGTCCGACCTGGATGAGCAGTGGCGCAACCTCCTCCAAGGCTTAATCAAGGAAGGAGATATAGCATGCCCCCTCGAATCAGACATTGTAAATGTCGTCCAAGAAAAGATCCCGAGACAAAGAGGGCGGATTCTATGAAAGTGATCAACATCGGCCAAGAATCAACTCCGAATCAGCGAATGCTTCGCCCTCTTAGAAGTAGCCCTCAGCGACTTCTATCATCAAAAACCCCCAAGGACTGGTGGCAACACTAATGGAGGGACATCATCAGGGGAGCAACCAAAAACCTCCGCGATCTGGTTTGAAATCGAACCGCATGCAAGCTATTTTCCGGGACTCATGCCAAGGGAAGACTGGCCACCTGAACCGGCCACCACTCCTCTAGAGCTACGGCCATCAGAGTAATGAAGCTCGGTCCAATCCTCGTCGCCTATAGTCTAGCTTCGAGTCTTGTTGTTCGTGAATTCACATCTTTTGAGTCTGTTGACGGCTTTACGCCCAACGATTGTGAGTCTTTGATCAACAATGTACAGTCTTCACGCTTTCAATAAAAGGTCCGACCTTTCTAAAAAATCATTTCATTGCATCTTTAACAAATGATGATGTTAACTAATCAAAACAGTTAATAACAATTCATTTATACAAAAGGCAAACACATTAATTGAATAAATGCATCAAGCAAACGTTTAAGCATGTTGTCAAAAGAGAGAAAAACCGGGCCCAAGCTGTCGAGGAGGTTTTAATCACAAGGATTTGCAAGATTGCTGAAGAGCCAAAAAGACGCAAGTCCGATGCCATTCAGCCTGAGACGGATCTTCCAATACCTCAAGAACAGGGAATCACCTTTCATGACAAGGAAGACCCACACACAGGAGGGGTCAAAACCAAGAGCATCATGGCCCTAAAATGCCTCGCCTCTCACTTCGTCATCCTCGGGGACATGCTATACAAGAAACGCTACCATGGACCACTCCTATGCTGCATCAGCCAGGAAGAAGCAAACAAGTTCATGAACGAAGTCCACAATGGGGCTTGCGGTCCCCACATGAATGCCGAGCCACGATGCAAATCATTCTCGGGATGGGCTACTCTTGGATCTCCATGGAGCGGATTGCATCCACTTTGTCCGAAGCTGCGATAAGTGTCAACGATTCTCCAACCTCAATCATCTGCCGCCCCACGATCTCTCTTGCATGACTACACCACGGCCATTTGCCACTTGGGGAATTGACGTCATCGGGAAAATCGCTCCGCCCGAGCGACAACGGTCACGAGTTCATCTTAGTAGCCATCGACTACTTCACCAAATGGGTCGAAGCCAAGTCCTACAAAGTACTTACCTCCAAGAAGGTCGCGCATTTCCTCAAGGAAAACATCATCTGCCGATACGGCATCCCAAATGAGGTCATATCAGACAATGGCTCACACTTCGAGGGGAATTCGGCGGCCGGGTGAATTCAAAATCACACGCCACAAACAAACGGCGCCGTGGAAGCAGCAAACAAAACCCTCGAACGGATCATCCGAAAAATGACCACCCGAGGACGAGATTGGCCCGAGAAGCTGCACCTTGCACTTTGGGGCTACCGCACATCGGTCGAAACGACCACGGGAGAAACCCCATTCGCCCTGACATACGGGATGGAAGCAGTCCTTCCCATTGAGCTGGAAATTCCCTCACTCCGAGTGCTGCTGGAAAATGACATCAATGAAGTTGAATGGCTACGAAGCCGACATGACGAATTGGCTCTGCTAGACGAGCGACGACTAAAGGCCATGGAACACGTCCGAGCATATCAAAGCAGGATGGCTAGAGCTTTCGACAAGAAAGTCAAGTCCCGAGACATCGGGGAAGGCGACCTTGTACTAAAAAAAGCCTCCCGCTCGAACCAACCCACTAGGAAAATGGGAACCCATATGGATCGGCCCTTTCGTGGTCCCAAGATCTTCTCCGGAGGTGCCATGAAGGCGCCAGGACCTAGACGGTAATCCCTTCAAGAATCCGGTCAACGGAAGCAAACTTCGCGAGATACTTCGCTGAAGAAGAACAAGCTGTGCATCTCTTGGCACTCCATGTAGTGTCGAACTACGCGGACTGAGCCCTCTAGTCAGGAGAACGTAGGCAACCTTAATTGGTCCGGTCTAAAAATACACAAAAAGTCAAAAGTTTGAATGTCAATCAAGACCTCCATCAAGCTACGCACTTTTCAAGAACATGCCCCAACGTCACCTTGACCAAGTCAAACGACGGCGGCAACATCAAAGGACATCCGGAGGTCACTCAACGTCAAACGGCCGGACTCATGTACGCTTCCAAGCCGGGGCTTGTCTTCGCCCTCACGCGCTTCAAATAAAAAAAAAAAGAGAGCTCGAGCAAGGGCTCACAAAAAAAAACAAACAAAAATAAAAGAAGCTCAAGCAGAAGCTGCGAAATTGAGGTCAAGAGCCCGACGCCAACAAAGGGCAAGGAAGCTACGAAAATGACCGTCAAAATGACTTGTTAGGGGATCATTCAACCTCTCATCCAAGCACAAAGCCTAAGCAAAGGGGATTGCCGTCATGGCCCAGACTGCTTCAGTCCGCAAATGCAACAGAAAAGTTCAAAGATGGACGCCGACAAGGTGCACAATAGAAACAAAGGCAAACAAGAGATCTTGCGTCTCGACAAAGCTTTAAAAGTAAATCACAAATCACTATCGGTTACAACATTTCTTGATGAGTTCAAGCACGGTCTACTCTCAAGTTCACGACATGCTAAAAGACAGCTTAATACATTTAACAAATAATGTGTTTACAATACAATGAATGGATACCTAGGAGGTCATTCCGCGCCATCTGCGCTTGTCCCCTCGCCATTCTTCCCTTTCTTCCCTCGTCCCCGGCGAGTCTTCTTTCGCTCAACGCGAACCAACTCTGCGTCTCTCAGTCCGAGATCAGGGGTCCTCCCCGTAGAGTCAAATAATCCAGTAGCTCTCAGGGCTTCATTCGCCCGTGCTTCGGCTCGGATCTCCTCCCTGCGAGTCTGTAGAAGAGGACCTCTCCCTTTCAGTCGGTCAACTCTAGTCTCATAGTCAAACAAAGTGTCTCCCGTCACATCCTGAGGGTCAGACCAGGCTTCGGCACTCCTAAGGCAATAGCTACTACGGCAACCGGGTCCCAGAATCGCTACACGCCTGCTCTCCAAAGCCACTTGGGACTGCCCAACACGCTGCTCATACCAGGCCAGGTACTGAGTCGTCAATACGACACTCTCCCGACGTCTAAGGAGTACCACAGGAGGGAAAGCGGAATACTTCCATACCCTCAGAAAATACAAGAAAGCACCTGAAGCTGCCATACAAAGAGGAACTATCTCCGCAGTAGCAAGGTCATCCCAGCCCAACAAAGGCTCCTGCTTCATCCCAAACTGCCGGGAAACAAGCGACGGAATATAGAAGGAGGACCAAGACAAACCTGGAACTCTAACAACGTAGGTGTAAGTGCTCTAATTTGAGCTTGTTAGAATTTTCGTTAGAAAATTAACGAAAGTTATAACATTCCTAACATTTCTAACAAAGCAAGGGCAAAGTGGGCATTGTTATTTAAGGATAAACCAAGGAAAGGAATCAAAAAAGCAAAAGAAATAGTCAAAAACCAAAAATAGAAAGCTATTTGGAACAAAAAGCTGGTACATTAATTTGATTTTTGAAAAATATTCCTTGTGTCCAAAGCCTGAAGCTGTAATTAATGAACAGTGCACACTGACAATCCCATCCGCGCGGACATGTTTGCATTTTTCAGAGGGCTATAAATTAAGCCCTCCAGTCTCAAAGGAAAAAAAGAGAGAACACAATCCACAGTTGCACCTTGGCGAAAATACTTGAGAAAATAGTGAGAATTCCATTGAATTGTCACTCTTTTCTCTTGATTATCTTCCCAAATCTCACTCACTCACTATCATATTCAAAGCCTCAAACACTCTTACATTCAAAGCCAAAGCTCCAAAACACAAAGAAGATAGGTATAACCTCCCTCTTCTTACTCTAAATCTCTCATCCATGCATGCATTTTCAAGCTACAAAATGTAGTTCATTCATCTTCTTGTCTTAGATCCAAGAAAATCACCATGGAAGTTCATCTCCATGGATGATCTTCTACAAGGATCAACATTACTTTCAAAGTGTTCTTACTTTTTTCCAAAGAAAACACATTTTCAAAACCCTAAAAAATCATTTTCATACATCAAATCTCATTTTCAAAGGATAAAATTCCCCTTCCCAAGCAAATGAAATGCTTAGTCCTAATGTACCCCAAGGATGGTTTGATATAGTTGATTCACCACTAAAATGTCAAGTGATCACTAATCAAAACCTAGGGAAATGGGGACAAGCATGGATGCCAAACCCCCTTTAAAACCACATTTTCTTTCTTGAGAAGTTGCTGTCCAGTAGCAATTTTCTAAGGCCCCAGTCCATGGTCTAAATTTTTGGACACAGATAAACTTGGAATTTGGTGTTGACTACAAAACACTTTTTGTAGCCAACATCCAGAGCTTTCCATAAATATTTTTATTTTATTTTTTACGTGAGTAAAACTCCCTTTTCCCAATTTTCTTTTGAAGGTCAGATCACCAGTCTCTGGGAGTCCAGATCTCATATCTGAGATTTCCAGAAGGTTTTGAGTCCTCAAATATTCTCCAAAATGAAAAATTCTTTCACATAAATCTTATTTGAGGTGTTTGGAACAACTTTCATTCTCTGAGTTTTCTCAGATTATGAAGTTTTGAAGCCCTTAAATCCATTTCAAAATCAAGTGTCCACTGCCTTTTTCATTCTGGCAGAAGTGCTCTTCAACTTCCAAAAATCTTTTGAGCACCAAAACTCTACCCAAAAATCACACCAAAAATCATGGGATCTGACCAAAGTCTAATAAAGAATTCCCAATTTTTACTTTTCTGAGTTTCAACTTATTTTGGCCAAAACACACACACACACACACACAAATGATTTTCAGCTTGGAAGACTCGTTTTACGAGGCATTCCGGGTGCACACTAACGTCCTTCCCGGCGTGTAACATGACCTCCGAACCCAAATCTCTAATCTCGGGCATTTTTCAAAGTTTTGGCCCTTAAAACAAAAATGGCGTGGCGACTCCGTTTTCCGGTTTTATTTGGTTTTCAAAGAAACGAAAAATCGAATTTTCCCGCGAATGGCACATCATCACAGTGGCGACTCCGCTGGGGATCTATAATCTTTTTTCTAAAAAAAAAATGAAATGATATTTGGTATATTGGTGGAAACCATTAAACTTCCCGTTATCGCCTCCTAACACGAGTCGGGGATAAATTGTGGTTTAACAATCCCACGTACCGGTATCATTGTTTTTAAAAAAAAAAGAAAAAAAAGCTTTTGAGGGTCAAGCTTCCGTCCCGGCATTTAAAAAATCATTTGTTGTGTGTGTTGATTTTTGCACATTTTCGTGTTGTTTCGGCCGCCTCGGAAAAAGTCAAAATTTTGACTGTCGGAATCATGTCCCTAACTGTCGGAATTTTTGTGCTTATGTGCTTATGTGTTCATTAAATTTCAAAAAAAAAAAAAAAATTCAAAAAAAAAATTTCAAAAAAAAAAGAAAATTTTCAAAAAAAAAATCATGCATCATATTTTTAAGACACATAAAAAATTTCTATTTTACTCAGAAAAAGAAGATAGACTGCCTGCACACTACGCGCACGTGACCGTACACTTTGCACACTACGTCCCTAACAGGGAAATCCTTGTCGCGGCCCGTTTGGTCTTATTACGCCTCTCGGTGCAAGCACGGGACTACCCAAACATCCCATGGAGCCTCGTGTCGACCATGCACTTGTCAGTGACACACTTTGTCAGAGACCCGGTTGGTTTTTAGTTTGGTACGTGTCATGCCTTGTACGTGTATAGACCTTTCCTTTCAAGCCTTTGTCGGCATACTGACTCAATATCTTTCGGGGACCCTAATCGGTCGAAGTTACGCCGGTTTTCGCCGCGGACTTTGACCAAGATATTGGCCGGCGCCTTGACTTCGGCTCGGCGGCACAAATTATACAACGACTCCCGGCATTGACACTTTGAGTCATCAAGGATTAATGATTATTCCATGCCTAATTACGGCTTAATTGACGACAAGTCAAGATCAATCGTGGACATTTGTCAGTCCAAATCATGCCGACTTTCCTGTCGAGCTCTCGGACATGATCTTTGACTTTGACGTCAGCTTTGTCCGTAATTTACATCGAATGCTCGTTAGACTCGATTACCCGCCAGACTTTTAGGATCGTTTTTCTTTCGGTCGGTGGGACCCGCTTGCCCTATAGGACCCTCGCCGGCTGTCCCCACAGGAGGTCGAAATACGGGTGGAATACGAGGGGCTTATAGACGTAGTGACGGGGCCCCGATCCGGGATCCCGAGTAGTTTGCGAAAAAGAAGAGCAATCTTTTCCAACCGATTAGGTTAATAAAACATGTTTTAAGTAAACGTGAACAAATAACCGCATGTTGCATGAGCCCAAGCCCAAACACCTACCCTCCTTCATTCCCGGACATCGAACCCTCGTGCCTTTTCCCCATGACTCCTCACAAGGTTGGTTCGGACACGGGTCATCGTTTGATTAGTTGGGAAGAGTCAAGCGCGTCATCGGCTTCGCCGTTTGTTCCGACTCCGGGTTTGAGAATGTACGCATCGGCCGTAATGATGGGGACAACGTCACTCCGCCTCCGGGACCCCTCGGACGAACAACGGTGGAATCGGTTAGCGAACGAGATGAGGTTACGACGGGAAGCACGGCTGAATAGCCTTATGGAGGCTATTAAGAGCCACGGTTTGGCCGCCGGCCTCAATCCCGATGGCACCTTCACCGTGGAAGAAGACGAGGATGCCAATCCCACTCTCGGTCGCCACGACTACTCCCGGGATGCCACCACCCACCTCCTATGGTGCCACTACGAGAACCCGTGCTCCTCGGTCTTCGGGTCGGCCCGGCTCCCAACCACGAGACCACTTTGGATCCATGCGGCCAGCGGCACAAATCGGTTCACGGTTCCCTCGGTGGGGACAAAGTCGATCGGAATGTCTTCTCATGGTTGGGGTTATCTCGGAATGCCCCAACAAATTGGAATGCCACCTCGGTTCGGAACCGATCAATCCAGGACCTTCACGGCAACGGCCACGGTTCGGAATGCCGCCACGGCTTGGTTACGGGCCACGTCGAGAGCCCCTCCTCGAGAATAGTACTAGTTGTTGCTCCTCACACAAATCCGTTCCTCACTCGAGACTTCTATGGGTTACGAAGCCTCCATCCCGGTGTCATCAGAATCACCGGGACGCGGTACCCGGGTTATACACCATCGCCTCGGCCCGGCCATGCATTTCAACGATCGGGGACGGCGGCCGCATCTAAGCCTACTTATGGGCCCCATTACGGAAATCCAAGTTATCCGGCTACATCGGGGCTACCTCCACCTACTTTGCCGGTTGAAAATCAACGGCGAGCCGCAAGGTTCTATCCCTTCGCCCGAGGCTCCTACTCATGCTCCCCCGGGCAATTTGGGCCAAGGACAGGTTTTCACCTACGTCCCCGGATCCGCCGTTCCCTCCACCAGTCTGCCGCCAGTGGTTGCTCCTCTCTCTAACTCAGCCGCTAGCTTGAATGCCATGGCTCCGCCACAAGACCCTCATCGGCTGGTTCATGGAGCAACACAAGGAAATGAAAGCGCGGATCGCCGAATTGACCGCTAAGAAATCTGCCTTAGGCCTACGGACCGGACTCCATTGTTCCTCTGCCCCACAAATTCGTGATGCCTAATGCGGATCTCTTTGATGGGGCGCATGCCCAAAACTCATTTGGACACATATACCTTGGCAATGAAGGCCAAAGGGTGCACCAATCAGCGGTTAGGCGACTATTTCGATCTATCTTTGAAGTCCGGTGCCTTAAAGTGGTTCTTCCGTTTGAAACACGAAGCCGGGGCTACATGGGACCAGATTACCAATGCCTTCACGAGAGAAATATAAGGCCAACTTGGAGTGGGAAACAAATAGGGTTGACCTACAAACAACGGTGCGGCGTCCGATGAGAATGTTGGGGACTTCTACAAGCGGTGGAATACGAAACTCGGTGAAATGGCAATCCCTCCTTCGAAGAGGAACAAGCTGGACATCTTCCGGTCATGCACAGAAACCGCATCGAGAGCCTCCCTCGGTCACTTCCCGTACTCGAGACTTACGGGCCATGGTTAACTCTGCGGCTAAGTTTGAAAAGGCTTACAATCGGCAAGCTGCTTTGCACACGCCTACGAGATATCGGGCTCCTCCGCATACACGCCCCTGCTCTGCTAAAGGCAAAGAAATGATTAACTATGCGGGACGGGAATGTAATAACACAACTCCTTTTGCTCCCGGAAAACCGGTCGAGCCCGGACCACGAGTCATGAACCTCGAAAACTTTGGAATGCCTACGAATGACATCTTTAGGGGGTGGTGAAAGAAGGCTTCTTTGCGGCCTTTGGAGAATTTCCAACCCGGGAATCCGAATGCTCCCGTGGATACTACAAAGTATTGTGCTTTTCATCAAGCTCACGGACATCTAACGAGATAAGCTTGCTTTACTACGAAAAAGGCAATCCGAGGGCTAATAGAGCAAGGAAAGTTGGAAGGCCCGAAGGGCCTAATACGATCAAAAATCCTACGCCGAGGAACCATAATCAAGTAAATATGATTGAATGCGGAGAATCTTCGCATGCCCGGGAAGATGCTTGATGAAGGTCCCCAAATACCCGTGGCTGACCTCGTCGAGGATCACAGGTCGGATTCCCCTCGGCCTTGAGGATATCGAACGAATCAACCCACCTTGGTCTCATGTCGGAGACTCCTTGCAAGAATACGAGGCCCGCTATTTCTCGGATGAAGGGAAAACCGATCTTGAAGAGCTGGGCATTCCGGTCAAAACATGAAAGAACCATTTACACAAGATGGTTAGAGCGATCAAGAAAGATTGAACAAGAAAGCTTCGGGCGGGCGCTGTCTTGGGGCTTATCGGCAAAGAAGCCGAAGAACATGCGGAGCTAGTACACTTCTATGGCGGCTGTGGAGAAGTCGAATACGATCCCGAAGGCGGTGAAACGAAGAATCGAGAGGAGGAAGAATCCTTCTACATTACGCACGGTGTCAAATACGTGCCACCCCCTCTCACTCTTCCCCGCGGTTTACGGGAGGAGAAGGCGAGTCGCATCTATCACTTCGGGAATGGGAGCATATGACAATTTCTGCATTTGCACGCACCCATATTCCCCTAACGGGTTCGATCGGCGTTCCCTCTCGGCCGAAATCCCGCTAGTATGGGAAGATGATTCCAGATGGCAGCGGCGACGATGATGATGACGAGAGCGAAGAGTCAGCGAGGCCCCGGATCAGGAAACAATGCGGAACAATCATGCAGAAATGAGCCCGTGGGAGCCGGGCACAATGGTTGGTTGTCGGCAAGCGGCGACGAAGACACTTCGGAAGACGAATATGAAACCGAGGACATGAAGGCCATGAAGTTTCACTGGATGCGAGCACGTGGATGTCTTAGAATTCAACACGCCTACCATGCTTTGGGGAAAGGGTTTTCGGGCGTCCAGATCCGGGTGATAGTCGAAGATCGATAGAGAGGGAAACTAACTCCCATCCGCCCAAATGAGAAAATAACCATGGTTAGATCAAATCCACCCCGAACAAAGTAACACTCCTTGTCGGGGTTACCCAAGAAGAGGTCACCTTCCCCGAATGTATGTCGGCTTTCGGAGAAGTCCTAGAAGCGGCATGATGCGGATGCGCCTCCCACACGAGAATGCTATAATCATCTCAACTACGAGTATTACGAAAGGAACCGAGAATGGCTGCACTATACTGGGGATGAAATCGAAAAGCCGCAGAGTCCCGACAATAGCGACTCTTGTTGTATGATAACTATGAAGCAAGGCGAGGCTATGGGAGCGAATCGGAAGACGCCCTAGCCTCATGGGCCATACGAGGGCAACAACACAACCCCCAGGACTCAAAAGCACGTGACTTGGGAAGCGGTTATAAGGGCCGCCCGGGAAGGAGCCGATGGCTCGGCCCCTCACCGTTGCTAGACTCCGTCAGCCGGTGGCCAATAGCCAAAAAGGCTCCCCATTGACCTTAGCGGCACTCAAGAAATCCGGTCAAGAAGCAGCTGATGAGGAAGTTAACTTTGTTGACCCGATCCGGGCAAATTTTCCAAGGAAATCCCAAAGCGAGATAAGAAGGCCACGAGATCAAGCACCGGGGAGAACCGCCGCCCTATGCTAAGACGGCAGAAGCTCGACCCCGGAAAAGAGGACCCGTGCTCACCCGGTTGAAGCAGACACGGGCCAACATCTCTTTGTGGTCCACTGCTCACCTCATCCTATCCCCACAAGCTAAAGCTGGAAGAAAGCTTAGCCCGCACCTTGGTCCCTATCGATGCTACTCCCGATGACGTGAGTACGGTTGATTGGAAACATCCACTACGGGAACATAATCACTTTCACAGATCTCGACCTCCCTCAATTTGGGGTGATCATAACGAGCCTCTCTTCATCACGGTCAATTGGATGAACGACGCCTTCCTCGGGTCCTGGTTGATAATGGGTCCGGAATGAACATTCTTCCGGCAAAGATCATGAGCACAGCTTGATATCAAGACTACGAGACTTGAAGCCTTCCTCCCTCACAGTCAAAGCTTACGACTCAACATCTCGGCAGTCCTTGGAGTCGCTACCTTGGACCTCTGGTTTGGCCGAGAAATTGATACTGTGGAATTCCGGGTTATTGACATCCCAATCACTTTTAATGCCTTATTGGGAAGACCTTGGCTGCACCAGGTCGAGGGGTCGCCTCAAGCCTCCACCGGTGTGTGAAATTCGTCTCGAATGGGGACACGACGACCATTTATGGGGATTTAGTCACCTTAGAGGGCACGGATACATGTGGAATACCTATTAAAATCAAACATGACGAGGAAGGTCTCATGCTAAGCGGCTTCACGGTCGAGCCTCCCAAAGCCCAAGTGTGCAACATAGATCGACGATCACTCGGGGATAAAATCCCACCGGTCTTGAAAATGATGAGAAAAATGAGCTATCTACCTGGCCTCGGTGCAGGGAAGCACCAACAAGGAACTCACAAACTCATCGAGGTGAAAGGACAGAAAACTCGCCACGGCCTGGGATATGAGGCCTCCTCGGTGGACACTGCAAAAGGAAAAGGATTTGAAGCCATCACAGGAAGGGTCCCGGTCGACGACCCTAACTCTCTCCCTTTCAGTTCTAATTTGGCTGACTACTTTGTAAAGGGTCCCACACAACCGGGTAACATCACAGAACCCACTCCTACAGAAGAATGGCTAAAGCTACAGGATAGCCTCAACAAGTTCAGGGGAGCCAAAGCTAACCCGGTCCGCAGAATGTTCCTGAACCTACCCAAGATACCCGGGGCTACCACTACTATGAGAAGTGAGTACACCTTCAAAGGCGTGCCAAGCCTAGTGGAACAATGCGAGAAACTCACAACCACAATTCCTACTTCCCAGGAAGGTTCGAAACCTGAGTTTGAATTGACCGTGCCGAAAGCCAAAGCCACAGAAGTCTTTTCAGATGATTGGGATGGTCCAATCATGCAGCAGTTGTTCGGGGAAGAGATCCAGATGCCAGACCTGATTGATTTCAGCTCAGTCAAAGAAATGGTAGCGACGATCGAGGAAGGAGCACAGTATAATTCCCGAGTCGGGAGGTCACTGACAGCAATGCCGTTAAAGAATCGGGAAACTCTCTCAGGCCCGTCCGCGGCCAAAGAAGAAATGATCAACAAGCCTGGATTGGTCCCCCATCCCTTTGTGTCAACCTAGGAAGAGTCCTCCGAGTCTCTCATTGTTAAGGTCGAGTCTCTAGTTTCGTCCGATGGCCTTACGCCTAAAAAACTACGAGTCTGTAGCAAATGCTGTACTTCCTTTTCGTTCCTAATGAAATGACGAACCTTTCTGAGTATCCCTTGATTGCCACTTTAACTAATGATAAATTAATAACCAAAATTTTTTTTAATAATAATTCATTAGATAAAGAAGCAGACACATTAAACAAAAAAAAATCAAACAAAAAAAAATCTTTAAACAGGTTGTCCGGAAAGAGGAAAATCGAGCCCAAGCTGCCAAAGAGATTTTGACGAGTATGAATTTGGGAACTGCGGAAGAGCCTAAAGAGACGCAGAATTGGTAGGGATGCCTTACAAAATCCTCCAAAATCCTCAATTCAAAGAAAGTTGCCCTCTTCATCAAAGAGAACATCATATGCCGATACGGGTTACCAGCCGAAATCATCTCAGATAATGGATCCCACTTCGAAGGGGAATGCGACAGGCTGCTGGCAGAATTCCGAATAACCCGTCACAAGTCATCTCCTTACAGGCCCCAAACCAACGGAGCCGTCGAGGCAGCAAACAAGACTTTGGAAAACATCATCCGGAAAATGGCTGTCCAAGGCAGAGATTGGCCCGATAAGTTACACCTGGCACTCTGGGGCTACGTAACATCGTCCGAACGGCAACCGGGGAAACACCGTTTGCCCTCACATACGGAATGGAAGCCGTACTCCCAATCGAGCTAGAAATCCCCTCGCTCCGTGCTTCGCTGGAAAGCCATATCAACGAGGTCGAATGGCTCCAGAGTCGCCATGATGAATTGGCCCTGCTAGATGAACGCCGATTGAAAGCAATGGAACACATCCGAGCCTACCAAGGAAGAATGGCCAGAGCCTTTGACAAGAAAGTAAAGCATCGGGAGATCCGAGAAGGGGATCTCATTTTGAAAGAAAAGCCCCCAGTCCGTATCAACCCCTCGGCAAATGGGAGCACATGCAGGTCGGGCCATACGTCGTCCGAGAAGATCTTCTCCAGGAGGAGCCATGCAACTTGGTGCACCTCGACGGAAATCCCTTTGTACACCCAGTGAATGGTGACAAGCTGCGCAGATACTACGCGTAAAAAAAAAGAAACAAAAAAAGAGTACTAAAAGAGTAATACCCAACTAGGTTGAAAACCCGAAGAGGGGCGGCCTAGGTAAAAACGGGGTTGCACAAAAAAAAAACAAAAAAAAAAAAACAAAAAAAAAACAAAAAAAAAACAAAAAAGAACAAACAAAAAAACAAACAAAAAAACAAAATCGACCGGGTTGAACTACGAAGACCTGAGCCCCTCAAAAATGAGGGGAACGTAGGCAAATGAAACGGTTCGGTCTAAAGCACAAATAAAAGTCAAACTACGACATCAATACAATCGATCGGACCATGAAAACGTCTCGAAAAACTCTGAAGCAATTCAAACATTCATTACAAGTTAAAAACATTTTGATGAGTCTAAGCCCGATTCATTCCTACAACTGGCAACCGGCTAAAAGAAATTAAGATACATAATCAAACTAATGTGTCTGCCATGACAAGAAAGGGATACTCGGAAACCTCAGAGTCACTCCAAGCCACTCAGACCGGCCTCTCCCCTCTTCTTCCCCCTTCGAGTCTTCTTCTTCTGAACAGGAAAAATGTCGGTCTTCCTCCTACCAAGCTCTGGTATAGGAACAGGATCTATCAGACCAGCCTCTGTCAGGGCCTTGGTAGCCCTAGCGTCATCTCTTGTCTCCTGTAGCCTAGCTGGTAGCATAGGAGTCCTCCTCTCCTGCCTCTTGACATAAGCCTCATAGTCGGTCCAGCGTCTCCGCTCCTGTCATGAGGGTTGGCCCTCGCCTCGGCCCTCCTCCTCTCGGAAACTGTCAGGTCCTCCTCACCCACAATGGCCTCACTCTGTCTCAAAATAGCCATCTGAGTCTCTCCAAAATGCCTCTCATACCAATCCAGGTATCAAGTGGTCAAGAACACCGGTCTCGGACGCCTGAGGATAACCCGAGGAGGAAAGACGTCATACCTCCATGCTCGGGAAAGAAAGGAAAACACCGAAGGATCATCCATAGAAACAGGAGCCACCACCCTGGTGGCTATATCATCAAAGTCCTCCAAAGGAACCTGCTCCAAGCCGAACTGTCTCAGAACCAAGGACGGAATATAGAAGCTGGACTGAGAAAGCCCCGGAAGCATGACCACATGAGACCCGTCCTCAAGCACTCTGCGAGTCTCCACCCGCCAACAAGGCACCGACCATCTCGATATCTTCGTCCGGCGACCAGCCATCCAACGCTCCTATGAGCCCCGATCATCAAAATCTACAAAGCAACCCCTCTCCCTGGCGAATGTCCAAGGCTTGATCATATCGGGAGTCTCCCGAAGAATCCCCAAGCGCTCCATCGCCCACGAGTCAAGAGGAACGGGCCGCCCCGTGCATATACCATCTCCCGGTAGCCAGCCTATCGAGAGCATGGAAAGTCTCCCCCAAGATCAAAGGTACAACATCTCCGCCCAAGCGATAATGAACGACTACATCCAGCAGAGACTGATGACAGATCCCAAAAGAATAGACCATGAACAAGGTCCCAAACATGCAAAGTGCAAAGGCATCCCAATAGGCATCGTCAAGCAAGCCTAAGCCCCTAAACCTATCAGGGAGACCGGAAATATCAAAATGATCGGGACCACAGATCATACCTTGTGCTTCCTCCGGGGAAAGATGAAGGAGGTTGCACAATCTGTCAACGAAAGAAGCCCCTCCAGGCAAAGGAACCGCTATCTCTTCCACCTCCGGACCGCCAAGCAAAGCCCGGAATTCTTCCACGGTCGGAACAACCTCATTGTAAGAGAAGCAAAAAACATGCCTTCTAGTGTCCCAAAATGAGGAAGAAGCTCTCAAGAGGTCGTAGTCCGGAACCAATTCTTTGAGGGACCATAAACACTTCACCTTGTACCTTTCTTCAAAGAATAACCTCCTCTCATGCATAATCTCCCGAGATCACTCTTTAAACTTGGTGAAGAATTGCATTTGAGAATTTTGGGACAATTTGGGTGGATTTCTCATGCTCACAATTCTCTCCATGGTTTTTCTCTCCTTCTCCCCGAAAAATGGCTGTTTGAACTGGTGGTTGAAGAAGGTATTTGAATTTGAAATAAAGTGAGACCAGATCTGAGGCAGAATTAAAGGACAATGTCAGATGCAGGTCCTGTCCGCGCGGATATGATTGTCCCTTAAAAAAAAAAATCTTTGCAACAGTCCAAACTGCTGCACCAAAGGAATATTTTGTCCCAGCCAAAGCCTGTCCAAGCCAGTCCATGCACCAAACATCTACACCCTTACCAAAAAACCAAGGCTCATGCAACATTGCATTCATACTGCATTGCATTCATAAAATAAAATCCTAAATTATTACATTCCAAAAATAAAGGGAGTGTGCAAAAAAAAATCAAATAAAAAAAAATAGGTAACAATAATCCTAAATTAATACATTCCAAAAAAAAAGCAAAAAAAAAATGTGCATGAAAATAAGCTGTATCTGTACAAATCTCAAATCTCAGAAATCAACTCAATCTCAAGTAATCAATCGGAGTCCTCGGCGGGCCGACGTGCCCCCGGTCCCTCTTGCGGCTCGGGCCCGCCTCCTCGGGAGCCATGAAGATCTCGTGCTCGTAATCATCGTCCTCGTCCCCTAAGAAGGCTCATCAGACCAACCTAAGCACGCTCCGATAGGGCAAGCCAAGATCTCGCGAAGAAATCATATCCGAAGGTGAAAGCGTCGGACTCGGACGTGCGAAAAGATCCACCATGCCGCGCACGTGTCCCTGCCCGTAAGGATCTCCGAGAATGACGTGGTCCAAAGGTAGTACCGCGCGAGGATCAAGGAGAGGAGACAGAGGAGTCTCGGAAGAAGTCTCTGAAGGAATAGGGGAAGCCTCCCCGCCCGGTGCCGGCGCCGTGGTCGCCTCGCTCTGCACTGAGGAGCCCCACAAGCAACCATCCTCCTGATAAATCTCTTAGCCCCGATCACTTGTTTCGTCAGCTTCTCAACGACCACCTCCGAAAACTGCACGAAAGCAAAAGCGTCAGAAACAGTTGAAGCGAAAAATGATGACAGGAAAGAAAAGAAAAGACAGAAGCAAGAAAAGAGGTGGGAAGGAAAAGCCATACCTTCATACCCGGACGAGGCCGGAAAGCTCGTGGAAGCCGCTCAGGCTGAGGGATCTGCACCCTCAATCGGACCCCATCCTGGACATATGAAAAGTCCGTCCGAGGGTACCGCGGGACCCCTAACCCCTCTCTATCCAACTCCGGGGCGTCCTCGGCCTCCTCAAGACAAATACTGGATATGGCTCAATCGCCACAAATGCCGAGAAGTGCTGGCCGACTCGGTAATCATCCCAGGTCGCAGATCTATCACTCGGGTGCATCATATCGGCGGGAGGCTCCACCGGTGTCATCAAAGGCGAATTCACGCCATGCTGGCGCGTCACCCTCTCTCCCAGATAATAGACGTCGCAAGTCAGACCTCTCAGAATCCTCCGCTGCACAGTGCATATCTCAGCGCCCTTCACCGCGCCACTCGAAACGATCCTGGATAGAATACCATCTCCTCATCCGTCTCAAACCCTCGTCAAAGGAAGGCAATCCGAGTACCTCGAGGGTCGTGCGCCCTCTAAAGCCCTTCTTCTCTCGGGCAAACTTGGACCAGGAACGCATGGCTGGATACGCCCCGACGTACTCCGCCGTCTGTCGCCACATCGTGACATGGAAGAACTCCAACACCCATACCTGCGAAAGGTAAAAATCAAATCAATCCAAAGGTCAAAAGAAAAGTGTGTGCTCAAGAAAAAGGGGAAAAGCAAAAGAAAGCTTATACCTCCGTGAGCAAACTCGAAGCAAGATAAGGAGCTCACAGCCTCTTCTGCCGTATCTATCAAGAGCAAAGTAAAGCTCGCCACTCGGCCTCTCCCTAAGAGACATCTCCAGCCATCTCCACATCCTCCAAACTCCTCAGCAAAGCAAACACCGCCGTCCCCTCGGCGTGTCCAAAGAGAGTGCTCGAAAAGCAAACCATAAAAAGGCCCTAGCACCGCTTCGCGCCTATCCTCTCATCCCCGCCTCGTAGCTCCCGATGATCTCCACAATCTTCCCATAAACCACGGCGTACTCCATCCCCATCCCCTTTTTGGGAATGGGGGTAAAGCCTTAAGAGCTGCGCAGTCCACATCGTTGTAGCCGTCCCGCCACTCAATGTCCGCATCCATCAAGGGGCGACGCACCCGTGATCGCTGCGTAGTCGAAAGGCGTAACCGTAGCCTCGCCCCGTAAGAAGTGAAATGTGTGGGTCGCATCCCACCAATGTCGCGCCAAAGCAAACATTAGGCCCTTGCTCTTAGGGAACTTAACCAACCCCATCAAGCACTCAATGAACTCCCAAAGCCCGGTCTCAACGACAATCATCTCTGACCGATCAAAGCTCCTCGGCCCGCATTCGGAAGCCGGTCCCACAGTCAACTACGTGCTCCACCGATCCTCGAGTCTTCATCTTATTCAATCGCTCCGTCACGTAGTTGTTTCCACCCCGCAATAAAACAAAAAAAGAAAATGTCAAAAAAAAAATTGCATTTGCACAAAAAAAAAAAAAAAAAAGAAAGCATATACATGCATCACGCAACACAAAGTTTTGAAGAAAATTCGGCAGCATAACGGCATGCAATGAACCTAGCCCCATTTCTCTCAAAAAAGACAGTTTTCAGCAAATCCCAATTCATTCATAAAAAAAAAAATTCATACAAAGAGTCAACGGAAGTAAAAACTCCGTCTCATTTTCAAAAAAAAATAATGCATACATGCATATCATCCATCATCCCAAAAGATCCTACATTCATACATTCATACAAGGAGTCAACGGAAGCAAAAACTCCGTCCCATTTTCATAGAATAACATGCATACATTCATCCAACGGGAGGAAAAATCCGTTCCGTCTTTCAAAAAAAAAATCATCATACTTCTTTACAAAAAAAAAAGGGGAGCATGCACACATTCATATCAACATTGCAAGAATCCTACATTGCAACAAAAGTCCGTCCCAAATTCGGGAAATTGTTCATCATAGTCTCATATTTCAAAAAAAAAATGGCGAAAATGCCAATTCTTTTTCCAAGCAAAACGCACATTTGAGTTACCCATATACTCATTACAACATGCAAAGCATCAAAATCAAGATTCAAAGCCAAGAACATCAATCATTCGAATTTTCAAAAAAAAAAAAAATCAAAAATCACCCAAAATTCAATTTCAAGCAAAAATCGACAAAGGGAATGAAAAGATTCGAAGTATACCGTTCGGAGACTCGGATCAGAAGCCCAATGTTGTCAAGCATCGGGATAATGCTCCTCCTCAATCGATTGCGAAAGAGTGTAATGCCTCCTCATTCGGACGAGCTCCAATCGTCTCTCCGCGACTGGGCCACGTCCTTGGCCTTGAAAAGCACCTCCCGCGTGTTCCATTGCTTCAAAAATTGAAGAAATCGGAAGAATTTTAAGGTTTCTAAGCCAAAAATGGCGGTTTTGGTCTCTCCCCCTCGTCTCTCTCTCGAAAATCTGGAAAAGTGAGGAAGAAGAAGGGAGGGGGCGGCCCTCATTAAAACAGCCTGGGAATTCAACCTTATCCGCGCGGATGGGTTTGTAAGGATCAAAATGACCCTTTTGCCCTTTAAAAATCCAGAACTCTGCAATTTGATCCTAGACTTAACAGAGTTAACCAAAGTTAACCAAAGTCGACCCTCTTTCATCAAAATCATTCCACGGCAGTCAAACGTAAGTCCGATCTCTCCGAGAAAGATAACGAGATCCCGTATCTTTCATCAAAATCATCAAACGGCAATCAAATGTAAGTCCAATTTCCCCGAGAAAGATAACGGAATCCCGTATCTTTCATCAAAATTATCCAACGGCAGTCAAACGTAAGTCCGATTTTCCCGAGAAAGATAACGGAATCCCGTATCTTTCATCAAAATTATTCCCCGGCAGTCAAACGTAAGTCCGATTTCCCCGAGAAAGATAACGGAATCCCGTATCTTTCATCAAAATTATTCCCCGGCAGTCAAACGTAAGTCCGATTTCCCCGAGAAAGATAACGGAATCCCGTATCTTTCATCAAAATTATCCAACGGCAGTCAAACGTAAGTCCGATTTCCCCGAGAAAGATAACGGAATCCCGTATCTTTCATCAAAATTATCCAACGGCAGTCAAATGTAAGACCGATCTTCCCGAGAAAGATAACGAGATCCCGTATCTTTCATCAAAATCATCAACGGCAGTCAAACGTAAGTCCGATTTTTCCCGAGAAAGATAACGGAATCCCGTATCTTTCATCAAAATTATTCCCCGGCAGTAAAACGTAAGGCCGAATACGTCTGATTTTTCCCAGCAAAGGCTAACAAAGTCCCCAGCAAAGTTAACGGAATCCCAAAAGCCAACGGAATCTCGAGCAGATTTCGAACTACGAAAGGGCTTGATTCCCACTAGGGATACGTAGGTAGCCTATCATTAGGTCCAGCCCCTCGACCAAAACGGTCACCCTCTCCTTCGATAGCAGACAAAGTCCACCGGAAGGCCATTTCAAATCAAGGTTCGAGGCACCTAAAACGCCATCATCAAGGTTCGAGGCACCTAAAACGCCATCTCCAAGGTTCGAGGCACCTAAAACGCCATCATCAAGGTCCGAGGCACCTAAAAAGACATCATCATCAAGGGTCGAGGCATCCAAAACGCCATCTCCAAAGGTCTGAGGCACCTAAAACGCCATCTTCAAGGTCATCATCTCCAGGTTGACACCTCAAAATAGTCATCTCCAGGGTCAAAGACCCGAACTACGACTGACTTGATTCCTCTTAAGGATACGTAGGTAGCCTATCATTAGGTTCAGCCATCCGACCGAAAATGGTCATTCCTATCCCCGGCAGAGCGGATAGCCATCCGACCGAAAATGGTCATTCCTATCCCCAGCAGAGCGGATAGCCATCCGACCAAAAATGGTCATTCTATCATCAGACCAAAATGGTCATCTCTTATCCCCAGCAGAGTTTCTTTCCAGGAACCGACTGCAGAACTCGCTCATCAGGTTCGAGGCACCTAAAACGCCATCATCTCTAGGGTCAAAGACCCGAACTACGACTGGCTTGATTCCTCTTAAGGATACGTAGGTAGCCTATTAAATAAGTTCAGCCACTCGATCACTTGATCATCCCGCCAAATATGGAGCCTTACTCTTATCGACGACCCCGCTTCCTTCGAAAGCGCCGTCGCCGAGGGGCTACTGTAAGTGCTCCAATTTGAGCTTGTTAGAATTTTCGTTAGAAAATTAACGAAAGTTATAACATTCCTAACATTCCTAACATTTCTAAGAAAGCAAGGGCAAAGTGGGCATTGTTATTTAAGGATAAACCAAGGAAAGGAATCAAAAAAGCAAAAGAAATAGTCAAAAACCAAAAATAGAAACCGCTTTGGAACAAAACTGTCCGTTAATTTGATTTTTTTTGAAAAATATTCCTTGTGTCCAAAGCCTGAAGCTGTAATTAATGAACAGTGCACGCTGACAATCCCATCCGCGCGGAAATGTTTGCATTTTTCCGAAGGCTATAAATTAAGCCCTCCAATCTCAAAAAAAAAAGAGAGAACACAATCCACAGTTGCACCTTGGCGAAAATACTTGAGAAAATAGTGAGAATTCCCTTGAATTGTCACTCTTTTCTCTTGATTATCTTCCCAAATCTCACTCACTCACTATCATATTCAAAGCCTCAAACACTCTTACATTCAAAGCCAAAGCTCCAAAACACAAAGAAGATAGGTATAACCTCCCTCTTCTTACTCTAAATCTCTCATCCATGCATGCATTTTCAAGCTACAAAATGTAGTTCATTCATCTTCTTGTCTTAGATCCAAGAAGATCACCATGGAAGTTCATCTCCATGGATGATCTTCTACAAGGATCAACATTACTTTCAAAGTGTTCTTACTTTTTTCCAAAGAAAACACATTTTCAAAACCCTAAAAAATCATTTTCATACATCAAATCTCATTTTCAAAGGATAAAATTCCCCTTCCCAAGCAAATGAAATGCTTAGTCCTAATGTACCCCAAGGATGGTTTGATATAGTTGATTCACCACTAAAATGTCAAGTGATCACTAATCAAAACCTAGGGAAATGGGGACAAGCATGGATGCCAAACCCCCTTTAAAACCACATTTTCTTTCTTGAGAAGTTGCTGTCCAGTAGCAATTTTCTAAGTCCCCAGTCCATGGTCTAAATTTTTGGACACAGATAAACTTGGAATTTGGTGTTGACTACAAAACACTTTTTGTAGCCAACATCTAGAGATTTCAAGACATATTTTTATTTTATTTTTTGCGTGAGTAAAACTCCCTTTACCCAATTTTCTTTTGAAGGTCAGATCAACAGTCTCTGGGAGTCCAGATCTCATATCTGAGATTTCCAGAAGGTTTTGAGTCCTCAAATCTTATCCAAAATGAAAAATTATTTCACAGAAATCTTATTTGAGGTGTTTGGAACAACTTTTATTCTCTGAGTTTTCTCATATTATGAAGTTTTGAAGCCCTTAAATCCATTTCAAAATCAAGTGTCCACTGCCTTTTTCATTCTGACAGAAGTGCTCTTCAACTTCCAAAAATCTTTTGAGCACCAAAACTCTACCAAAAAATCATACCAAAAATCATGGAATCTGACCAAAGTCTAATAAAGAATTTCCAATTTTTACTTTTCTGAGTTTCAACTTATTTTGGCCAAAACACACACACACACACACACAAATGATTTTCAGCTTGGAAGACTCGTTTTACGAGGCATTCCTGGTGCACACTAACGTCCTTCCCGGCGTGTAACATGACCTCCGAACCCAAATCTCTAATCTCGGGCATTTTTCAAAGTTTAGGCCCTTAAAACAAAAATGGCGTGGCGACTCCGTTTTCCGGTTTTATTTGGTTTTCAAAGAAACGAAAAATCGAATTTTCCCGCGAATGGCACATCATCACAGTAGGACCCTTCCTGCAAGACCCTCCTAGTCTCAATCCTCCAGTGGGGAACCCACCAACGGATCTGATGCGTACCAAGCTGTGCCATCCATCTCTCCCAGGCGGACTGATCCATATCCAACACAAGAGGTCGCTGAGCAAATGACCACGGGCTAAACGACGTCGGAGCCTCGGGCATGGCATGAAGTCTCTCTCGCAGCCACAAGGTGAGCAAAGCGTGGCTTCCCCCTCTCATGAAACGATCCCCAGTCGCCAGACGGTCGATACCATGAAGAGTCTCCCCCAGCACCAACGGGACAATATCCTCTCCAGCTCTGCAGTGCCCAACCACATCTAGCAAAGCACCATCGCAAATGCCAAGGGAGCTGACCAGGAAAAGTGTCGTCATCACGCACAAGGCAAATGCGTCCCAAGAGACATCACTCTCATCATCAACCATAAACCGCCCCGGCAGCTCAGAAATGTCAATATGACCCGAATCAAGGATCATGCCCTGCACTTCTTCCAACGAAGTACGAAGAAAGCCTGCAAGCTTCACGCTCACAAAGAAGACCACCAATCAAAGGAAGCGAGATGGCCTCCACCTCCGGTCCCCCCATCAAAGCCCGAAAATCCTCGAAAGTGGGCACCATTTCATTGTAGGAGAAACAATACACATGCCTCCTAACATCCCAGAACTTCGCGGCAGCCCGCAACAAATCCCAATCAGGAACCAACTCCTTAAAAGACCAAATCGAGCAAAGACGAAACCTTACCTCGAAAGCCCGTCTCTGATGCCTCATACGGCGCCGCATCCACGTTTTCAGCTGCTCAAGGAAGTGTGCTTGCTTCTCCTTCGAAAGCCTCGGCAAAATTCTAGGGACGTACGAAGAATCCATGGAAAAAATGGAGGTTCCTAGAGAAAATGGGGAAGAAAGCTCGAAACTGGCTGCAAATGGGGAAATGGGAAGAACCAGACACTGGAAAGCATTTATCTCCTTCCCAAAAGCAAGGTTGGTCCGTACGGACCTCTTTGCATGCTAAGTATGTCCGTACGGACCTCCTTGTAACCATGACCCATTTCCCCAGCAAATGGTACAACAACCACTGTCCTCAGCAGGAGCTTGCTCCAAACTGCCCAAACACTGGCCAAAGCTATTCCCGGCAAACATACACTACCCACAAACGCACTCTCAGTTCACGTGGCATGCACAAAATTAAAAAAAAAAAAAAAATAGCAACAATTTCTAGGACAACTCCCGGGAATCACAAAAATGACATTACATCCTAAAATAAAATGTGTTTGCCATGCAAATACGAGTGTTTTATTACAGGTACATCTAATGTCTGTTGCTAAAAAGAAAAAAAGAAGATATGGAAAGAGGGAAAGCAAATGAACCCTAATCCGACTCTTCGGCATCATCATCCTCGCCAAGATCATCAAGAGAGAAGTCGGGCATCCCTGAACTCGCCCGTCATATCCTCGTCATCGTAATACCGAGCCCTCCGAGGCCGGTACTCAAAGTACTCGAAGGATCAAATCCGGCGAAAGGATCAAAGAAAGAAGGCTCGACGAACCCTCACCCCGCGCATCCCGCCGAGGAAAGAACTGCAAAGGGTCTCGCGGCCTCGGAGCTCCCGAAGACGCCCCGCATCCATGCTATGCCGCCTCGAAGGTCCCTCCCGCCGTGGCTCCGGCTCGGCTCTCGGTGGAGGAACATCTACAGAATGCCTCGAAGGCATATGCTCGTACGCCGGCACACGCCGCGAGGACCGGCAAGACAGCTTCGACGCCATCTTCTTCGCAAAAGACCGCATCGCCACGTAACGGCGGGTCAGCATGTCAAAAGCTCTCCCCGGTACCTGCACAAGCAAAGCAGCCAAAGAAACGCTCAGCAATACAGTCATACCCAACAACAAAAAGAGAAAAATACGTAAAAGATGCCAAGATGGAAAAGAGTAAGCACACTCACCGGTCTATCAGATCCACGCGGTAGGCAAGCAGGAGCCTCGCTCGTGCACGGGTACAGACACCCTCCTCCTCGAGGAATCCCCACGAACATACGTAAAATCCGGCCCAGGCACCGGAACCTCTGGGGGACCCTGCGGACCAGCCTCCCTCTCCCTCGCCAACACCTGTGGCGTCCTCAACTTCCTCCTCACAAAAGCGCCATACTCCTCTCCATACAAAATAAACTCCTCGGCACCCACACCGCCAAAGTAACTCTCAAAGTCCAACACATCCATATCCCGGAATCAAGCATCCCAAAAGGAGGGTCCTCTGAGCCACGGGAAGCACACCCGGGCCATGCCGCTGTAAGACCCGCTCCCTGTGTACATGACGTCACAAGTCGTGCCCCGCAAAGATCTTCCGCCGCTGCCACCACCGTGAGCCCTCAAACTCATCGCCTCATACCGAGCCCACGGGAACAAAACAAACCCCTCCGGCTACCTCTCTCCGTGACGCTCCCGCACATCCCCGTAGGCGATGGTGAGCTTCCCCGTCGCTCCTCCTCTTCCTCGCCGAACGAGCCCAAACCTAACATCGCAGATACGCCGCAATGTGCCCTGTGGATCTCTATCCCACGGGAAGCACCGAAAGATCTCGTAGAACCACACCTCGTGACAAAACAAGGGGCTCAAGGCAAAAGAAAATGGAGAAAGCGACAAGTTGCTAAATCAAAAAACAGCAATGAACTCATACCTCCAAAGCAAAGTCAAAACAGGCCAAAGAACTGGCCACACCCCGGCTAAACCGGTCCAAGGAGAAGTAGAGCTCGGCCAAGCCCGCCTCGCCCCAAGCGATATCACAAACTCTCTCCAAGTCAATCAAGCTCTCCAACAGCAAAAGGAGCCGTTAGCCGCGTGGTTCGAGAACAAAGTCTCGGAAAGTGCAAACCACAAAAAGGAGCGCGCCCGCTCCGCCGTCACCTGGCCGGTACCCCGAACATAGGCCCCAATGCTGGCCGTAATCCTCAGCTCCACATCGCTATATAGCATGCTCAGGCCCCTGCGAGGACGAGGCTCAAAGTCCAGCAGCTCGGTTAACACATCATCGGATATCATATCTCTCCACCGCACTGGCCCTCCTTTGAAGGAAAGCCCGGTAATCGCAGCAAAGTCGGTAGGCGTCACTGTCACCTCTCCCCAGCTTAGATGGAAGGTGTGGGTGGTATCCCACCAATACTCGTAAAGGCCAAGGAAGACGCTCTTGTTCTTCCTCGTGTCGAAACCCCGGCCAGTTCTCTACGAACACACCCAAGCCAAGCGTAGACCACCTCCCGGGACTCGGCCTACCATCCACGTAAATATCGTGCATCCGCCGCCACAACTCAACAATGCCTCGAGCGATCCCCGAGTCTTCATCTTCTTGGCCTTCCCACCATGAGCCCTCATCCCGCAGTAAACACAAAGAAAGGTACGTCATTCGCAGTACTTAATGCAAAAGAAAATCAAAGCACATATATCCCGTCACGAAACACGGCATATATTGCACATAATTTTTACATGCAACTCAAAACATGACATGCATTATACATAATTTTTTCCATGCAGTCCGTCACAAAAAACGGCACACACTGCATGCATTTTCTCAACAGAGGGATCAAGCACTACACGACACATTTTCAAAATAAACCGTCACGAAACACGGCACATATTGCACATATTTTCCCCACAAAGTCCGTCACCCAAAAACACGGCACACACTGCATAACACATTTTTAAAAGAAAAGTCCGTCCCTACACGGCACACACTTTCAGACAAAACCCGTCACGAAACACGGCACATGTCACATTTTTTCTACAAAATTTGTCCCTACATGACAATTTTTCCACATTGTACATACATAAATAGCATAAGGTACAAAACACCAAAACATGCATTTTCATAGAGAGGCACTTTATTTTCACAAATAAAAGCTAATCTACACATTTCTGCACAAAATGCACATATTCACAAAATTTACATGCTAATTTTCAACAATTCATCAAGAATTTCACAAAAGGCATGGCAAATAACGAAAACCCCAAAAATGCGAAAAACTAAAACCTAGTTCTAGCATTCAAAAATTCTAGCAGGGAATCGAAACGGAAAGGATTTCTTACCTCCCCGACGTTCCTAGAGCGACGATTGTGCACCTCCGGATTCGGATACAATACATCCGGGTTCTTCGAAGATGGAACAAACGAGATCCAATTTCTTTGGAGCTCCATCCGTTGCTCGACCACTTCTTGACTGCGTTGTCGACGATTCCTTCGAGATCCTTCCGCCATGGCAAGCAATTCAAAGCAAAAATGGAGGATTTTGGTTAACAATGGAGGTTTTTCTCTCCCTCTCTCTCTCTCGGGTTCACGCACTGAAGAAGAAGGAATGGGGAAGGGCTCGGCATTTAATCCCAGTCAAAATCTGGGAACTGTAAAAAACCAACATGGTCCGTACGGACCTCTTTGCTTCCATGTTGGTCCGTACGGACCTTCTTGCAAGGGAGGGCCAAATTACTTTCCTGCCCTTATAATCTTTGCCCCTGGCTGTCCTAAGGCCTATTTCAGCAAATTCAGTGCATTTTGTTCCTTAACCCATCAATTCAAGAACCGGCAGTCAATGTAAGCCCGAACTTCGCCCACTCCAACGGCAACGCAAGCACCGGCAGTCAATGTAAGCCCGAACTTCGCCCATTCAACGGCAATTCAAGCACCGGCAGTCAATGTAAGCCCGAACTTCGCCCATTCAACGGCAATTCAAGCACCGGCAGTCAATGTAAGCCCGAACTTCGCCCATTCAATGGCAATTCAACCACCGGCAGTCAATGTAAGCCCGAACTTCGCCCATTCAACGGCAATTCAACCACCGGCAGTCAGTGTAAGCCCGAACTTCGCCCACTCCAACGGCAACGCAAGAACCGGCCGTCAAAGCAAGCCCGGACCTCGCCCACTCAACGGCAATTCAAGCACCGGCAGTCAATGTAAGCCCGAACTTCGCCCACTCCAACGGCAATTCAAGAACCGGCAGTCAATGTAAGCCCGAACTTCGCCCACTCCAACGGCAATTCAACCACCGGCAGTCAATGTAAGCCCGAACTTCGCCCACTCCAACGGAAATTCAAGAACCGGCAGTCAATGTAAGCCCGAACTTCGCCCACTCTAACGGCAACGCAAGCACCGGCCATCAAAGTAAGCCCGAGCTCCTCCCCAACAAGTCAAAGGGAAGTCGTACAAGACTACATATCCCCAGCATCGGCCGTCAACGTAAGCCCGGACTTCGCCCACTCAACGGCAAAACAAGCGCAAGAAGGAGCCAACACCTCCGAGTACAAATCCCAAGGCACGAAACGCCTCCAAAACGCCAAATAGTGAAGCAATCACCGGCCATCATCCTTGCCCGCTCAACGGCAACTCAAACACCGGCCATCAAAGTAGGCCCGAAGTCACCCTCTCAGCATGAAGGCTCCTACAAGGCCACGATAAATCCCCAACGGATGAACACCGGCAGCCATCGTAAGTCCAACTTTCTCCCCAGCGGACAAAAGCACGAGGCATCTACACCTCTCGCAATCAAAGCTCAAGGCAGCCATGCCTCCATGACCACAGCCAGAAGACGATTCAAAGTCCTCACGCATGGCAAACCACAGCCAGAAGACGATTCAAAGTCCTCACGCATGGCAAACCGCAGTCAGAAGACGACTCAAGTTTTCATACATGACACAACCACAGCCAGAAGACGATTCAAAGTCCTCACGCATGGCAAACCACAGCCAGAAGACGATTCAAAGTCCTCACGCATGGCAAACCGCAGCCAGAAGACGATTCAAAGTCCTCACGCATGGCAAACCGCAGCCAGAAGACGATTCAAAGTCCTCACGCATGGCAAACTGCAACCAGAAGACGATTCAAGTCCTCACACTATATTCAGCCCGGAAGGCTTTAAACCACTCAGTCCGGAAGACCGTATAAACCTCCCCCATCACTATCTCCGGCCCGGAAGGCCTTAAACCACCCGATTAGGAAAATCGTAAAATTTCCACCCCAGGACACCACCACGTCCTCACAATTGACCTCGGCGGTCACCACATCTTAGGACACCACCCTGTCCTTACCACTGACCTCGGCGGTCACACGATACTTCAGGGCACTGTCACGCCCACATACACTCACAAATTCACGACATCTGAACTACGAGCAGGCTTGATTCCCGCTAGGGATACGTAGGAATCCTGACACAGGGTCCAGCCATCGACCTATACGGTCACCCAGGACGTCTCCACGTCCCTACCATCGACCTATGCGATCACACCCAGGACACCACCACGTCCACCCATAGAGTCTTAGTCAGAGGACATCTCCCGTCCTCTTTGTAAGTGCTCCAATTTGAGCTTGTTAGCATTTTCGTTAGAAAATTAACGAAAGTTATAACATTACTAACATTCCTAACATTCCTAACTTTTCTAACAAAGTAAGGGTAAAGTGGGCATTGCCATTTAAAGTTAAACCAAGAAAAGAATCTCAAAAAGCAAAAGAAATAAGAAAAATCCGAATTGGGCAAGTTGAAAAACATAAACTGCTGGATTTTTGAATTTTATTCTTCCTGTCCAAAGCCTGAAGCTGTAATTAATGAACAGTGCACGCTGTCAATCATATCCGCGCGGACATGTTTGTCAATTTCAGGGGGTTATAAATTGAACCCTCCTCTCTCAGTTAAAACAACACAATTTGATCACAGCAACGAAACTCTGGCGAAATATAGAGAGAAAACAGTGGGAATCCTTAGATTGCCACCATTTTCTCTCCAATCTTTCCCAAATCTCACTCACTCACAAACACTTCAAATCACTCTCATACATACTCTCATACATACACTAACTCAAGCTCAAATCACCCTTTAGGAGGAGGAATAGAGAGAAAACATAGAGGACTTCATTGTTATCTACTTGTTTTCTCTTTAACCAACTCAAATCATCAACCCTAAACACTTTCAAATCCTAAACACATTCAAGCCTTTGAATCCATTCAAACACAAGACACAAGGAAGATAGGTATAACCTCCCTCTCCCTACACTAAGTCTCTCATTCATGCATGCATCTTTAAACTACAAAATGTAGTTATTTTATCTTCTTGTCTTAGATCCAAGAAGATCACCATGGAAGTTCATCTCCATGGATGATCTTCTACAAGGATCAACATTTTCTTTAATGTGTTCTTACTTTCTTGCAAAGAAAACTCATTTTCAAAACCCTAAATACCATTTTCAAGCACCAAATCCCATTTTCAAAAGATAAAATTCCCCTTCCCAAGCAAATGAAGTGCTTAGTCCTAATGTACCCCAAGGATGGTTTGGTATAGTTGATTCACCACTAAAATGTCTAGTGATCACTAACCAAAACCTAGGGAAATGGGGACAAGCATGGATGCAAAAACCCCCTTTAAAATCATATTTTCTCTCTTGAGAAGTTGCTGTCCAGTAGCAATTTTCTCAGACCTCAGTCCATGGTCTAATTTTTTGGACATAGATAAACTTGGAATTTGGTGTTCACTACAAAATACTTTTTGTAGCCAACATCTAGATCTTTCCATAAATATTTTTACTTTATTTTTTGCGTGAGTAAAACCCAATATTTCAATTTTTCTCTTAGAGGCCAGTTCATTAGCTTCTGGAAATCCAGATTTCACATCTGAGATTTCCAGAAGGTTTTGACCCCTCAAATTACTTCCAAAATGGAAAGTTCCTTTGCAGAAACCCTATTTAGGGTGTTTTAAGCAACTTTCATTCTCGGACTTTCCCCAGATTCTGAGGTTTTGAAGCCTTTAAGTCCATTTCAAAGTCAAGGGTCAACTGCCTTTTTCATTCTGGCAGAATTGCTTTTCAACTCCCAAAAATCTTTTGAGTGCCAAGACTCAACCCAAAAATCATACCAAAAATCTTGGGGATTGTTCAAAGTCTTATAAAGAGTTCCCCATTTTTGTTTTTCTCAGTTTCAACTCATTTTGGTCAAAACACACACACACACACACACACACACAAAAGGATTTCAAATGTTTGGAAGACTCGTTTTACGAGGCGCTCCGGGTGCACACTAACGTCCTTCCCGACGCGTAACATGACCTCCGAACCTAAATCTCTGATCTCGGGCTTTTTTCAAAGTTTTGGCCCTTAAAACAAAAATGGCGTGGCGACTCCGTTTTGATTTTCACAAAAAAAATCGGGTACATCACAGTGGCGACTCCGCTGGGGAAGAATAAGCTTTTTCTAAAAAAAAAAATGAATGATATTTGGTATATTGGTGGAAACCATTAAACTTCCCGTTATCGCCTCCTAACACGAGTCGGGGATAAATTGTGGTTTAACAATCCCACGTACCGGTATCACCGTTTTCAAAAAAAAAAGAGCTTTTGAGGGTCAAGCTTCCATCTCAACATTTGAAAATCCTTTGCTTTGTGTGTGTTGATTTTTGCACAGTTTTCGTGTTTGTTTTTGGCCGCCTCGGGAAAAGTCAAAGTGTTGACTATCGGAAATCATGTCCCTAACTGTCGGAATTTTTGTGCTTATGTGCTTATGTGTTCATAAAATTTTCAAAAAAAATTTTTCAAAAAAAAAAAAATTCAAAAAAAAAAAATCATGCATCATGCCTTTTTAAGACACATAAAAAATTTCTATTTTTCTCAGAAAAAGAAGATAGACTGCTTGCACACTACGCGCACGTGACCTTACACTACACACTACGTCCCTAACCCGGGGAAATCCTTGTCGCGGTCCGTGTGGTCTTATTACGCCTCTCGGATGAGCACAGGACTACCCAAACATCCCATGGAGCCTCGTGTCGACCATGCACTTGTCCGTGACACACTTTGTCCGAGACCCGGTTGGTTTTTAGTCTGGTCTGTGTCATGCCCTGTCTGTGTATAGACCTTTCCTTTCAAGCCTTTGTCGGCATACAACCTCAATATCTTTCGGGTCCCTAATCAGTCGAAGTCATGCCGGTTTCCCGCCGCAGACTTTGACCAAGATATTGACCGGCGCCTTGACTTCGGCTCTGACTGGCACAAATTATACACTGACTCCCAAGATGACACCGAGTCATCAAGGATTAACGGTTATTCCATGCCTGATTACGGCTTAACCGACGACAAGTCAAGATCAACCGTGGACATTTATCGTCCAAATCATGCCGACTTTTAGTCGAGCCCTCGGACACGATCTTGACTTTGACGTCGCCTTGTCCGCAATTTACATCGAATGCTCGTTAAGACTCGATTACCCGCCAGACTTCTAGGATCGTTTTTCTTTTCGGTCGGTGGGACCCGCTTGCCCTATAGGACCCTCGCCCGTGGCTGTCCACCCTGGGAGGTCGAAATACAGGTGGAATCTGAGGGGCTTATAGACGTAGTGACGGGGCCCACCGATCCAGGAATCGAGTAGTTTGAAAAAGAAGAGCAATCTTTTCCAACCGATTAGGTTAATAAAACATGTTTTAAGTAAACAAGAACAAATAACCGCATGTTGCATGAGCCCTAAGCCCAAACACCAACCTGTTTCGCTTCCCGAGTCTGAACCACACCCTTCAGTGCCTTCCATAGTAAGCAAAGTTTGGATCGAGACCCCGGGTCATCATTTGTTCGGCTCGGTCATTCCGAAGTCGATACTTCATCGGTTTCCTCCTTCGCTTCAGCTCAAAGTTTCGAGAAAGACCAGCTCGAGAGGAGAACGGTGGGGACGTACAACTCCACACCCCGAAAATCGGCAAAATGCCGAACAGTGGAATCGAGATGTTGGAACAGATAAGACAAAATCAAGAGGCTCGAGATCGGTCGGTTATTGGAAAGTATCGTAACCTGTGGGCTAGCAATTGTTCACCACCCTAATGGAACCTTTACGGTTGATGCGAAGATTGGAGCTAATTACCCTCCCGGGCATGCCAACTACCATCAAATGCCCCGTCCCCTTTCGTGTGGAACTACTAATGGGCCAAGCATCCCCAAGCCTATCACTCGGCTGCCTCTCGGCCTCATCGTATCGATCTTGGTCAACTTCCCCAGCGCCTCCCGGTTTTCACCTTTGGGTTTCAATCGGCTTGGAATGGGTCGCTCGCTACTCCAAAACCTCGCCCGGCCGGGCCATCAATGCGGTGGTCGGTTCGGTACATCTCGGCCTCTTACTGCTCGATACTCCTCGACAGTCCGATCTAGGTCAACCTCGCCCTCGGTGCCTCTCGGGTCTCACCACCAGATTGAGCCGCTGGCTTTTGCCCGCCAGCCTTGGAAGGGGTCGGTTACTACTTCACAACATCGGGCCTGTTCGGGTCATCGGCTTGGAAGGGGCCGGTTACTACTTCACCGCATCGGTCGGATCGGGTCACCGTCTCTGAATAGGACAGTTCGTTTCTCAGGCTCCGTGGTTCGAGGGGGCCGGCTTGCTTCCTCCCAATTCTCAAAGCACACTGCCCCTATGATACCGCAAGATCACATGGGCCACCAGGCTTTTATCACCACTTCATCGTGCTCTACCCCGCCCCTCCGGTTGGGAAGTTCGACAAGGTCAAATGCTCCTCATCAAATTCTCCACCCGGCCGTTACGCAAGCCGCTCCCGCTCATCAAGTACGTATACACATTTCCCTTGCGGTCATGTTCCTCGGTGCGGTCAAGACACATTCAATCCTACTTTACGATGCCTCAAACCTCATGTTTTCGCAGCCTTTTACGGATCCGCACTCACTTTGCTCCTCGGTATCCACCCATTACGAGCCATATATCTTCATCTTCGTCAATCGCCGGGCCTTATGAGGAAGATTACGGTCACGCTTTTAATGCTCGGGACTGTCATTCCTCCCACCGAGTACTTCCTACCGTGGTTTCGTTTGCTAATGCCAATCTTGTGGCGGGGTCATGCAATCCTAATGTTCCTATTGACTCGTCAATGGATTATTGGTAGAACCAATTAAGAAGGTACAAGAAAAGCCTAGCAACGAGAGTATCGACGATCGCTCGACTCGGGCCATCTCACCATATCAATCTTGTGTATCGACACGAATGAAGTTTACAAAAGGTCGAATCTCGACGATTACATTGATGATTACATCAAAAGGGTTCGTGCACGGGAAAAGACTACGAGTCCGAACATGTCTCGCCGCTATAAACCTTACCCTTCCAACACGGCTCCGACATCCGTAAAAGAAAGAAGGCATTGTGTACAATTGACGGCCCCCAAAAGCAACCAAGAAATGGTGGTCCTTTAAGGCAACGAGAACGTTTGATGATCTTGGGATGCCCACGGCTTAATTTTCAAGGGCTTAGTAAGGGTAGGCCTTTTGGAGCCTCTCAAGGACTACCATCCAAGGAGCTCAAATGCACCTCTCGACATGAGTAAGCACTGCGCCTTCCATGATCATTATGGCCACACGACCGACAACCGTATAGTCTTGAAGAGAGCGGTTCAAAGGTTAATCGAAACGGGCAAGCTTGAGCGCCCCAATGGACCAAACCGGCAAACCCCATTCGAGAATGGTGACCAAGTCAATGACCAAATCTCGAATCCCGAGGATTTGGGTGTTCCCTTAAGCAAAGTTTTAAATAGCTTGCTAGAGCAGGGTGCTCCTCGAACCCATGAGAAACTATCGGCCCAAGGATCCCAAAATCCCTTTTGACACCACTAAGCATTGTGCTTTCCACCGGTACCACGGTCATACGACCGACAAGCTGTACGGCTTTAAGAAAGGCGATTCGAGGATTAATTAAGAAGGAGCAAACTCGGCGCCTCGGTGATCTCAACCCCGCCAATGATCATTTCCCAAACAACGCGAATGTAAACATGATTGAATTTTATGATTCAAACTACGTGAATTCAACAGACTACGACAAGCCGAGATGATTTAGTCGCAACAAATGATGAGAATGGATGGTTTGACTGCAACAAGCATGTGGCCATGGCAAAGCTGGATTTGGTGAAATGCTTTGAACTCTCGCCCTCCGATAAGTTCACGGCGCGCCAAGGTTAAATGGGATGATAATGATGCGATGGCGAGATTTGGCGAAGCGCAAGGATACAAGAAATTCGATGATTAGGAAGGAAGAGTTAGTCCTGGCTTTGGAAAACGCCCATAAGATTCATGAAGAAACAGTGACCACTGCTCATCAATGCTCTCCGCCGCCATGGAGTTCGGGTAACGGTTAAGGCGAATGGTTCCCTGGTCATGGTCGAAGATGAGACTTCGAAATAGTGATTTCGGTCCCTTCATCCTATAACTCTCCATCCCACGGCCAACACCTCCCTCCATCCACATATGATCCCTTGCCAAGGACAATTCCTCTTCGGCCCTTTCCAAAGACCTCGAGGCCATTAGGGCTCCATCGCCCTCGGCTCCTCAAAACGAGTTGGGCTCCATCACACTGTTCCTCAATTTCGGCAATACACCAATTTATGCTCCGGCTTCACATAATCGGTTTGAGCTATGTGGCTATGTTACAAGCCTCTACACCCACTTTGAATGCGATCATGAGTTGCTAAAAGAAAATCCGGATGCCACAAGTTTTCCGTTGTCGTCTACCGGACTTAGTGAATTCACCCGTCGGTTTCACCGGTCTGCGGCTGTGTTTCCCTCTGGCGATAAGAGTCTTGTTGCGAGTTCCGGTAACTCGAATGTTCCCGTTGATCCCCATGTGGCAATATTGATAGAGCAAGTGAAACAAATGCGGGAGAAGCTTGATCTTATGATAAGTACTAGCACTCCTTTGACCCAAGATGTCGAACCAGGCAAAGAAATGATTACGTCGCGCAAAATTCAAGTGCCCGAAGTGAGAGAATCCGATAGGACAACCGCCCGAGCACACTTGTCTAATGCCGGTTCCAAGCTTGAGAAAGGCCCGAAGACACAATCGGCTAGTATCACCCCTTTCACTCAAAACAACCAGCGTATCGGCGAATCCTCCCAAACAGAGCCCAATACCCCTCAAGGTCCTCTCGGGTTCACTTCCTTCCATCAATATGCTCGGTCGACAAAGTTCGTCCCCGTGACTTTTCCGACCCGTTTCTTTGGACAACTTGTGCTCGCCCAGTGCTCCGTGGCCTCAAACTCCTCCACTCCCACCGGTATCATGGGCACGTGACGATCACGCCTCGGTCTGCGGTAATGGAATCGAAGTTAACGAAAGATGGAAAGCTCAAGCGTCTTGGCGGTCCAACAACAAAGAGTAGCTAGACTAGGGGCTACCCATCCTTTAATATTAAAACAGTCTTTTAGTCAACCTTCGTAGGTTCTAGTACTTTCTTCGTTCAATCAAGTCCTCCTTGGACATTGTAGTTAATCTTAAGTTTTCTATAAAAGAGTCTTTTTCTTTTCTCGCTAGACTTGAGACATTATTTGCACACCTACATTACATTTAATGAAATGGTTTTATTTTAAATGATCACTCGCATCGCTCAACAAATAATCTCTGGAAATGATTAAGATTTTAATTAATTGGTGCGAGAAAGTCAACTAATGCCCTCCTATACACTTTCCTCACCTCACAAAGGCCTCCATCAAGCCATACACTTTCCAAAACATATCCCCATCATCACCTTGATCAAGTCAACGAAGGCGGCAACATCAAGGGACAACAAAAGGTCACTCAGCATCGGGAGATCGACCCCATATCGAAAAAAAAACAGGGGCTTGCCTCCGCCCCCCATGCATCAAGAAAGTTCAAGTAGAAGCTTGCCTTCGTCCTCAAGTGCTCAAAAAAAAAAAAAAAAAAAAGCTTCAAAAAAAAAAAAAAAATAAACAAAAGCTTCAAAAAAAAAAACAAAAGCTTCAAAAAAAAACAAAAGCTTCAAAAAAAAAACAAAAGCTTCAAAAAAAAAACAAAAGCTTCAAAAAAAAAGCTTCAAAAAAAAAAAACAAAAGCTTCAAAAAAAAAAATGAGGCCAAGGACCTAGCACCGCCGATCAGAAGGTTTGACATATGGGCAAAATTAAAGCCCGAAGAACGGAAGTTGTCGACAACAAGGGAGCAGTTAAAGCAACGGCAAAAACATATCATAAGCCCTTAAGCTGCATCCAAAATCTTTCTCCCCCGATGAAGGACGACGATCAAGAAGCAACGAAATCGCTCAAAATGACTTGTCAAGGAATCACCTCAAGGCCCGCACCTTATCATCCAAACTTCCTATCCGAGCCTTTTCACCAAAAGTACCACAAATGTTCATACCCCTTTTCTAAAGCCAAACACAGTTCAGACCTGAACTACGGCGACCTGAGCTCCTCACAATGAGGGGAACGTAGGCAACCGTAAATGGTCCGGTCATAAACACATTCAAATCCCAGAAAATACGGCCTCACCAATAGCCTCTCCTATACACGATCCCTCTTCACCATTCGCCAACTTCGACTCTTGGTATCAGTTGACTTTCTCCTCATGATTAATCAAAATGTTTGTTCATATCGAGATTAGGGGTTGAATAACCCGAACATTAATAAAGGGTTTTAAGCAATCTTGTGATCATTTTGAATAAAACATATTTTCAGATGTCTCGACAAGTCTTCTTTTTCTACATTATAGGAAAAATAGAGCTAAACACTAATTTTTACGTCGGCGGGGGCTTCTATATACTTTTACAAACCTTTCTAAACTTATGCTCTCTCAAAAGAGTCAAACCCAAAGCGAGTTCTTTTGTGCCTTCGTCAAATGAGGCCATCAAATAATACAAATCGGGGATTCATCCCCACTTTTCGAAAAAAAAAAATGTGCCCCTGCAGGTATACGTTCCTAAAATTGTCTTGCTTTTACATTTTCTTCCGGTTGACTAATTGAATAAAGAAAACAATAAAGTAAATATGGAAGGATGGGTTGCCTCTTTTGCTACATGATAATTCAAGAACGTTGGTTCTTCACTCTGCTACAAGATGGGTTGGGTCTGCATTCGCACGGTCTACAGTGCCTACCAGGTTGAAGCCTCTCTAATTGTGTCAGATTCACAGTCATGAGACCGAGGCTTTGCCAAGTTACTTCTTCCAAATCAAGACTTCGCAAATACATCTCTTCAGACCAAGGCTCCACCAAGCAAGATGAGATTTTATCGCCATGTTGGTCATGGGCTAGTCAAGTGCAGTTCTTTGATGTCCAAGGACGAGGACGGAATTTTAACCAAGACCAGAAATTTATCATATTTCTATGGCTAATATTGGAACCTGAGTCCATAAAACTCCTTGTGCCAATCAGAATGAGGTTTCGATGTTCATCCTTGGAAGATGTCAGGAATTTTGGTTTGACGATTGCCCTCAACCCCGATGGAACTTTCACGGTAGAAGAGGAAAAGGATCCCCATCCCTATCTTGGCCGAACAGACTACCACCTCCTTCCTTACACTCTTCTCAACTTCGCGAATCGGCCCATCCTTTCGGCCTCGATGCGATATACATTCAAAGTTCCGCCCTGGGACAAGCTTGGGGAAACAAATTGACTTCACCCGATTTGGGCCAAGTATGGTATGCCTCAAAGCTGGGGTCGGCTCGGTATGTCACAAGAGCTTTGGTATGCCTCAGCATTCGGCATGCATCGCCAGAGCTTCTCGGTTACATCGCTTTGAAATGCCTTGGCAAAGAACCCAGCTTCAAGATATCCAATCCCCGGCACCGCACAAGCCTCATAAGATCCCTTCATGACCGTCTCAACGGGACAAGAAACCCCAAATACGGACTACCTTGGACCCATGCAGTCTAACGTGACGATCGGTTCACGGCTCCTCGAGGCCGGGGCAAAATCGATACGGAATGTCTTGGGGTTACCTCGGAATACCACGGCAAATTGGAATCCCACCTCGGTTTGGAACCAATCTATCAAGGCCTTCGCAAAGAACAGCTTGGAATGCTTCCACATGGGCAGTCCAGGGCAACAGTCGAAGCCCTTCCTCGTAATGACGCTAGCTCGCCCGCTCCTCACACGCCTTTCACAAATCCATTCCTCACTCAAAGCTTCGATGGGTTACCAAGCCTCCATCCCGATTTCATCGGGAATCACCGGGACCGCAGCATTCCCCCGGTCATGCACCTTCGCCTATGCAATTCAACAATCGGGACAAAGCAGCCCGCACTTAAGCCTACTTATGGGCCTCACTCCGAAATCCGAGTTACCCAGGCTACATCAAGATCGCCGCCCTCTTTGCCGATTGAAAATCAACAACAAGCCGCGAGGTTCTATCCTTTTGCCCAGTGGTCCTACTCAAGCTCCCCGGTGATTCGGGCCAAGGACAGGATTTCACCTATGTCCCCAGATCGGCCGTTCCCTCAACCCTCGTCCGCCGCCGGTGGTAGCTCCTCTCTCTCGCTCGCATTGGTTTGAATGCCATGGTTCCACCACAAGACCCTCATTTGGCTTGGTTCGTGGAACGACACAAGGAAATGAAAGCACAGATTGCCGAATTGACCGTTAAGAAGTCTCGCTTTCCGACCAACGAACCCGGACTCCTTTGTTCCCCACAAATTCGTGATGCCTAATTTGGATCCCTTTGATGGCACCGCATGCCCGAAAACCCATACGGGACACGTATACCTTGGCAATGAAGGTCAAAAGGGGCGCCAATCAGCGGTTGGTCGACTATTTCAGCCTCTCTTTGAAGTCCAGTGCTCTAAAATGGTTCTTCCGCTTAAAATCCGAGGCCAGGGCTACATGGGACCGAGATTACTAGCTAACTTGGAGTGGGAAGCAAATAGATTTGACCCGCAGACAACAATGCAAACGTCCCGACGAGAACATAGGGACTTTTACAAGCAAGATGGCAACTCCTCCTTTTGAAGAGGAACAACTAGACATCTTTCGGTCACGCCCGAAACCACATCCGAGGGCCTCACTTAGCAATTTCCCTATCCGGATCTACGGGCAATGATCAATTCCGGGGCTAAATTTGAGAGGGCTTACAATCGCCAGCCGAGTTGTCGCACTCGCTTACGGATACCGGGTTTCTTCCACCTCCAACACGACTCCCTGAAAAAGGGCGGTGAGAACTGATCGAAAAGGGGACCCCAAGGACCCAATACAACCAACAATCCATTCCCTAAAAAAAAAAAAGTGAAGGGTGAATATGATTGAAGCCACGAATAAGCCAAGTGCCACTATGGCTAACAGCTCCCATATGGAAGACACTCTTCGAAGAGAGGATTCTAGTTTCATAGTCGGTATCAAAGATGGGTTTCTCCCTTCATGACAACTTCACCTTGAAGGCTCTCACGTTGATCGATTGGCTCGGTACTTCATCGGTATGTCGGTCGAAACCTTTAGCCGGACCTCTGTAGTGGACGCTTTGTCAAACCTGGGGCTTCATCAAATCATTCGAGAGAAAGATTCCGTGGTTTTCGCCATGTCTTTTCCATGGAATGGGGCTTTATCAAGTCACACCTATCTTCGAAGAAAGGTCTGGTCACCTCAACAACCGTCTTGGAGTTTCGGCTTTAGAACTTGGCATATGGCAACTCCCCGCATCATCAAAAGTTGAGAATTGGGAATCCCCTCATATCGACATTTCGTCAAATCACAACTAACCCAAGCAAAAGAGGGTTCATTCATGTCAACATGCTTTGATTCTGAGAGCCCTTTGGCCGTCAAACTCAAATGTCCGAGACCGAAAAGAAATTTCAATCGAGACCCGGGTTCAAATCCAACTTCATCCCAAGATCAAAATTGACCTCATCAATAACATGCAATTCGATCCGCGACTAAAGGATATCACCCACCGGCTCAAAGCTTGTCCCAAACAATAACAACACATATATCCCTCTCATCACCATGCATCCCCACAAAAATCTCCCCTGTGGCTCATGTAGCATGCACAAAGCTTGAATCAATAGGAAAAATCCTAAGTGATTGAAAATCATAAATCGTAATTTCCCTGCCAAAAGCTTAGGCCAAGTGCATCTTCGAAAGCAAATAAACGCATCATCTCATAATCATTTTTGGTCTATGCATGCATCCGCCATCATGAATGCCATATATGCATCTTCCTCTTCACTAACAAATGCAGAATTCAAACGTAATCCCCTTTCTGGGCAAGGATGATCTTCACCAAAGACGACCTCAAATGGATGAAAACGAGTCCCAACATCCACAAACATATGAAGACCGCCTCCGAGTGTATACAATTCGGTCGGGGACGCCAAGTTCTCCAATACAATTCGTGACGCCAAGTTCTCCAATACAGTCCGAGAGACGCCAAGCTCTCCAATACAAATCAGGTCAAGGACGCCAAGTCAAATCGGTCAAGGACGCCAAGCTCTCCAATACAAATCGGTCAGGGACGCCAAGTTCTCAAATACAAATCGGTCAGGGACGCCAAGTTCTCAAATACAATGCGATTAGAGACACCAAGTTCTCAAAAGCAAGAAGTCACAATGTGAAGACAAGCTCAAAAACCTCTACAAGTTTGACGATCACCAAAGAAGATGCAGACTCAACCAAACTCCTCCTTCAGGTCAAAATGCCTCCAAAGACAAAGAAATCGTCGCAGAAACCGTCCCACGAACGGCAACCTAACAACTCTTCATCAACATCGCCCGTAGCCTCGGCTACATGTAAGCACAAAGACAGTATGAAAGCATATCTTAATCAACTACTTTTCTAAAAGAACATTATCATCAAATCTTAGGGCGACTTCCCAAAAAATAGTCAAACCTCAAATACCGTCAAACCATCAAAGACCATCCCCACTATTTTCGAACTACGACCGGCTTGATTCCCTCTTAAGGATACGTAGGTAGCCTATCATTAGGTCCAGCCACTCGACCAAAGACGGTCATCCTTTCCTTCGGCGGCCAGACGTAAAACCGATCCACTTCAAATGAAGTCCACTAGAGGACCATCTATCCTAAAATGCCATCATCGAGGTTCGAGGCACCTAAGACGCCATCATCAAGGTTCGAGGCACCTAAGACGCCATCATCAAGGTTCGAGGCACCTAAAACGCCATCATCGAGGTTCGAGGCACCTAAGACGCCATCATCAAGGTTCGAGGCACCTAAAACGCCATCATCGAGGTTCGAGGCACCTAAGACGCCATCATCAAGGTTCGAGGCACCTAAGACGCCATCATCAAGGTTCGAGGCACCTAAAACGCCATCATCGAGGTTCGAGGCACCTGAGACGCCATCACCGAGGTTCAAGGCACCTAAGACGCCATCATCAAGGTTCGAGGCACCTAAAACGCTATCACACACAACACGAGGAAAGCGATAAATCGCAATCATCCCTTAGGGTGACTTCCCAAAAATAGTCAAACCATAGGGTGACTTCCCAAAAATAGTCAAACCATAGGGCGACTTCCCAAAAATAGTCAGACCTTAGGGTGACTTCCCAAAAATAGTCAAACCATAGGGCGACTTCCCAAAAATAGTCAAAACCGTAGGGCGACTTCCCAAAAATAGTCAAGTCATAGGGTGACTTCCCAAAAATAGTCAAGTCATAGGGTGACTTCCCAAAAATAGTCAAAACCTTAGGGCGACTTCCCAAAAACAGTCAAACCTTAGGGCGACTTCCCAAAAATAGTCAAACCATAAGGCGACTTCCCAAAAATAGTCAAAACCGTAGGGCGACTTCCCAAAAATAGTCAAGTAACAGGGCGACTTCCCAAAAATAGTCAAACCATAGGGAGACTTCCCAAAAATAGTCAGACCTTAGGGTGACTTCCCAAAAATAGTCAAATCATAGGGCGACTTCCCAAAAATAGTCAAGTCATAGGGTGACTTCCCAAAAATAGTCAAAACCTTAGGGAGACTTCCCAAAAATAGTCAAGTCATAGGGTGACTTCCCAAAAATAGTCAAAACCTTAGGGCGACTTCCCAAAAACAGTCAGATCATAGGGTGACTTCCCGAAAATAGTCAAATCTTAGGGCGACTTTCCTAAAGCAGTAGGGTCAAAGACTAAAGATAGTCGAAAGACCCGAACTACGGCCGGCTTGATTCCTCTTAAGGATACGTAGGTAGCCTATCATTAGGTTCAGCCACCAGACCAAAATGGTCATTCCTATCCCCAGCAGAGCGGATATACAACCCTAGCCATCAGACCGAAGAGGGTCATTTCTTATCCCCAGCAGAGTTTCTTTCAGCAATCGACTGTAGAACTCGCTCGCCAGGTTGACATCCTAAAACAAATACCAGTGGTCGACAACTAAAGATAGTCGAAAGACCCGAACTACGACTGGCTTGATTCCTCTTAAGGATACGTAGGTAGCCTATTAAATAGGTTCAGCCACTCGATCACTTGATCATCCTGCCAAAATATGGAGCCTTACTCTTATCGACGACCCCGCTTCCTTCGAAAGCGCCGTCGCCGAGGGGCTACTGTAAGTGCTCCAATTTGAGCTTGTTAGCATTTTCGTTAGAAAATTAACGAAAGTTATAACATTACTAACATTCCTAACAAAGTAAGGGTAAAATGGGCATTGCCATTTAAAGTTAAACCAAGAAAAGAATCTCAAAAAGCAAAAGAAATAAGAAAAATCCGAATTGGGTAAGTTGAAAAACATAAACTGCTGGATTTTTGAATTTTATTCTTCCTGTCCAAAGCCTGAAGCTGTAATTAATGAACAGTGCACGCTGTCAATCATATCCGCGCGGACATGTTTGTCAATTTCAGAGGGCTATAAATTGAACCCTCCTCTCTCGGCTTACACAACACAATTTGATCACAAGAACGAAACTGGCGAAATATAGGAGAAAACAAAGGGGAATTCACTTGAATTGCCACCATTTTCTCTTCAATCTTTCCCAAATATCACTCACTCACAAACACTTCAAATCACTCTCATACATACTCTTATACATACACTAACTCAAGCTCAAATCACCCTTTAGGAGGAGGAATAGAGAGAAAACATAGAGGACTTCATTGTTATCTACTTGTTTTCTCTTTAACCAACTCAAATCATCAACCCTAAACACTTTCAAACCCTAAACACATTCAAGCCTTTGAATCCATTCAAACACAAGACACAAGGAAGATAGGTATAACCTCCCTCTCCCTACACTAAGTCTCTCATTCATGCATGCATTTTCAAGCTACAAAATGTAGTTTATTCATCTTCTTGTCTTAAGATCCAAGAAGATCACCATGGAAGTCCATCTCCATGGTTGATCTTCTACAAGGATCAACATTTTCTTTAATGTGTTATTACTTTCTTGCAAATAAAACTCATTTTCAAAACCCCAAAAACCATTTTCAAGCATCAAATCTCATTTTCAAAGGATAAAATTCCCCTTCCCAAGCAAATGAAGTGCTTAGTCCTAATGTACCCCAAGGATGGTTTGGTATAGTTGATTCACCACTAAAATGTCAAGTGATCACTAACCAAAACCTAGGGAAATGGGGACAAGCATGGATGCAAAACCCCCTTTAAAATCATATTTTCTTTCTTGAGAAGTTGCTGTCCAGTAGCAATTTCCTCAGACCTCAGTCCATGGTTTAATTTTTTGGACACAGATAAATGTGAAATTTGGTGTTGACTACAAAATACTTTTTGTAGCCAACATCAAGATCTTTCCATACATATTTTTACTTTATTTTTTGGGTGAGTAAAACTCCTCTTTTCAAATTTTCTTTTAAAGGTCAGTTCATCAGTTTCTGGAAATCCAGATTTCATATCTGAGATTTCAAGAAGGTTTTGACCCCTCAAATCATCTACAAAATGAAAAGTTCTTTTACAGAAACCCTTTTTAAGGTGTTTTGAACATTTTTCATTCCCGGACTTTTCCCAGATTCTGGAGTTTTCAATCCCTAAAGTCCATTTCAAAGTCAAGGGTCAACTGCCTTTTTCATTCTGGCAGAAATAGTTTTCAACTTCCAAAAATCTTTTGAGTTCCAAATCTCAACCCAAAAATCATCCAAAAAATCATGGGATCAGTTTAAAGCCTTAAAAAGAGTTCCCAATTTTTACTTACCTCAGTTTCAACTTATTTTGGCCAAAACACACACACACACAACAAAAGGATTTCAAATGTTTGGAAGACTCGTTTTGCGAGGCGCGCCGGGTGCACACTAACGTCCTTCCCGACGCGTAACGTGACCTCCGAACCAAAATTTCTGATCTCGGGCATTTTTCAAAGTTTTGGCCCTCAAAATTAAAATGGCGTGGCGACTCCGTTTGATTTCAAAAAAAATCGGCATCATCACACTCCCACCCGTCTCAATGCCACCGTCTGCCATCAACAACTCCGCCACCGTCTTCAGATCTATCAAAATCAACAATGTCCGCTATCAACAACTCCACGACCTCATCAAGCTCATCGCCTCCGATTTGGGTTTGGGTTTTTCAGATCTGGATGCGTTGTTTGTGTGTGCGCGTTTGTGTGTGTGCTTCATCGATTTTGATTTCAAAATCGGATGGTCGTGGGTTTGATTTGTGTGTGTGCGTGTTTTCGTGGGTTTGATTTGGGGCTGCAATCATGGTGGATTTGGATGTAAATGTTGTTTGATTTTAGTTCAGGATTACTTATTGTTTGGATTGAGAAAAAAATGAAGTGAAAAGCATGAATTCGATGTTTTGTTAATGGTCACGGTGGTGGTGGTGGCGGCGGCAAAGTGATGAGCTGGTGAGTGGTGATGGTTTCAGATGGTGGACTGGAGATAAGTGGTGGTGGGTGGTTGGGCATAAGGTTGAAGATGAAGGGATGGGTGTAAGTTGATGATTTTTGTAGAGAGAAAAAGTGGGTTAATGGTGGGTTTTTGAAATTAAAAAATTATTATGATTATTAATAATAATAATAATAAAAATAATAATAATAATAATAATAATAATCATAATAATAATGATAATGATAATAATAATAATAATAATAATAATAATAATAATAATAGAGTATTATTTCTAAATTTATAATTTTTTTATAATTTTTTCTTCATTTTGTTTTAAAATGTGATTATTTAATATTTTTAAAAAATATATTTTTAGTCCTTTTATTTTATGAAATTACATTTAACTCCCTGAATATGAAATTAACTTCAGTTTGGTCCAATCCATTAGACTTTAACAAGTTTTTCAACGAATTTCGTCAAATAGCCCTTAACTGGCTAACTTTTTTAATGACAGGCCCTAAATTGAAAAGGAAACTATAATAGGCCCCCGCGCGAGAACAGGTATACGACCTCAGGCCCTAAAAAGTAATTAACCCTTAAATCAAGTAAACAGCTTTTACATATTTAATTCAGCATAATCAGAATACGATTTTCACATTGTTTCACATAAACAATCAAAAATTCTACCGCATACAAAACATGCAATAAGCATATAAACGATTTATATCTTAATTCTAGCATGCCAATTCAAACTTAACCATACGAACGGGGCTCTGATACCACTGTAGGGTTTTATGGGTCCATGCGCAGCGGAATTAAGCATCAAATTAACACAAAACCCAAAGCCCTAAGATCCGTTCTATACGATTAAATTGAATTCCTATGAGATAGAATTTACCAACCTTAATTGCTTTCCGGTCTTGAGCTATCGAACAATTTGTCGGTGTGATTTTGAATCACAATCTTCGATCTTCAAAAACCTTTCAATCTTCGGATTGGAACTCTAGGCCTTGATCGTCAAACGAGCGAAGACCCTCTATTGTTGTATCCACACGTAAGAATGAACCAAGAACGGTTCTTGAGGATTGCTAGATCCTTAAACCCTTGGAAGAATATTAAAAGAACTTTTGTTATGATTTTCTTGAGAAAATTTGGCTCGGTTTTGGCTGCTCACAGACTCATATTTATACTACATTAGTATTAGAGTTTGTGCCCTAATCAAATTAGGAAACCAGCTGTAAACAGCCTCTGTGGCTTTAAGTTGTCTCGCTACAACTTAAGGCAATCCGCCTTTCTGGCATAAGTTGTCGCGCTACAACTTAAGGCAATCCGCCTTTCTGGCATAAGTTGTCGCGCTACAACTTAAGGCAGATCAGGAACTCTCAATCATTCTTCCTTTGGTTTAACCAATTAATTCTAGTTGTGTGTGACCCAATATGATTATATTATGTTGGCAATGAGCTCGATCATATCGACTCTCATAAGACATAAGCGGACTCTAGCAAGCCATTATGTCTACCCAAATAATATAACGTAAGAGTTCACGTTTCTAATGGTACACTTCCATTTCTCCCTTTGTCTCACGATGTTATATTGAACACAAGTCATGGTCCACGTCAACTTGTATTTATTCAATGCTTTCTCGATCTTGAGTATAATGATAGTCCAATCATATTGGGGTGTGGCCACAGGCTTTTCATCATTATCACTCATCGAGGGGCCCAAGCAAAACATCTCTCTTTCGAGGGACAAATTCCATCTTGACTTATCATCCTTCCCATCATGAATCCGATCATGCCAAAGATAGCCTTTATAAATATCGTGTTAAAATATCGTTTGACTAAAATCAAACATGACTTTCATCATATGTAAGGTCATGATAATCTCAGGTCTAGGGACTAAATGAAGTGACCATATGAGATTTAATTATGACATTTGACCATGACATAAATCTCATACTGGTCAAGTCCAGTCACTTGTTCACTAACAAGTATCCATAATTTCAATGTACATCTCTATGCATAAAATCATCATATGATTATCCATTGACAATTATACTAATTATTCTCATAATAATTAGGGACGGAGATTATTACAATAAATATGCAAAACATATAATAATCAAATAATATACTTAATGATAAAGATGATACATAACGGTTTTAAGTTAAACATAACTAAAGCCTAGGGCATTACACCAATAATCCATTGCCAACTTATACTAGTTGTTCACAACAACTAGGGACGCAGTTCAATATAATAAACATGTAAAACATATAATGAACCAAATAAACATTCTCTTTAATAAATGATAAAGATGATACATAATTGTTTAAGTTAAACATAACTAAAGCCTAGGGCATAACAAGAACATGTTCAACTTGGAGAGAGACCCATAAGCTTGAAATCTGCAAATTGTTCTTACTTTCGTGCTTGATTTGCCTGAATCTTTACTTAATTTCGTAAGTGTTTCTCTACAACAACCTTTGACTCAAGTATAGTCTCTTATTCCCTTTCTATTTTCTGCATTTTACTTCATAATTTCTGGGTTCTTGATGTTTGTTCTTGGTGGGTTTTGTTTAAGCCGCCATTGTTGGTGTTCTTGAAACTTTTCTTGAACCAATCTTGTGTCTTCCTCGTATTTAGAAATGGCATGCACATGGAGAAGTAATCCAAATTCCCTCTACTGCTACCATACCCAAAACCTTAGGATTTATCAACGAATTGATGGCCCTTGGATGATGTTGAGTTTGAATGAAATCAGGGAGATACTGACGAGGTACCAATCTCCAAGAACCGGCGTACGTTATTCGAGTCAGTTTAGGATTGACCGACTTGACGTTGAATCCCCAAACGTAGTGTTATTTCACGGTTGGACTGAGATCCTTGATCACATCAACCTTTATTACTTGAAGTCTGACCATTTGGAGCGACCTCCATTGTTGAGTAAGGATCCCTCCTCGATTATAGTTAATAGGACGAGGAGGGATACTCTTCCTAGTCCTCGTCCTTCCATTTTGCCTTGGCCAAATTTTGACCCTTAATTCTTTTGTTTGTACAGCCATGATGGGAAGATGAAGTGGTGCTGCTCGTCCTACTGGTCAACTTCTGGGAGGATCGTAGACGCATTTACCGAGGGAGCTAGTGCTGGGGGCCAAGGTAGAGGACGTGGGAGGTCCAATCGAGGTAGAGTATACGTTCCTAGAGCAAAACTCATTAGAGCCGGGGAACCCATGATAGAGGAACTCCATTCTAAGTATGGGGTGTCGAGAGAGTAATACAGACTTAGCTACTTCCCCGGTATCCTTATCAAGAACTAGAAGGCAATGAAGGACTTCATGTACTCCTTGAACTATATCCATTTTTTCTATACGCATTTCCAAATTGGCCTCCATCTTCCCCTAAACCCCTTTCTATGTGAATTCCTTGAGGATATGCAAGCCGTCTCGGCTATGCTAGGTGCCAACGCCGTGAGGTTCTTCACCGGCTTCATAGTGTTATGTCCTTGCTTAGGTTTTGAACCTTGTTAGTTTGCGTTCCACCACTTCTTCACTGTCAGTTATAAGGAGGATATAAGGATAGTGGTGATAAGGAGTGACCTTAATCAGTCCAAACTTATCTACCCAATGTCCAGCAAGGTTTCTGGGTGAAACAACCACATTATAAGGGTAGAGAGCCGACAAGGCTGGGAGTTTGCTGCTCCCTCGAAGTACCCCAGTGTGCCCGAGCATGTGTGGAGGTCTGAGTGGAGTGGGCAGCTGATAAAGAGGCTAAGGCAGTTTTCCGAGGTGGGCACCCTATGTTGGTCAAGCTTGGAAACCGACCATAGGTACTATGTACATGCCGAAATCATGCCTGGGCCTTTGGACGAGTTGATACCCCTCGTCCCCGTCCCCGTCTTCAGAGGAAATAGGTTTCCAGACTGGAGGGTGTACCTTGAGTCCCTGACCTTGTTTTTCACAACGAGTGCGATGTCTGCAAACTCTATGAGGATAAATGCCTTCCCGAGGATGGCATCCCCGGCTATAAATTTTTCTACCTCCTCGTCTTTTTCATACTTATGCAATTTTAGATGTCTTTTTATTCTTCCTTGTTACTTTATTAATCGACTTGTCTTCCTCGTTTTTGCAGACTTAACTGAGGAGCAGATCAGAAAGATGTAGGAGGAAATCCTTGATCCCCAGGCTCTGATGAAGTTGAAGAGGAGTACGTCACGCTCCTCGACTCAAAATGAGAGGCATTCTGACGATGTGGAAAAACATGACGTCTTGGCCACGAAGGAAGATGGGGCTTTGCCCTTGAAGCCTGTGGGGGCGCCGCTACCTCCACTGAGGAGGGAAATGACAAGCAAGGGGTCCAGACTGAAGAGGGACAGAGTTCCTAAGCTCAGGCTCCTAAAGCCGAGGAGGCCTTAAGAAAGACGGTCTAGCTGAGACCGTGGAGGCTGATGCCGGTGAAAGAAACCCTGCCCAAAAAAGGGCAAAGGGTGGAGACCGTACTGGAGGAGCCTCCCTCCAAAAGAATTGCTGAATCTTCCTCCGCGGAGGTCACTGCTCGACACGTGAAAACGTATGCTGAAGCCGAGCAGGTAGTCAAGGAGTTAGCCGTCTACCCAACGATCAAGGGTTTGGATGTGCTTGCCAGAAAAGGGCCCCAAGCTCAGGCTAGACCGGCTTGTGGTACATCGTGCAATGGACGAGGACTTAATTTAATGTTAATTTGCATTTGTGTAGATCCTACTCATATTATATACTCCCTTTATATCATTCGAAAAGACATTTTTGATCAACTTTCGTTAACTTTGATATATTAACGCAAATTTAATTATTATATTGAAATTCTAAAAATTGTAATTGATAACTCATTAAATGATTTTTCAATTACAATTTAGAATTTCAATGTAATGATTAAATTTGTGTTAATGTTGGGTAAAAGTTAACTTTTATTGACAATTTTTAATTTTTTTTTTTTGAATGGAGGGTGTGTTTGGAGGCAATGTAAAATTTAAGGTTACTCTTTCTGTTTCGATTTAAGGTTTTAGTTTATTTTTTAGTCTGTTATAGTTTAAGGTTTTTAGTTGTTTTATTATTTAAAATGGACGATGGAACCCACTTGTTATCTTAACAACAAAAACTCTCTATTCACTTTCTGTCGTATTTTATTTTTTATAATCACAACATTTATTTTTTATTAATTTCTGTGTAAAATTAAACTAAAAACATTAATTAAATGAAGAGGAATGCTACACTATCTTAATGCACTAAAATACACTAGTTCATCTGAACATGTCTTTTAGCAACTATACCATCGATCGGCAAATTGAAAGCCAATTGTTCTGAGTTGACAAATTAGGGCTTTTGTGTTTGATGATCTGGGGAAAGATATGGACAAATCTGTCCAGATTTGTAAGGAAGTAGGTAAGATGCTGGGGGAGCCGGAGGAGTGGCGGTGGTTGGCCGAATCTGAAGTATGAAGGTTAGAGAGAGAGAGAGAGAGAGAGAGAGAGAGAGAGAGAGAGAGAGAGAGAGAGAGAGAGAGAGAGAGAGAGAGAGCAAAAGTAGCGGCCATCTTTTAAGCTTCCGACGTGAGGGAAAGGGGAGGGTGTATGGGGAATTTGAATTTGGGAATAATTCTTTATTTGGGATTTACAAAAAAAAAATTCTTTAAGGGAAAATTTTTTTGGGGAGAGGGGCCCTAGGGGGATTTTTCCTTGAAAGAATTGTAGCTAGGACTTTTCACACTTGTTTGGTCACTTGTGCATACAGTTGTTCACACAAGTGTCCTGACAACTGTCTAAACAACTGGACAGTAAAATAACTCACATGAACATAATTAAATGCAGCGAAATAATAAACACTTCAGCAAGAAATTCTTGATGGAAACATTTTCATAAAACCACAACCTTGTTTGAAAACATGTTGTAAAGTAAACGGTTACAAAGAAAAGAAAAACAACCTTACGAAAAGATCAAAGATGTTCTAGCCTAACAACAATGAAACATAAAAGCAACCTTGAAGTATCAAAGATCTAAACTTCAAGAAACAAAGGAAAACACTCAAGCAATTCTCTATTCTCTGTTTCTCTCTCAGAAAATCTGTATCACACAATGGGAGGGGCAGTCACTTTATATATTGATAACAATCATTTTTTAACAAGGATTCGCGCAATGTGTTCCTTATCAAAAATGATTTTTCTTTCGTTATCAATCCAAGAGTCATTACATTCCTTTAGTACTTACCTAAAACATACAAAACATATCTAAAAACAAAAGTTAGCCGTTAGTCAAATGTAATCTCATCTTATATTTACAATTATTTCCTAACCTAATTATATACTCCCTTCGTCCCAAAATGTTTGTCACATTTGACTTTTTTATTGAATTTTGACCACAAATTTATGAGAGATTAATCATGTTCATGAAATTCTAAAAATTGTAGTTGATAATATTATTAATGTTGAATCAATAGGAATTTTTAGAATTTCATGAACATAATTAAATTGTCATATATTTGTGGTCAAAGTTCAACAAAAAAGTCAAATGGGACAAACATTTTGAGACGGAGGGAGTAACATATACAAACTAATTTATAAAAGAATCACAAAGATATAAAAAGATACAAGAGTATTTTCATACTCTTTCAGTATCTATACGACTTGTATTGTATGAATTTAGGGGGGAAAGGGAGAGACGGACCTTCGTTATGGACTAGTCTAAGCTGGAAAGGGGAAGAAACCTCGCCTTTTTCATCTTCATCGTCGTCACAAGGAATGTCCTTCACAGATACTGAACTGAACTGTTCTTTTTCCTCGCTTTGCTACTCCGTCTGTCAATTACATTTACAACCGTTAATATTCAAGTTAAATTACCATAATAGAAATGCAAAGTGTGCAAGAGTGTGCAAGCAGGTGCCTTAACTACACTCAGGCCGGCTCAGACGGAACATTAGATTCTTTTGTACAGAGCCCCAAATTTTGAAGGACCCAAATTTTATATATGTCCATTAAATATATATATATATATATATATATATATATATATATATATATATATATATATATATATATATATATAACAGATTATTGTGTTAATTTTTTAAATAAAATATTTAAGTTATATATAATTTTATGTTAATTTTCAAAATATTAAAGGCCCCATATTCTCATTTTTCACAGGACCTCTGTACTTATTGAGACGAGTCTGACTACACCAAACATGCTAGCTACATCATAAGAACTACTTCCTTCATCCAACTCGACTTAAAATAATTTGTTATTTTGGACGTCCCTCTCGATTTATGATGTCTCAAAAATAACAAGTTTATATTATTTTTATATTCAATTGGACACACTTGTAATAATCACAACAATGATTCCCTTATTATTTCTCTCACTTATTCTTTCTCCCACATCATATTCATGATACATGCTCCACTTATTCATTCAGCACAACCCACATATTTACACATATACGAAAATTAATTTGATTTTTTTAATTAGTGTTATAGTTAATTTATTAAATATTATTTTGTTATGAATTTAAAAAGAAACTATCACAGTAATTATGCAGGGAGGGAATATCTAAAATTCATATTTTTCAAATTTATACTTCCTGTGTTCCTGAAAGATTGTCTCATTTGCCATTTTGACTTGTCTCAAAATGTATGCCCCATTTCTAAACTTAGGCATGAATGTTAGTGCAAATCTACTAAGGTACAAGAAGGTGAACCTCTTCCTTAATAATTGCAAAATGTACAACAGGACAATTTTTTATGAACGAAGGGAGTATATCTTTTTTCAAATATTAAGCTAGATCCTTAAAATATTCATTTTGAGTGGACTTCAATTTGACGCTTTTTTGTATCATTCACTATTTAGATAATTTTAAGTGTATTTTTCGGTGAAAAAAATAAAAAAGAAACAAAAAGTAATACCCAAAAAAACAAAAAACATTGTACTGCATTAATGAATACACAACCATCCTTGTTCCTATTAAACGACAAGATAAGTCAAGGAAAAGCGCCTTTCAGGCGTCAACGTGCGGAGGTTCATTCTGGTACCGCGTAGACCATGGGAGTAAATAGTCTCTCGATGTTCAAAGCCGTGGATTTCGCCGATAAATCACATCTACTGCAATCGACCGCGTTGAATCATCCACTATTACTTCACTTCCGTGAAGCCATGTGTACTTTATCTTTCCCAAGATAATATCCCAACACGTGAATTTAACCGCGCCTCCCGCTGTTTCTCTAGTAGAGTAAGAACCCTTTTTCCCTACAGATTGCAAGGTTGTTCCGGGTGAGAGCACAGCAACACAACATAGACTGGTGGTACTTGATTTTCGAAGTAAGAGAATTTCGAGGAAGAGAAAATCACAGGTAGACCCTAGAATCAAGTGGTGGAGACTTCAAGGGGAAAATCAACCGAAATTTGTAGCTAAGATGGTCGATACCGGTATTTGGGCGGATAATATGGAGGATATGGATATAGATTCGACTTGGACTAAGATGGTACATACCATAAAGGAGGTGGCGAAAGAAGTCCTTGGAGAATCTAGAGGAAATGGGCCACCAAGTAAGGACACATCATGGTGGAACGAGGAAGTAAAACAAGCAATAAAGGGCAAGCGAGAATGCTACAAATTATTGGGAAAATGTAGGAGCGACGAGAACTATGAGAAGTATAAGGAAGCTAGAAGAGATGCTAAGAAAGCGGTAAGAGACGCAAGAGCAAAGGTGAATCGAAACTTTATGATAAGTTGGATACAAGAGAAGGGTAAAAGGACATCTGCACTCGCTCGTATGAGGGATAAGAGGACACGAGATATTGGGACGGTTAAATGTGTGAAGGATGTAGACCAAAGAGTTTTAGTCGGGGATAAAGAGATAAAAGATAGATGGAGTTCGTACTTTGATAACTTGTTCAATGGCGGTCAAGAGCAGGATGTTGGAGATCTAAATATCTCTTCGAGTATGGTTAATCGAGATTTTATGCGGAGAATTCGAAAGAATGAAGTGGAAATGGCAATGAAAAAGATGAGATTGAAGAAAGCCGTTGGACCGGATGGTATACCAATTGAGGTTTGGAGATGTTTCGGGGAGAGGGGAGTAGATTGGTTAACAACGCTATTTAACAAGATATGGAGAGTTAACACAATGCCATTGGAGTGGCGGAAGAGTACTCTGATCCCTTTGTATAAGAATAAAGGTGATGTCCAAGATTGTGCCAACTATCGGGGGATCAAACTAATGAGCCATACTATGAAACTTTGGGAAAGAGTGATTGCACAAAGGCTGAGAAAAATTGTGGATATTTTGGATAACCAATTTGGGTTTATGCCAGAAAGATCGACTATGGAGGCAATATATCTTATGAGACAAACCATGGAGAAATATCGGGATCAAAAGAAAGATTTGCATAATGTTTTCATTGATTTGGAGAAGGCATATGATAAAGTGCCAAGAGAGGTACTTTGGTGGGCATTAGCAAAGAAGGGTGTTTCAAAGAAATATATTGATATTATCAAGGACATGTATAATGGAGTTAGTACTTGTGTACAGACTAGTGTTGGGAAAGGCGAAGAGTTCCCTATAAAGATTGGAGTGCATCAAGGTTCCGCACTTAGCCCCTTTCTTTTTGCTTTGATAATGGACGAATTGACGAGGTCGGTCGAAGATGATATACCAAAGTGTATCTTTGTTCGCGAGATGATATTGTCTTCGATTGATGAGACAAGAGAGGGTGTTGAAAGTAAATTGGAGTTGTGGAGACACACTTTGGAATCTAGAGGTTTTCGATTAAGCGAAGCAAGACTAAATATTTGGAGTGTAAGTTTAGCGAGTTGGAAGTAGGGAGGCAGGCGGTCACATTTGATGGAAATATTATCCAAGCTTCGAGTTTTTTTCGCTATCTTGGATCCATTATCCAAAAGGATGGAGAATTAGATGGAGATGTGGCTCATAGGATTAAAGCGGAGTTGGTTGAAGTGGAAGAGTGCTACAGGGTTTCTATGTGATCGCGGCATGCCCAATAGATTAAAGGGAAAATTCTACCGCACGGCAATTAGGCCGGCATTGCTTTACGGCACCGAATGTTGGGCCGTGAAACAGTGTCACGTGCATAAGATGAATGTGGCAGAGATGCGTATGCTTCGATGGATGTGCGGTCATACAAGAAAGGATAGGTTGGGGAATGAGGTGATCAGAGGTAAAGTAGGAGTTGCGCCCATTGAGAATAAAATGAGGGAAAATCGTCTACGGTGGTTTGGACATGTGAGAAGGAGACCGAGTGATGCACCGATTAGGAGGCCGGAACAGTGGAGAAATGAGAAAATGGCGAGGGGTAGGGGAAGACCCAAACAAACTTGGATTAGAGTAATTGAAAATGATATGAATTTACTTGGAGTGGATGAAAGTATGGTGTTGAAGAGGCGGAGTGGAGGGCAAAAATCCATGTGGGGGGTTGATTTTTATTTTTTATTTTTTATTTTTTACGTTTTTACTTTTTTTATTTTTATTTTTTTATTTATTTTTGTATTTTTTATTTATTTTTATTTTTTAATTTAATTTAATTTTTTTTTTTTTCACGATAACATATGATGATTCATGTTAGCCAACCCCAAATTATTTTGGGACTAAGACTTTGTTGTTGTTGTTGTTGTATCAAAAATAAAATGTTTAAAAAAATATTATTTAAATTAGAACAAAAAATACTTAATTCTTCATATAACTTGTTAAAATATTCCCTCAATCTCATTTATAAGTCATGTTAATATAAGTGACTTTTGACCGATACATTAGTATCAATCCAATCATTCTAATAAAATTTTAAAATTGTTATTGAAAAATCACTAATAAAATTTTAATTTTTTTATTGATAGATTGTTTTGTGTTTTATAAATAATTTTTTTTAATTTTATTAGAATGATTTAATTGACATTAATGTTTAATTAATTAATTATGGTGATTATGAAAGTTAAATGTAATCTATATAAATGAGACGGAATGATTAACAAACTTTTATATAAATTGATTTTTTTATTAGGATAATTAGACTGAAAAAAGTAATAATAAAAATAAATAATAGTGTAAATGGTAATTGTAGGTAAGCGACGCATGGGATTAATAACTCTGACCTTAGTGGTTTCATGCCATAATCGTTTTAGGAAATAGTACCGGTGGTTACGCCAACTCTTTTGACGACATTATTTCTAATTTCTAAGAAAAAATTACGATATAGTCCCTCAATAATATCTAATCTACATCATAAGACACCCTATTTCTTAATCTACTTTCTAATCCTAAAAAATATTTTGTCCTACCATATAATTCCTCATTTAATTTAAATAATATAATTATATCCCCTCCCCTCCCCTCCCCACCCACCTACCCAGTCACAAACACACACACACACTCTCTCACACACACACACTTTCTCTCTCTACCCCATCTCTAGCACCCCTCTCCCGCTGGCGACCCCTACCCTCCCCGTCTCCGGCGGACCCTACCTCCCCACCGCCGACGAATCACCCTCCCGACCTCAGGCCTTCCTCTCTCCTTTCCGTAGCCATCTCTCTTTCTCTCTATTTCTGCCCTACCCACAACCCATCTCCCACTATCACCTCCATCTTCCAACTCAGGTGACCAAACAAACCTCATCTATGTCGACCTCTTCCCTCCCCATCCTCTGGCGAATCCTCCCCTCATCCCATCCTCTTCCCATCCAACTCCGACCACCGAAAAAATTTCAGATCCAGATCTGAAACCTTCCAAGGTAATAACTCCGGCATCTCCTCCTCTTTACGTCGGCCTTCCTCCTCCGGCAGTCACACCGGTCACAATTTCGAGAAGGGAGGAGTGAGTATTGCAGTTACTGCCATGCGAAATTACGAAGCTTGATTCGCCAGAGTTGTGTGTGTGTGAGTGTGTGTGAGAGTGGGATGGTGTGAGTGACTAAGACTGAAGTTGTGGTCAAAGAATGTAGAGAGAGAGAGAGAGAGAGAGAGAGGGGGAGGGGGGTTTGTGCGATGAGTTTGAACTCCAGCAGGATTATAATTTATATCAGTGACATTTTGTGTGTTTGTAGAGAAACTGTTACGCTCCTGCTTATCAGGCTATTCTTGGATTCAAATCAATGGTTATAGTATGGGGATTATTTCCGGTCTAGTTAAAGTAGGATAACAACTGGTTGTGCATAGGAGTATAAGTAGTTCAGTTGTGACCCGACCTAATCAAACCAAACTGAATGAATCATGCAGTCTGGGGTTAGTAAAAGATGTCAAGTCTAGATTTAAATGGAATCTCTTTGTACAGTGCTCTTTGTTTTACTTCTGACTCTGATCTCCAACTTTTCTTGGGATTTATGTTGTCAAAAAAGTATTAGTTAATGCTAAATATTTTAGGATTACATACTGATTGAATGGCATTACTTTCGGAGATTACATATAATCAGTCCAGTTTATCACAAATTTTCATATTATATCAACACCAATTTCTTGTTTAAAGTTTTTCCTCCTTTTTTTTCAATTATTTGTTATCTTACTATTTTTTTTAAATTAGCTACTTACATTCAATGCAAGCTGACATTCCATTGATGTGGTGTTTATTTAGGTGTACACTATCTATGCAGTTGCTAATTCTCTCATAAAATTATTTGAATTATTAATATTTTCTCTGTTCCAAAATAATTGACATTTTCATATAGAGACATTAAGAAAATGTTAACTTTTACTAATTAAAATTATTTGAAGACATATCATAATAATGATTTGTGTGTAGATGCTTATTTATTGTTTGGTTGACAATTGAGAACTTACTGATAAGATAAGTTTTTGGTTGTTTAATCACCGGAGTTGGTGATCATCGGAGTTGATCGTGTTCTTAGTGGAGACAACTGAGAACTTACTAATAAGTTAAGTTCTCAGTTGTTCGATCACCGAAATTGGTGGTCGCCGGAGTTGATCGTGTTCTTAGTAGTTTAGTTGACAACTGAGAACTTACTGATAAGTTCTCAATTGTCTAGTCGCCATAGTTGGTGATCACCAGAGTTGATTGTGTTTTTAGTGGAGACAACTGAGAACTTACTGATAAGTTAAGTTCTCAGTTGTTTGGTCGCCGGAGTTGGCGATCGTCGGAGTTGATCATGTTCTTAGTAGTTTATTTGACAACTGAGAACTTACTGATAAGTTAAGTTCTCAGTTGTTTGGTCGCCAGAGTTGGTGGTCGCCGGAGTTAATTGTGTTCTTAGTAGTTTAGTTGATAAGTGAGAACTTATTGATAAGTTAAGTTCTCAGTTGTTTGGTCGCCGTAGAGGTCGCCGGAGAGGTCGCCGGAGTTGATCGTGTTCTTAGTAATTTAGTTGACAACTGAGAACTTACTGATAAGTTAAGTTCTCAGTTGTTTGGTCGCCGGAGTTGATCGTGTTCTTAGTAGTTTAATTGACAAATGAGAACTTACTGATAAGTTAAGTTCTCAGTTGTTTGGTCGCCGGAGAGGTCGCTGGAGTTGGTGGTCGCCGGAGTTAATTATGTTCTTGGTAGTTTAGTTGACAACTGAGAACTTACTTATAAGTTAAGTTCTCAGTTGTTTGGTCGCCGGAGAGGTCGCCGAAAAAAGTTGTCAGAAAATGTCACCGAAAAAAGTCGCCGGAGTTGGTCGTCGGAGTTGATGGTTGCCGGAAGTGTTGACCGGAGAAGATGGGGAAGGGTGACCTAAGGTGAGGGTGGTTGGAGAGAAATTAAATTGTTAAAGAGAGTGGACTTAGTGAAATAATAGGATGGTGAACTTAGTAAAATGTTGGGAGGGTGTAGTTATTAAGCTAGAGACTAAATGGTTAAGCAAATTAGAAATTGTCCTAGAAAGTAGTATTGTTTCTTTAGAGGGATTATTTGGTAAATGCCTCTATTTCTAATTTCCACGACATCGTTTCGGCCTTGTCTTACTTCAGAATTACCTCTGAGCATTGTAAATTATCTGAACGGGCGGTAGTTTGGTTTGACGTTTTGATATTGCGATTCAATTTGATAGTTCGGTCTGGCGGTGTCGAATTGCGGTTTGGTTTGATTTGGTTCGATCCGAAAGAGTCAAACTACAAACCAAATCGACCTATGCAATTTGCCAATTTTATAGAACGACCCAAACCATTCGTGATTGAAAATCGAATCAAACCATCCATGATTGAAAGTCGAACCATATCGAATAGTTTAGTTTGTTCGATCTCAAACCTCGATTTAAACCAAACCGCTTACACCCCTAAATCCAACCACAATTCTGGTGTCATCAAACCCTAATACTTATATTTGTATACTCATGCATATGCACTTAATTTAATATTAATTTGGTATTTGCACTTAATTTAATGTTAATTTGCATTTGTGTAGATGCTACTCATATTATATACTCCCTCTGTATCACTCGAAAATACAATTTTGATTAACTTTTGTTAACTTAGATATATTAACGTAAATTTAATTATTATATTGAAATTCTAAAAATTATAATTGATAACTCATTAAATGATTTTTCAATTACAATTTAGAATTTCAATATAATGATTAAATTTGTGTTAATGTTTAGGTAAAAGTTAACTTGTATTGACAATTTTTAATTTTTTTTTTTGGATGGAGGGTGTATTTGGACGCAATCTAAAATTTAAGGTTACTCTCGTTTAAGGTTTTAATTTCTTTTTTAGTATGTTATAGTTTAAGGTTTTTAGTTGTTTTATCTATAACTAAATAAAAGCTGAAGTGCAAAAGCACACCCACTTTTTTCCGCTCAAACAAGCATCTGGACTAAATATAGACTAGATTCATTGCCCATATTAATTACTGAATACACTCTTTTTACTGTTTTCTAAATCCCAAAATTACTCCTACGCATAGCTGTCGTTTTATATAGACGTGTCCAAAATCTAACCGGAATCGGTTAACCGGAGGTTATTAACCGGTCAAAACCGTCAACCGTGGTAACCGTAACTGGCTTAAACGAAACCGGCGATTAACCGGTTCGGTTAAGGTTAAGGACTTTTTAAAACTGTCAACCGGCGGTTATAACCGGCGGTTATTTAATCGAAACCGGTTAAATAACCGGCGGTTATAACCGCCTTAACCGGCAAATATTGAATTTTGAATTAAATCAATTTATCTCCCAACGGCTACTTGGCTCAAGGGTTATTTGACTCTAATCCAAATTCAAAATATTTTCCAACCCATGGCTGCTACTTATATAGGCACACAAGGCCAAGCCAAGTTTAATTCCATTTCAATGTGGGATAAATGATAATGCCAAGGGAAGGGAGGCAGGCGGCCAAGGCAATGGCCGGCCAAGGCCGAGCCAAGCCAAGGCCAAGGCCGGCCGCCAAGGCCATGGGCTGGTTTTGTTTACCAAAATTTCGATGTGGGAGAAATGCTTGCTAGGCCACGGCCAAGGCCAAGGCCGAGCCAAGGCAAGGCCACGGCCAAGGCCAAGGCCGAGCCAAGGCAAGGCCAAGGCCGGCCGAGCCAAGGCCAAGGCAAATGCAAATTTTTTTATTTTTTTTTTTGAAAAATAAATATTTCATAAATTTATATATATATCCAAAAAATATATATATAAATTTATGAAATAATTCATAAATTTTTATATATATTTTTTTATGAAATATTTCATAAATTTATATATATATATATTTTGGATATATATATATATATATATATATATATATATATATATATATATATATATATATATATATATATATATATATATATATATATATATATATATTTTTGGATATATATAAGTTTATGAAATATATTTGAAAAAATAAATATTTCATAAATTTATTCCGTCGCTACTACCACCATTACTTTACTACCACCATCACCGCCACCACAACCACCACTACTACTACCATCACTAATTCGCTACTACCACTACTATCACTACCACTACTACCCTTACTACCACCACCACTATCACTACCCTCACCATTACTACCACTACTGCCACTACTACGTACCACACTACCACCACTACTACTACCACCATTACTACCACCATCACCGCCACCACAACCACCACTACTACTACCATCACTAATTCGCTACTATCACTACCCTAAATTGCTATACCCTAAATTTTAAATCATATATTTCATACCCTAAACCCTAAATGCTAAACCCTAATTGTTATACCCTAAACCCTAATTGCTATACCCTAAACCCTAAATGCTAAATCATATACTAAAATGTCATATATATGAATATCCATACCCTAAACCTTAAATCCTAATTGTAGATCATATACTCCAACCCCTAATAATTTTAAATGAGTAACAAAATATTTATTTTGGATAGGAGAGTATATCAATTTTAAATTAGATATAATTTTGATCAATAATTTAAATAAAAAATAATGATCTTAATAAAAATTTAAAAATTATTATTATATTTCATAAATTTATATATATATATCTAAAAAATATTGCCACTTATTTTTATTATTTATCAAAAATAAATAATATTTTTTATACAAAATAAAAAATATAAAATTAAGATGCTATTCATTTGTCAAAAAAAATAGAAATTGGCCTTGGCCGTGGCCTTGGCCTTGGCTCGGCCGTGGCCTTGCCTTGGCCGGCCGTGGCCCAGCAACCAAAATATCCCACATCGAATAGAAGGTATAACTTATGAGGCATTGAGGCGCCTTGGCCGGTCCTTGTTGGTCACTTATCCCACATCGAATGAGTAACAAAGAAAATGTGGGTACTTGCTTATATATGAGTGGGCTTGGCACCTTCAGTAGGCCGTTGCATTGGCTGGCCGTGGACGAGGCCTTTGCCTTGGCTGTGTGACAAAGCATTTTTTCAAAGAAAATTTAACAGAATTTGTTAAAAATTCCGTTAAAAGGATTAATTTGAAAAAAAAAAAAGCTTTAGTTAACCGTTTAACCGGATAAACCGTGTTAACCGTTTATAACCGTATAACCGTAACCGTTAGTACACGATTAACGGTTAGGTTACGGTTAAGTGTTAACGGATTTTTTAACCGCCGATTATAACCGTTAACCGGCGATTATAACCGTTTGGACACGTCTAGTTTTATATTCCATAATAACTGGGATTTCTCCTCTCAATCTCTCTCTCCTCTCTTCGGGCGCACTCCCCCCTTTAATCACTCCCACCCTTTAATCAATCTGACCCCAACCCCCCCCCCTCTCTCCTTCCACGGTCAGGCGGTCTCTTCTTCTCCGGCCGACTCTCTCCTTCCACGGTCTCTTCTTCTCGCTCTCTCTACTCCCTCTGCTACAAACCTAATAAATTCTAGAGGATTGCGGTTAAATTGGTTTCTACTTTCTTTTATCAGGTCACAGCATCATCTTGGTTAAATGATCTGCGTGATCAAGTGGAGCATACTACAGTTCTGTTGCGAAAAAGGTGAAGAAAGATGATGGGGATGCTGATTTGAAGGTACCCGTTGCGAAGAAGAGTGTTAGTAAGGTGAAGAAAGAAGAAACTGACAATGTAGATAAGGTGCTCGATAAAATTCCCCAACTAGGTTTATTTATTTATTTATTTATTTATTTTTCTGTGATTATGCTCCTCAATTGCATTTACCGTTTTGGAGTGATTTTGGCTCTTGGTGTTGAGTGTTAGGTAGAAAGTACAAGCCTTGTAGTTATTATTGGTGTTTTCGTTGCTTAAAGTTTGAACTAATTTGCTGGATATGGTCCCAAATGTAGCATTAGCGCAATATCATAACTGTTCAAAAAATAGTTTGTCATCAAAATTCCAAAATTTGGGCCTTACATTAGTGTGTGTGTATGTGTGTAGATTAGTCTTTGATGCGGACACAATTGCGGAGTCATTTTTGGAGTCGTTTGAGCGTCAACGCGGAAACGGGCGTAACTTTTGATTCCGGAGGAGTTACGGGACGCACAGCATATCAAAACGACCGTCTTTTCGAGAGGAACAAGAATCATGGGCTATGCCCCATGAGCAGGCCTAAAAAGGGCCGAAAAACGCTTCTAAAGGCCTTAAAAGGCCCGACGAAGTTTTCTATCAGTTTTTCCTAGTTTTTGGACATTTTCGTCTTTTGGATTATTTTAGGGTTATTTCAAATTAGGGTTTGGGCCGACTTATTTATACCTTGTTTTAGGGGTTGAAAGACAGTTTTTGCCATTTTATGAATGAATTCATTCTCTTTCAATTTTCTCGAGCGAAAATTGTTGATTGATTGTTGAATTTCTCGAGCGAAATTTATCGATTAATCTTTATCCAAGTCTTCTGCTACGTCAGTCTTGAATTTCTCAAGCCATTCCACCATGCTTATAAAAGCATGATAGGTGCAAAAACAGTTTGTTATTGTATCTAAGGATAGTTTGTATCACTACTAGAAACAGGCCTTTTACCGACGAAAATTTCCGTCGGTAATTCCACATTTCCGTCGGTAAATGGATATTACCGACGGAATTCGTCCGTCGGGTTCCGTCGGAAATAATTGGTTGGTAATACCGACCGACTAATTCCGCCGGAAATACCGGCGGATTGTCCGCCGGAAAATCTGAAATTCCGCCGGGAACCGTCCGTCGAAAATGAGTAACGCCGGCCGGTTAATCGGAGCAATTGCCGGAGGTTACCGATGGAAATATCCGTCGGTAAATATTTAAAAAATAAATAAATAAAACCCATTACCGATGGTTATAACCGTCGGAAACCAAAAAATTTACCGTCGGATATGTCCGTCGGAAATCTAAACCCTAAACCGACGGATATGTCCGTCGGTAATGAGTTTTATTTTTTTAATTTTTTATTATTTTCCGACGGATATTTCCGCCGGAAATTAGTATTATTTATTTTTTTTAATTAATTTACCGACGGAAATTTCTGTCGGTAATCTGGCCAGATTTAAAAAAAAAATCTGTTTTATTATTAAATCACCTGTAAAAGGCTGTAAACCTGTTCAAACAACCTGTTTTAAACAAATACAATTACAAACTACAAAACACACACAAACAACCTGTTTCGCTTGTACATCAAATAAAATACATATGTTTGTCCAAATCAAGCGACAGGGGAAGGGGAAAGGGGAAAGGGGAAACGGCCAGGGAAAGGGGAAAGGGGAAACGGCCGGGGAAAGGGGAAAAGGGAAAGGGGAAACGGGAAACAGGGAAAGGGGAAAAGGGAAGGGGACACGGCCGGGGAAAAGGGGAAAGGGAAAGAGAAACTACATATGTTTGTTTGTTTGTTTAATTACATGTCAATGAAAATTCATGTTTAACAACCACGAGCGTTGCATTCGCTACCGCTACCACCACCATGCATGTATAAACCTATCAAGATATTAATTAAAAAACAATATATCAATATATATACAAATAAAAAGACAATAATAAAATGTAAACATTATATATATGACATTTACAATTAAATAATACTTACGGCCCTTTGGGAGAGATAGATATTTCCATTTTTCCTTCCTCATTAATAATTGCGTCCAAATTAACCCGCCCGGATGGTTCACTACGTCCAGAACCAGAAGTAGATCCCCTCCCTCCCGTCCTTGGTGAAACAAGACGATGGACAAAACCCGCAACCTTCCCTCTCTTTGAACGATTGCCACCTCGACCCGACATATCTAAACTAGTATATTATATATGTAGACGAGAAAATATTATCAAGTAGAACAAAATTTAAATAGTAGGAAGCATTCAAAATAATGACTACATGTACAAGCAAATTATGGAGTAAGATGTTTGCAGCCAATATACACTATGTGAAAAGAGTCCCACTACCACCATCACTACTACTACCACCACCACTACGTACTACCACCACCACTATTACCACTACTATCGCTACTACCACCACTACTACCACTACTATTACTACTACTACTACGTATACCACCACTACCACCCCCACCACCACTACCACCACCACCACAAAATTAACAAAATAGAGAAGGGTAGAGAGAGAGGGTTTACATTTATAATGAGCTGGAGTGGAAAATATCAAGTCTTTTGCACAAGCATTTGGCCCAAAGATTGAAACTTTGAAAGTAGATTTACTATTATAATAATTAATCGAAAAACAAGAAAATCCCGAACTCCGGTTTTGTATCTTCTACAAACCGAAGTTGGGAATTTTCTTGTTTTGATTAATTAAATCTACTTTCAAAGTTTCAATCTTTGGGCCTAATGCTTGTGCAAAAAACTTGAGATTTTCCACTCCAGCATAACCCCATGGTAGTGGTTGTACGTGATAGTAGTGGGGTTGGCTTCTATCCCATCCCGAAATACACGTATGAATTGCAAATATCACTTTGTCTACTTGCTTTATAATCGAAAATCAAGAAATTTTGGCAGCATAACCCCATGGTCTCCAAGTGCACGATGTAGACTAGATCAATCAAACACTATCAATTAGAATCGACAGTGTGTAATCAACCATGTCTAGTATACACTCAGAGAACAATAGGATTAATGCAACCGAAATATTTCAACTATCGACTATTCAAGCAATTTTAATAGACAATAATGATATTTATATATATACATATATGTGTAATCAACCATGGTCTATCCTTTGAAAACATCTTTCCCCACCCGACATCAGACACCTCAGACACCTGCTCAAAAATATCCTCGCCACTCAGACGAGGAGGGGGGCCCCGATGCTCAACTCTATTTTTGGTGAAAGCATTCCTCTGTTTACGAAATGGATGGTCACTAGGAAGAAACCGTCTGTGGCAATCAAACCAACACTGCTTCTTGTAATGCTGAAGTGTGAATGCATCTGTATTTTCCATACAATACGGACAGGCCAATCTCCCATGTGTGCTCCATCCCGACATCATACCATAAGCAGGAAAGTCATTAATTGTCCACATCACTGCAGCCCTCATGTTAAAATTTTGCAACTTGAAAGCATCCCATGTCTGGACACCATCATTCCACAGCTGTTTGAGTTCATCCATCAGAGGTCGAAGATACACATCAATGTTTTTGCCTGGATTCGAAGGTCCGGGAATGAACAAACTCAAATACATATAAGGATCACTCATACATAACCACGGGGGAAGATTATACACTGTGACTATAACAGGCCAACATGAATAAGATTTTGCCCCTGGTCCAAATGGATAAAACCCATCTGTACATATCCCCAGCCTTATGTTTCTAGGATCCGCAGCAAAATCAGGGTAAGTGGCATCAAAATGTTTCCATGCTTCACCGTCAGAAGGATGAGTCATCACACCCTCTTCATGAGGACACTCTTTGTGCCAACGCATGGCTTCTGAGCTTTCTTTCAATGCGTAAATTCATTGCAACCTGGGAATTAGCGGCATATAACGTAACTGCGCCCGAGGCACGTTTTTCTTGTGCTTGGCACTACCACGGCGTTGTGGCTTATACCTACTAAGTCCACATATTGAACATGAATCGAGGCCCTCATTTTCTTTATAAAAAAACATGCACTGATTCTTGCAAGCATCAATTTTAACATACCCAAGACCGATCTGCCCCACCAACTTTTTCGTCTCATAAAAATTGTGAACCATATTATTTTCTTCAGGTAGCATCCGTTGTCCCCATGACATTATACGATCGTAAGTATGCTGGCTCATATTTGTATCAGCCTTGATAGTTAGAAGCTCAGTCACTTGCTCTAACACTGTAGCCTTTGCACCAGGATGAATTTTCTCATTTGCAGAGTCCATTAAATCCATAAACTTCTTTGCAACGGGATTTGGTGCCTCTGTTGGATTAGGGTTCCAATCAAACTCTGGGCCAGCTGCATTTCGAACAGTATCATCCAAACCGACAGACGGCTCCTCTTCATCAATCAAATGTTCAGGTTCCCTTGGCGGACCACTTGATACAGTAGGATGATTGCGAACACTTGTTTCAACCACATAACGCTCCCCGTGCGCTACCCATACCTTGTAACCATCAACAAACCCTGCCTCTAAAACATGTTTCTTTACCCATCCAACACTCAGATATTTTCTATTCTTACACTTTTTACAAGGACACCTAATCTTATCACCACGCATGCACTGGGGATGAACTCTAGCAAACTCCATGAAATGTTCTAAACCCTCTAAGAATTGAGGTCTGACACCCCTTCTACCGGGATTACTACAATTATCCATCCAACTACGATCTTCTCCAGACATAATTAACTCCTGCATTTCATAATGTATTAACAGTTTAGATGTAATTAACGCATTACAATTCCCTAAATTTGGATTACAAACTTAAAAGCAACAAGACATGTTTCTTTAGGTTTAGAATTGGGGTTGACTTCTATCGCACACATCTATCACATTTTTTTAATTATTAATATTTTGAATAATTTTAAATATTAATATTTAATTCTTTGTTGTAAAGTATATCATTCCCTATGATGAAAGGACAATTCATGTCCATTAGGTTTAGAATTGGGTTGGCTTCTATCCCATCCCGAAATACACGTATGAATTGCAAATATTACTTGTCTACTTGCTTTATAATCGAAAATCAAGAAATTTCGGCAGCATAACCCCATGGTCTCCAAGTGCACGACGTAGACTAGGTCAATCAAACACTATCGATTAGAATCGACAGTGTGTAATCAACCATATATGTCTAGTATACACTCAGAGAACAATAGGATTAATGCAACCGAAATATCTCAACTATCGACTATTCAAGCAATTTTAATAGACAATGATGATATTTACAAATCATATAATCGTGCATTTCAAGACTGTCCACACGGACAATTTAAGAATCGATGACTACATGTTGATCTCAACATGATAAGTTAAAGATTCTTAAACGGGTTTCTAAGCTTTTGTGTTTCAACCGTCACAACGTCACGTCGTAACATTAATTTTTATTCATTACCGTAAAATGCATAATTTTACAATAATGAATTAACACACACATCTATCATATTTTTTAAATTATTAATATTGTGAATAATTTAAAATATTAATTCTTTATTGTAAAATTTGAAATTTTACAATGATGAATTAAATTAACATTTATAAACAAGATAAGAGTCGTTCTCATCCACAACTATCAAAACCCAATCTCATCTTAGACCAAGAAAGACAGAGCAAACAAGTTCATTGCCGTTTGAGCAAAGGATTTTCTGTTTAATAAGAATTTTTTTCAGTTTCACTGTCCTCCTCTCTAAGGATCTCAAGTGATGTTTGAGATCCTTAGAGAGAAAGAGGACAAAGTGAAAAAAACTCTTATTAAACAGAAAATCCTTTGCTCAAACGGTAATGAACTTGTTTGCTCTGTCTTCCTTGATCAAAGAAGACGAATTTTGATAGCTGTGGGTGAAAAAGGCTCTCATCTTATTTATATTTTAAATAGAGTTGTACCTCAATCTATTTAAAGCCTAATTAACTACCAATTAGGTATAATGAAGAGCCACTTCCAAAACCCAGCTTGATAAACTAGTTAGAAAATGCAAACAACCTAAATCGGAGGACCAATCAAGCATCAAACATTCAAATATTTGAAAATTCACACAAATACCAATCAATAATCAGAGTGATAAGATTAGTTCAAATAAGGGATAACCAAAGCTCCTGAGCCTCTTATTCAAATAATTTCCCATTCCATTATCCCTAATATCTATAAACAAACAGCAAGTTCATATAAAAACCAACTCCTTGTGCAATTTCAACATTTGTTTAATCCGTAGGCCCCTCGCACATAAGACACATTGATAACACAAACATACATTTTTAATACCTCAAACCCTACATTTCTAATTGCACATACACAAACACACAATAAACAATATCGTATTTGTTTTAGGATAATGAATATATTCACTAACTAACGATAAATATTTTATATTTATCGAAAAATTAACAAGTAACAATTCAAAACCAAATCAAAACCTGAGAGTGACGGCGATGAACGGCGAGCGAGGGCGAGGAGGAACGGCGACTTCTGATGACTGATGAGTGAGAGAGAAAGTGAGTGAGAGAGAGAAATCGAGTGAGAGAGAGAACGATTGAGAGAGAGAAAGCGAGAGAGAGAGAGAGAGAACGTACCGGCGACCGGCGACGGCAAACGGCGATGGAAAGAGACGGCGGCGACGGCGTGTTCTTGGCGAATTACTGATGAGAGAGAGAGAAAGTGAGAGAGAGAAATAGAGTGAGAGAGAAAGCGATTGAGAGAGAGAAAGAGGACTTACCGGCGACGGCGAGGTCGGCGGCGACGGCTTGGCGTTGGCGTTAGGGTTCGCGAACACTGAGGAAGGAACGAAGAGGCGTAATAAAACGTAATAAAAATGAAGCGTAATTAAAAATGGGGAGTATTCGTGCGCATATATATGGCTTTGTTATCGACGGACGGAGTCCGATGGTAATACCGACGGACCATGTCCGCCGGAAATACCGACGGATTACACCAATTACCGACGGACAAAACGAAATTTTAAAAAAATAAATTCCCGATAAATTAAAATAAATTTCCGTCGGTAAATGAAAATTTTCCGTCGGTAAATGTCCGTCGGTAATGACCCTGTTTCTAGTAGTGTATATTTGTCTTAAATGGTTGACTTAACATATGGGAACTCTCAAGTGAAAAGATTTAAGTAGGAGTATTTTCTATATAGGTATGTACAATATTATACAAATTCTAAGAATAATACAAGGAACTAGATATTGTTTTTAAGATGCTTAAAGAGCATGATTTTGGTTTTCTTTGAATGCAGAAAAAGGGTGTGAAAGGAGCTGAACAAAATGGTAAGAAGAAGAAAGATGAGGAAAAGAAGGAAGGGGCAAAGGTAGCTGAACAGGATGGTAAGAAAAAAGAAAAGAAGATTTATGACATGCATGGTCAAAAGCGAGACCCTCCTGAGGAAGTATGTCTCCTTACCTTGAATATTCATGTGTGTAGATGTATGAGGTTTGTTTAGGAAAATATTTGAATAATGCCTATTTCTGTATTTTGGATTTTCAGAGAGATTCATTAAGGATTTTCTATGAATCCTTGTATAAACAAGTTCCTGAAAGTGAAATGGCTTCCTTTTGATGAGAACTTATCTCCCTTCGAACTTATATGCGGTGTTTACGTAAATACAATGGCCTTGAATGTCATCATGTCCATCTCTGTTCTTTGTTTAGGGCAATGAATTCTCCTCTGATTAGTGAAAAATTGGTTTTTGGGATCGTATAAATTAATTTATTAATCATAAAAAATTGTTCTTGAATCATATCTGATCTTTGGGCTTCATTTGAGGGGTTTGTGAGTGTGTGTGTGTGTGTATGTGTGTGTGTGTGTTTGTTGGTTTGTGGGGTTTGGGAGGGTGTTTGATTTGAGCTTTAATTCAATTTTGTCGTGAGGCCTTTTGTTTGCTGATTAAGTCATGATTTTATTTGCTGGGATAGGTTCTGTGGAACCCTTAAATTGAAAAAGAAAAGTGATTTGAAACAAATCCTGGAAAAACTATGAGAGATGCCATGATAAAGTAATTCATCCATAATCATTGTTGTTATAGATAAATACGCTGATATGTTTAAGATTAGTGTCGTGTTTGATCATTTTGAATTGATGATTTATGCAGCTTTTATGCCAAAAATTAAGACCAGTCAAACGGTTCAACTACAGAGCCTTTGCGATTTTAGTGAAGGGGAAACATTACTTGCACCAGAAGAATCTTCTAACTCATCATCTTCTGCATCTAATGCTAATAAGGAATCTGATTTCGAGACAGAAAAAACAAAACATAGGTTAGTTGTTTTGGCCAACATCTTCATACTTGTTTGGAAAATAATTTGGTCTGAGTATCTTTTGTACAAGATTGTACATAAATTGCGCATTTTTCATTTGCACCCGTCCCAAATATTCTGCTACTTCGATTGAGACATATTTATTTCTACCTTTTACAGGCCTCAACTTAAGAACACTACCGTAGAAATAGAAGCAACTTTCAACAAAACTAAAGAAGAACAAAATTCAAGCATTTCCAATCTGGTATGTGGCCCTTTATTTATAAGAGATTTGACAACTATTAAAGTTTAACGAGAAAAAAAATGCAAGCCAATCTTGGTTTTCCAGTTTGTATGATCATCTTTAATCTTTGCAGTCTTCTGTTGCTGAGAAAACTTGTGAAGTTAAGAAGGAAATTATATCTGCTCAAGAAAACAAAAGGTATGTTCTTTTATCAAAGTCTTGGGATAGGTAAAAGATGATTGTTATAACAATGGAGCTCTGAACATTTCCACATTGCCTTCTTCAGTGCTTCTACGTCCCCTGTAATCGTTAACCAACTTACGGTCGAGAAAAACACGTCCCTGGGAGAAGAAGCTTGCACCCCGAAACCATCAATGGCTTCTCAAAAGAAACAACTACGGATTGATCCCAAGAAGCAACAGACGACAGCAAGAAAGATTGCAAGTGCGGTGGCAAATCCATCTTCACTTAAAACAAGAAATCAGTCGCAACTATCAAATGTTAAATACATTAAACCGATAAGCATTAGAAGGTTAGCATTCAGTAATTTATTTTTCGTCTTCATATCTTCTGTGTCATGTAATTCTTTTTCCATCTGCACTCAAGGCAAGAAATCTGTCACAACTATCAAATGTTACATGGCTAATTATATATTATACTGGGATGCAAATTTTTCAAGTAAGATTGGAACTCCAAGCTTAGCTCAAGAAAACCAAGCCATAAAGAGGCAGAAACTGGAAAGAGGGCCATCTAGACAGGTGGGTTTTGCGATGCCCTTTATCTCAGCTCACTTATGATCTAATTTACGTGTTATTTAATTTGTTTCTTTGAATTTAACTTTTAGATCTTGAGTATCAAGCCACAAACATTACCCCACAAATCGAGAACCATTGGAGTCAATGGCACTTCGTTGGCAACTTCTTCCAGTGCTAAATCTCGCAAAGAAGAACGAAAGGTGTGTGTAGAGGTTTTGGAGAGATTTTGTTGTCTTTGTGCTCATTTATGAGTTTTTGAATATGGTTTGAGCTGACTCCTTTACTTTGCTTCCAATGAAAAAGATGTATGTTCGGGAATAAGCAGCCCCGTTTGTCTCAATGGCAGAAATGATGCAAAAGTTCCTGTCCAACACAAGGGGGATGAATCTGCCTTCTATAAACAGCTCGCATTCACATGTAAGGATGTTGATGGCATTGGGAAATTCACCCATAACAGGAAGAGAGTTCGAAACTCCTTGATGATTATCCTAGATTTTAAATGCGGTTTTACTAAATGTATGCTGTATGAATTACTCTCCAAACTGATTTTTCCTTTTCACAATACAACAACAACAAAAATCCTTAGTCCCAAAATAATTTGGGATCGACTAACATTATCCCAAATTAAATAAATAAATTAATACAGAATACAATATAACCATCTCTTGGGATTTTATCACTGTCTCTAATATATTTTTGATGTCAGGAGGTATGAGTCTTACCTTTGGGAGAATGAAAGGTAGTCTTACCTACGGCATGTTGTCTCTAATATATTTCTGAAGTTATAACAACTAATGTTGTGTACAAAAATGTATTAAAAATTTGTAATATTATTTCATTAACATTATCATCAATTTATGGAAAATCATTATCTTCATAATATTATTTTATCTTTATGTATAAACTAGTTAGTAACCCATCGCAATTCGACGGGCATAGTAAGACTAATTATCTAATTAGAAAATAAAATTGAAAATATACATTTAAAAGGAAAATAAGATTAATTAATAAAATATAATTTTATTAGTTTTTAAAGAAGAGTGGTAGGTAAATATAGTCACTATACATGAACATATAGAGAGAGAGAGAGATCTACACATATAATTAGTATATCAATATCTCTTATTGCCTAACTATGAAAAAAATTAAAAATAAAGTGTTGCTTTTATAATAAAAAGAAATAAAACGTATTTTATCTAAGTAATAGTGTATCAATTACAGTTTAGTCATGGGTAAAAGAAATAACTAAGAAATTTAAGAGATTCATAAAATAACATACCAATCCCAAATCAAATTTAACAAAAAAACGCAAATTATTGGTCGTATATAAACGTTCAAGGAATTTGGATCCTTGTAAATCAATTTGATCTCCTAACAGTTTGAACCGTTTGAATGGAGTTCTATCTGATTTTAAACCAACACAACTCCTTTGGTTGAACTTACTAAAAGTCAAATAGCAACCATCCAAATTTGGGTAAAATGCACAAAGTTCTGAAATCAAAAGAATAATTTGAGTGAAACATTATCATAGTTCAGGCAATTCGTGGTAAATGTTACAAAATGAGTGAATATTGCAAGGAAGTACACTCAAAGAACCATCCTAGTGGAAAATATATGTTACTCCCAGTTGCCTATTAATTATTCGCTAAAACATAGTTAAATTCAAGTCTTATCAAAAATACACAATTAAACTTTGAACATGCCAAACTCAAGATAAGGTGCTACTTAATCAAATTATATGTTGATACATAAACTCCAAACCATATTAACTTCAAACAACAAAATAAGATTTGTTAGTTAACCTTGAACCTCTTTATATCCTAGATACTTCTCAGCTTAATAAATTCCTTAAAGCACCAACCAATGTCAGTTCAGAAGTTTCATTGCCATAAAAATTATGTGTTGCTATCAAACTGACAATACTCATTTTGAACCTTCAAAATATATATTGGTCTACAATTACATTATGGCAATAAAAGGATTTCCATATTTTGATATTTGATATAAAAAGGGTAAATTTGCAAACTCCGAAAATATATTCACTTAAAATAAACAAATAAAGAACATGGTTCTTAAATCAAGAACACCTAATTGGAACTCCAGCCGACTATAACAACTACTACTTGACATTGTTCTTATAGCACCAGGTTGCCTTTTACGTGATTGTTCTTAAGAAAAACAGAAGATCTAAAGAACATGGAGCACAAATCACACAGCTCTGACATGTAATGATCGATCCCCCGATTCGACAACTCTCCCACATGACTAATTACTACATTCTAAAGAGCCAGAGTCATCTGTTGCTTAAAAATTCACCAAGAGAGCCAATGGATCATCGTACTTGGATCTCACCCTCGGAATAAATAAAACTTATACAAACAACTCACTAACATGAATTAACAAATTCCAGATCCCAGAATACAATCTTTGCAATCAAAAAAACATATAAATATCTCAAATAATCCCAAAATGAATATTAAAAAAACTATGAATATTTAAAAAAATCAAATTTGTTCTTGATTGATGATAGCATATTTAAAAAAAAAATCTAGATATATACCATAAGCATAATAGTAAAAATTAAAAAACATAGTCATTAGGACTATTTTTTTTATATAAAAATACAAGATTTGGTTTGAGACTGACCAAAATAAAAAGTATGACATTTTTATGAAATGAAGAAAGTATGATGTATTAATTCTAATAATTGATTGCAATAATTTTAAATATTAAATCCAATTGATTAATATACATATGGCTGATAAATCTATACATATTATTTTCACTTTATCAAGCTTACATATTGTTGTTTAAACAACTTCACGCTCCATCTCAAATTCTTCAATTCTCGTGTTTCTATATATCTTGATACCTCCCGTGATCATAGAGATAATTGTATTGACATTGCTAATCTGCACCATAAAAAACTAAGAAGGAAGATAAGAATAATGAAAGATAAAAAAAAAAAATTAGTGACCCGAGATATTGAAGGAACGGAATAATTTTGAAAGTCCAGTCACAAACAAAGAGGCAATTGAAAAGAAGTTAAAATTATTATCGAAAATGATACTACATTTCATTTACCTTGGATGAGGCTCGTCATAGTATTGGTCCCGTAGGATATGCTTATGTTCAAATATATTTACAGTTTACACGAATGATAAACATACACACATAAATTACTTTAATTCAAGTCACCACAGAAATTTTGGAGAAAAAAAGAATCATGAAGTCAAGGAAAAAGGAAAAAAGAGGGCATACTTAATTGTTTATTTCGATGATGATGAAATGCAGAAGACCTTTAAAGGAAAAAAGAATGCAAAAAAATAAGTAACATGTCAGTATATCATGCAATCTTTTGGTGTATTATATTAAATTGAAGGTACTTAATAAAAAGATTCTTAACCAAAATTAAAAATTATTTTTTTGAAAGTTGAAGTTAATAACAGTCACATTAAGGAACTTCAAGGAAAACATTTAAGAAAATATTTGCATATATGGAAATATTTTGTGCTATTGTAATTAACCCTTTTTTAATCTACAATAATTAACCCATTTTTTAATTTTAAAATTAAATTTTGAAATAAAAATTGGATTCCATGTATTTCTTAACTGATTCTGAAATTTGAAATTCAAATTGAACACCATGAATTTGTTTGAGTCATATAAGAAATTGATTTATGGAAATTGAAATCCGATCGACTCTTCTAATATTTCTTTTCTCTGATTGAGTTATATAAGGAATTTTAACAAGTTAAACAAAATATATGGAAATACGATAATAATGTTATACTTTTATAATTAACCTTTATTATAAAATAAAATCATAAATTTGAAATTTGAAATCAAAATATTCAAATTTGGGATTGAAATTCGAAATCGGAATATTATGCATTGAGAGTGAAATTCGACATAATTTCAAGATGTATAAATTAATATTAATGAAGGACGAATGGGTAACCGACACGTTGAATTTCACGTCATAAAGCCACGTGGCAGGATGTGGGCATTGCATTTTCTTCTAGTTTTATATATTATATAGATTTTTTTATATAAAAATACAATATTGAGTTTAAGACTGACCAAAATATAAAGTATGACATTTTTATGAAATGAAGAAACTATGATGTATTAATTCTAATAATTGATTGCAATAATTTCAAATATTAAATCCAATTGATTAATATACATATGGCTGATAAATCTATACATATTATTTTCACTTTATCAAGCTTACATATTGTTGTTTAAACAACTTCACGCTCCATCTCAAATTCTTCAATTCTCGTGTTTCTATATATCTTGATACCTCCCGTGATCATAGAGATAATTGTATTGACATTGCTAATCTGCACCATAAAAAACTAAGAAGGAAGATAACAATAATGAAAGATAAAAAAATAAAAAATTAGTGACCCGAGATATTGAAGGAACAGAATAATTTTGAAAGTCCAGTCACAAACAAAGAGACAATTAAAAAGAAGTTAAAATTATTAACGAAAATGATACTACATTTCATTTACCTTGGATGAGGCTCATCATAGTATTGGTCCCGTAGGATATGCTTATGTTCAAATATATTTACAGTTTACACGAATGATAAACATACACACATAAATTACTTTAATTCAAGTCACCACAGGGATTTTGGAGAAAATAAGAATCATGAAGTCAAGGAAAAGGGAAAAAAGAGGGCATACTTAATTGTTTATTTCGATGATGATGAAATGAAGAAAACCTTTAAAGGAAAAAAGAATGCAATGAAATAAGTAACATATCAGTATATCATGCAATCTTTTGGTGTATTATATTAAACTGAAGGTACTTAATAAAAAGATTCTTAACCAAAATTAAAAATTATTTTTTTGAAAGTTAAAGTTAATAACAGTCACATTAAGGAACCTCAAGGAAAACATTTAATAAAATATTTGCATATATGGAAATATTTTGTGCTATTGTAATTAACCCATTTTTAATTGACAATAATTAATCCATTTTTTTAATTTTAAAATTAGATTTTGAAATAAAAATTGGATTCCATGTATTTCTTAACTGATTCTGAAATTTAAAATTCAAATTGAACTCCATGAATTTGTTTGAGTCATATAAGGAATTGATTTATGGAAATTGAAATCCGACCGACTCTTCTAATATTTCTTTTCTCTGGTTGAGTTATATAAAGAATTTTAACAAGTTAAACACAAATATATGGAAATAAGCTAATAATGTTATACTTTTATAATTAACCTGTTATTATAAAATAAAATCAGAAATTTGAAACCAGAATATTCAAATTTGGGAATTAAATTCGAAATCGGAATATTCTGCATTGAGACTGAAATTCGACATAATTTCAAGATGTATAAATTAATATTAATGAAGGACGAATGGGTAACCGACACGTGGAATTTCACGTCATAAAGCCACGTGACAGACTGTGGGCATTGCATTTTCTTCTACTTTTATATATTATATATATTTTTTTATATAAAAATACAATATTGAGTTTGAGACTGACCAAAATAAAAAGAGTAGGTCTGCTGAGAAACGCGTTTCTCCATAACTATGGAGAAAAGCGTTTTTAATAGCCAGAAGCTATACGTTTGATAACCAGAAGAAAATTTCTGGATATCAGTCTCAAAGGGTTCTGGATATCCAGAAGCTTTGGAACGGATATCCAGAAGCTTTTGGGCGGATATACAGAAAAAATAGATTTGAAGCCAAATCCAAGGCCAAGACCAGAAATTGCTTATTGAAGGTTTCTGGATATCCAGAAACCTTCAAATGTATATCCAGAAACCATCAAATGAATATCCAGAAACATTTTGAAAGTTTCTGGATATCATTTTGAAGGTTTCTGGATATTACTTTCATAAGCTTCTGGATATCCTTTCAAAGGGTTCTGGATATCCAGAACCTTTGAGACTGATATCCAGAAGTAACCATGGGACAAGGTCATGGCCAATACAAAAAGTTTCTGGATATCCTTTCAAAAGGTTCTGGATACCCGTAACCCGTTTCTCCATAACTTATGGAGAAACGCGTTTCTCCCTAGATTTTACGAAATAAAAATTATGACAATTTTATGAAATGAAGAAAGTATGATGTATTAATTCTAATAATTGATTGCAATAATTTCAAATATTAAATCCAATTGATTAATATACATATGGCAGATAAATCTATACATATTATTTTCACTTTATCAAGCTTACATATTGTTGTTTAAACAACTTCACGCTCCATCTCAAATTCTTCAATTCTCGTGTTTCTATATAACATAATACCTCCCGTGATCATAGAGATAATTGTATTGACATTTCTAATATGCACAATAAAAAACTAAGAAGGAAGATAAGAATAATGAAAGATAAAAAAATAAAAAATTAGTGACCCGAGATATTGAAGGAACAGAATAATTTTGAAAGTCCAGTCACAAACAAAGAGGCAATTAAAAAGAAGTTAAAATTATTATCGAAAATGATACTACATTTCATTTACCTTAGATGAGGCTCGTCATAGTATTGGTCCCGTAGGATATGCTTATGTTCAAATATATTTACAGTTTACACGAATGATAAACATACACACATAAATTACTTTAATTCAAGTCACCACAGGGATTTTGGAGAAAAAAAGAATCATGAAGTCAAGGAAAAAGGAAAAAAGAGGGCATACTTAATTGTTTATTTCGATGATGATGAAATGCAGAAGACCTTTAAAGGAAAAAAGAATGCAAAGAAATAAGTAACATGTCAGTATATCATGCAATCTTTTGGTGTATTATATTAAATTGAAGGTACTTAATAAAAAGATTCTTAACCAAAATTAAAAATTATTTTTTTGAAAGTTGAAGTTAATAACAGTCACATTAAGGAGCTTCAAGGAAAACATTTAAGAAAATATTTGCATATATGGAAATATTTTGTGCTATTGTAATTAACCCATTTTTAATCTACAATAATTAACCCATTTTTTAATTTTAATATTAGATTTTGAAACAAAAATTGGATTCCATGTATTTCTTAACTGATTCTGAAATTTGAAATTCAAATTGAACACCATGAATTTGTTTGAGTCATATAAGTAATTGATTTATGGAAATTGAAATCCGATCAACTCTTCTAATATTTCTTTTCTCTGATTGAGTTATATAAAGATTTTTAACAAGTTAAACACAAATATATGGAAATAAGCTAATAATGTTATACATTTATAATTAACATGTTATTATAAAATAAAATCAGAAATTTGAAACCAGAATATTCAAATTTGGGATTAAAATCCGAAATCGGAATATTCTGCATTGAGAGTGAAATTTGACATAATTTCAAGATGTATAAATTAATATTAATGAAGGACGAATGGGTAACCGACACGTGGAATTCCACGTCATAAAGCCACGTGACAGGCTGTGGGCATTGCATTTTCTTCTACTTTTATATATTATATAGATTTTTTATATAAAAATAAAATATTGAATTTGAGACTGACCAAAATAAAAATTATGACATTTTTATGAAATGAAGAAAGTATGATGTATTAATTCTAATAATTGATTGCAATAATTTAAAATATTTAATCCAATTGATTAATATACATAAGGCTGATAAATCTATACATATTATTTTCACTTTATCAAGCTTACATATTGTTGTTTAAACAACTTCACGCTCCATCTAAAATTCTTCAACTCTCGTGTTTCTATATATCTTGATACCTCCCGTGATCATAGAGATAATTGTATTGACATTGCTAATATGCACAATAAAAAACTAAGAAGGAAGATAAGAATAATGAAAGATAAAAAAAATAAAAAATTAGTGACCCGAGATATTGAAGGAACGGAATAATTTTGAAAGTATAGTCACAAACAAAGAGGCAATTAAAAAGATGTTAAAACTATTATCGAAAATGATACTACATTTCATTTACATTGGATGAGGCTCATCATAGTATTGGTCCCGTAGGATATGCTTATGTTCAAATATATTTACAGTTTACACGAATGATAAACATACACACATAAATTACTTTAATTCAAGTCACCACAGGGATTTTGGAGAAAAAAAGAATCATGAAGTCAAGGAAAAAGGAAAAAAGAAGGCATACTTAATTGTTTATTTCGATGATGATGAAATGCAGAAGACCTTTAAATGAAAAAATACTGCAAAGAAATAAGTAACATGTCAGTATATCATGCAATCTTTTGGTGTATTATATTAAATTGAAGGTACTTAATAAAAAGATTCTTAACCAAAATTAAAAATTATTTTTTTGAAAGTTGAAGTTAATAACACTCACATTATGGAACTTCAAGGAAAACATTTAAGAAAATATTTGCATATATGGAAATATTTTGTGCTATTGTAATTAACCCATTTTTAATCTACAATAATTAACCCATTTTTTTAATTTTAAAATTAGATTTTGAAATACAAATTGGATTCCATGTATTTCTTAACTGGTTCTGAAATTTGAAATTCAAATTGAACACCATGAATTTGTTTGAGTCATATAAGAAATTGATTTATGGAAATTGAAATCCGACCGACTCTTCTAATATTTCTTTTCTGTGATTGAGTTATATAAGGAATTTTAACAAGTTAAACAAAATATATGGAAATAAGATAATAATGTTATACTTTTATAATTAACCTTTATTATAAAATAAAATCATAAATTTGAAATTTGAAATCAGAATATTCAAATTTGGGATTGAAATCCGAAATCGGAATATTCTGCATTGAGAGTGAAATTCGACATAATTTCAAGATGTATAAATTAATATTAATGAAGGATGAATGGGTAACTGACACGTGGAATTTCACGTCATAAAGCCACGTGGCAGGATGTGGGCATTGCATTTTCTTCTACTTTTATATATTATATAGATTTTTTTATATAAAAATACAATATTGAGTTTAAGACTGACCAAAATAAAAAGTATGACATTTAATTTTATGAAATGAAGAAAGTATGATGTATTAATTCTAATAATTGATTGCAATAATTTCAAATATTAAATCCAATTGATTAATATACATATGGCTGATAAATCTATACATATTATTTTCACTTTATCAAGCTTACATATTGTTGTTTAAACAACTTCACGTTCTATCTAAAATTCTTCAATTCTCGTGTTTATATATATCTTCATACCTCCCGTGATCATAGAGATAATTGTATGGACATTGCTAATCTGTACCATAAAAAACTAAGAAGGAAGAAAAGAATAATGAAAGATAAAAAAATTAAAAAATTAGTGACCCGAGATATTGAAGGAACGGAATAATTTTGAAAGTCCAGTCACAAACAAAGAGACAATTAAAAAGAAGTTAAAATTATTATCGAAAATGATACTACATTTCATTTACCTTGGATGAGGCTTATCATAGTATTGGTCCTGTAGGATATGCTTATGTTCAAATATATTTACAGTTTACGCGAATGATAAGCATACACACATAAATTAATTTAATTCAAGTCACCACAGTAATTTTGGAGAAAAAAAAATCATGAAGTCAAGGAAAAGGGAAAAAAGAGGACATACTTAATTGTTTATTTCGATGATGATTAAATGCAGAAGACCTTTAAAGGAAAGAGTCGGTCTGGGGAGAAATGCGTTTCTCCGTGCTTCTGGAGAAACGGGGCTTGTTTTGTCGCGCGACATCATAAGCCAGTTTCTGGATATACTTTCATCAGCTTCTGGATATCCAGAAGCTTTGGAAAGGATATCCAGAAGCTTTGGAAAGGATATCCAGAAATCAAATATTTTTTCTGGATATCCTTTACAAAGCTTCTGGATATCCAGAACATTGAATATGGATATCCAGAAGCTTTGGAAAGGATAGCCAGAAAAAATATTTGGGTTCTGGATATCCTTTCCAAAGCTTCTGGATATCCTTTACAAAGCTTCTGGATATCCTTTCCAAAGCTTCTGGATATCCAGAAGCTTTGGAAAGGATATCCAGTTGTGGTGGCTAAGTATGTCGCGCGACAAAACAAGCCCCGTTTCTCCAAAAGCGACGGAGAAACGCGTTTCTCCCCAGATTTTGTGTAAAGGAAAAAAGAATGCAATGAAATAAGTAACATGTCAGTATACCATGCAATCTTTTGGTGTATTATATTAAATTGAAGGTACTTAATAAAAAGATTCTTAATCAAAATTAAAAATTATTTTTTTGAAAGTTGAAGTTAATAACAGTCACATTAAGGAACTTCAAGGAAAACATTTAAGAATATATTTGTATATATGAAAATATTTTGTGCTCTAGTAATTAACCCATTTTTAATCTACAATAATTAACCCATTTTTTTAATTTTAAAATTAGATTTTGAAATACAAAATTGGATTCCATGTATTTTTTAACTGATTCTGAAATTTGAAATTCAAATTGAACTCCCTGAATTTGTTTGAGTCATATAAGGAATTGATTTATGAAAATTGAAATCCGACCGACTCTTCTAATATTTCTTTTCTTTGATTGAGTTATATTAGAAATTTATCAAGTTAAACAAAATATATGGAAATAAGCTAATAATGTTATACTTATATAATTATCCTGTTATTATAAAATATAATCAGAATTTTGAAATTTGAAATCAGAATATTCAAATTTGGGATTGAAATCCGAAATCGGAATATTCTGCATTGAGAGCGAAATTCGACATAATTTCAAGATGTATAAATTATTATTAATGAAGGACGAATGGGTAACCGACACGTGGAATTCTACGTCATAAAGCCGCGGGGCAGGCTGTGGGCATTGCATTTTCTTCTACTTTTATATATTATATAGATTTTTTTATATTAAAATACAATATTTAGTTTGAGACTTACCAAAATAAAAAGTATGACATTTTTTTGAAATGAAGAAAGTGTGATATTTTAATTCTAATAATTGATTGCAATAATTTCAAGGGAGAATTACCAATGGATCCTTCCAAATCAAGTCAAATGATCAATAAGGACACACATTATGGTAATCAACCAGCTAGTCCAATGTCATAAATCAATATTACCATGAGATCCAACAATCATTTAGTACTTGATAAATACACAAACATACACTCATGCAACCTCTATTTTCGTTTTTTTCTCCTCCCAAAACTTTAAAATTAAATATCTTAAGATCTAGAATTCAAAAAAAAAAATCAAGACCATTGTATTATTCGTATCGTCAAAATGAATCAAACTAGAAGCATCAACATATATTTTAGAGCAATATGAGATTATTTGATATATTTGTTAAGTTTACAGTTGTTCTAGTTAAGTTCACAGTTATTAAGTTCATAGTTGTTAAGTTCACATTTGTTAATTCACAGTCGTTTTTTATCTTTTATGGCTCTCTTTTTGCAATTTTATGAGATTATTTGACATATTTGTTAAGTTCACAGTTGTTTTTAATTATGTTCACAGTTAGGGCTGTAAACGAGCCGAGCCGAGCTTTGAAGTTTCGAGCTCGAGCTCGAATAAAAAATATCGAGCTCGAGCTTTTCTCGAGCTCGAGCTCGAGCTCGAGCCCAGAATGCATGTTCGAGCTCGGCTCGAATCAAGTTTCGAGCTTTTCGCGAGCTGGCTCGCGAGCTTTTCGCGAGCTGGCTCGCGAGCTTTTCGCGAGCTGCTCGAACTCGAGTTTTAACGAGCCGAGCTCGAGCTTCGACTTGTTTTTTGAAAAAAATCTGAAATCAAACGAGCTTTTAACGAGCCGAGCTCGAGCTTCGACTTATATTTTGAAAAAAATTCTGAAATCAAACGAGCTTTTAACGAGCCGAGCTCGAGCTTCGACTTATTTTTTGAAAAAAATCTGAAATCAAACGAGCTTTTAACGAGCCGAGCTCGAGCTTCGACTTATATATATATATATATACTAAAATTTATTCGAGCTTTTAACGAGCCGAGCCCGAGTCGAGCTCAAACGAGTCGATCTCGAACATAGCTCGTCGAACATACGAGCCGAACACGAGCCGGCTCGAAAAAATGACGAGCTTGAAAATCTGTTCGAGCTCGAGCTCGAGTTCACCTCGAGCCCACTCGAACTCGAGCTTTTTTCGAGCCGAGCCCGAGCCGAGCTCGAGCCGGCTCGGTTCGTGTAACAGCCCTATTCACAGTTGTTTTAGTTAAGTTCACAGTTGTTTTTAGAATTTTATAGCCTTTATTTTTACAATTTTATGAGATTATTTGACCAATTTGTTAAGTTCATTGTTTTTTTTTAGTTCACAGTTGTGTTAGTCCTTTATGACCTCTATTTTTACAATTTTATGAGATTATTTGATATTTTTGTTAAGTTCACAGTTGTTTTTAATTAAGTTCACAGCTGTTTTAGTTAAGTTCACATTTGTTTTTAGAATTTTATAGCCTTTATTTTTGCAATTTTATGAGATTATTTGACCTATTTGTTAAGTTCACTGTTATTTTTTGATAAGTTCACAGTTGTTTTAGTCTTTATGGCCTCTAAAACAACTGTGAATTTAATTATAAACAACTGTGAACTTAACAAAAATGTCAAATAATCTCATAAAATTGCAAAAAGAGAGCCATAAAAGATAAAAAATGACTGTGAATTAACAAATGTGAACTTAACAACTGTGAACATAATAACTGTGACTTAACTAGAACAACTGTGAACTTAACAAATATGTCAAATAATCTCATATTGCTCTAAAATATATGTTGATGCTGCTAGTTTGATTCGTTTTGACGATACGAATAATACAATGGTCTCGGATTTTTTTTTTTTGAGTTCTAGATCTTAAGATATTTAATTTTAAAGTTTTGGGAGGAGAAAAAAAACGAAAATAGAGGGGGAGAAAGGGACAGCGACAGCTGTCCCTTTTATGTTGCATGGGTGCCTTTATAAAAATGGGGTATCATTATAAATCGTGGACATGGTGGAATTTCTTCAAAATGTGTGTCCTTATTGGTTGTTTTCATTAGAATGAGGGACTATTTGATAATTGCCCCTAATTTCAAATATTAAATCCAATTGATTAATATACATATGACTGATAAATCTATACATATTATTTTCACTTTATCAAGCTTACATATTGTTGTTTAAACAACTTCACGCTCCATCTCTAATTCTTCAATTCTCGTGTTTCTATATATCTTGATACCTCCCGTGATCATAGAGATAATTGTATGGACATTGCTAATCTGCACAATAAAAAACTAAGAAGGAAGATAAGAACAATGAAAGTTAAAAAATAAAAAATTAGTGACCCGAGATATTGAAGGAACGGAATAATTTTGAATGTCCCGTCACAAACAAAGAGGCAATTAAAAAGAAGTTAAAATTATTATCGAAAATGATACTACATTTCATTTACATTGGATGAGGCTCATCATAGTATTGGTCCCGTAGGATATGCTCATGTTCAAATATATTTACAGTTTACACGAATGATAAACATACACACATAAATTAATTTAATTCAAGTCACCACATGGATTTCAGAGAAAAAAAGAATCATGAAGTCAAGGAAAAAGGAAAAAAGAGGGCATACTTAATTGTTTATTTCGATGATGATGAAATGCAGAAGACCTTTGAAAAAAGAATGCAATGAAATAAGTAACATGTCATTATATCATGCAATCTTTTGGTGTATTATATTAAATTGAAGGTACTTAATAAAAAGATTCTTAACCAAAATTAAAAATTGTTTTTTTGAAAGTTGAAGTTAATAATAGTCATATTAAAACTTCAAGGAAAACATTTAAGAAAATATTTGCATATATGGAAATATTTTGTGCTCTTGTAATTAACCCATTTTTAATCTACAATAATTAACCCATGAATTTGTTTGAGTCATATAAGGAATTGATTTATGAAAATTGAAATCCGACCGACTCTTCTAATATTTCTTTTCTCTGATTAAGTTATATAAGGAATTTTATCAAGTTAAACAAAATATATAGAAATAAGATAATAATGTTATACTTTTATAATTAACCTGTTATTATAAAATAAAATCATAAATTTGAAATCAGAATATTCAAATTTGGGATTGAAATCCGAAATCGGAATATTCTATATTGAGAGTGAAATTCAACATAATTTAAAGATGTATAAATAAATAATAATGAAGGACGAATGGGTAACCGACACGTGAAATTCCACGTCATAAAGCCACATGGCAGGCTGTGGGCATTGCATTTTCTTCTACTTTTATATATTATATAGATTTTTTATATAAAAATACAATATTGAGTTTGAGACTGACCAAAATAAAAAGTATGACATTTTTATGAAATGAAAAAAGTATGATGTATTAATTCTAATAATTGATTGCAATAAATTCAAATATATATTAAATCCAATTGATTAATATACATATGGCTGATAAATCTATACATATTATTTTCACTTTATCAAGCTTACATATTGTTGTTTAAACAACTTCACGCTCCATCTCAAATTCTTCAATTCTCGTGTTTATATATATCTTGATACTCCCGAGATCATAGAGATAATTGTATTGACATTGCTAATCTGCACCATAAAAAACTAAGAAGGAAGATAAGAATAATGAAAGATTAAATAAAAAATAAAAAATTAGTGACCCGAGATATTGAAGGAACAAAATAATTTTGAAAGTCCAGTCACAAAAAAAGAGGCAATTAAAAAGAAGTTAAAATTATTATCGAAAATGATACTACATTTCATTTACCTTGGATGAGGCTCATCATAGTATTGGTCCCGTAGGATATGCTTATGTTCAAATATATTTACAATTTACACGAATGATAAACATGCACACATAAATTACTTTAATTCAAGGCACCACAGGGATTTTGGAGAAAAAAAGAATCATGAAGTCAAGGAAAAGGGAAAAAGAGGGCATACTTAATTGTTCATTTCGATGATGATGAAATGGAGAAGACCTTTAAAGGAAAAAAGAATGCAATGAAATAAGTAACATGTCAATATATCATGCAATTTTTTGGTGTATTATATTAAATTGAAGGTATTAAATAAAAAGATTCTTAACCAAAATTAAATATTATTTTTTTTGAAAGTTGAAGTTAATAACAGTCACATTAAGAAACTTCAAGGAAAACATTTAAGAAAATATTTGCATATATGGAAATATTTTGTGCTCTTGTAATTAACCCATTTTTAATCTACAATAATTAACCCATTTTTTTAATTTTAAAATTAGATTTTGAAATAAAAATTGGATTCCATGTATTTCTTAACTGATTCTGAAATTTGAAATTCAAATTGAACTCCAAGAATTTGTTTGATTCATATAGGAATTGATTTATGGAAATTGAAATCCGATCGACTCTTCTAATATTTCTTTTCTCTGATTGAGTTATATAAGGAATTTTAACAAGTTAAACAAAATATATGGAAATAAGCTAATAATGTTATACTTTTATAATTAACCTGTTATTATAATTAAATTTTGAAATTAGAATATTCAAATTTGGGATTGAAATTCGAAATCGAAATATTCCACATTGAGAGTGAAATTCGACATAATTTCAAGATGTATAAATTATTATTAATGAAGGACGAATGGATAACCGACACGTGGAATTTCACGTCATAAAGCCACGTGGCAGGCTGTGGGCATTGCATTTTCTTCTACTTTTATATATTATATAGATTTTTTTATATATAAAAATACAATATTTAGATTGAGACTGACCAAAATAAAAAGTATGACATTTCTATGAAATGAAGAAAGTATGATGTATTAATTCTAATAATTGATTGCAATAATTTCAAATATTAAATCCAATTGATTAATATACATATGGCTGATAAATCTATGCATATTATTTTCACTTTGTCAAGATTACATATTGTTGTTTAAACAACTTATTGCTCCATCTCAAATTCTTCAATTCTCGTGTTTCTATATATCTTGATACCTCCCGTGATCATAGAGATAATTGTATTGACATTGATAATATGCACCATAAAAACTAAGAAGGAAGATAAGAATAATGAAAGATAAAAAATAAAAAATTAGTGACCCGAGATATTGAAGGAACGGAATAATTTTGAAAGTCCAGTCACAAACAAAGAGGCAATTAAAAAGAAGTTAAAATTATTATCGAAAATGATACTACATTTCATTTACCTTGGATGAGGCTCATCATAGTATTGGTCCCATAGGATATGCTTATGTTCAAATATATTTACAGTTTACACGAATGATAAACATACACCCATAAATTAATTTAATTCAAGTCACCACAGGGATTTTTGAGAAAAAAAGAATCATGAAGTCAAGAAAAAGGGAAAAAAGAGGGCATACTTAATTGTTTATTTCGATGATGATTAAATGCAGAAGACCTTTAAAGGAAAAAAGAATGCAATGAAATAAGTAACATGTCAGTATATCATGCAATCTTTAGGTGTATTATATTAAATTGAAGGTACTTAATAAAAAGATTCTTAATAAAAATTAAAAATTATTTTTTTTGAAAGTTGAAGTTAATAACAGTCACATTAAGGAACTTCAAGGAAAACATTTAAGAAAATATTTGTATATATGAAAATATTTCGTGCTCTAGTAATTAACCCATTTTTAATCTACAATAATTAACCCATTTTTAAAATTTCTAAATTGGATTTTGAAATAAAAATTGGATTCCATGTATTTCTTAACTGATTCTGAAATTTGAAATTCAAATTGAACTCCATGAATTTGTTTGAGTCATGTAAGGAATTGATTTATGGAAATTGAAATCCGACCGACTCTTCTAATATTTCTTTTCTCTGATTGAGTTATATAAGGAATTTTAACAAGTTAAACAAAATATATGAAAATAAGATAATAATGTTATACTTTTATAATTAACATGTTATTATAAAATAAAATCAGAAATTTGAAATATGAAATCAGAATATTCAAATTTGGGATTGAAATCCGAAATCAGAATATTCTGCATTGAGAGTGAAATTCGAAGTAATTTCAAGATGTATAAATTAATATTAATGAAGGACGAATGGGTAACCGACACGTGGAATTTCACGTCATAAAGCCACGTGGCAGGTTGTGGGCATTGCATTTTCTTCTACTTTTATATATTATAGAGATTTTTTATATAAAAATACAATATTTAGTTTGAGACAGACAAAAATAAAAAGTATGACATTTTTACGAAATGAAGAAAGTATGATGTATTAATTCTGTTAATTGATTGCAATAATTTCAAATATTAAATCCAATTGATTAATATACATATGGATGATGAATCTATACATATTATTTTCACTTTATCAAGCTTGCATATTGTTGTGTAAACAACTTCACGCTCCATCTCAAATTCTTAGATTCTCGTGTTTCTATATATCTTGATACCTCCGGTGATCATAGAGATAATTGTATTGACATTGCTAATCTGCACCATAAAAAACTAAGAAGGAAGATAAGAATAATGAAAGATAAAAAATAAAAAATTAGTGACCCGATATATTGAAGGAACAAAATAATTTTGAAAGTCCAGTCACAAACAAAGAGGCAATTAAAAAGAAGTTAAAATTATTATCGAAAATGATACTACATTTCATTTACCTTGGATGAGGCTCATCATAGTATTGGTCCCGTAGGATATGCAGAAGACTTTTAAAATAAAAAAGAATGCAATGAAATAAGTAACATGTTAGTATACCATGCAATCTTTTGGTGTATCATATTAAATTGAAAGTACTTAATAAAAAGATTATTAACCAAAATTAAAAATTATTTTTTTGAAAGTTGAAGTTAACAACAATCACATTAAGGAACTTCAAGGAAAACATTTAAGAAAATATTTGCATGTATGGAAATATTTTGTGCTCTTGTAATTAACCCATTTTTAATCTACAATAATTAACCAATTTTTTTAATTTTAAAATTAGATTTTGAAATACAAATTGGATTCCATGTATTTCTTAACTGATTCTAAAATTTGAATTCAAATTGAACTCCATGAATTTGTTTGAGTCATATTAGGAATGGATTTATGGAAATTGAAATCCGACGGACTCTTCTAATATTTCTTTTCTCTAATTGAGTTATATAAGGATTTTTAATAATTTAAACAAAATATATGGAAATAAGCTAATGCTGTTATACTTTTATAATTAACCTGTTATTATAAAATAAAATCAGAAATTTGAAATTTGAAATTTGAATATTCAAATTTGGGATTAAAATCCGAAATCGAAATATTCTGCATTAAGAGCTATATTCGACATAATTTCAAGATGTATAAATTATTATTAATGAAGGACGAATGGGTAACCAACACATAGAATTCCAAGTCATAAAGCCACGTGGCAGGCTGTGGGCATTGCATTTTCTTCTACTTTTATATATTATATAGATTTTTTTATATATAAAAATGCAATATTTAGTTTGATACTGACCAAAATAAAAAGTATGACATTTTTATGAAATGAAGAAAGATGATGTATTAATTCTAATAATTGATTGCAATAATTTCAACTATTAAATCCAAATGATTAATATACATACGGATGATAAATATATAAATATTATTTTCACTTTATCAAGCTTACATATTGTTGTTTAAACAACTTATCGCTGCATCTCAAATTCTTCAATTCTCGTGTTTCTATATATCTTGATACCTACCCGTGATCATAGAGATAATTGTATTGGCATTGCTAATCATCACCATAAAAAACTAAGAAGGAAGATAAGAATAATGAAAGACAAAAAAATAAAAAATTAGTGACCCGAGATATTTAAGGAACAGAATAATTTTGAAAGTCCAGTCACAAACAAAGAGGCAATTAAAAAGAAGTTAAAATTATTATCGAAAATGATACTACATTTCATTTACCTTGGATGAGGCTCATCATAGTATTGGTCCCGTAGGATATGCTTATGTTCAAATATATTTACAGTTTACATGAATGATAAACATACACATAAATTAATTTAATTCAAGTCACCACAGAGATTTTGGAGAAAAAAAGAATCATGAAGTCAAGGAAAAGGGAAAAAAGAGGGCATACTTAATTGTTTATTTCGATGATGATGAAATGCAGAAGACTTTTAAAGAAAAAAAGAATGCAATGAAATAAGTAGCATGTTAGTATATCATGCAATCTTTTGGTGTATTATATTAAATTGAAAGTACTTAATAAAAAGATTATTAACCAAAATTAAACATTATATTTTTGAAAGCTGAAGTTAATAACAGTCACATTAAGGAACTTCAAGGAAAACATTTAAAAAAACATTAGCATATATGTAAATATTTTGTACTCTTGTAATTAACCCATTTTTAATCTACAATAATTAACCCATTTTTTTAATTTTAAAATTAGATTTTGAAATACAAATTGGATTCCATGTATTTCTTAACTGATTCTGAAATTTGAAATTCAAATTGAACTCCATGAATTTGTTTTAGTCATATAAGGAATTGATTTATGAAAATTGAAATCCAACTGACTCTTCTAATATTTCTTTTCTCTGATTGAGTTATATAAGAAATTTTAACAATTTAAACAAAATATATGGAAATAAGCTAATGCTGTTATACTTTTATAATTACCCTGTTATTATAAAATAAAATCAGAAATTTGAAATTTGAAATTAGAATGTTCAAATTTGGGATTGAAATCTGAAATCAGAATATTCTGCATTGAGAGTGAAATTCCACATAATTTCAAGATGTATAAATTATTATTAATGAAGGACGAATGGGTAACCGACACATGGAATTCCACGTCATAAAGCCACGTGGCAGGCTGTGGGCATTGCATTTTCTTCTACTTTTATATATTATATAGAAGATTTTTTTTAGATAAAAATACAATATTTGACCAAAATAAAAAAGTATGACATTTTTATGAAATGAAGAAAGTATGATGTATTAATTCTAATAATTGATTGCAAATAATTTCAAATATTAAATCCAATTGATTAATATACATATGGCTGATAAATCTATACATATTATTTTCACTTTATCAAGCTTACATATTGTTGTTTAAACAACTTCACGCTCCATCTCAAATTCTTCAATTCTCGTGTTTCTATATATCTTGATACCTCCCGTGATCATAGAGATGATTGTATTGACATTGCTAATCTGCACCATAAAAAACTAAGAAGGAAGATATGAATAATGAAAGATAAAAAAATAAAAAATTAGTGACCCGAGATATTGAAGGAACGGAATAATTTTGAAAGTCCTGTCACAAACAAAGAGGCAATTAAAAAGAAGTTAAAACTATTATCGAAAATGATACTTCATTTCATTTACCTTGGATGAGGATTATCATAGTATTGGTCCCGTAGGATATGCTTATGTTCAAATATATTTACAATTTACACGAATGATGAACATACACACATAAATTAATTTAATTCAAGTCACAACAGGGATTTTGGAGAAAAAAAGAATGATGAAGTCAAGGAAAAGGAAAAAAAGAGGGCATACTTAATTGTTTATTTCGATGATGATGAAATGCAGAAGACCTTTAAAGAAAAAAAGAATGCAATGAAATAAGTAACATGTCAGTATATCATGCAATCTTTTGGTGTATTATATTAAATTGAAGGTACTTAATAAAAAGATTCTTAACCAAAATTAAACATTATATTTTTGAAAGCTGAAGTTAATAGCAGTCACATTAAGGAACTTCAAGGAAAACATTTAAGAAAACATTAGCATATATCACTACAAGAAAAACAGCTTTTAGCGACGGAAAAATCCGTCGCTAAAAGCCAAAAATCCGTCGCTAAAGGCATTTAGCGACGGATTAGCGACGGAAAAAATCTGTCGCTAAAACCCTTGTCGCTAAATATCAACGACAGATTTTTTGGCTGTCGGTAAAGTAACGACGGATAATTCCGTCGCTAAAACTCAAAAATCCGTCGCTAAATATCGAAGAGGAACGACAAAATTAATGTATTGGCGACATTAATAACGACGGATTTAACGACGGAAATTTCCGTCGCTAAAATTTATTCCAAATTTTCACAATTTTTTTAATTTTTTTAAATTTTCTTTTTTCAATATTTTATATTTTTATATATCAAATTAGCGACGGATATTTCCGTCGCTAATTTGATATTTTTTATTAAAAAATTATATATATATATATATATATATATATATATATATATATATATATATATATATATATATATTATTTTTGTAAATATTTTTAACTCAAATTCCTTAAATTTTATTTTTCTCAAATCAGTCCACTAGGTTTTATTTTTCTCAAATCACCCATTAGATTTTATTTTTCTCAAATCAGTCCCTTGAATTTTATTTTTCTCAAATCAGTCCTTGATATTTTCTAGAGTCACACTTTAGTCCCCTAAACTTCTCTTATACCACAACCACCACCGCCACCATTCACCACCACTTGGAACAAAGAAATTCTAAATCACTTAGCTTACAAAAGACACAAATTCCTCTCTCTTCTCTCTCGTGAGACACACATCACAAACTCACTCATTATAAAAGCATATATAATCACTCTCTCTCTCTCTCTCTTCCATACACAATCAAACACCCGTAAATTGAAAACCAATCCGCATTCGTTTCTCGGAGACTAAAAAAAAAAACCGAAAAACAACTATGCTAGAACAATCACAAATCCAAAACCAAAAACAAAGCCAAAACAAAATTATCAACCTTCTTCTCGGTCAACACAACCTAAGACGATGACATGGAAAATTCGAGATAAAGCCACAAATCAACGCCACGTAGGTTGGGAAGAAGAAAGGGGAGAGAGAGACGCAGAGGGGAGAGAGAGAGGGAAAAAGGGCAGAGCGACGGGAGGGAGGTGGAGGGGCGGCGACGGAGGAGGAAGACGGCGTTGCGAGATCCGACGAAGGGGAGGGAGAGAGAGAGACGGTAGGGGTTGAAATCAATGGTCGAACATAAATTATTTAACTTTATATGGCAGCTGACTGCACATACATGAGAATTGACGGGGAACCTTGGAAACAACCTCTTCCCGCTAATGATGATACCGTGGTGGTAGAAATCTCACATTTGGGCCAAGTTAAGATGCTTGCAACCCATGATTGCAGATCCAAGAGTGTTTACGATCCTTCCACTCCGAGCAGCCATGGAGCTGATGAAGATGATAGTAGTGATGAAGAAGAAGACTCTGTTGCTGAAGGGGAAGAGGAAGAAGGAGTGAAGAAGGGGAAGGTGGGCATTGTTTTTGGGTGTGGAGAGGATTGAAGGAGAAGGAGATGAGGGAGGCGGTGAAATGAAAACTGAATGGGACGGATTAGAGCTGGGAGGCGCAGAAAGAATGAGATGAGGGAGGGGTTTGTTTAGGGTTAGGGAAAAAGTGGGTGAATTAGGGCCATTGGATTTTAGTGTGAAATTAATGGTGTAGATTGATTTATTGGTAATCCATGTGAACATTAATGAACCAATCAAAGGAAAGTGTAGTTTTATTTTTATGGAATGAAGTATTGCCACTTCTTATATTTATTTGTATTTCACAAAAATCATCATAATTATAAAATAATATTATCTCATAATAATAATTGAAAAAAATAAAAATATTAAATAATTATAACATTAATAGTAATAGATAATTAGTAATAAAATAAGTAAATATCTAGAAGAAGGGTCATTACTAATATTATAAATTATTAATAATAAGTAATAATTGAATAATACATGTTAGAAATAATAATAATAATACTTAATAATAAATAGTAATAATACATAATATCAAAAAATAAATGTTTTTATATTATACACTTTTATTTCTTTAAAAATTATTAGTAATAATACTTAATAATAATACTAATAATGATGTTATTGTTAATTATTCAATTAAATAATTTAATATATAATTATTATTATATAATTAATAATAATACTTAATAATAATATTAATAATAACTAGTAATAATACATAATATCAAAAAAGTAAATATTTTTATATTATATACTTTTATTTCTTTTAAAAATTATTAGTAATAATACTTAATAATAATACTAATAATGATGTTATTGTTAATAATAGTACTTAATAATAATATTAATATTAACTAGTAATAATACATAATATCAAGAAAGTAAATAATTGAATATATTAATAATTATTATTATATAATTAATAATAATACTTCATAATAATATTAATAATAACTAGTAATAATAATGATTCTATTGTTAATTATTCAATTAAATAATTGAATATATTAATAATTATTATTATATAATTAATAATAATATTAATAATATTATTATATAACTAATAAAAATAATATTATATAATTAATAATAATACTTAAGAATAATATTAATAATAACTAGTAATAATAATGATGCTATTGTTAATTATTCAATTAAATAATTGAATATATTAATAATTATTATTACATAATTAATAATAATATTAATAATAACTAGTAATAATGATGATATTGTTAATTATTCAATTAAATAATTGAATATATTAATAATTATTATTATATAATTAATAATAATACTTAATAATAATATTATATAATTAATAATAATACTTAATAATACCCTATGTGGTATACTCTATACCTTATACCCTATAGGGTATAGTGGCATAGGCTTAGGGCATAGTGGTATACCCTATAGGGCATAGGGTATAGTGGTATACCCTATAGTATAGATGGTATAAGATAGGGTATAGGGTATAAGGTATACCCTATGGCATGGCATAGGAGTATAGAGGCATGTAGGGATAGGGTATACCCTATGTGCAGCAGTATGTGGTATACCCTATATGGCATAAGGCATAGGGTATAGGGTATGTGGCATAGTATATGTATACCCTATGTGGCATGTGGTATAGGGCATACCCTATGTAAGCATGTGGTATAGGTATAGGTATACCCTATAGGCATGTAGGTATGTGGTATACCCTATGTGGCATATGGTATAGCCATAGGTATGTGGTATACCCTATAGGGCATGTATGTGTGGTATACCCTATATGGCATAGTGGTATAGGTATACCCTATAGGCATAGTGGTATAGGCCATAGGGTATGTGGTCTACCCTATAGGGCATAGTACAGATGTGGCATGTGGCATAGTGGTATGTGGTATACCCCGTAGGCATGTGGTATGTGGTATACCCCGTAGGCATGTGGTATGTGGTATACCTTATATGGCATAGGGTATAGTGGTATAGGGCATGTGGTATAAGGTATAGGGTATAGAGGCATAGTGGTATACCCCATAGGGCATAGTGGCATGTGGTATACCCTATAGGCATGTGGTATAGTGGTATACCCTATGTGGCATAGGGCATGTGGTATAGGGCATGTGGTATAGGGCATAGGTATAAGGTATACCCTATAGGGCATGTGGTATAGGGTAGGGTATACCCTATATGGCATAGTATGTGGTATAGTGGTATAGGACATGTGGTATAGGTATATCCTATGACCTATACTCTATAGGCATGTGGCATACCCTATAGGTATAGGTATAGGGTATACCCTATATGGCATGTGTGGTATACGGTATGTGGTATAGGCATGTGGTATAGGGTATTCTATGCCCCTATACCCTATGGCATGTGGTATATGGTATAGGGTATAGAGGCATGTATAGGGTATACTTACATGCCCTATACCCCTATAGGCATGTGTGGTATAGTGGCATGTGGTATAGTGGCATAGTGGTATACCCTATGTGGCATGGGTATAGTGGTACCCTATAGGGTATAGGGCATAGGCATGTAAGGCATGTAGTATATGGTTTACCCTATAGGGCATGTGGTATAGGGTATACCCTATGTGGCATAGGTTATAGTGGCATAGGATATGTGGCATGTGGTATAGGTCATAGGGTATAGTGGTATACCCTATGTGGTATAGGCATGTGGTATGTGGTATACCTTATACCCTATACCCTATAGGGTATACCATATATGATATACCCTATACCCTATACCATATACCCTATGTGGTATCGGGTATACCCTAAAGGGTATAGGTATACCCTATATGGTATACCCTATACCCTATATGGTATGGGTATACCTTATAGGGTATACCCTATAGGGTTTAGAATTTAGGGTTTAGGGTTTAGAGTTTAGGATTTAGGGGTTAGGGTATAGAATATAGGGACGGGTAAAATTCTCTAATTTTTATTTATAAATGTATAGTTTTTTTTTTTAATTTTTTATGAATATAAATAAGAATTTTGGACATTTTTTATTATTGAAGTTTTTTTTTCAAAAAGTTATATAAAAAAGTTAGAAAAAAAATAAACAAATGAAAGTATAATAAAGAAATCAGGGACGGGTAAAATTTTTTAATTTTTATTTATAAATGTATAGTTTTTTTTATTTTTTATGAATATAAATAAATATTTTGGACACTTTTTAGTATTGAAGTTTTTTTCAAAAAGTTATATAAAATATGTTAGAAAAAAATAAACAAATGAAAGTATAATAAAGAAATAAGGGACGGATAAAATTCTTTAATTTTTATTTATAAATGTATATATATATTTTTTTTTATGGATATAAATAAATATTTTGGACATTTTTTAGTATTGAAGTTTTTTTCAAAAAGTTATATAAAAAAAGTTAGAAAAAAATAAAGAAATGAAACTATAATAAAGAAATCAGGGACGGGTAAAATTCTTTAATTTTTATTTATAAATGTATAGTTTTTTTTATTTTTTATAAATAGAAATAAATATTTTGGACATTTTTTAGTATTGAAGTTTTTTTCAAAAAGTTACATAAAAAAAGTTAGAAAAAAAGTTATTTTTTAAAAAAAAAACAATTTCCGTCGCTAAATCCGTCGGTAATTTATTTTTGTAAAATCCGTCGCTAAATCCGTCGGTATTTTAAAAGAAAAAATATTTTTTATTTTTTATTATTTAGCGACAGAATAATTCCGTCGGTAATTTATTTTTGTTAAATCCGTCGCTAAATCCGTCGCTAATTTTTTTTAAAAAAATATTTATTAATTTTTTATTTATTTAGCGACAGAAAAAATCCGTCGTTAAAAAATTTTGTAATCCGTCGTTAATCTGTCGCTAAATCCGTCGCTAAAATGGGCGGGCTTTTTTGGCGCCACTATTGCGACAGATTAGTGACAGATTCATGTCTGTCGCTAAAATCCGTCGCTAATCCGTCGCTAAATCCGTCGGTAACTGATTTTTTCATTTTATTTTGCTTCCGTCGTTAATCCGTCGCTGTTCCGTCGCTAATAGCGACAGAATTTGGTCCGTCGCTAATTTCCGTCGCTATTTCGCAGTTTTCTTGTAGTGTATGTAAATATTTTGTACTCTTGTAATTAACCCATTTTTAATCTACAATAATTAACCCATTTTTTTAATTTTAAAATTGGATTTTGAAATACAAATTGGATTCCATGTATTTCTTAACTGATTCTGAAATTTGAAATTCAAATTGAACTCCATGAATTTGTTTGAGTCATATAAGGAATTGATTTATGGAAATAGAAATCCGACCGACTCTTCTAATATTTCTTTTCTCTGATTGAGTTATATAAGGAATTTTAACAAGTTAAACAAAATATATGGAAATAAGCTTGAACAGAATAAAAGTTACGAGCTAGGCCCAGCGAGTAAGCCCAATCATCTACCAATTATTGCCACCACATTCTCAGTGGGCCAGGCCCAAGGCCCATCAATAAGATCAGTCGACCTAGCTCATCGTCCGACCTACTTGGTCCCGACCTAGCTTGGTCCGACATTACGATCCAAATGCTATTCGGGTACCTGCTCACTCTATCCATCGCCAGTCGACCTAGACCCAACAGGCGACCTCGACCTACATCGTTACGTCGACCTACAGAGTCCTGGCGTATCTACAATTCTTCACGTAATAAGACTCCCTACAAATCAGGAGTATTTATGGATGAGATCTCTATCACGAATCTGTTCCACAATTTACGTGATTTCATGCAATCCTACCACAAATACAATTCTCATCAACAACTATAAATACAAGGCAACATCAACCGTTTCAAGGTAATTGCTCTTTGTTATTATGAATACACCTTGTTCATTATAATATTTGATCTCGCATACACCATACTTACTCTCACACCCAAGGGTCTTCACCGGAGACCATTCCGGCTAGTCGTGGGTTCATTGTTTCAGGTCAAGGAGCCAAGTGAATAGTCTTGCTGATTGGACGAAGATTGATAAGCACGATTCTTGCAGCATCAGTTTGGTTCTATTGACGGGAGTCGTGCGTACTTGACCTCGAAGTTTCTTACAACCCACAATTATGGTGACATCTGATGGTCACGTGTCTGAAGCCTCTGATGAACACAACGAGGGAAACACCGGTGCTAATACGAATGCCAGAAACCGTAATGTTAATATGCCCCCTCCTCTTGCCTCCACCTTGTCATCATGCAAGGGCGACATGCTCCAATAGCGTTGCTGATGGCAGGGGTTTGCCTGATAACCGGAGAGAGAAAAGTCCCATGGCCGACCAAGGAGCACCGCCTCCTCCAAAGCATCCCCAAGCAGGGCGAATGGCCGTAGGCGACAGACCAGGTCCCTCAACCAATCCCCTCAGCAGAAAGGAGATGCTAGTAGAGCGAGCTAGAATTCTCGCAGAGTTATTGGCTATGGAGGAAGAGCCCGAACAAAATGACAAGAGATCGGAAAGGGCAGCTCCTTCCCAGGTTTCTAACAGGTAGCCCGACGAAAGCGCTAGACAAGGTGGAAGTGCCAGGAAGAATGACGAGCGACAGATCGTGCCTCATATTCGCACCCACATTCCGGTTCCGCCTGACGACTTGCGAAGTCATCTTAACAGCAATAGGGAACAGGAGGCCGAGTCAGAGCTAAGATGACAGAGGGAAGCTGAGAGGAACAGGCCTAGGTCACCTGCTAGAACTGAGAGGTTGCAGTCTCACAGAGATAGGAATGGGTGCAGGTCACCAGTCAGAGATGAAAGGCGCAGGTCGCCAGTCAGAGAGGAAAGGCGTAGGTCGCCTGTTAATTCAGTCAGATCGCCCTCTCACAGGGATCGAAGGGGTAGAGAGGTAACTCCCCCTATGAGTGACAGGCATAGGGCCAACTCCAGGAGGGAGCTCCACCGCGAAGAACGGCAGAAATCCAATGATGTCTCCCAAGCAAGGGACGACAGGCCAGACGCTAGGAAATGGCTACAATGGAAGAAAAAGTTTGAACAATGGGAGGCCGACAAGAAAGAGGATGCTGGAAAGGGCGAACAAAACGACTTTGCTCTTCGCCCCTTATCCAAGGAGTTGCTCGAGCGTCGACCTCCTCACGATTTCAGGTTGCCCATTCTAGAAAAATATTCGGGTGCAACCAATGCCAAGTGCCATATACAACATTTGGAGGCTGCTATGTGTTTTGTCTCCAATGAGGACGACATGATGTGCAAGGCACTTACTAGCACCCTCACCGGGGCAACTCTCACTTGGTTTAATGGCTTGGCACCAGGCTGCATCTCGACGTGGCATTATATGAGGAAGAAGTTTCTGGATCGCTTCTCGACAGCGGGAGCTCAGAAGATAACTGTCACCGACTTGAATAATTTGGTACAGGGAAAGAATGAAAGCTCGATGAGCTACTATACCAAGTTCAAGGAGATGGTCGATCAGATTGAAGAGGACCTGATGGACAGGGAAGTAATAAATTGTTTCAGGAATGGAATAGCTTCTGCAGACTTGGACTACGAGTTGACAGTTCGGACTGTGACGACCCGACAAGAACTGTTCGAAAAGGCCTACAATGTGGCACTGGCTGAAGAAAGAAAAGAAAAGAAGAGTGGAAAAGGCCCCAAGACTGAGGTCGCTGATACTGACAAGAAGGACCTAGCCAAGAATGGGGTTAATAACAAGAATGGTAAGAACCGAACTAGGGCAACTAAGAAAGTGCCCGAAGCTTTCACCCCTCTGTCGGTAAGTCGTACTGAGATCTTGAATACCATCGAGCTAGGCCCACCTGCCCCTATGAATCCTGGAAACAAGTTCAGAAGGGATAATAGTAAGTACTGTGACTATCACAAAGATACGGGCCACACTACGAAGGATTGTATGAGCCTGAAACTCATCATCCAAAAGTGGGTCAATAGTGGGAGGCTCGACATGTATGTAAAAAGAGCTCAGCCCGGCAGTGGTGAGCTAGCTGCGGGTGGACAACAAGAGCCGAGACAGCCAAGATTGAATTTGGGGGTTATTACTGAGTAAGCCAGCAACACTGCCCTAAAACACAAGATATTCCAGCTCAACAAGGCCCCTCATGTGCCACCTAGAAGCTACATCAGGGACGAGATAATCAGTTTCTACCCGGATGAGCTGGCGACTAATGCAGCGGCTAGAGAGCAAGTTCTCGTTATCCCAGGATTAATTAATGGGTGTACGACGAGCAATTTTTAGATATTCATTAGATAATTAAGCATGTTTCTACTTAAATAAAAGTTGCAGTTCTATTCAACCAAACACTGTGTTACGCTTTTACATCGTTTTAACAAGATCGATTCTTAATCAAATTCATTCTTTAAATAGGTCTGACACCTAAGTCGACCTCGTTTTAACAAGCTCGATTCATAATCCACTTCGTTCTTTAAACAGGTCTGTCACCTAAGTCGACCTCGTTCTAACAAGCTCGATTCTCAATCAGCTTCGTTCTTTAAATAGGTCCGACATCTAAGTCGACCTCGTTCTAACAAGCTCGATTCTCAATCAGCTTCGTTCCTTTAACAGGTCCGACACCTAAGTCGACCTCGTCCTAACAAGCTCGATTCTCAATCAGCTTCGTTCCTTTAACAGGTCCGACACCTAAGTCGACCTCGTTCTAACAAGCTCAATTCTCAATCAGCTTCGTTCCTTTAACAGGTCCGACACCTAAGTCGACCTCGTTCTAACAAGCTCGACCCGTGGTCAGTTTCGTTCCCTTAATAGATTCGACTCTTAGTCAATCTCGTTTTCAAAAACTATCCAAGTATTAAGTCGACTGTGTTATCAAAAAACCAGTCCGATCAAAAAATTATGACGACTCACTTGTCCTATTAAATCTAGCTCAACATATGTTCATGCTAAAATCAAAAGCAAAAGATTCAAAGTGTCAAGGGTCAGCTACGATTAAATAAAAGCTTTCCCCCAAAATGGGTCAGGACTAGAGCTAGCAAAAAATTACGAGTTAAAATGCCTCCCAAAAACTGGGCCAAGGCATCAACATGCACAAAGAAAAAAGAAAAATTGTTTTGGAGCTTGTTCTCACTACATCAAACAAAAATTAAACGGCTGGCCCATCATTGGCTTTGTCGGGCTGGTCCTGGGCAATCCCCTCTTCGGCGTCCTCCTCCATATCTTCTGCATCTTCGATCTCCTGGAGAAGCATGTTAAAATTTCTTTTAGCTAAAGGAGGAGCAAGCCACGGTTCACAACCGTCCTCGTGATCCTGCTGGGCAATGAAGGCCAAGTCGTTGTCAGTGTAAGGGACGACCGAATGACCACCTCGAGCAACCATATCATATTGAGCTTTTGATGCCCATCGGGCTAATTATTCAAGAGAGACTTCGGCGGTCGAATCCACAAGAGCTCGGCGGGCCATGTGGCGCCGACCTACATCAAGGAAATCCTTCGCTTTGTCGACAATAGAGTTGTAGTAATCATCCCCTTCCTTGAATGCCTCCACAGCGGCCTGCGAGGTAGACTGGAGCTCCTCCTTCCACTTAGCCCTAGCTGCATTGTGCTCCTCATTGACTTTAGTCAGAAATTCATCCCTATCCATGGAGAATCTTTGAAACTGTCGTAAGCTCTTTCTTCGTAGATTCATGCTTTTGGCGTTCAGCATCCCCCTCAGTCTTCATCTCTTCAAGCTTGGCCTCAGCAGCTTTAAGGTCGACCAACGCCTTGTTCTTGGCCGCTAGAGTGTCATTCTTCAGAGCCTCCAGAGCATCATAGGATGAATCTAAGTCGTTATACTTCTCCCTCATCTCAGTCAACTCATGAGATTTGCGTGTATATTGGGACATAGCCAGCTTCTCCCTCTTAATGGACGCCCTCCAAGAGCTCTTCGCCTAAGAAACTGCACATTGAGAAACGGAAAAGGGTTAGCTCGGCAAACATACTAGAAATAAAGTGGCGACCAAAAAACAAACGATCAAATGAAGAAAGGAAGCAAAGGTTTACCTCGCTATGAGCCAAGCCAGATCGATCAGAAAATTCCTCAGGGGTTAACCCCTTGTCCGTAAAGTGTGCAAGCAGATCGGCATATGTCGCCCTCCTAACTACGACTTGTCCAAATCCCAAATCAGGATACCGACGGCTCAAGCTATTAAAACCAATGAGAGGAGGGACATCACTCAACTTCCTTATCTGAGTCTCAATCGATTCTTGGCTCGTGGGAGAAGATACCGGGGGAGGAAGATTTCTTGGGGAGACAGCTTTGCCCTTCTCGACCCTCGACCTTTTCTTCGAGTTCAAAGGGCGATCGTCCTCTTCATCAAGGGCGTCATCATCAACATTCACAACATTCAAAGGACTAGCCCCAGTGGTCCCATGCCCGGAGGTCGCTGCAGTTATCTCAGGAGCAGGGTCAGAGCTCAAGCTTGGCCTAACCGACCTGTTGGCCTCATCACCTTCCTCAGCATCCCTCGAGCTTGGTTGTCGCTTTCCAAGGGGTCCTCCGATCCAAACTCATCAACTGGTACCATTCCAGCATTTTCCTTGGGCAGCAAGTCATTCCTTTTCTCAGCTTCTCTCTCTCTGCTAGCTCGGGCATTGGCAGTTCCATGAGCCTTCTTGGCCTTCTTCTTGTCAGACACTCCGACTATGTGAACCATATTTGCTTCTTGATCAGGGGTAAGAACTGCACCAACAAAGGGAAAAAGTCAGTGATGATAGCAATAAGAGAAAGTAGAGAGCTGGAGTAAAGGTCGAGCAAAAACTCACTGCCATAATGTTCCTTGGTCAGACGACAAGAACCCGGAGTACCTTTGCACTCGTGACATTGACTCTCAAACCTATATCGATTTCCCTCATGGGTGACCCAATCAGGGTATCTTTGACCCCTAACTACCAAGGTCAAGGGGGCGACCTCATCATTACCCAGAAAGCATCCCAGCCTGGATAAAGTTATTTTTATTTGCCCCAACAATTCCTAATTTATTGGTCCCCTTCTAGATACCTCATTCAGTTTATTGGTCGGCTCAACCTCCCATACGAGCACCCAGTAATCAGCCTCCTTTAAAACTTTGGACTCCTCATTGAGTAGGGGAAATTCCCAACCTCTCCTACTCTCAACTAAGATCATATGGGAGTTCCACACAGTCACTTTATCAGGTAGATCGACGAACAGTTTGGGGGAATTGGTTCGAGTAGGAGTACTGTAACCTAAGGTCCTCTTGTCAAAGGAAACCTTGAAAAAATTTCTGAAGACATGCATACAAGGTTCATATCCCAAGAACCTACAGACTATGGCAAAACAAACTAGGACCGTCACTGTGTTAGCTCCTATCTGCATCGGGACGACGTTCATGCATTCTAAAAACTCGCAAATGAAGGGGTCCAGGGGAAGACGCAGCCCGACCTCAAATTGGCCATAGAAGAAAGCGACCTTGCAGGGATCTCGGGCCCAGTGGATCCATGCTCGAGCATTCTCTCCTTCTCAGAAAAATGGGAAAGGTGGAACTCCTCCCGGTTGATCTCAAAGAAATTGTACAAAAGTTCCAACCTGGAATCTGGCCCCTTTTTCCCCCTCTTTGGCTTGGGGGCCACATATCCCCTCTCATTTCGACCTGGTACAATAGCCGAGCCAAAAGCATCCTCAATGTTGCCCGAGGGAGAGCCAACTGAGTCCTGGGTCGACATACCTGAAGAAGAAGAAGAAGAAACAGGGGAATCAATCCTAGCAATTGAAACAGGTGACCTACCTATGGGCGACCTAGAGCCATGGAAACCCTTGGTTATTTCTGAAAAATGATGGTTTATTGGGACCCCTAACATAGAACAGAGCTATGTGATCTAGCAATTCGTGAAAAAGATGAAAATTAACTACCCTCTGATCGTCTACTTCTAAGTCACCTAGGTCATCTCCTGCAGGCAAGCTCAGCTCGTCGAATTTCAAACCCCACCTGGTTAAAACTAGGGCACATTCCTCCATGGACATCTCTTTCCATACTCTCCCTAAACACTTATACACTCTATGGTTAGGGACGCAGTAACCATACCAAGCTCCTGGCTTACAGCTAAAGGTCCTTGCCATGGCAGAATCAAAAGGGAGAAGGCAAAAATTAAACCCTAATGTAAAGAATTAGAGGGGTACCTTGCTTGAAATAGTGAAGACGAGGACCGAAAGGGAAGCGTAAAAGCTCGAGGACACCGGAGTGATGGAAGGTTTATATTCCTCTTCATTCTTGCGGGAAAGCTCAAAGATTTGGAATTTGTAAAAAACCAAAAAGGAAAAGGATTTTCTCTTATATACTCTTTTTAATTCGTTTCTGAAGTGGAAAAGACTTGATTTCCAACGGTTAATTCACAATTAATGTCAAAAACAGTTCCCAAGGCGGTTGTCCAAGCGTCAGAATAGGCAATCATTACGGAAAAGCGGCGCTCTCCAGATCTAACCGTTCACTGTAAATGTTCAGGATTGAGCCACGTCGCCATGGGTCGACCAAGCAAACTTTCGAGCATCTACCTACGACCTCCATCAAACTACATCAACAATTTCTTAACTTCCTGGTCGACAAAGTCAAACTCAAAAAGTTGGGGGCCACTGAACAGAATAAAAGTGACGAGCTAGGCCCAGCGAGTAAGCCCAATCATCTACCAATTATTGCCACCACGTTCTCAGTGGGCTAGGCCCAATTATTACTAGGCCCAATGCCCATCAACAAGATCAGTCGACCTAGCTCATCGTCTGACCTACTTGGTCCCAACCTAGCTTGGTCCGACATTAAGATCCAAATGCTATTCGGGTACGGTTCAGCCCTATCCATCAGTCAGGTCGACCTAGACCCAACAGGCGACCTCGACCTACATCGTTACGTCGACTTACAGAGTCCTGGCGTATCTACAATTCTTCACGTAACAAGACTCCCTACAAATCAGGAGTTATTTATGGATGAGATCTCTATCACGAATCTGTTTCACAATTTACGGGATTTCATGCAATCCTACCACAAATACAATTCTCATCAACAACTATAAATACAAGGCAACATCAACCGTTCCAAGGTAATTGCTCTTTGTTATTCTGAATACACCTTGTTCATTATAATATTTGAGCTCTCATACACCATACTTACTCTCACGCTCGAGGGTCTTCACCGGAGACCATTTCGGCTAGTCGTGGGTTCATTGTTTCAGGTCAAGGAGCCAAGTGATTAGTCTTGCTGATTGGACGGAGATTGATAAGTTCAATTCTTGCAGCATCAAAGCTAATGATGTTATACTTTTATAATTAACCTGTTATTATAAAATAAAATCAGAAATTTGAAATCAGAATATTCAAATTTGGGATTGAAATCTGAAATCAGAATATTCTGCATTGAGAGTGAAATTCGACATAATTTCAAGATGTATAAATTATTATTAATGAAGGACGAATGGGTAACCGACACGAGGAATTCCACGTCATAAAGCCACGTGGCAAGCTGTGGGCATTGCATTTTCTTCTACTTTTAATATTATATAGATAGATTTTATACATGGGTAATTTCTTATAATTTAAATTTTTTTTAAAATAGTTTTTTATTCTTGCGTTTAACGCACGGGTGTAGCACTAGTTATTTAAAATGAACTATGAAACCCAATTATCATCCTCAGAATAAAAACTCCCTATCCACTTTCTTTCTGCTACTTTATTTTTTATATTCATAACATTATTTTTTTATTAATTTTTATGTTAATTCAAACTAAAAACATTAAATGAAAAGGGTATTTTATTTAGTGTCGTACGGTTGGTCAGACGGGCGTGGTTATTTGCAAGGCACCTTATTTGCAAGGCACGAAAAATGGACAAAATTGTTCCTCCCGTACGCGAACGTTTCGTGTGATTATACACGACGTTGTCAGATATGTTTCGTATAAAAATACACGAAATGTATTGAGTTATTTCGTGTAGATTTACACGAAATATTAACAAATATTTCGTGTAAAATGATACGAAATGGTTCTCAATATTTCGTGTATATTCACACGAAATCCACAGGAGAAATTTTCCTTTAGATTTCGTATGAATATACACGAAATGTTAAGAAATATTTCGTATGATTTTACACGAAATGTCATTCAACATTTCGTGTATAATCACACGAAATCTAAAGGAGAAATTTTCCTTTAGATTTCGTATGAATATACACGAAATTTACTGATCCTTGAACAACATGAGCGTAAGATTGCGCCGAATATCGATTTTGCTCAAATTGATTCCCCAAATTTGTAAATTGTTGAGCTCCACTTGGAGTAGAGGTAGGGATTATGTTCGCGAGCAAAACCCGAGTGTTTTTATCTCGTTGGTTCGATCATCTCCCGCGTGAAATTGACTACTGGGCGGCAAAATTTGTTTCGCCATTTGCGTCGAACTCAAATTCTTCTGCGAGTTGATGATTTCTGGATTAATGTTTGAATTATTGGTAGGGATTGTGTTTGGGAAGGTTGCTGGATCATTTAAATCCGGTGGCTTGGCCATCGATGTCGAAAATTGACCGGAGAAGAGAACACGCACTAAACGCACCTTGAATCGCCAAAATCGTCCGCACAAGACGCTCCGCCTGCATGTGATTAGTGTTTATATACAAGGGCATTGTGGTCATTTCAAAGTGCCTTACACATTTGGTGCCTTGCAAATAAAATTCACCTGGTCAGACGCATTGACAATTAGCTGGTTGACCTTTTAAAAAAAAAGGGCCCAGCCCTAAAACCAGTCGGTTGACCTGACCCGAGATCACCGAGTTTCGATGAAGCTACAAACCCTCTTTCCAGGAATGATCCTATTCTTTCCGATCGTAAAACTGAGAATTCCTCAAATGCGACCCCGGATCAAAATTCTTAAGGTATATTTCATGCTTAGATTTTTGAAATTTTATATAAATTGTAAATTTTGCAAATTTTATTTTTTTGCATTCATTAATTTGTCTTTTGATATTGATGTTGAGATACTGATAATCAATTGTTTGATCCTCTTGTTGATCTCATTTTGAATCTTAGTTTCTTTTCTATTGAAAGCAAAATCCGTTTGATTCTTAGATTTACTTTTCATGATATTGAACGATTCTGTAATTGTTAGAACTGAAAACTGAAATTTGACCTCATCGTGATTTTTATGGGTGGTTTGTTCGTGGATTTTGCTGGGGGATTAAGATAGAAAGGGAAATCTGGTTCATACTTCTTCGATGATAGTAAATTTACAGGAAACTCTTCTTAATTTTCTGTTTTCCTTTGATTTGCTAAAATTTATTGTTTCATTGAAACATCTGATTCTTAAGCTTTAGATGATTTCGACACTATTTGATGCGGGTTTGATTGGTTTAACTTTTTATGCATATTGTTGGAATTAGGAGGAAGCAAATAATTATGATGTTGTATGCTTGAATTAAATTATCAATATTCTTTCTGTTATAAGATGTTGAGTTTGATATCGTTGTGATTTTGAATTGATTTGATTACTCTTAACCAAAGCCGGTTAACTCAGGAAAGCCTTGTCCATGGTATTCCGTCTCTTTCTACTTGTTACTCCCTCCGTGGATGCAATCTTCATCACACCTTGCCTTAATGTTATGGCTTCTGTGTAATTTTTTCTTCATCACACCAATGCAATTGTAACTGACACAGAATGGCGGATGAGAGAAGTACGTAAATTGCAATTTTAGAATTTTTCGTTGTAGAAACTCACGTTCATTTGTGGGCTCAGTTGCATTCGTTAACTAGACAAGCCAAATAGAAGTTCAAAACTTCGTTAGGCTTGTTTCTAGCATGAAGATAGGTGAATTAGGCTCAACAAATATTTTTTCTGCTTTTTTAGTAATTAAATTTAAATCATGTAAAATATAGGCTTTTGCCGAAATTCTCTATATTAATGATAGTTCATTTGCATGTTAACCTTCTATGCGATAGAAATTTTGGACTTAACAGATCCATTGCAATCAACAATAAATGTGATCTTTATCAAATGAGCGAGACTTTGTCAATTTTCATGGATGACGTTCACTCCTAGCATATCGCATCAGTTTTCAGTATAGCTGTAACTATAGCTATCCTGTCTTGCGAAACCATGTCCTCAGATGTGCTGTGAAATAGCGACTTCACCATATCTGCTGAAATCTCTCATGTGGAATTGATTGCTGAGTCTCTGCTATATCCTTATTTAGATTAGGATGAACAAAAAATGCCGTCAACACATATTATGGAACGGAGGAAGTACAATTTTAAAAAATAATGTCCTTCTTGCTTGTGTAGGATGGGAATCGAGTTAACATCAAAATGAGTAACTCCAGAGTGGCAACTCTGTGTCTGCAGTTTCTTCGTAGTGCCAGCTAAAATCAGCATTCAAGCAAGGAGGCGGAGAAAGCATCATTCCTTCTGCCATGTCCTGCATCAACCAAGGCATATCAATCATAGCCTCCTGATCGTTATAATCAACTGTCTCCGGTGCTGTATTAAACATTCCCATAATACTCTCTTCACTGTTATCATAGACAGTCTCCGGTGTTGTATTCATCATTCCCATAATACCCTCTTCATTGTGGTAATAAACAGTCTCCGGTGTTGTATTCATCATTCCCACCATACCCTCCTCACTGCTAGAAGCTCTATCAAAAGCTTCCACATTTTCTCTCCGAACCTCTCTCGAACCTGAGTGTCCTCCCAAACCTGAGCGTCTTGGCCTGAAAGCTTCGGCAGCCTCCATGGCAGTCTTCCGAATATCTTTAGCATCAACGGAAGCTGGCACAGGCAAGCGCCACACGGAGTCTGCGAAATTCAGACATGCTGACTGGCCCCTCAGTGCCAATGCTGCCACGTCATGAGCCCTAGCTGCCATCTCAGCAGTTGGGTATGTCCCTAGCCATATACGGGCTTGCTTAGTTGGCTCACGGAGTTCACAAACCCAACGATCGGTATTCCTCTTCCTAACACCCCTATAAACCGGGTGTCGGGTCTCCTTGAATTTTGTCCGACCTGACCGCTTCTTCGGCCTGCTTGATGCTAATACAATATCTTCTTCGGACTGCGAAGCTTGACGGGGTTGAGAAACTGAAAATATGGATGGACCCGTTAAGTCAGTCCAACCGGATTGGTAAGAGTCATTGGAAGAGCTTGTTTTGTCCATTAAGGAGGGTACCAAAGTGCCAATGAAAGAAAGTTTTGGGGATAGAGTAGACTTTCTGTGCTGTATTATTTTATTTGCTTTCTTCAGTTGTAAAGCTCAAACTAGGAATCAGTAAGTGGGAATTTTTTATTATATTTATGCTAGTGTGGTTAGTACACTATGCAGCTTCCCATGTACGCGCACACGGCTTCATGTAGGCTGACAGGTTGAAGGGGACACGTGAGTGCAGGACAATTATCTTAGCATAGTAAACTACACGCTCTTTCAAGTGATGTGGCACTTACACGCCTAGAATAGCATATCCATTGATATTGAAATAATACCCATTATTAAGATAAGATTACGTGACTTTTTTAAACTCAAGATATTGCGCGTGGGTTCAGGACAAATTTTATTTAAAAAATAATACTCCCTCTGTCCCACTTCAAATTATCCAATTTTCTTTTTGGGACATCCCATTTCAATTGGTCTTTTCCATAAATGGAAAGTTTTTCATATATTTATACTATTATCATCTCCACATATTTACAAAAAAAACTATCATTAACTTACTATTCCTTCCACTCATTCTCTTTCCTATTAAATATTTTTAATTTTTATATTCTCTCTCCTATTCCCTATCACACATTTAATTTTTACATTCTCTCTCCTCTAATTTCTACCCATTTTATTCATTTTTCTTAAAAATCGTGAAATAAATCAAGGGACCATTTGAAGTGGGACGGAGGGAGTATATAATAAAAAGGTGTAATTGAAATTTTATAATAGCTCCTTATATTTTTATTATCCACTGCGTATTTAATTAAATATGAATATGAAATAGTAAAAAACATTTACGAACAATGTTTGAGAGAATAGTCATTTATTGTACTCTATCCGTCCCGTCCCTTCCCTCTTTTAAGAGTCTATCTAATTTTTTTTATTAATATGAAGGTATTTTAAATAATAATTTTAGAGTAATATAATTATCTAATAATACATATAATAGTGCATTAATAAAAAATTTATAATTTTTATTAGAATAATTAAATTAATTTAAAATTATTGCTAAAAATATCTTCATATTAAAAAAATAAAAAATAAAATTAAAACTCTTGAAGTGAGATGGAGATATTAGTTGTGAAAGTGCATTTTTCTAATGATTAACTGTCAAGCTGAAATCTAACGGTTTATTTTATACCGCAAGTCCAAGGGTTACTAATAGTTTAGTCAAGACAAATGCGTGTTGATCCCACGAAGACAATGTTTATTTATGTATAATATTTGTTTTTTATTAAAATTAATGATAATAAGATTGGGAGAAATTTATTCTGGTTACGAAAATACTAGAAACAAATACAAATTATTCTAACTTAAACTCTTATAATAAAAATATTCCCGGGATTAGAAATCGAACAACATACAATCAACAAATAAATCAAGTTTATAAAAAATATAATTCAATTCATAAATCAAGTATGATACATTATGTTTGTATTACTTCTCACGGTCAAGCTAGTAATACTCGTATTCTTCACTAATCATGTCCTATCTCTCGATAGTCCATGCATTAGTAAGAATTCATTAAGTTTATAAAAATTCACATATTTTTCACTGAAGGATCATCCCTAGGCCATTAAACTACTCTCATGATTAATGGAGCCTAGTTCAATTCATATGGTTCCGTTAATAAAGATTCATCGCTAAATCCTTCTCTTGATTAACTAAGATTCATACGAAATATGAACGTCTTCATATTCGTATGCGTGACAAAACGATATAAAAAGAATTGATTATGAAATGGTAAAAGAGATTTAAAACATGATTAATAAGAATGATTACATTATGACGAGTTTCCAATCTCAAGAAATGAAAGATTACTCACTAGCCATAATTGATGCAAGTATGAAGAAATGATGAAATAACATAGAAATATAGATAGGAATAGAGAAACGTATACTTGCAATTGTAGAAAAAAAGGCTGAAAATAAAACCTTCAATATTGCACTCTCAATCTTTAAAGATGTACAAGAATTCTAAGCACAATTGATAAATCTCGAAGAATTGTGTATAAGTATATTGCTAGAGTATTTTACTATGATTTTTAGGTATTTTCTGATATCCCAACTGATTACAAGGGCCTCTTATATAGGCAATTAGGCTAAGGGTCGGATCTCTTAAAAAAGACACCCTTTTGACTGATCCGCAATTGCTAGACCGAGTCAAGGGTGGTGCTCGGCCGAGCAAGGCCTTCAGAAAAACTCTTCCTTCTGGTCTCCTCTGCTCGGCCGAGTCAAGGAGGTGCTCGGCCGAGCATCAGCTGGTTTGGACTGATTTCTTCAATTTTTCAGATTTGATCCTTCTATTTTTATAAGCTTCACTTTATGCCCTTTGTACTTCAAAAAATGAACCTAAGTCCTGTATAATCACACAAAAATATCAACCAAGCATAAAATCTTAAATGCAAAGAAAAAGAAGCTAAATTATACTTAATTGTTATTAAAATCTAAGGTAAATGATGCAACAATATGGCTATAAATGACTATAAAATAGTCATTTATCATTAACCGATTGAACATTAAAATTGAAAATGATTCATTTTTGAATCTCATGTATTTACTTATGTAAAAAAAAAAAATCAAATGCAGAAAATGCATGTTTTATATGCAATTTTAATTATCTAATGAATATCTAAAAATTGCTATTGATAATACATATAATAGTGTATCAATAGCAAATTTATAATTTTCATTAAGATAATTAAATTAATCTGAAATTATTGTTCTAAATATCTTTATGTTTAAAAAAAATTAAAACTCTTGAAGTAAGACATAGGGTGAATTTGGCATTGCTTCTGATTTCCTGAAAGTGATTGTTCAAAAGTGATTTTAGAAAAATCGATTATTTGTAATAAATACTAAAATTTATAAGTATGTTTGGATAATATATGTTCAAAACTGATTATTAAAGATAAATACCAAAAATCACCTTTATAATATGTATCTCGATATGATAAATGTATAAAAGAGATAAAGGTTATTATTGTAAATAATACACAAATAACAGCTTCTAAGAATCACTTTTAGCAAAAGCTGGGTCATAGTTGCTTCTACGAAAACACAGTTTTTTGCGTTTTAACAGCTTAAAATCATAATCAGTATTGTTATCCAAACGCTATTAAAAGTGATTTTGAGCTTCAAAAGTGATTATAAGCCACAAAAAAGCACTCCCAAACTCACCCATAGATAGCAGTTGTGTGAAAGTGCATTTTTCTAATGATAAACCGATGAAACATTTAAAAATGATCCAGTTTTGAATCTCATGTATTTGCTTATGTAAAAAAAAAATACAAAAAAAATCAAATGCAGAAAATGCATGTTTTATATGCATTTTCAAGGAGTGAATGGGAGCATCCACAATCGTAGAGCTCTTTTACGAATTTTGTTTATGTCTTCCCCATGTGACATCCTCACCAAATTAATAAATAAAAAATCAAAAACTTTTTCAAACATGAGAAATTAGTAAAATTCAATGTAAATGCTTCTAAGAAGATGATGATGCCAAAAACGTTCGAATCAGTCCAAATTCAGCGGCAGGTTATATCCTGTATGATTGAATAACATGAAAAAGAAAAACAAACACGTAAACTAAGCTGGGGCTTCACCGGCGAACGCCTTCCGACGTGAGAGTAAGTATTTGTGTTTAAAAAGAGAAATCAATTGACAAGAGTTTAGAGTCAAAAAATGTGTCACCAAAATAATGTGAATTATGACTTGTATTTACAGGAATAGAATCGTAGAGTCTATGTTAAATAGGAATTTGTGTGTGAGTAGGTTATAATCCTAGTAGGATTATAACTACTCATAATCCTTATTTGAATATAATTAGATGATTGTATTATGCACGTGCGCTTAGGAGACATGCTACTGGCATATGATGCTTGGTCGGCCTGAGTTGATGCCGAGGAAGAGAGGAGTAAGGATAGGGAAACACATTTTCTTGCTTTGTTGATGACCGATGAGTGAGCTCCTCATCTTTTAATGAGGCCTAGGTCGGCCTTAACGGATGCCTTGATCGGCATATGAGAGTATGTCTTGTCGGCATGTATAATTTATGTGTCTTAGTCATTATACGCTCTGCTATTTCTAGGTTGACATAGTGAGAATTACGAGGAGGCATGACGAGCAAATGTAAGGAAGGCCCACTCCCTTTGTCGTAACTGAGACTTGTATGTATTATATTTTGGGCCAGATTCATTGGGCCTTGCCCGACCATGATCCACATTCGTACCTCGGTTTATATCGTTCAGTGGCCCCCGACTTCCTAGCTCGGCTATGCCGAGGATGAAGTGGTGCTCTACCTCGGCTTAAACGGATATGGACGGATTTTTTACGAATCACGAGGCATCCCATTATCCACCGGTTATTTAGACAATGATGGGCGTGATTTTCGAGGTCTGAACATTCGCCTTGGGAACCCTCTAAAAATTAATGGTAAGGAGGAGATGGCGCTATACCCGGTTTTTTGACCCGTACCCATTTCAGATCTGAGTATAAAAGCCATAATCCTCTTCATTTGAACTCTTTTATAACCGTTCAACTTGGAGAGAGACCCATAAGCTTGAAATCTGCAAATTGTTCTTATTTTCGTGCTTGATTTGCCTGAATCTTTGCTTGATTTCGTACGTGTTTCTCTACAACAACCTTTGACTCAGGTATGGTTTCTTATTCCCTTTCTATTTTCTGCATTTTACTTCGTAATTTCTGGGTTCTTGGTGTTTGTTCTTGTTGGGTTTTGTTCAAGCCGCCATTATTGGTGTTCTTGAAACTTTCTTAAACCAATCTTGTGTGTTCCTCGTATTTAGAAATGGCAAGAACATGGAGAACTAATCCAAATACCCTCTACTGATACCATACCCAAAAACTTAGGATTTATCAACGAATTGATGGCCCTTGGATGATGTTGAGTTTGAATGAAATCAGGGAGATACTGACGAGGTACCAATCTCCTAGAACTGACGTATGTTATCCTAGTTGGTTTAGGATTGATCGACTTGACGTTGAATCCCCAAATGTCATGTTGTTCCACTATTGGACTGAGATCCTTGATCACATCAACCTTTATTACTTGAAGTCTGACCATTTGGAGCGACCTCCGTTGTTGGGTAAGGATCCCTCCTCAGTTTTAGTTAATAGGACGTGGAGGGATACTCTTCCTAGTCATCGTCCTTCCATTTTGCCTTGGCCAAAATTTGACCCTTAATTCTTTTGTTTGTGCAGCAATGGCGAGAAGAGAAAGTGGTGTTGGTCATCCTACAGGTCCCTAAACTTCTGGGAGGATCGTAGACGCATTCACCGAGGGAGCTAGTGTTGTGGTCCAAGGTAGAGGATGTGGGAGGTCCAACTGAGGTAGAGTATACGTTCATAGGCCCAAACCCATTAGAGCCTGGGAACCCATGATAGAGTAACTCCATTATAAGTATGGGGTGTCGAGAGAGGAATACAAACTTAGCTGCTTCCCCAGTATCCTTATCAAGAACGAGAAGGCAATGGAGGACTTCATGTACTCTTTTAACTATGTCCATTTTTTCTATAAACATTTCGAAATTGGCCTCTGTCTTCCCATAGACCCCTTTATATGTGAATTCCTTGAGGATATGCAAGCCATCCCGACTATGCTAGGTGCCAACGCCGTGAGCTTCCTTACCAACTTTATAGTGTTATGTCGTTGCTTAGGTTTTGAACCTTGTCAGTCTACGTTCCACCACTTCTTCATCGTCAGTTATAAGGAGGATACGAGGATAATGGTGATAAGGAGTGACCCTAATCAGCCCAAACTCATCTACCCAATGTCCATCAAGATTTCTGGGTGGAACAACCACGTTATAAGGGTGGAGAGCCGACGAAGTTGGGAGTTTGCTGCTCCCTCGAAGTACCCCGGTGTGCCTGATCAGGTGTGGATGCCTGAGTGGAGTGGGCAACTGATAGAAAGGCTAAGGCAATCTTCCGAGGTTGGCACCCTATGTTGGTCAACCTTGGAAACCGACCATAGGTACTATGTACAGGCCGGCATCATGCCTGGGCCTTTGTACGGGTTGATTCCCCTCATCCCCGTCGTCAGAGTAAATAGGTTTCCAGACTGTAGGGTGCACCCTGGCCTTGTTTTTCACGACGAGTGCGATGTATGCAAACTCTATGAGGACAAATGCCTTGCCGAGGATGGCGTCCCTAGCTGTAAATTTTTCTACCTCCTCGTCTTTTTCATACTTGTGAAATTTTAGATGTCTTTTTATTCTTCCTCATTACTTTATTAATCGACTTGTCTTCCTCATTTTTGCAGACTTAACCGAGGAACAGATCAGAAAGATGGAGGAGGAAATCCGTGATCCCTAGGCTCTTATGAAGTTGAAGAGGAGGACGTCACGCTCCTCGGCTCAAAATAAGAGGCATTCTGACGCCGTGGAAGACAGGCCGTCTTGGACACGAAGTAAGTTGGGGCTTTTCCCTTGAAGCCGGTGGGGGGCGTCGCTACCTCCACCGAGGAGGGTAATGACGGGAAAGGGATCCAGAATGAAGAGGGACAGAGTTCCCAAGCTCAGGCTCCTGAAGCCGATGAGGCCTTAAGGAATGCCGGTCTAGCTGAGACCATGGAGGCTGATGCCGGTGAAAGAAACCCTGCCCAAAAACGGAAACGGGTTGAGACCGTGCTGGAGGAGCCTCCCTCCAAAAGAATTGCTGAATCTTCCTCCCTGGAGATCACTGCTCATTTTTATCACACTTGTAATTTTTTGCTGATAAATTCTATTTTCTTCATTGTAGCTTGCCACAATGACGGTCTACGGGTCCATAAGGAGCAAGGCCGCGGACGAGCTTAAGCAGAAGCTTGCTCGTCAAATTGAGAAAAATAAGGCCGGTCTAGCTAAGGTCGTGGAACTCATCAAGCCCCTGAGGGTAGAACCCGATGAACAGAATGCTGCCAGGGAAAAGGTCGAGGAAGCTGAGAGGGTTGCCAAGGCAGAGCAGGAGAAGGCCGAGGAGGTGTCCAAAGCTGCCAAGGAGGAGCTGGAAAAACAAAGGGCCGAAGCACAGAGGCAAGCCGAGGAGGCTTTATCTAAGTACCAGCAGTTGGAATCATGTATTCCTTCAAAGGAAGCTAATGTGATTGCTCGGTATAAGGTTAGCCCTGCCTTCAGACAGGCCTTGGCTGAAAAAATAGCCACGATGTTTTCTGACGGCTACCTTCACTTGGCTAGAAGGGCTAAGGTGTATCCTACCTTGAATGCCTACCTGGGAATGTTTGCTCGGCTGATTTGTCAAGATTCCTATGATGAAGTTGCCCGGTCTAGTCATGCCCTCATCCCCTATTCTGAAAATGCCTTAAAGGTGATAGCGGCCCAAGATGCTCGTGAAGGCCGTCCTGCCTGGGTTCCTCCCCTCGTCGATCCTCAAAATATTAATGTACTGATAGAGAAGATTCAAGAAGAGGAGGCTTCAGGCGAGGAAGAGATGTCGAGGAGGAACAGGCCGAGCAGGTCACCATCCCAGAAGTTTACGCCGAGCAGGATGACTTATTTAGGGGTGATGATCAAGTTTGAAGGCTCGTTTCCTTTGTTTTTTTTGTTTTTTTTGATGTAATAGAATAGGCCTTTTTCTATACTTCAATGCCTTTATCAATATAAAGAATTTTCTTTATCTCCTTGTCGTCTTTTATGTTTATGCATTTCCTTTAACTGCTTTTATCTTGAATGATTGTATATTTGAATGTATGTTGAATGATGTAAGTCTTGTACATTTTTGCCCAAGTACTCAACTTTCTTGGGAAGACGGGGAGGGTCTACTCGTCGTTGCTATTTAGCTGTTAAACCGAGAAAACTCATTCGGTAAAAACACTTGGATAATTTGCAAGTTTAATTTATTAAGCCGAGGAAGGTGCTCGATTTAACACTTAGGTCATTTTTAAGGGTTTGTCTCCATGCCGATGAGGTTCGTTCAGTCGTGAGTCTTAAACAGTTTTTTGATGTTTTACCTCTCTATACCGAGGAAGGTCGTTCGGCCATATGTCTTAGGTAATGGTTTACATTTCTATGCCGAGTAAGGTCGTTCGGCCATAGGTATTAGGTAATTTTTTATGATTTACCTCTCTATGCCGAGGAAGGTGGTTCGGCCATAGTTATTAGGTAATTTTTGAATGTTTTGCCTCTTTATGCCGAGGAGGGTCATTCGACATATGTCTTGAGTAATTTTTAAATGTTTTACATCTCTATGCCGAGTAGGGTCATTCGACATATGTCTTGGGTAAATTGGTGGGAATTTTTCCCTTTGATGCCGAGGATGAGCTACTCGTCATTTGTATTGCTAGTCATTTGTATTGATGAAAAATGAATATTTATTAACTGAAACTGATTATATCAAAATGCAATCCTATTTTACTTGAAAATAAAGAAAATGACTAACAAGTACTAATCTATTACATAAAACAAAGACTATAAACTAATGATAATATTTTCATAGATGATCAGAATGCCACAGATGTTTTAGCTCTTGCCCATCTGGAGTATTCATTCTGTAGGTCCCTTCTCTGATAACTTGAGTAATGATTTAGGGGACTTCCCAGTTTTGGGATAGAATGTTTTGTTCAGCCTTTCTGCCAGTAGCTTCAATTTTTCTAAGTACCAAATCTCCGACTTGAAATACTCTCTTGTTGACCCTTTTGTCATGATAGGCTTTGGTTCTTTGCTTGTAGTTCACCATCCTCATCTGAGCAACTAGTATTCTTTCATAACTAGGTCTAGGTCTAGGAGCCCATTTACCTTGTTGACTTGCTCACATAGTTTGAATTTATTGTCGTAGGGCTATATCAGCTGGTGCCATGGCCTCATAACCGAAGGTTAGTTCGAATGGGGTTTCCCCGGTTGACCCCCAGGTGGTTGTGCGAACTGCCCACAAGGTTAAAGGAAGTTCATCCAACCATCTAACATCACTCCTCTCAAGGTTCTTGGTTAGGGCCGTAAGCACCAACTTGTTGGCTGTCTCCGCTTGTCCGTTGCATTGAGGTCTGCTCACAGATGACTTGATGTGTCTAACTCATAGTCTGTTTAACTCTGTTGTGAATGCCTTAGAGAATTGGAGATCATGATCTGAGATAATAGTGTGTAGAACCCCAAAGCGACACCAAATGAAGTCGTGGACGAAGTTGATTACATTCTCCTCTGTTATTTTGGCTAAGGCCTTTGCCTCTATCCACTTGGAGAATTAGTCAACTGCCATGATCACATACTTGTAATTATCTCGGGGGGGTAGAGGGTACGATGATGTCGATTCCCCACATGTCAAATGGCCACGTAGGTATTATGAGAGTCTGCTGCATTACTGGAAGTCTAGGAATGTCAGCGTATCTCTGACATTTGTCGCACTTTTTACGTAGGCTTGTGCGTCATCTCTCAGGTTTGGCCAGTAATAACCTAACATGATGATTTTGTCAACTAAGGTTCTGGCCCCGGGTGACCACCACAAATGCCTTCGTGGACTTCTGCCAAGAGATTTTCTGTTTCCTTGGGATAGACGCACCTTAGCAGGGGCTTTGTAAATGATCGTCTGTAGAGAATTCCGTTTATCACTGTGAACCTTACGTTTATCACTGTGAACCTTACTGACGTCTTCTTGATAAGTCTAGCAAGTGCTTCATCTTCTGGGAGTTGATTCTTTTCAATGAAGTCGATGTAGTTATCTATCCAACATCTTCTGGGAGTTGGTTCTTTTCGGCAAAGACTATGAGTGAGTTAAAATCAGGATCTGCCGCGTCAATAGTTGCCAGTTTAGATAGAATATCTGCCACTTGATTATCTTCCCCTCCTATCTGACTTATTTCAAAAAATTGTAGCTTTTTCGTCATATCTAGGACGAGGTCTTTATAATTTGTAAGTATGGGATGTTGAGTGTTATACTCCCCTTTATCTGCTTGACTACGAGCTGGGAGTCACAGAAGGCAGCGATTTTGGTTGCTCCATAGAAGGATGCCAACTCTATGCCAAATATTAGGGCCTCGTACTTAGATTGATTGTTGGAGGCAGGAAACTTAAATATGATTATTTCTTGGATGTTCTCTCTATCGGGACTTACTAGTACAATTACAGCTCCGCTTCTTTTCTTAGTGGCTGAACCATCTGTGTATATGATCCAGCAGTTGGATGAGAGCTCGATGGTCGGTTCTTCCCCCGCAGGTTTTTTGTGCTTACGGGGGGTGGGGTTGTGCTCACCTATAAAGGTGGTTTCAACCATAAAATCGATCAGAGGTTGTGCTAGGAGTGTCTTCCTAGGTTGGTATATGATATCAAACATAGTGAGCTCGATAGACCAATTAAGGAGACGTCCTGAGCAGTCCAACATATGCAAGATTTTCTTCAAGGGCGTATTGGTATACACAGTTATGGAATGTGCAGAAAAGTATGCTCATAGCTTTCTTGCCGCTATTAATATGGCGTAGGCTATCTTCTCTGCGTTGAAGTATCTGCTTTCCACATCCGACAATGCCTTACTCACATAGTAGATAGGCTTCTGAGTGGTTCCTTCATTCCGTACTAGTACCGCAGCTATAGCGTTGTCTGTTGCTACTAGGAAGACATATAGCATTTCTCCCATGACAGGGCTGCTCAACAAAGGAGGGGATCCCAAGTACTCCTTCAACTGTTTGAATGATTCGGAGCATTCAGATGTCCAGGAGAAGCTCTTGGTCCCCTTCAGAACTTTGAAAAAAGGTAGTGATTTTTCCGCAGACTTTGCAATAAATCTCCCAAAGGCTGGTATTCTTCCATTCAGCCTTTGAACCTACTTGGTGCTGGTAGGTTCTTTCATGTCAATCAAGGCTTTGTTTTTCTCCGGATTCGCCTCAATTCCTCTTTGTGATAACATAAAGCCTAGGAACTTTCCAGTAGGGGTGTAAACGAATCGAATTAAATATCATCGTATTTGATTCGATTCGTGAAAATATTCGAATATTCGTATTCGTATACGATTCGTATTCGAATATAAAAATTGATTCGTATTCGATTCAAAATTGATATTCGAATTATTCGATTCAATTCGAGTATTCGATTCGTATTAATTAATATATATATATATATATATATATATATATATATATATATATATATATATATATATATATATATATATATATATATATATATATATAAATATATAATCCCTCCGTCCCGTTGATAACTTCACCATTTTGAGCTTGGCACGCAAATTAAGGAAAAAGGATAATAGAGAAAGTGTTGTGGGTATAAAAGTAAAATAGGAGAGAGAATGAGTGGAGGGAATAGTAAATATAAAAAGTGTTGTGAGTATAAAAGTAAAGTAGGAGAGAGAATTAGTGGGTGGAATAATAAAGATTCTTTGCCATTTTAGAAAAGGTGAAGCTCTTAACGGAACACCCGTTTTGACAAAAAGTGAAGCTATCAATGGGACGGAGGGAGTATATATATATATATTGATATTATATTAATATATATATATACTAGTAAAAGCCCGTGTCCAAGGACACGTTTTTTTTTTAATTTAAAAAAAAATAATTTTAAGGGCAAAATGGGAAAGGGACAACTTAGTGAGGGCAAAATGGGAAATTTGTCACTTGAAACTATTCATTGTACTGTAGCAAATGGGGGTCTTATTTATACTATATGTATATATATATACATATATTATTCGAATAATATTCGCGAATACTCGAATCGAATATCGTGAGATATTATTCAAATTCGAATACTTATCGAATCAATATAAAAATTTGAATTCGAATTTTTCGAATACCGAATACTCAAATCGAATACCGAATCGAATAAAAAAAGTTCGATTCGTTTACAACCTTACTTTCCAGCTATCACCCCGAATGTTTCTTCCAAGTTTGGTGCGTGACTGCCACTCCTAGTCTTGATGACCATGTCATCTATGTAGGCTTCAATGTTACGGCCTATCTGTTCCCCAAAGACTTTATTGACCATACGCTGGTAGGTTGCGTCCGCATTTTTAGCCCGAAGGGCATCATAGTGTAACAATAATGGGCCGTTTGGTTCGGTGGAAAAAAAGTGAAGGAATAAAATGGTCAATGGAATTGAATTCCTGAAGGAATTGGAATGAAAAAAAACTGGTCAAACTCTTCCGTTTGGTTAGCACGGAATGGAATGAAATTGTCATTCAATTCCTTGGCAAATCATGTTTGGTTTGAAAATACAAATTATAGGAATGGAATGAAAGCATATAAAATGACCAATTTACCCTTCTTTAAAAAAAAATTTTTTTTGGGGGTGGGGTGGAGGGTAGGGCAGGGGGTATACAAAAAAAAATTTGTGGGGTGGGGGAGAATTGGGGGGTAGGGCGGGGGTATAAAAAAAATTGTGGGGGGTGGGAGGGTGGGGAGGGTAGGGGTGGGGGGTGGGAAGGGTAGGGGGTGGGGGTAGGGGCTGGATGGGGGAGGGGGTAGGGCGGTGGGTTTAAAAAAAATTCGTGGGGGGGAGGGATGGGGGGTGGGGGTGAGGGTGGGGGTTGGGGGCTAGATGGGAGTAGGGTAGGAGGTATATAAAAAAATTCGTGGGGGGTAGGGCGGGGGTATAAAAAATTCGTGGGGGTGGGAAATTTGGATGGGGGAGGTAGGGCAGGGGGTATAAAAAAAATTCGTGGGTGGGGGGGTAGGTAGGGGGTGGGGGCTGGATGGGGGGGTAGGGCAGGGGGTATAAAAAAATTCATGGGGGGGTGGGTGGGGGTGGGGGCTGGATGGGGGGGTAGGGCATGCAAAAAAAAATCGTGGGGGGTGGGGGTGGTGGGGGTGGGGTGGGGTGGGGTTGGATTGTGGGGGGATAAGGTAGGGGTATTTTGGTCATAATTTTTTTTTCATTCCATTGCCAATGGAATTGGCCATTCCTTTCATATATGGAGGGAATGGCAGATTCCATCAAGCCAAGGAATTGAGCATTCCGGGGGAATGAAAATTTTGAACCAAACACGGCGAAGGAATGAAGTCAACGGAATTGACCATTCCATTCCGCCATGGAATGGCCAATTACCGCGAACCAAACGGCCCCTAAATTGCTTCAGCTGACTGAAAGGCTGCTTTTTCAATATTTTCCTCGATCATTTTTATCTGGTGATAACCAGAATAGGCGTCTAGAAAATTGAGAGTTCTATGTCCATAAATGTAGTCTACCAGCTTATCAATCCTGGAGAGAGGGTAACTGTCTTTTGGGCAGGCCTTGTTAAGATCTGTGAAGTCTACACACATTCGCCACTTCCCATTATATTTCTTGACCATCACAATTGACCAACCAAACAAGGTATACTGCTTCCCTGATGATTCCAACACTTAATAATTTTTGCACTTCCTCCTTGATAGCATCTTTCTTATCGTTTGCAAAAATTCTCCTTGTCTACTTGATAGGTTTAGCAGATGGGTCAACTTCCAACTTGTGCAGAGCTATCTCTTCCTTTATCGCTCTCATATCTTCGACCTTATAGGCAAAGTCATCCAGATTATTTTTTAGAAGGGTGATGATTTCCTCCATTTCTTTTGGGGAGAGCTGGCCCCCAATTTTTATTTTCTGCTTTGGATAGTCAGGATGGAGTATAATTTCCTCCAATTCGTCTACGGGCTCCATTTCTGGACCGTCTCAGAATTATAAAGTTTCAATGATCATATCTCTAAGCCTTCTACCTTCTTCACCATTTATGTCTAGGTCTTCCATATTCACTAGTTCATCTACGTCCGATGGCTCTCCTTGTCTCAAGTAAGGGTTGACCCCCGAGTTCTGGCCGCTGACGAGATAAGGGGCTATATTCGGGACGGACAGAACAATGTCATTGTTTTCGTGTATATTTAGTATCATGTGTTCCTTGTTTTTTGTTTCAAAAATCTGATTCAACCTAGAACTAGTGTTGCTAGTCTTTACAGACTTAAAGATTTTCAGATTTTCCTCTAGCGTGTCTACCTCCACTTTTCTGAATGATTTTCTTTTCCTCATTACATGTTCCAAGAAGTCCCTGGGGGTCGCCTTCACGCATCTGATTCCCGTCCGAGTTTGAAATTTAACTCGCTGGTGAGGGAGGGAGGCGACCAACCCAAGTTTGACTTGACTCGAAATGCCTATAATGACATGGTAGTCACTTGCCAGATCCATGGACACGAATGTTACTGTGGACTCGGCTCGAAAGGGATATTCCCCCATTTCCAGTAATAAGTCAATTGTCCCCATGATGCTGACTTTGTGGTTAGTAAATCCTTCGAGTCTTTTAGAGAATGGCTCCAACATGCTATCCTTCAGATTCATATTCTTGGAAGGTAGAGTAATACATAATATCTCGGGTGGCCCCCAAGTCTAGGAGGAGTCTCTCGGATTCACAGTTGTCAATCCTCCCTTTAATCAGCAAGGGTTGTTCGCGAGTCGCGCGACTTCCGGCTAGTTTATTAGGGAGAAGCTGATGACTTCCTCTTCCTTATAAATTCAGGCGGGGATGTGATAGACCTTACTTAGCTCGTGTATCTGATCTTTCAATTTTTTTTTGTTGAAAACAGTCTTCTCTCTTATAACATAGAGCTTAGACCTAGAAAGTCTTCCTTCCCTTTCATCATCTTTGTTATCGTCATCGTCATCCTTTCTTTTTAGCTTGTTATCCTTTCTGATAACGTAGCGATCAAGATTTCCCTCGTCTTCTCATCTATGAATCATTCTCTTGAGGGAGATGCAATTCTATGTGTCATGTCCGTGGTCCTTGTGAAATGCACAATACTTGTAGCTGTCACGGGTGTATTTTGTTCTTTCATCAACTGGTCGGGGACTTGGTAGATTTACCAACTACATTATCTCTGTTATATGTTTGGTGAGGGGGTAAAAACCTCGACTTTTTCGGTGGTCCGAGTTCTATTCTTCCTAGGGGTGTTCACGGTTCGGGTTGATCCGATTTTTGTCAAAATTTTAGAAAATCAGGACCGGACCAAATACTTCGGTTTTGTAAAAATTTAGGACCAGGACCGGACCAATACATTATAGGACCGGTCCTATCGGTCCGGTTCCAATGGTCCGGTTCCGGTCCGGTTCCATCGATTCTACAAATCTATAGTATAAATGAGGGATGTCCACCTCAGCATGAACAGTTCTATGAATAGTTTCAATTGCCGAAATTTCCATTTTGCCCTCACTATTTTGTCCCTTTCCCATTTTGCCCTTAAAAAAAATTTAAATTAAATTTTGCCCTTAATTTTTTTTTTTTAAATTAAAAAAAAAAAAAGTGTCCTCGAACACGGGCTTAATTAAAAAACAAAAAATAACGTGTCCTCGGACACGGGCTTATTCTAATTACAATATAATACTCCCTCCGTTCCCAACCTAAGTGCACACTTTCCATTTTGGGCGTCCCAAACCTACGTGCACATTTCCTAAAATGGAAAGGAATCTTTACTATTTTATCCACTCATTCTCTCTCCTACATTATTTTAATACTCACAACATGATTATAATTTACTATTCTCTTCACTCATTCTCTCTCCTATTTTATTTTCATACTCACAACACTTTCAATATAATACTCTCTCCTTAATTTACGTGAAAAGTCAAACCGGACATTTAGGTTGGGGACGGAGGGAGTATAATTTTTTACAATAACAAAATCTACAAGCAAGCATATTTAAAATTAATATTTAGTTGAAGCCATTACTCAAGTATTTAGTTGAATCGTATTGGGATCAACTGGTCAAATTTGAAAATTTACCTTCTATTCCATCCTTCAAAGTTAGATACGAGCAGGTACACACCATGGTAATGGAATTTTCTATTTAGCTTCTGCAATTGTATATACGGATTACGAGGAGTATAATTTCAGTGGTGGAGAACTACGAAATGAAAAATGGCCCACCTGTTGGCTTCAAGTTCTCCTGCATAAGGTAAAAAAGTTATTTAATATATATATATATATATATATATATATATATATTCGGTCCGGTCCGGGTCCGATCCAGGATCGCGTATATTTTTTTCAAAACCAGGACCGGACCAAATAATCGGTTCCATAAAAATTTGGAACCAGGACCGGATCAATACTATTTTTTTCGGTCCGGTTTTTACTGGTCCAGTCCGGTTCTACTGGTCCGGTCCGGTTCCTCAGATTTTTTGTACAGCCCTTCTTCCCCTTGTAGCCACTTCCATTCGAAGCCTGGTTGGCGCCAGCTGCGTCTGTCTCTGGTTTTTCAAACCTCTTCTTACTTTTCTCTTCTGACATTGCTATAGCGTAAGCCACATTATACAGATCAGACTTTGACTTAGGCTCTCTGGCAGAAAGTTCATAGATCAACTGTTCTGATCTCAATCCGGAGTTAAAGCAAACAATCACCTCCCAGGCTATCAGGCTCTCCTCTACTTGGTCTGCCATGGCTCTAAATCGATTATAATAACTCAAAGTTGTTTCATTCTTTCCTTGCTCAATGTTAGCAAAATCTGTCAGTCTTTTCTTTCTCTTTCCTGCTGTTACAAAATGGTCCAGTAACCTCCTGCTCATGGTTTTCTAGCTATCGATGCTTCCCTTCTTTTATCCACCGAACCAGGATAAATCTGTTCCGGAGAAGGTACTCGCAAAAGCCTTACAGAGAATATCATCTGCATTTTTGAGGAGGGCCATAGTGGATTCAAAACTTTGCACATGGTCCCGTGCGTCTGTGATTCCCGCATACTTTTCAAAACTTGGAATTTTAATAGCAGGATTGGAAGGTAGATCATTAATCTGCTGGGATAAATGACGAGTGACACTTGTATCATCATCATCCACTTCCTTACTCCCCATTTTCATTTCATCTAGTCTCTTTTTTAAGAGGGGGAATATCTCTTGCATCGATTCCTGAGCTAAAATGGGAACTACGGTGGGTCCTTTCTTTATTTCTGTGCCCATTCATTCTACTGTGTTCCACATGTTCATGGTGATTGTCCCCATGTCCATATGGTGCTCTGTCCCTTCTAGGTGCCATTTATGGATGGGTAGGAGTCTTGTGATGAGGAGGGCTCCTATGCCGATGAGGACTCCTATGACGATGAGGGCTCCTATGCCGAGGAGGGTTCCTATACCGAGGAGAGGGAGTATGACGAGGAAGGGATTTTTGCCTTGCCTGACTAAGTCTTGCTCTCAAGTCAACATAATTAACCTCCTGGTCCCTTTGATGGTTCAAATGATTTCTCAAATTCTCATTGTTTCGTGTGTTTTCATGTCCAGGAGCCTTATGACGAGTAGGGACATCTTGGGGGGGTTTACTTGGATTTACCAGCAATGCCATGATGAGGGGGATGTTGCCCATGATGAAGATTTTCTCTATTCCACCGACTACCACGCCTGTCAAGATGACTCTCCCCTCCAAGGGAATTTTCAGTCCTCGTATACCTCATGAATTCAGTCAGGGAGTGCTCAGGGTCCAATTGTAGCAAGGCATTTTGTGTTTCATAAATGCGTTGCAGAGTTTCCATTTGTTGATGCAGGAGAGTTTTGCGATCAATCTGTTAGGAGGAAGCTCTAGTTCCCCCCTGGGCGGCGTTTCTCCCTGTCTGGCTGCCAGCAGGTCTCCCTCGGTGCCGACGACGAGGAGGGTTTGACAGTGCTCCCTCGGTTACTGGCTATCCCCTAGAACGCAGATTCATTTATAGGGGCGGCAGCCCATCAATCAATGGTGGAGGAGGAGGCAGTTCCCCATCGACAAGAGGAAAAGTAGTCCTAGTGTTGCCATGAGTCTCTTCCATATGAATATTATCCGGATCAAGAGTAATACTAGTAGTATATCCGTCTTCCATTATGATTAGGAGAGTGTATTAGAAATTTTTAAGCTATTCAATGGATGATACGAATCGTTTTCCGGCAATGTAACCAAACTGATGATGCCAAAAACGTTCGGATCTTCCCAAATCTAGTGGCAGGTTGTATCATAGATTATTGAATAGCCTGAAAAAGAAGAACAAACACGTAAACTAAGCAGAGGCTTCACCGGCGAAGACCCTCCGGCTTGAGAGTAATTATTTGTGTTTAGAAAGAGAAATCAATTGAAAAGCGTTTAGAGTCAAAAGACGTATTAACAAAAATAATGTGAATTATGACTTGTATTTATAGGCATAGGATCGTAGAGTCCATGTTGAATAGGAATTTGTGAGTAAGGAGGTTATAATTCTATTGGGATTATAACTACTCACAATCCTTATTTGAGTAGGTTTAGATAACTGTATTCTGCACGTGCGCTTAGGAGACATGCTCCTCGACATATGATGATTGGTCGGCCTGAGTTGATGCCGAGAAAAATAGGAGTAAGGATAGGGAATCCTATTTCCTTGCTTTGTTGATGATCGAGTAGGGAGCTACTCATCTTTTAATTATGCCTAGGTCGGCCTTGATGGATGCCTTGCTCGGCATATGAGAGTATGCCTTGTCGACATGAATAATTTAGGAAAAATTGCAACAATTAGCATTCAACTATTGCACTTTTGTGGATATTACCATTAAACTTTTTTTTTTGGATCCAACACATCCAACTTAATTTATTTTATATTCATTACCACTATTACTAACACAGTCAGTTTTTCTCAGTTAAATGATCAATTTGGAAGGTTTTATAAACATATGGATCAAACTGAAATTTTTTAAAATACAAAGATCAGCTTGAAAGTTTTTCTATTTTTTTATTATCAAGTTAGTTATTCATGAATTTAAAGATAATTATTCATAGCATTTTTAATTCACCATTAATAATAAAAAAAGAAGTTGGTAAGTAATTTTTTTTCATAAAAAAAAATACAACACATACTTAAAGAAATTTAACAAACACATAAAACTTATATAATTTCCTTAAAATAAAATATCATTTTAAAAATATTCTATTTTAAAAGTCAATCAAATGGAATAGAAAAAATTTCAAGTTGGTCTTTGTATTTTTAAAATTTTCAGTTTGATTCATATGTTTATAAAACCTTTCAAATTGATCATTTAACTGAGAAAAATTAACTGTGTTAGTAATAGTGGTAATGAATGCAAAATAAATTAAGTTGGATGTGTTGGATCCAAAATAAAAAATTTTAATGATAATATCCACAAAAGTGCAATAGTTGGATGCTAATTGTTGCATTTTTTCCAATAATTTATGTGACTTAGTCATTATACACTCTGATATGTCTATATCGACATAGTGGGAATGACGAGTAGGCATTATGATCAAAGCCAGGGAAGGTTCACTCCCTTTATTGTAACTGAGACTTGTATGAATTATATTTTGGGCCCAATCTATTGAGAATTGTCCGGCTATTATTCACTTTCGTATCTCGATTTATATCGTTTAGAAGTGTTTTTTAAAAGCTAATTCTAAAAGAGTTGCTCTTTAGTAAAAATATTTTTCACTAATTTCAGAATGACAAAAAACTCTAGTAAACTTTTTTATATAAATAAAAAATTTCAAAAAAAATTCCATTGTGAATGCTCCCCGCAATCTACACATGGCATCACTCACAGAGAATCTAAGGAGTCGTGTGGAATTGCGATCGCTGTAGAATTAAGACTTCTACCTCAAGAACAACACGGGAGAATTAAATTCAGGGTATGTTTGGCAACTCAATTCCAATCCATTGAATTGGAATTGAAAGGGTTAAATTAGTTCCACGGAATTCATTTTGTTCTTTCAATTCCAAATTCAAGTCTTGAAATTGAGGTTGCCAAACATACCCTCAATCTACTTAGAAAGTTAAAAGGTTAAAGGTGAACAATCATTTAAAAATAATTTATTCAAAAAAATAACATTCATAATTTTATTCAACAAAAATCTATCTATACTCCCTCCGCCCCCAACCTAAGTGCACAGTTTGACTTTTTTATGACATTTGACCATACAATAACGAGAAATTAGAACATTTTGATGAAATTTTAAAAGTTGTTATTGATTTATTACTAACAACACTAACAATTAAAAGTTTTAAAATTTAATTATAATATATCAATTTCTCGTAGTTGTATGGTCAAATGTCATAAAAAAGTCAAACTGTGCACTTAGGTTGGGGACGGAGGGAGTATATAATAACAAGGTTGTGGTAATTAAAGGGGGTATGAGGGGCATTTTAGTCATTTCACGCCATGGCAAAATGGCAAAAAATCCGACAAAAAAGACATGTGGCAAGCTGTGAGTGGGGGATTTTTTTTAAAATTTTTTTTGTAATAAATGTGGACACGTGTCGTCCATTTGGAGAAGGGCGTTTTCGTCATTTCCCTGGCGCGTGTAATACACGCGCCGACAAAGGCGCTTGAACGCAAAGGTTTTTGGTTTTTTTTTTTTTTTTTTTTTTTGGGTTTGACACGTGGTGGTGATTGGATTTTTGAATTTTTATTTTTAACCCATTTCTTTTACCTAAATTATTTTATAATAAATTAATTTTTTTTTTTAATTTTTTTTTACGCAAAAATTCATAATTTTTTTTTCTCTTTAAATAGAGACTATTTTCATTTGATTTGGACACAGAAAAAAAACCCTTTTTTTAATATAAATTTCATAATTATCTTTTGTTAATTTTCCTTTTTAATTTGTCAATATTTTTTTAGTCAAAATTAATTAAGTGTGAAGTATTTTTTTTATTATAAATGATAATGATAATAATAATAATATTAATTTTGTTCATATACTAATAAATGATATTTATTTTTTTGTTTACAAAGGACAAAATGATCCACACATTATTTCATTATTTCATAAAGGGCAACCAAGTCTTCCAACTTTAGGGTATAGTTCTAATATTCATAAAATTTTAAGACTTTTACAAAAAAACTTTTTTTAGGTATTTTCACAAAGGTTTTATTTCAAGACTTAAAAAATGATTTATTTTATAGATATATTTAAATATTGACCTATAAATACTAAAAATTCATGAATTAAAAATTTATTTATTTTATCCATAAAAGTAATTCAAATAGATGTTGTATTACTATTCCTATATTTAAGTTAAAAAATTATAAGTTAATAATTTATTTATTTTAAGTTTATTTTAAAAATCATTTTGTTTTAAGTTGATTAGTTAAACCTTTTTTACAATTTTGTAAAAAACCCATGTAAATAATAATTTTTTTTTGAAATAATAAATTTGTCAAAAGTACATACGATAAAAGTATAGAACAAACATAAGAAATATATATAGGTAATTTATGAATATTAATTATACATTTAGCTAATGTTTAGAAGTGTAATATATTCATAAAAATATGCCTTAATTCTCACGTGAAAATAAAGAAAAAAAAATTCAAACGTGGATGTAAAAAATAACACTATTTATTGTTTTTCTACAAAATAGAAATTAATTATATATTTTGGGACGGAGGAAATAGTACAACTATAAGGAGTATATTAATAATGTGGTGGAAGTGTACATGAAGAGTGATCGAATTGTGGGCATTAAACTGGTGATACGTGATGAGATTATTACTATTATTTCTGCCTATGCACCACAAGTAGGGTTGGATGCATCTATTAAACAAGTGTTCTGGGAAGATCTGGAGGAGGTAGTACAACGAGTACCTAGTGGTGAGAAATTAGTGATTGGTGGTGATCTGAACGGGCATGTGGGGTCTAGTCGACATGGCTTTGAGAGCATACATGGAGGTTTTGATTTTGGGGAGAGGAATGAAGCAGGAAATAGTATCCTAGACTTTGCGTTGGCATATGAATTGAGTATAATGAACACTTGGTTCAAGAAGAGAGAATCTCACTTGGTTTCCTATAGGAGTGGAGGTAATGCGAGTCAGATTGACTTTTTCTTAGTAAGAAATACTTGTAGAAAGAGTTATACAGATTGCAAGGTTATTCCGGGTGAGAGCACAGCAACTCAACATAGACTGGTGGTACTTGATTTTCGAAGTAAGAGAATTTCGAGGAAGAGAAAACCACAGGTAGACCCTAGAATCAAGTGGTGGAGACTTCAAGGGGAGAATCAACTGAAATTTATAGCTAAGATGGTCGATATCGGTATTTGATCGGATAATATGGAGGATATGGATATAGATTCGACTTGGACTAAGATGGTACATACCATAAAAGAGGCGACAAAAGAAGTCCTTGGAGAATCTAGAGGAAATGTGCCACCAAGTAAGGACACATCATGGTGGAACGAGGAAGTAAAACAAGCAATAAAGGGCAAGCGAGAATGCTACAAATTATTGGGGAAATGTAGGAGCGACGAGAACTATGAGAAGTATAAGGAAGCTAGAAGAGATGCTAAGAAAGCAGTAAGAGACGCAAGAGCAAAGGTGAATCAGAAACTTTATGATAAGTTGGATACAAAAGAAGGGGAAAAGGACATCTACAGACTCACTCGTATGAGGGATAAGAGGACACGAGATATTGAGACGGTTAAATGTGTGAAGGATGTAGACCAAAGAGTTCTAGTCGGGGATAAAGAGATAAAAGATAGATGGAGTTCGTACTTTGATACCTTGTTCAATGGCGGTCAAGAGCAGGATATTGGAGATTTAAATATCTCTTCGAGTATGGTTAATCGAGATTTTATGCGGAGAATTCAAAAGAGTGAAGTGGAAATGGCAATGAAAAAGATGAGATTGAAGAAAGCTGTAGGACCGGATGGTATACCAATTGAGGTTTGTAGATATTTCGGGGAGAGGGGAATAGATTAGTTAACAACGTTATTTAACAAGATATGGAGAGTTAACACAATGCCATTGGAGTGGCGGAAGAGTACTCTGATCCCTTTGTATAAGAACAAAGGTGATGTCCAAGATTGTGCCAACTATCGGGGGATCAAACTAATGAGCCATACTATGAAACTTTGGGAAAGAGTGATTGCACAAAGGCTGAAAAAAATTGTGAATATTTCGGATAACCAATTTAGGTTTATGCCGGGAAGATCGACTATGGAGGCAATATATCTTATGAGACAAACCATGGAGAAATATCGGGATCAAAAGAAAGATTTGCATGTGGTTTTCATTGATTTGGAGAAGGCGTATGATAAAGTGCCAAGAGAGGTACTTTGGAGAAGGAGAAGGCGTATGATAAAGTGCCAAGAGAGGTACTTTGGTGGGCATTAGCAAAGAAGGGTGTTTCAAAGAAATATATTGATATTATCAAGGATATGTATAATGGAGTTAGTACTTGTATACAGACTAGTGTTGGAAAGACTGAAGAGTTCCCTATAAAGATTGAAGTGCATCAAGGTTCCGCACTTAGCCCCTTTCCTTTTGCTTTGATAATGGACGAATTGACGAGATCAGTCCAAGATGATATACCAAAGTGTATGTTGTTCGCAGATGATATTGTGTTGATTGATGAGACAAGAGAGGGTGTTGAAAGTAAATTGGAGTTGTGGAGACACACTTTGGAATCTCGAGGTTTTCGATTAAGCAGAAGCAAGACTGAATATTTGGAGTGTAAGTTTAGCAGAGTTGGAAGTAGGGAGGCAGGGGAGGTCATATTTGATGGAAATATTATCCAAACTTTTGAGTTTTTTCGCTATCTTGGATCCATTATTCAAAAGGATGGAGAATTAGATGGAGATGTGGCTCATAGGATTAAAGCAGGTTGGTTGAAGTGGAAGAGTGCCACATGGTTTCTATGTGATCGCGGCATGCCCAATAGATTAAAGGGAAAATTCTACCGCACGGCAATTAGGCCGGCATTGCTTTACGGCACCGAATGTTGGGCCGTGAAACAGTGTCACGTGCATAAGATGAAAGTGGCGGAGATGCGTATGCTTCGATGGATGTGCGGTCATACAAGAAAGAATCGATTGGGGAATGAGGTGATCAGAGGTAAAGTAGGAGTCGCGCCCATTGAGGATAAAATGAGGAAAAATCGTCTAAGGTGGTTTGAACATGTGAGAAGGAGACCGAGTGATGCATCGGTTAGGAGGCGGGAACAGTGGAGAGATGATAAAATGGCGAGGGGTATGGGAAGACCCAAATAAACTTGAATTAGAGTAATTGAAAATGATATGAGTTTACTTGGAGTGGATGAAAGTATGATGTTGAAGAGGCCGGAGTGGAGGGCAAAAATCCATGTAGAGGGTTGATGATTTTTATTTTTTTTATTTTGATATTTATTTGTATGTTTATTTATTTATTTATTTGTTTATTTATTTATTTATTTATTTATTTATTTATTTATTTATTTATTTTTCAACAACCTTTTTTTACGATGACATATGAGGATTCATGTTAGCCGACCCCAAATTATTTTGAGACTAAGGCTTTATTGTTGTTGTTGTTAAATGGGACACTTGGTGTCCGTTCATTGGCCGATTGGATTTCAGATTTTTTATCCGATTTCTTTAACATTTAAAAATAATAATACAAATTCAATTAAAATATAAAATTTGAAAATTAAAAAAATTAAAATTTAATTTAAAAAATTAGTTTTTTGTAATATTCAGGGAGTTTTTTTGTAACAATCAAGTTGTGTGAGTTTTTTTCTCTCTTTAATATCCATCATTTAAAAGTTTTTTTTTGGTAAATGTCCTTAAGACTTATACAATTTTTACTTTCTAAAAACTGTTTATTTCTTAGTTTAATGACTAAGTTATTATATTATATTTACATCTGATTAATGTCTCATTATTGTCTGTAAAATAAATATTTTAAATTGTACGATATAGTGTATATTTTTCATTTCAAGATATTCGTATTATTCTTTTCCTTTTATGATATGACTATTAATAAAAATCAAATTTGACCTCCTTTTAAATCGATACTAAGTCTTTTGTCGTTAAAAAAAATTCAAACGTGGATGTAAAAAATAACGCTCTTTATTGTTTTTCTACAAAATGAAAATTAATTATATATTTTGGTACGGAGGAAATAGTACTACTATATTAATTATATATTTTTGGCTGAAAAGTGGCGCGTGTCATACACGCGCGTACAAAAGCGCGTGTATGCAGGTGATTGTTTTTTTTTTTATTTTAAATGAGACACTTGGTGTCCATTCATTGGTCGATTGGATTTAAGATTTTTTTTATCCGATTTCTTTAACATTTAAAAATAATAATACAAATTCAATTAAAATATAAAATTTGAAAATTAAAAATTAAAATTAAAAAAAAATAGTCTTTTGTAATAACCAGGGAGTTTTTTTGTAACAATCAACTTGTGTGGGTTTTTTTTTTCTTTTTAATATCCATCTTTTAAAAGTTCTTTTTGGTAAATGCCCTTAAGACTTATACAATTTTTACTTTCTAAAAACTGTTTATTTCTTAGTTTAATGACTCATTTATTATATTATATTTACATCTGATTAATGTCTCATTATTGTCTGTAAAATAAATATTTTAAATTGTACGATAAAGTGTATATTTTTCATTTCAAGATATTTGTATTATTATTTGAGGTGATCTCCCATGAGAACAAGGGGATCTGTCTCATGCATGAGACGAGTCGACCCATGACCCATGGGGCATGACCCGCCATGAAATCATCAACTTTCTAAATAGACATGGGCCGTTAATGAGCCATCAACCTTCTTTATAATTGCCCAGCATTTTATGATTGATTTGTTGGGTCTTATTGCAGGTAATAGACCTGGCCGTTAATGAGCCTGTGTTGTGGAGGCGGAATGGTGTCGGGGTCTTATTACATTTTTTTATTTTTTTGCGTTTTTTTTTAGTTTTTATATTATTTTTTCGGCTTTTCAGTGGTTTAGAAAAAGTAATAGTTACCATCTCTTAATGTAATAACTGTATACATATAAAGTAACATTGTTCATAAGTAAACGTAATACCTGTTTTAAAAAAACAAAAGCTCGTTTTCACCAATTTTTTCAAATGTAATACAAACTATATATATTACATTTGAAATGTAATAACTTATGTATATGAATGTAATAGTTTATACAAGTAAATGTAACACTTTGATAGATGAAATTGTAACATACTCCCTCCGTCCCATCGATCTTAAGAAAACTTTCTATTTTGGGCGTCCCGCCGATCTTAAGAATTCCAAAAATGGAAAGTTTTTATTATTTTTATACTCTTTCTACCCCACTCATTCTCTCTCCTACTTTACTTTTACACTCACAACATTCTCTCTCCTAACTATTCATCCCACTCATTCTCTCTCCTATTTAATTTTTCACACTCACAACACTTCTTCCACTCATTCTCTCTCCTAATACTATAATAATATTCCTTAATTTCCGTGCCATTTCACTTTTTCTTAAGCTCGCTGGGACGGAGGGAGTATTTCTATAGATAATGTAATACTTTTACATGTATCATGATAAATTTGAACTCATTGTAACTTATTGTTTGAAAACATATAGATATCTATACATATGTGTTACAATTATGTACAAATACTATTACATATAAATAACACGTTTGTTACATTTTAGTTATAATAAGTATTACTTTTGCCAAACGAAGAAAATATAGGAAAAAACACTTTTACTTTTCTGTATATATGTATTACTTTAATGTATACAAACTATTACTTTATATGCATACAATTATTACATTATGTTATAGTAACTATTACTTTTCACAAACCGAAAAAAAACAAAATATAAAAATTAAATTTTTTTTTCCAATCGTGAGTTGGATCTGTTTCGTTGAGGGATGACTGAGGGAGTAGTGAAGAAGACGATTGGGGGAAGCTAGGTCGCCATGGAAATCGTTTGGGTATGGAGAACTCAATCGTGAGTTGGATCTGTTTCGTTGAGGGATGACTGAGGGAGTAGTGAAGAAGACGATTGGGGGAAGCTAGGTCGCTATGGAAATCGCTTTAGAGAGAGAAGCTCGTGGTGGGTGAGGTCTCCGTTCAGAGGGAGAGAACGGTGAAGGAGATCGGTGATTTTGGAGAGAGAGAGATAAACGCCATTTTAGCATTTAGAGAGAGAAAGCTTTCTGGAAACCGCCTAGAGAGAGAATGAGAGAGAAGGCCTTTGCGTTGGGCGGGTCATGGATCCGACCCGTCTCATGGATGAGACGGGTATTCTTGTTCTCACATAAGTTTTTGTCTTATTAATTTTCTTTTATGCTATGACTATTAATAAAAGTGAAAGTTGTCCTCCTTTTAAATCGATACAATGTCATTTGTCGTTTTCAATTATATTTCGCATGAACAAAAGTTCACAATCCCGATGGTCCGAATATATTGATATGTAATGATGATCTTCCTTCCTCTTTCGACAGTTGTACCGACAATGTTGTCTTTTAAAGTTGTGTTTAACAATGTATAAAAATGTTTCTCTCATTTAGTCATTTTATTTAATTTTCGTCTTTTTAAGCATCAATAACTTCCCGTGCATCGCACGGATGTAACACTAGATTTATTTTAGTGACCTTCAATCTGATATTTGTATTGACAATATAATTTTCAAATAATTGTTTTACAATGTATACAAACATCTCTATTTCCTTTTGTATTTATTTTAATTTCGATCAATTATTCGTTAGTAACTGTTCGTGCATCACACGGGGTTAATCTAGTTTCTTTAAAAAGTGGGCATTTAGTTAGATAGAGGAGGAGTCTCCGTCTCAAAATGTCTCAAAAAAAGAATGTACATTTCAAATTTAATAGTGATTTTGAAAAAGTTGATTTTTAATAGAAAAAATAAAAAACATTATTATTATTCTTCATTTTTAAAATTTTAATTTTGTATAAATATAGTGATATGCATGTTTCAATTAGAGCCGTCAATACGAAATAAGGGGACGACACTATGTTGTCCCGCGACTAATGCGAGACGGGACGGGACGAATTTTCGCGGGACTAAAATATTTCGTCCCGTCCCAAATATGCTGCGGGACGCGGGACAAGGCGGGACAAGAAGACTTTAAATATTTCAACATGTTTGTGTTAGACTAGCTCAAGCTTAAGTATACAGTATATGTGGCCAAACAATTAGCTAGGCCGGATGGAATTATATAATCAAAATATATTAAGACTGACATGACATTGATAAATTTTAAAAGTGAATGCAAATTGGGTTGGAGGTTGGTATACGTTTCACTTCATATTTCAAAACTTAGGCCCCGTTTGTTTCACCGTAAAACATTTTACGAAAAATATTTTCCGTAAAATAACTCGTTTTCCGTTGTTTGGTTGTTTAACGCAAACACTGTAAAACATTTTCCGTTGTTTGGTTGTTTTCCGGAAAATGTTTTCCGTAAAATAACTCGTTTTTCGGTGTTTGATTGTTTTCCAAAAAATGGATAAAACGTTTTCCGAAAAACATTTTACGCCCTTCCTAAGTAAAACGATTTACTGAGCTTGTCCTAAGTAAAACATTTTTCGAAAAATGGTGCCCTTCATGTACAACTCATATTTCACAAGGTACAACATTCTACTTCCTCATTCTAATAATAAAAATAATAATTATTATTCAATAATGAAATAATAATAATAAAATAATAATAATATAATAAAATAATTATAATAAAATAATAATAATTTTAATAATAATAATAGTAATAATAATACAAAATAATAATAATAATAATAATAATAATAAATAATAATAAAATAATAATAATAATTAAAATAATAATAATAATAATATAAAATAATAATAATAATAATAATAATAATAATAATAATAATAATAATAATAATAATAATAATAATAATAATAATAATAATAATAATAATAATAATAATAATAATAATAGTAAAACATTTCATAAGTAAAACATTTTCCTTACCAAACAGCTGAAAACATTTTACGCCCTTCCTAAGTAAAACATTTTTTGGAAAACATCTTCTTTTACAGGAAAACATTTTACAGGAAAACATTTTCCGAAAAATGTTTTACGTCAAAACAAACGGAGCCTTAGGTACAAGTAGAGCCGTCAATACGGGATAACGAGACGAGACGAGACGACACGACACTATGTTGTCCCGCGACTAATGCGGGACGAAACGAATTTTCGCGGGCCTAAAATTTTTCATCCCATTCCATTCCATCCCATTTATATAGCAGAACGGGATGTCCCGACGAATTATACCAAATTGACGGCTCTAGTTTTAATTGGGCCTCGTTATCAGGTCTATTTCATTTACCGGGTCATATCCCAAAGCTAAACCAACCAGTTGACCCGACCCGAGATCACCGACGACTTTCGACGAAACTACAAACCCTCTTTCCAGGAATGTCTCCTATTTTTTCAGATCTTACCGGCGATAATTCCTCAAATGCGATCCCGGATCAAAAGTTGTAAGGTAAACTCCATGCTTCGATTTTTGAAAATTCATAGTATTTGTGAATTTTGAAATTTTTATTTTTGGTATTCATCGATCTGTATTTTTTGGTATTCATCGATCAAAAGTTGTAAGGTTACAGAATATTCAACTGTAATTCAGAGTTCTGAAAACTGAAATTGATTTAATCGTGATTTTGTATATTTGATTGACGGATGGTTTGGCTCGTGGATTCATTGGTGAAGAAATTGTTGTTAAAATTTACCAGGAATTATGTTGTGGTATGCGAAATTTCAATTATCAGTATCCCTTCCCGTATAAGATGTTGCATTTGATATTGTTGTGAATTTGGATTGAATGTTTTTAAATTTTAAGCATAATGTCGGAATTACCAGGAATTATGATGTGGTATGCTTGACTTCAATTATCAATACCTTTCCTGTTATAAGATGTAGCATTTGATATTGTTGTGATTTTGGATTGAATTTATTGTTCTTAATCAAAGCAGGCTACCTCTGGAAAGCCTTTTCCAGGGTACTCCGTCGCTTATTACTCTGTACTTGTTATTCTCTCAGGGCTTCTACATTTTTATGGTTATGGCTTCCGTGTAGGTATAGTAGCTGCCTGAGCTGTGGGCATGGAGGAGTAGGCAATGAAGAAACAATTACAAATATGAAAACTCGTAACTGGCAGAATGGTGGATGGGAGAAGAAGTGCATAAAGTGAAATTTTAGCTGTTCTCGTTCTAGAAAATCACGTTCATTCGTGGAACAAAATTAGATAGAGGTGAGTTGGGCTCCATAAATATCTGTTCTGCTTGTTTAGAAATAAAATGGACAATGCAATCCACTTGTCATCATCACAACAAAAACTACATATCCGCTTTCTCTCAGCTACTTTATTTTTTATACTTACAACATTTATTTTTTATTAATTTATATGTCAATTCAAACTAAAAACATTAAATTAATATGGAGTATTTTATTTTGTGTCGTACGGTTGGTCCGACGCATTGACAAGCAGTCAGTTGACCCGACCCGAGATCACCGAGTTTCGATGAAGCTACAAACCCTCTTTCCAGGAATGATCCTATTCTTTCCGATCGTACAACTGAGAATTCCTCAAATGCGACCCCAGATCAAAATTCTTAAGGTATATTTCATGCTTAGATTTTTTTTTTTTTTTGCATTCATTAATTTGTCTTTTGATATTGATGTTGAGATACTGATGATCAATTGTTTGATCCTCTTGTTGATCTCATTTTGAATCTTACTTTCTTTTCCATTGAAAGCAAAATCCGTTTGATTCTTAGATTTACTTTTTATGATATTGAACGATCCTGTAATTGTTTGAACTGAAAACTGAAATTTGACCTCATCGTGATTTTTATGGGTGGTTTGTTCGTGGATTTTGTTGGGGGATTAAGATAGAAAGGGAAATCTGGTTCATAGTTCTTCGATGATAATAAATTCAGAGAAAGGAATGATGATTTTTATTCTAAAAGCTTAAATTTACAGGAAACTCTTCTTAATTTTCTGTTTTCCTTTGATTTGCTAAAATTTATTGTTTCATTGAATCATCTGATTCTTAAGCTTTAGATGATTCTTAACCAAAGCCGGTTAACTCAGGAAAGCCTTGTCCATGGTATTCCGTCTCTTTCTACTTGTTACTCCCTCCTTGGATGCAATCTTCATCACACCTTGCCTTTTCTTTGGGACTCTTACATTTTTAATGTTATGGCTTCTGTGTAATTTTTTAGGAATTAAATTTAAATCATGTAAAATATAGGCTTTTGCCGAAATTCTCTATATTAATGATAGTTCATTTGCATGTTAACCTTCTATGCGATAGAAATGTTGGACTTAACAGAACCATTGAAATCAACAATAAATGTGATCTTTATAAAATGAGTCAGACTCTGTCAATTTTCATGGATGACCTTCACTCCTAGCGTATGTATCGCATCAGTTTTCAGTATAGCTGTAACTATAGCTATCCTGTCTTGTGAAACCATTTCCTCAGAAGTGCTGTGAAACAGCACTTCACCATATCTGCTGAAATCTCTCACGTGGAATTGATTGCTGAGTCTCTGCTATTTCCTTATTTAGATTAGGCAACAACAACAACAACAACAAAGCCTTATTTAGATTAGGATGAACAAAAAATGCCGTCAACACATATTATGGAACGGAGGAAGTACAATTTTAAAAAATAATGTCCTTCTTGCTTGTGTAGGATGGGAATCGAGTTAACATCAAAATGAGTAACTCCAGAGTGGCAACTCAGTGGCTGCAGTTTCTTCGTAGTGCCATCTAAAATCAGCATTCGAGCAAGGAGGCGGAGAAAGCATCATTCCTTCTGCCATGTCCTGCATCAACCAAGGCATATCAATCATAGCCTCCTGATCGTTATAATCGACTGTCTCCGGCGCTGTATTAAACATTCCCATAATACTCTCTTCACTGTTATCATAGACAGTCTCCGGTGTTGTATTCATCATTCCCATAATACCCTCTCTCGAACCTGAGTCTCCTCCCAAACCTGAGCTTCTCGGCCTGAAAGCTTCGGCAGCCTCCATGGCAGTCTTCCGAATATCTTTAGCATCAACGGAAGCTGGCACAGGCAAGCGCCACACGGAGTCTGAGAAATTCAGACATGCTGACTGGCCCCTCAGTGCCAATGCTGCCACGTCATGAGCCCTAGCTGCCATCTCAGCAGTTGGGTATGTCCCTAGCCATATACGGGCTTGCTTAGTTGGCTCACGGAGTTCACAAACCCAACGGTCGGTATTCCTCTTCCTAACACCCCTATAAACCGGGTGTCGGGTCTCCTTGAATTTTGTCCGACCTGACCGCTTCTTCGGCCTGCTTGATGCTAATACAATATCTTCTTCGGAGTACGAAGCTTGACGGGGTTGAGATACCGAAAAAATGGATGGAGCCGTTAAGTCAGTCCATCCGGATTGGTAAGAGTCATAGGAAGAGCTTGTTTTGTCCATTAAGGAGGGTACCAAAGTGCCAATGAAAGAAAGTTCTGGGGATCGAGTAGACTTTCCGTGCTGTATTATTTTATCTGCTTTGTTCAGTTTTAATTAGGAATCAGCAAGTGTGAATTTTTATTTATGGGATTGTGGGTAGTACACTATGCAGCTTCCATATGTACGCGCACACGGCCTCATGTAGGCCGACAGGTTGAAGGGGAGTAGGGGACACGTGAGTGCAGGACAATTATCTTATAGCATAGATGACACAACAAACTTCTTTCAAGTGATGTGGCACTTACAAGCCTAGAAATTACCATATCCATTGATATTGAAATTATTGTAAATAGGTTGAAGCTTTTACACAGCTCTTGTAAAATATTAATTGTATTATGTATGCTTATGATATACTCCCTCTGTCTCACAAATGTATACACTTTTTGTGCCTGTGCTGATGCAGAAATTAAGGTTAAAGGTAATAAAGGTGATGTATTATGAGTGTAGATGGTTGGGTAAGAGAGAAAAAGTGGAGTAAGTGGGTAATGGTTGTGAGTAGAGAGAAGTGGATCACATTTTCATTTTAGGAAAGTGTAGATTATTGTGGGACGTTCAAAAGAGGTAATTTTGCATATTATCATGGGACGGAAGGAGTATATTTCTGTTTTATGAAAAAAATAAAAAATAATAATATTCATTATTAAAATAAGATTACGTGACTTTTTTAAACTCAAGATATTGCTAGTGGGTTCAGGACAAATTTTATTTAAAAAATAATATTAAAATAGTAATATTAAAAGAATATATAATAAAAAGATGTAATTGAAATTTTGTAATAGCTCCTTATATTTTTATTATCCACTGAGTATTTAATTAAATATGAAAATGAAATAGTAAAAAACATTTACGAACAATGTTTGAAATAGTCATTTATTGTACTCTATCCGTCCCGCTTTAAGAGTTTTTTTTTTTTTAATACAAAGGTATTTTAAATAATAATTTTAGAGTAATTTAATTATCTAATAAATATCTAAAAATTGCTATTGATAATACATATAATAGTGTATCAATAAAAAAAATTATAATTTTCACTAGAATAATTAAATTAATCTAAAATTATTGCTAAAAATAACTTCATATTGCTAAAAATTTCTTCATATTAAAATTTCTAAAAATTGCCACGTACGCGAACTTTTTTAAGAGCTAATTCTAAAAGAGTTGCTCTTTAGTAGAATTTTTTTTCACTAATTTCACAATGACAAAAAAACTCTAGTAAACTTTTTTATATAAATAAAAAACTTGAAAAAAAATTCCATTGTGAACGCAATCTACACATGGCATCATTCACAGTGAGTCTAAGGAGTCGTGGAATTGTAGAATTAAGACTTGTACCTCAAGAACAACACGGAAGAATTAAATTCAATCTACTTAGAAAGTTAAAGGTTAAAGGTTAAGAGCTAATCTCCCGTGAAAACACTATGATCCGTCTCATCCATGAGACGGGTCGGATCCAGCCCCATGACTCATGACCCATAACTTTTCCGTCACCTAAAGCAATCTCGAAGTCAAAATCACTCACCCAGCCTTGGCCCAGTTTCTCTTCCTTGGCCCCAACTGGCCGGTCAGCCCAACCTTGGCCCTAACTTTGCTTGGCCATGTCCCTTGCTTTGCCCATAATTGGTCGGCCACTACTGGCCATGCATTAGCCATTTTGGACCAATTTTGGTACTCGTTTCGTCTCGCAAATGTCTCTGCCGACTTTGGCCACTATAAAAAATTCTTTTGCACCTTGCTCTTTGAGATTTTATTTTTCACTTTAGCCCATGAATTTTTATAAATCAAATTCGTCCAAAATTTTCATATTTCCAATTTAGTCCCTGAATTTCCAAAATTTCCAATTTGGCCCTTGATAAGAAAATAATAGCTGCATCCCAAGTGGCAAAATAGCAAAAGATGTCATTGGAAAATACATACAAACACATAGTAAAAGGTGAGCCGCTAATCTACACACACAAACACGCAGTGAAAGGGTGCGACTGCTTTCTACACACAAACATATAATAATGTGCGTCATACCAACTATAACTTAAACAAATGAGAAGTATTACTCAAAATGAAAACAATTTCTAACACTATTATTAGTTAAAAAAAAACCCACGCGCTCTACCAACTGAGCTAAGACGGCTGTTGATTCCAATCCTTGATTTTATATATAAGGATCTGCCGACATGAAAGAACTCAATTTAGTAACTGAATGTTTGAATTTGTGTTTATAGTATAATTTTTTATTTAAAAAAAAAGTAATAATAGGGACACAAAATGTAATGATTTTATAGGTGATTTTGCTTGTTTTTTTAGTTTTTATATTATTTTTTCGGCTTTTCAGTGATTTAGAAAAAGTAATAGTTACAATCTCTTAATGTAATGACTGTATACATATAAAGTAACATTGTTCATAAGTAAACGTAATACCTGTTTTAAAAAAACAAAAGTTCGTTTTCACCCATTTTTTCAAATGTAATACAAACTATATGTATTACATTTGAACTGTAATAACTTATGTATATGAATGTAATAGTTTATACAAGTAAATGTAACATTTTAAGTATTACTTTTGCCAAATGAAGAAAACATAGGGAAAAACACTATTACTTTTCTGTATATATGTATTACTTTAATGTATACAAACTATTACTTTATATGCATACAATCATTACATTATGTTATAATAAGTATTACTTTTGCCAAACGAAAAAAATATAGGGAAAAACACTATTACTTTTCTGTATATATGTATTACTTTAATGTATACAAACTATTACTTTATATGCATACAATCATTACATTATGTTATAATAACTATTACTTTTCACAAATCGAAAAAAAGTAATTGTTATATTTTAGTTATAATAAGTACTCCCTCCGTCCCGCTAATATTAGCACAAACACTGTTTGCGCGGGAATTAAGGAATATGATATTTTAATAAAATGTTGTGAGTGTAAAAGAATGAGTGGAGAGAGAATGAGTGGAGGGTGTAATAAATTATAATGGTGTTGTGAGTATTAAAATAATGTAGGAGAGAGAATGAGTGGGGTTGGGTGAATATTTTATTAATATAAAGTTTCCTTTTTGGGAGTGTGCGGATATTAGCGGGACGCCCAAAAAGGAAAGTGTGCTAATATTAGCGGGACGGAGGGAGTATTACTTTTGCCAAACGAAGAAAACATAGGAAAAAACACTATTACTTTTCTGTATATATGTATTACTTTAATGTATACAAACTATTACTTTATATGCATACAATCATTACATTATGTTATAATAACTATTACTTTTCACAAATCGAAAAAAAAAAACAAAATTTTTAATTTTTAATTTTTTTTTTTTGGGCCTATGAGACGGCTCATTCTCACACAACCCATTTCTCTCTCTACCCTAGCCCTTCTCTCTCTAAACGCAATTACCATGGCAGCTCCCTAGATCGTCTTCCCCAACCCTTCTTCGCCCAGTTCTCCGGCCAAAACCTTCACTCTCCCTCTAAAATCAACCGGCGATCCTCTCCCCTTCAAAATATAAAATTTAAAATTTAAATTTTTTTTTTCCAATCGTGAGTTGGATCTGTTTCGTTGAGGGATGATACCACCGGTGGAGTTGATCGGAGTTGGTTGGTGAGGTTGCAACGGCGAATGGAGAGGGAATTGGTGTTTGGGTCGCCGGTGATTGGAATTGGAGAAACTGGGTTTGTGGTTCGTGGTTACAGAGGGGGTTGGTCGTCGATTGGTTGAGAGGGAAATTGAGAGGGATTACGTCGGTGAGGAAAGGAATTGAGGTAGAGGGAGGTCGCCGGCCGGGGGAGAAGCTAGGTTGAGGTGAAGGGGATTAGGGAGACAGCCATGGTGAGAAATTGGTCTTCTGCGTATAGAGAGAGGGAGAGGAGAGAGAGAGAGGTATTCCGTTTAGTGAGAGAAAGGGAGAGAGTAGTGAGAGAAGCGTGTGTTGTTCGTGGGTCAAGTCGGGCGTGGGTCAGGTCAAACCCGTCTCTACCATGAGACGGGTTTTCCATGTTCTCACCTAAGTTTTTGTCAAAGGTTAAAGGTGAACAAGCATTTAAAATAATTTATTCAAAAAAATAACACTCATAATGATGATGTTAAAAAGTCGAATCAGCAAGCGATAGGTTGTACTCCGGCGATTGAATAGCCTGAAAATAAGACAGAAAACGTAAACTAAGCCGGGGCTTTACCGGCGAAGGCCCTCCGGCGTGAGAGTAAGTTCACGATTTGTATAGAGAGAAATCAAATTGGCAGAGCTTCGAGTAAAAAAGATCACGTACCAAAATATGGAAATAATGGCTTGTATTTATAGTGATGGATTTGTAGAATCCATGTTGAACTTGGACTGTAAAAAGATAAGATATAATCCTAGAAGGATTATATCTGTTGGAGAGTCCTTATTTGACTTGAATTGGTACAGGAGGTTACAATCCTGATTAGATTATAACTGCTTATTGTCCTCGTTGGAATAGGACTGCACAAGCTCATGCCGATATGTTGAGATGCAGACATTCCTTTCCTTGTCATACATAGCCTGGGCGACATAAGATGAGCCGGGGAAGGGATAAAAGATAGCTGGAGAGCTATCACGATGGTTGATAGCCGAGGAGGCCTCCTCGTTGTCAAGGGAGCATCAGCTCGGCCTTGGAGGGAGGTCCCCTCGTCGGTATTTGAGTTGGGCCTTGATCACTCGCCTGTCAAGTCTTGGTCGGCTTCAAGGAATGTCGAGGTAGAGAGGCACGAGGAATTGAAGCCCGATTTGCTCCTTGTATTATATGCAACTTGGTGGATTATGTTTAGGGCCCAATCCACTTGGGCCTTGCCCGGACTAGCCCATACTCGTACTTAGGTTTATACCGTTCAGTGGCCCCCGACTTCCTAGCTCGGCTATGCCGAGTAGGATGTGATGCTCTACCTCGGCCTATACGAATATGAAAAGGCGTCTACGTGACAATACGTCGCTTCAGTTGTCCATCGGTTACTTCGTACAATGATGAGACACGGTACACGATGTCTGACACGTCTCTTGGGAACCCACTAATGCATTAAATGTAGGGGGCGCCATACCTGTTTGGACCATTTTGAGTCGGGTTTGACCCGTTTGGAAAAGTATAAAAACAAAGTCTCTCTTCAATTTCAACCTTTTATCATCTTGAACATTTGAGAGTGAACTAGCAAGGTTCAAAAGTTGTTATTCTTGTTCTTAAGTGCTTGAATTGCCCAGAATCTTCAGAAGCATCCGATTCCTCATTTGATTTTGCCAATCCTCAATCGAAACATGTATACTTTCTTTCCTTCTATTGATTTATGCGCTTTAATGTGTAATTTCTAGGGGTTTTGCTTGAATTTTTCTTTGAACGCCACCATTGTTGTCCTTCAAAAACTTTTTTTGAGTTTTGAACTTGAATAATTTCTTGAATCCTTTCTACTCCCTCGTCCCGTTCTAGAGATGCCTCGTTCTTGGGAACATGACCCTCCCAAACTTTATGGCTATCACAAGGTAAACCTTAGGGTTTATCGAAGGGAGAGGGGGCCATGGATGTTAGTGACCTTGATTGAGATAGGATAAATGTTTATGAGATATGGTTGCCCGAGGGAAGATGTACGCTATCCGGGCAAGATGAAAATAGACCGAGTAGATTCCATGTCCCCCAATATAGTTATCTTCGATGACTGGGACGAGATGATGGACCACATCGTCCTCTTCTACCTGAAGTCAGACCATCTTAGTCGTCCTCGGTTGACGGGTAAGGTTCCTCCTCGGCCTTGTTGTGAACGACGAGGAGGGACAATCTTCCTCTTCCCCGTCCTTATGCCTTGGGAAATTATGTTGATTTATTTTCCTTGGTTTGTGTAGATATGATGGGAAGAGGAAGTAGTGCCAACACTAGTGGTCCCTCGTCCTCGACCAATATTGTCGACGCGTTTGTAGAGGGCGAGCAAGTTGTGGGTCGAGGGAGAACTAGCCGAGGTGGAGCTGGCCGAGGTAGGGCCTCAACTCCTAGGTCGAGACCAGCTAAGGCCGGTGAGCCAATGATCAAGGAGATTTATACCAAGTATGGAGTGCCGAGGGACGAGTACCACTTAAGTTATTCCCATTGGACCCCAATTGTGACTGAATTCGAAGCCATGGATTTTTATTACAACCTTAACCACGTCAATTTCTTCTACAAACAATTCCAACAGGGACTTCGTCTTCCCTTAGATCCATTCATAAACGAGTTTTTAGAAGATATGCAGGCTGTTCCAGCCATGCTAGGTGCTAATGCGGTGAGGCTTCTCGTAGGGTTTGTCGTCCTGTGCTGTAGTTTAGGATTTGAACCTTGCCAAGAAGCCTTTCATCATTTCTTCACCATTAGCTATAAGTCTGATACCCGGTTGATCGTGATCCGGAGTGACCCCAACCGTCCCAAACTGATATCTACGATGTCGAGCAAGGTGGCTGGGTGGAACAACCACGTCATCCGAGTTGAAAGCCGACAGGGCTGGGAGTTTCCAACTCCTTCTGAGGATCCCCGTCTGCCCAAAGTTACATGGAGAGCTGAGTGGAGCGACCATCTCATAGAGAAGTTGACCCATTTTGCCGAGGTAATCACCTTGAGTTGTTCGTCCTTGGAGAGTGATTTTAGATATTATGCCCAGGCCGGCATCATGCCAGGGCCTATCGGCAATATAGTCCCTCTCGTCCCCGTCACTAGGGGCAACCGGTTTCCCGACTGGAGGATACATCCCGGCCTAGTCTTCCATGTTGATTGTGATTTCTGTAGACAGAACAACGACCAGTGCTTGACCGAGAACGACGTTGCTGGCTGTAACTTTTCCCGTCTCTCACACTTGTACAATTTTGTGCTTTTTCCTTCCTCGTAACATGTTCTAATCCTTCATCGTAACATGTGCTAATCCTTCATCGTCATATTGCAGATCTGACAGCCGAGCAGGAGAGAGAAATGTCTCAGAAAAAGCTTGACCCTATGGCTTTGTTGAAGCAGAGGAGGAAGACCTCTCGTTCCTCGGCCATTTCCAAGAGGCAGAGGAGACTTCTAGGTGCCAGGTGATCCTCTCTGACAAAGAAGCCTCTTCCCTACCCATCGATCCACTGGGGGGAGGGGACAAGGAGACTCACTCCGGGCAACCACTAAGTCAGACTTGAGAGGGGCATTGTTAGTGTAAATTGCAGGTGATATCGTAGATGATTTCCCAAAAGTCCAGGTGATATCGCAGATGATTTCCTGTACTGAAAATTATATAGTTGTATATTTCTTGTTTATTATTTAATGGACTAATGTGCTAATAAACTCTGTATAGTCTATGGTTTGTGTTTATATTTCAGAGTGCAATAGCATCAAAGAAGGAGCTAGACACGTGTGGAAATTGGAAGAAAAGAATTTATACATTTTATGTATAAATTCGTAACTTGGGCAATAACAAATAAAACGTGTGAAGACTTGGTCAAGAGTTGTTGCTGAGTTATAAAAGAAGTACAAGGTTGATAAAGCATGGGAGTACAAGGCGTGGAAGCTTGGCTTAAGGATAAAACAACTTGGTTGCTAAAATTGAGGAAGTGGAGCTAAAAATGTGGAACAACTTCACCCACTCTCCCTATACTTCCTCCACGTGCAAGACCAGCCCCAAGGCTGTTAATTGAGTAGCCTTCAAATATTTGAAGACTATAAATAAGCTAAGAAGGTTTCATTTGAAGATATGCCAATTACATCATCACATTCACACCTTCGAAAGCTTAGAGATAAAGTTCTTTGTTTGGTTCTTTTTAATCCTTTCTCCCTTGTAATTTCGCACTTGATTACATTGGTATCAAGATGTGTGAAGGCTAGGATAGGATTCCGTTCTTTATCTCTTGTTCCATTGAGCCCAAAATAGTTATAGCTATAGGGAACTTTCGGCTTTGTAAATTCATTTATAGTGATTATAAAGTCTTGCCTAAGAGGCACTCTCAAGTTATATTTATATAACTTGAGAAAAACAATTTTGGTGTTTTTATTCCGCAAACTCTTTTACAAAATTGTTTTATTTTCGAAGTGTGTGTGTGCTATCTCAAGTGCTATCGTTGGTGCGCTTATCACCTTGGATATCACTTGTGATTACGCCGTGACAATTTCAATTGGTATCAGAGCAGGTCACTTGACGTTACTAAGTACTTGGTCTAGGTGTCATGGCTTTTGATCCTGCAAATCCAAACCAAAAACGTCTTCCTGTTTTAGATGGTTCGAATTATGCATATTGGAAAATTCGTCTTCACTCGCATATCAAATCAATTGATCTTCGAGCATGGCGATCTATAGTTAATGGGTACTCTCTTCCACTTTTACCTCCTGATGAGGATGGTGATATTCAGGTTAAACCTGAAGGTGAGTGGACTAATGAAGAGATCACCCTAGCTAACTATAATGAGAAAGCTCTTAATGCTATCTTTGAGTGGGTTGACGTGCATATTTTTAAACTTATTCAAAATAGTTCCACAGCTCAAGAAGCTTGGGATATTTTACAAAGGTTTTGTGAAGGTGATTCTAGTGTGCGTGAAAACAAACTTAGAGGTCTTACTGGCAAATTTGAAAGGTTGAGAATGGGTGAAAGTGATACCATTTCCTCGTATTTTGAAAAATTGTTTGACATTGCTAATGAGTGTCAACTTTTAGGTGAACCTTTTACAAACAAACAATTGGTTTCAAAGGCTATTAGAACTCTCCCTGAGCGTTTTAATATAAAGGTTTCATCTATAGAAGAGGCTCACAACCTTTCTACTATGGACATCAATTCCTTAATGAGCATTTTAAAAAAATTTGAGTCAAATCTTGCTGAGCAAAGTGAAGCTTCTAAAGGCAAGAGTGTTGCTTTAAAAGTTCAATCCTCTAGTGGTTCAACTAATGAGGATGACGAAATTTTTGAGGAATTAGGTGAAGATGCCAGTGTTGCCTTACTTGCTAGGAAATATAACTCAATGGTGAGAAAATTTAACAAAGAAAATGTGCAGGTAAAGGCTAAAGAGCAACAAACCAATGTGTACAATTCAATGCCAAAGAGGACATTTTCATCTACTCAGAAAGGTGGTCCCATAAGGAGAGCATCATCAGATCAATCCAGATCTGATCCAAAATACCTTGAATCAATCCAATGTCATGCTTGCTCTGGATGGGGTCATTACTCAAACGAGTGTGCTAACACTCTAAGGAAGATGGGAAAGAACCTATGGGTTTCACTCAGTGACAATGAGGATGAGGAGACCAATCAATCTGAAGATTCAGATCAAACAGCAATGGTGGTCACAAACTGTGACTCGGATTCTGTCAGTGATACCCCAGGTGATATCCAAAGTGGGATAGCACCTGAGATATCATCCAACAGGTATACAGATTTAAATTTAATAAAAGCTGTTTGTTTTGTGGGTTCTGTTAACATGGATGCAGGTAGTTCACAAGAAGGTGAACAAAGTGAGGAGTTCAGCAAGGATGAACTCATTCGTGGTCTTAAGAACCTTTGCAAAGAATTGGTGGACGAATGGAAGAAAGAGAACAAGAAGGTGATCTCTCTGTCCAAAGAGGTTCAAGACCTGACTGATGGCTTGACTAGATTGGAAGTGCAACTCACAAAGAAGGATGTGGAGCTGGACAAAGTCAAGGCCAAGCTTACTCTTGCCGAAGCAACATTTAAGAAACTCAACACGAGTTCTTCCAAGTTAGATGCAATTCTTGGGTTGAGCAAACCACTCAAGGCAGGTATGGGTTTTCATGAGTCCTTAAATGCTATTACATCTACTTTGGCTAATAAGGAAGATAAGGTAGTTTTTGTTAAAGAAAGAGACAACATTAAACTAATATCTTCTGATAAGTCTTCTGACAAGGTAAAAATATGTAACTACTGTTACTCTTCTGGACATTTGAAAAATGATTGTAAAACACTTTTAAAGAAACAGTCAGCGGTTCCCGTGTGATACCCGAAGTGCTATCTAGCACGTCGAGATATCACCGGATCGAAGAAAAATTATCAAAGTAGGAAAGTGTGGAAACCTAAATCTAACCTAAGATGTGATGTTGTGTGCACTGCTTTAAAAACTAATGTTGAAGGTTCATGGTATTTTGATAGTGGTTGTTCTCGTCATATGACTGGAACAAAAATATTTTTAAAGGAATATGAACCTATTCAAGGTGGTAGTGTAACATATGGTGGTGGTGGCAAGAGTAATATAGTAGGAAAAGGCATATTAAATGTACCTGGATTTCCTGCTTTGAAAAATGTTTTGCATGTTGATGGACTTGTAACTAATTTAATTAGTATTAGCCAACTTTGTGATGACAACCTTGAAGTGAAATTCAACAAAAACACTTGTGAAGTTTTTGATTGTACCAATAACTGTATTATGAGTGGTACTAGGTCAAGTAATAACTGTTATCTTGTTGAGGATAAACAAGTGTGTCATTCTGTGAGGGTTGATGATGCTATCTTATGGCATCAAAAGTTGGGTCATGTCCATTTTCGAAACATTGTGAAACTCATTAATGCTGAAGCTGTAAGAGGTATACCTAGTCTGGACATAAGTACGAAAATCATATGTGAAGATTGTCTCAAGGGTAAACAAACACGTGCTACCCATAGTGCTACCCAACATAATGAGGAGTATTCTAGGACAACACACTGTTTTCAATCAATGCATATGGATTTAATGGGTCCAGTGGAGATAGACAGTCTAGGAGGTAAGAAATATACTTTTGTAATAGTTGATGATTTTTCTAGATTTACTTGGGTATATTTTTTGAAAGAAAAATCAGAAACTTTTGAAAAGTTTAAGATCTTACATGCTAAAATCAAAAACATGTTTTCTGCTCTTATCATGCGAATAAGGTCTGATCATGGAACGAAGTTTGATAATTCATTGTTCTTTACTTTTTGTGAATTAAAAGGAATTAAACATGAGTTTTCTGCTCCCAAAACACCTCAACAAAATGGGGTGGCTGAAAGGAAAAACAAGACCTTACTTGAGATGGCACGTGTGATGTTGTTTTCAAAAAGAATTTCAAAAAGATTTTGGGCTGAGGCCCTAAACACAGCTTGTCACACGGCCAATAGAGTTTTTCTAAGACCCGGTACTAGAATGACACCTTATGAAATTTTGAATGGTAGGGTACCAAAGGTTCATTATTTTCATATATTTGGTTGTGTGTGTTATGTTCTAAATGATCGGGATTACTTAGCTAAATTTGACTCTAAAAGTGATAAGGCTATATTTCTTGGGTATGCTCAGGACATTCGAGCATACAGGGTTTATAACCTTAGGTTAAAAACCATTCAGGAATCAATTAACGTTGTTTTTGATGATTTAGCAAGTGTTACAGGTGATGGAGTACAGGAATCTCCATTGATATTGCTTTGGAGGATCAAAATCAAGTAAGTGATACCCAGTGCTTGGCCCAAGTGTTGTCACAGAAGGGATAGCATCTCCGATATCACCCAAGACCGATCCAAAGAACTGAAAAGGAGGAATAGTCGATGATGATGCTCATGTGCATGAAGATTTGAGAAGGGATCCACCAGCTAGGATCAGAAGAGATCATCCTTCATCTCAAATCATTGGAGAAGCAAGTGAAGGGGTACGAACAAGGAATAAAGGACACATTAGTAACCGTGAAATGGCAAGGTATGTGTGCATGTCCACCACATACCACAAGGTAAAATATTCCTGTTTTGTTTCTTCTTTAGAACCCAAAAATATTTCTGAAGCTTTAAAAGATAATTTTTGGATACAAGCCATACAAGAGGAACTTGAACAATTTGCTCGTGTAATGAAGTTTGGTGTTTAGTACCACGTCCCATTAATACAAATGTAATTGATACAAAATGGATTTTCAAGAACAAATCAGATGAGCAAGGAAATATTGTTAGGAACAAAGCTCGTCTCGTAGCTCAAGGTTACACCCAAATTGAAGGTGTTGACTTTGATGAGACCTTTGCTCCTGTTGCTAGAATAGAATCCATAAGACTCCTCTTGGATATAGCTTGTTTTCTAAAAATTACCTTGTTTCAAATGGATGTTAAAGCTGCTTTTTTAAATGGCTATTTAAAAGAAGAAGTTTTTGTTGAACAACCAAAAGGATTTGAAGATCCTCTTCTACCAAACCATGTATATAGACTTGATAAAGCCTTATATGACTTGAAACAAGCTCCACGTGCATGGTATGGTCGCTTAACCTCTTTCTTACTTGAATATAGTTTTACAAGAGGTGAAGCAGATAGGACCTTATTTATCCTAAGGCATGGCAAAGAAACAGTCATTGTTCAAATCTATGTTGATGACATAGTCTATGGCTCTACTTCTCAAACGTGTTTAAAAGATTTTGTAGAGGCTATGACATCAACATTTGAGATGAGCATGATTGGTGAGTTAACATTCTTTCTAGGCTTGCAGGTGAAACAATCAAATGAAGGAATTTTCATTTCACAAAGCAAGTATGCAAAGAGCCTAGTGAAACGGTTTGGGTTGGAAGGAGCAAAAAGTTCAAAAATCCCTATGTGTTCTTCTCTCAAACTTGGTAGAGACCAAGTAGGTAAGAATGTTGATCCTACTCTATATCGTTCTATGATAGGTAGCCTTCTTTATCTCACTTCTAGTCATCATGATATCATGTTCAGCGTGTGTGTTTGTGCACGTTATCAAGCCAATCCTAAAGTCTCACACCTTAATTCTGTCAAAAAGATAATTAAATACTCCCTCCGTCCCACCTCACTTGACACCCAAGAGGTGGGCACAAGAACTAAGAAAAAAGAATAAAATAAAGAAAATGTGTGATAGAAAATGAAGAGAGAGAATGAGTGGGGTAAATAGTAGTGTTGGTTGAATAAATTGAGTGGTGGAAAATGAGGAGAGAGAATGAGTGGTGGGGTAGAGTGAATATAAAATTATAAAAAGTAGGCTATTTTGGGAAGTGTCAAGTGAGCTGGGACGGACCAAAATGGAAATAAGTGTCAAGTGTGTTGGGACGGAGGGAGTATGTTTCAGGAATAAGTGAATTAGAAATTTGGTTTAGTAAGGATACTAATACCAATTTGGTTGGCTTTAGTGACTCGGATTGGGCGGGGGATATGGATGATAGGAAGAGTACTAGTGGGGGGTGTTTTTACTTGGGCAACAATTTAGTTTCATGGTATAGTCGTAAACAAAATTATGTCTCTCTTTCCACAACTGAGTCTGAATATGTTGCAGCTGGTAGTTGTTGTTCACAACTTATTTGGCTAAAACATATGTTAGATGACTATGGCCTAGAGAGTAATTCTTTGACTATGTACTGTGATAACCTGAGTGCTATCAACATTTCAAAAAACCCTGTTCAACATTCCCGTACTAAGCACATAGACATACGCCATCATTTTCTTAGAGATATGGTAGATAAAGGCCTAATTAACATTGATCATATTGATACTAAGTATCAACTGGCTGATATTTTTACCAAGGCCTTAGACCACGAGAGATTTTCTAGTTTGAAAAGATCTCTTGGTCTTTGTAATCTCCTCGAAGTCTGTTCGTGCTGTGCTACCCTGTGATGTTATCACTCAGGGTAACACTTGTATATTAGTGTTTTTTTCCCTTTATTTATTTAAAAAAAAATGATTTCATTCTCTTTTAATCTGGTTAGCTTAGTTCTAACTGTGGCACATGCTGACCTTTTTGTTATGATAGGTTATTACTTAGGTTATCATGTGTGATATCACTCCCCTTCATATGCTTAAAGTGACAAAGTCACTAATCTTTTTTTTGATAAATAAAAGGCAGAGGCATTTTATCCATACCATTCTCTCGAGCTCGGGGCACGGTGTTCGCTGCAACGATGTACTCTTGCCAATGAGAATGTATGAGGTGGTTTATGCTAAGTATTAGGGACATGGAGTTCGCTACTACAGTGTACCCTACTTGAAAGGCATAAATCACTTTATCTTTACACTTGAAATATAACTCGAAGCACGGAGCTCGTTACTACGTTGCTTTCTTGTTTAAAGAAGTGTATTGATACGTGATTAACAAGCAATGTACTTAAAAAATATATAGGCATATAATGCCTAAAGTGCATGAAAAATGATCAGCTTGTTATGCCTGAAGTGCCTGAAAATGGCTAAGCTTGTTATGCTTGAAATGCTTGAAAATGAAAAATATTTATCAAGGGGATTTATATCACATGTGTTACCATACGTGTTACCGTCATTGCCTTAACACATTAGTGTGTGCTATATTAGTTTTTTTTATTTTATTTTCAAAATATTGTTGATTAATTTTTCAAAATCTAAAAGTCTTTTTAATTAAAGAGTTTACGATTTTGAAAACGTCTTCAACAAGTTTCCCTTTATTTTTGGTAAACTTAGTTAAGTAACTAACCCATATTTATTTCGATTTGTGCTTATAATGTTTGGGTCTAGTTGCAAAATGTTTTAGTTTATTTTTTTTTCTTTTACGTTTTACTTAAAAAAAAAAATTATTTTTTTTTCATTTTAATTTTCAACCGTGTTTTGTCTTTAAAGTCGGTTGGGGTTATTTTTAAAAAGAAAAAGGTATGGTTAGGGTTTGTTTTTAAATTGTGTGGATAGGGTTAAAGGAGAGTTTTAATAGGGGTTAGTTAGGGTTTAAGATGTCAAATCAATTTAAAATTTATGTCCCCTATCTAATCACTTCCCTATTTTCACTCAACCTTTTTCTATTTTCTCTCTCTATTTGTTACCATCTCTCTCTTTTAAACCCTCGTTCCAACGCCTTCTTCTCTCCCAAAATCCTAGGTCAAAATACGTTCCAAAATCTCACACAAATCTCCATGGCTTCTCCATCCAAAACCAATACCGAACCATCTCACACGGACCAAATGGACATTTCACCAAGCCTTGCTCCATCCGTGGCTTCTCGTGTGGCCATGGAAACTTCACCAATGATCACTCCAAGTTCTTCTCCACCTACAATGGCGATTGTTCCAGCCACTACCCCCGTTGCCTCGTTTGAACATGGAATCCCTAAGGTAACTCTCATTCCAGCCGAGCCAAAGAGAAAGAGGAAAGCCCCAACTTCCAAGCTGTCACCTCAAGTTGCAAAAAGAAGATCCTCCAACCGCATTAGGTCAATCAGGTCCAAGGCAACATCAAATACCTCCTTAGATCCGATTGAAGTCTCAGAAAGCTCTCTTGATGTGTCCTCACCCCATGTGAGTGACGAGAACTTTGATGCAAACAAGGAGAAGGAGCCTTCTGTGGACTCATTTGATGCTTGGGTAGATGGTGATGAGGAGGAGACCCTCTCTGATTTTCAGAAAAAGAAGGCCAAGGGCAAAGCTACTGTGAGTGCTACCAAAGGTGCTAGCAAGAAGAATATATCATCTGAGGTAACACCTGCCCCCTCCTCTGTTCCTACTCATTCCTCTAGTGGTAATTCTGGTGATGAGGCTATTCGAATTGAAGAGGATAAATCTTTTCCTAAACCTTTTCTTACTCTAGAATTTTACAAGAAAGAAAATATGGAATTTTGGTTGAACAATTCGAGTAAAAGGTTGTTAAAAGAAAAGCACATTGATGAGGGTCAGTTGGAAAAAGAAGGAGTGGTTCAGTTTTTGAAGGACAGGAATTTTCTTAATGCTAATAATCATGCTTCTGTGTTTGTTGAGAGTGTTATACGCAATTTCTTTGCTAACTTGCATGCTCATTTGGATGATGAAGGGTCTGCAAAATATGGGAAAGTGTTTGTTAGGGGAAAAGTCTATTCTTTTACTCCAGCCCTAATTAACAAAGTTTTAGGCCTCCCAAATGTAGATGATGAGAGCATTAGGGTCAATAGAGATGAAATGGTAAAATTGCTCACTCACAACAAACTGCAGTCCTGGCCTTTGAAAGAGAAACTTCATGCTTCTAGGCTATCTTCTCTATATTCTGTGCTTCACAAATTATGCATCTTCAATTGGCTCCCTACAACTAATGAACCTATTGTGACATTGGAGCATGCAAATGTGTTGTATAGATTGGGTAAGAATTTAAGGATTAACTTTGGAAGATTAGTGTTCAAACACTTAGCTTCTTGGGGTAGAAAAAAGGAAGTGAACATTAGCTTTTTCCCCTATCCTTCTCTAATCTTCAAAGTTTTGGTATTTCAATCCTTGCCCATTGAAGCCTCTGATGTTTTTACCACTGAACCTGAGTATTATACCATTGATCAACAACTGAAAAAGGGCAAAAGGTATACAAAAGATCTTCCTTGGAACAAATCTGATGAAACAGCCCCTGTTCTTCCCAGTGCTATCTCACGTGATATCCCAAGTGCTTCCCCAGGTGTTGCCCCTAATACTTTTGCAGGAACTGATGCTGCAAGTATTCTAACTAACATGATGAATCTTCTGGGCAACTCTGATCCATCAATCCCAAAGGCAACAGTGATTAACTTCTTGCACAAACAATCAAGTGCAATGGGAGAACTTGTTGAGGGATGGGCTAAGCTTAAGCAGGTTACAGATGCTTTTATTGATGAAATTTCTTCCCAAACAGGGGGAGGATCTGCTGCTACTGCAACTACTGGAGCTGGTGCTACTGCAGGTGCTACCACCAGTGCTGGCCCAAGTGATGGTGGAAGTGATAGGGAAGGAGATCAGGAGGAAGATGAAGAAGAAGAGGAGTTTGAAGAAGAAGAAAGTTGAAACCTGAAGGTTGACAAACCTGAAGGTTGATGTTGCCACTATCATGTGGGTGACTGTTTTTGTGGTGGTCCTAAAAACAATTTCTTTTATTTTGGTGATGTTTGTGGTTCTCTAAACAATTTTCTTTTTTTGTTTATATTGGTTTGCTAAACACTTTAGTTGGTTTGTTTATAACTTAAACTGCTAGGTTGTTTTTGCTAGTTTTGGATGATATTTTGCTACAATGGTTATGATCTTTAATGGTAACTTAGTTTATTTCGAAAACTTGTTAAATTTTGAAATAAATTAGTTTTAAATGATTAATCAATGTTTGTGATTAGCTCCTTGATTAAGGGGGAGTTAATTTTTATGGAGATTTTGTACTGTGTTTCTACGCTCTGTACTTTTGTATATAGACTAATCTTACAGGACAGCAGCACATTGAGTTTGGAAAGAAATATCCAACTAAGGGGGAGATTGTTAGTGTAAATTGCAGGTGATATCGTAGATGATTTCCCAAAAGTCCAGGTGATATCGCAGATGATTTCCTGTACTGAAAATTATATAGTTGTATATTTCTTGTTTATTATTTAATGGACTAATGTGCTAATAAACTCTGTATAGTCTATGGTTTGTGTTTATATTTCAGAGTGCAATAGCATCAAAGAAGGAGCTAGACAGGTGTGGAAATTGGAAGAAAAGAATTTATACATTTTATGTATAAATTCGTAACTTGGGCAATAACAAACAAAACGTGTGAAGACTTGGTCAAGAGTTGTTTCTGAGTTATAAAAGAAGTACAAGGTTGATAAAGCATGGGAGTACAAGGCGTGGAAGCTTGGCTTAAGGATAAAACAACTTGGTTGCTAAAATTGAGGAAGTGGAGATAAAAATGTGGAACAACTTCACCCACTCTCCCTATACTTCCTCCACGTGCAAGACCATCCCCAAGGCTGTTAATTGAGTAGCCTTCAAGTATTTGAAGACTATAAATAAGCTAAGAAGGTTTCATTTGAAGATATGCCAATTACATCATCACATTCACACCTTCGAAAGCTTAGAGATAAAGTTCTTTGTTTGGTTTTTTTTTAATCCTTTCTCCCTTGTAATTTCGCACTTGATTACATTGGTATCAAGATGTGTGAAGGCTAGGATAGGATTCCGTTCTTTATCTCTTGTTCCATTGAGCTCAAAATAGTTATAGCTATAGGGAACTTTCGGCTTTGTAAATTCATTTATAGTGATTATAAAGTCTTGCCTAAGAGGCACTCTCAAGTTATATTTATATAACTTGAGAAAAACAATTTTGGTGTTTTTATTCCGCTGCAAACTCTTTTACAAAATTATTTTATTTTCGAAGTGTGTGTGTGCTATCTCAAGTGCTATCGTTGGTGCAGTTATCACCTTGGATATCACTTGTGATTCTGGCCGTGACAATTTCAGCATAGCCTCCATGTCCAAACTGAATATGTCGAGGGAGGAGGTAGGGAGGCCGGCCAGACCTCAGTCGAGGAGACCAACTTGGTCAGGCGAGTAGGCCAAAAGCGCCCCGTCATCGAACCGTCCTCTGAGGAGCCTCCTTCCAAGAGGGTTGTCGACGTGGCCCCTCCTCCAGAGCTCACTGCATATACGGTGATGACCAATTATGACGTCGACATGGTGGTGAGGAAGTTGGCCCTTTACCCCACGATGAGGGGGTTAGATTTGCTAGCTCGTACTGGGCCCATGCTCAAATTTGGTCGGGTTGTGGTACATCGGGCCATGGACGAGGACGCCCTTGACCACATGATAGCTACCCAGCCTAACAAGGAGAGCATTGCCAACCGAAAGGGTCTTCTTGCTGCTGAGGTATGCTCCCTCGTAAATCGTGACTTGTAACTTGTTTTCATTAGACTTGTCATTGTCTTATTGACATTTCTTGTTTCTTGCTGTAGCTTTGTACAATCACTGCCTATGAGGCTATCCAGAACAAGGCCACGGATGCCAAGATGAACGAGCTTGAAGGCCAAGAGAGGAAGAACGAGGTCGAGCAAGCTATGACAACAAGCTTGGTGAAGACGCTGATGGATGAGCATGAAGCGGCACAGGCGGTCAAGGCCAAAGCCGAAAAGGAGGTCGAAAAGGCACGTGCCAAGGCCGAGGAGGATGCCCGGGCAGGGCAGGCTATTATTGAGGGGCTCCAGGCTGAGCTAAAAGCTAAGTCTGATGAAGCCGAGGCGACTGGAGCCCATCTTAAGGAGGTGGAGACCGGTGTGCCCCTAAAAATCGAGGAAGCTTTGTTGAGTATAAGGCAAGCCCGGACTTTCGAGATACCGTGGCCGAGGAGACGGCTACCATATTTTCCGATGGCTATTTGCACTTAGCTCGAAGGATCATGGCCGACACTTCCCTCGGCTTGGACCTGGAGACGATTGCCCGGCTTATAACTCAAGATTCCTACAATGAGGTGGCTAGGGCCCTCCATTATCTTGTTTCGTACTCAGAGTATGCCTTGGGCTTGATCGCTGAAGCCGATGAGGAGGCTGGCCGTCCTGTCTGGGTTCCTCCTCCCGTTGATCCCCAAAACCTTAATGCCATCCTTGCAAGGGATGAGGACGAAGATCTTAGCGCCGAGGAAGAGAGAGATGCTCATGCTGAGGAGCCGATCAAGGAGGAGACTCGAGTTGATGCTCAAACTCAAGATGCAGAGACGGAGGCTTTCCTCAAAAAACCTTTTGACGAGGAGCAGACTTAGGATCTCTTCTCATTTTGTTGTAATAGAATAGGGAATGGTAATTTGTCTTGAATATTTAATGAAATGACCCTCTTTTCTAATTCACGTCGTCTTTCACATGCTTTGACATTATGAATTGTTGGATGTATTGTACATTTGCATAGGTACGCAACATTTATGGTAGCCTGGGAAGGACTCCTCGTACCTTTGATATTGTAGAACGAGGAGGCTAGCTCGGTTCTAGGTGTTTTGGCGATTTTGCCTGTTTGAGGTCGTTAGGCCGAGGAAGATTTCTTTATTTTGACCGATGTGCCGCGTTAGCCGTTAGAGCTGAGGAGTTTCCTCGTTCAGACGTTGGGCTTTCTCCTTTTTCATCTTTCTATGACGAGGAAGATGACTCGTACATAGGTCGTAAATATTTTTGCCGCGTTAGTTGTTAGGCCGAGGGATTTCCTCGTCGTGACGTTGGGCTTCTTCTTTTTCATCTTTCTATGACGAGGAAGATGACTCGTACATAGGTCATAGATGGTTTTGGCGCGTTAGTCGTTAGGCCGAGGGGTTTCCTCGTCGTGACGTTGGGCTTCTTCTTTTTCATCTTTCTATGACGATGAAGATGACTCGTACATAGGTCGTAGATGGTTTTGCCGCGTTAGTCGTTAGGCCGAGGGGTTTCCTCGTCGAGACGTTGGGCTTCTTCTTTTTCATCTTTCTATGACGATGAAGATGACTCGTACATAGGTCGTAGATGATTTTGCTCTCCCCTACCCGTAACGAGGAGAAACTCACTTGGTCATATGTCTTGGTAGTTGACTTGCATGTTGACGAAGTAAATTTCATAAATTGAAGCGATTACATCAAATTGCAACCCTACCTTGATAGAAAAGTAAAAACTAACAACGATAATTTAAAAAATAGACTAAAACTAGAATTAATTAAAGTACTCTGCTCTTGCTATAATTTGAACTAGCAGCAAACCCGTGTGATGCACGACGATTATATATAGTCATGCATGTACTGAAATAGTAAATCTAAAGACCAAAGTGTGAATACTACTTAAACATTTCGAAATACTTCCTGAAATAAAACATTCGTAGTAGATTTAGCACTTGAAGAACTATCATCTCCACCGACAACAGTTTTCCACCAAATAGTGTTTCACTTCTACTCGAATCAATACTTTTCAAGATATCTTTCAATAAAAAAATAAAGAAAATCCACAAAGTAGGCTATTCTCTTCGAAAGTATGCATGCAAACCTTTTTAAATCTCTAAAATGAATGTTAAATAATTTTTCAAATTTGCTATTTAATTAAGAGAAATCTAATTTTTTTATATTTATTTTAAAATAGAGAGAGTAAAAATAAAGACTTGCTTGAAGAAATTGAAGCTTATAAAATAGAATCACATATCACCTTTTATAATTTTCTAATACATTTTTTCACTTTTTTTTAACCAATCTTTTTCTCTCTCCCCTATAATAATTGGGTAATAGTAAGGACACAAAATAATTACAAAAATTTGCTTACAAAATTATAAATGTAATAATTTTATTATTATTTTAATTAGAGTGTATTGAGTCCATTACAGATGCTATCATAAATATCATCACTTAATTTCGTTAGCAGGATTTTGTGGACAACTTTCAATCTGCCACCCAAAAATACCATATCGGCTTCAAATAAATTATCTTCACATTTAATGATACTTTTTATTTTCAACATAAAAAAAAAATTTAACTTCTTCCTCATAGTCAGCCCATTACCCCTAAATTATGTCTATAAACTAAAAAATAGAGTCAAGACTCCATCCCCTCATTTAGTTTTCTCGGTTTATCGATTTTCACATTAAAAAAATCTTTTTTACTTTAAAATATTATGTATATTAGTAACCATTTAAAAAAAATTAATGCACCATTATAAAAATTATTATTCTATATTTAAATTTTATTTTTATGATAATAAAACATTGAATGAAGTTACAAAATAAAAAAAACAAAATACTCTATTTCTATAAAAAAAAATATGTCATCATAAATTATAAAATAATGATCAAGTAATAAAGAAATTTATTTTTTAAACAAAGTAGCAAAAATCGTAAAAAAAAAAACACAAAACAAAGTAGCTAAGTTCAAAGAATAAAAAAGTAGGTTCCACTTTTAAGCCTAAAAATTTGCCAATTTCCAGAAATAAGTTCGTTTAATGAAATTTATAATTTTCAAAGTAAGAAGGTTTTGATTAAAAAAATGTAAAGAAAAATCTTTTGATAATATTATAAAATAATTTTTTATTTCTTGAAAGATAATATTAGAAAACAGTCAAGGCAGACACTTATCACATTTTAGTTGTATGACTTTTATTAAAAAGAGCAGTTAACTCCTTACCTTTTTTTCTCAATTAAATTATCTTCTTGCTTCAAACAAATAAATAAATGAATAAATCTCAATCATCTTATTTGCTTAAATTTGAAATCATGAACATTTTTCTTTTATTTTTTCAATCATTCATATTTATTTTTTGAAAGTAAAAATCCATTTACTTTTTTTTTTCAAAAAAAGAAAGGATTATTATTTATAGTAGTAGCGGTATTTTTTTTTTAAAAGCAAAATGAGATTTTCAATTATTAAGCCTAATAATCCGAATCTATAAGCCTACAAATATGCATTAATAATAATTACTATATAACATAATGAATTTATTTTTTAAATAAAAGAATCCAATTTTTGCCTCCAAAACTTTCCTTAGCCCCCCTCGGCCCTCCCTATAGTCACATATATTATCTCCACATTCTTCATTTTTTTATTTTTTTTAAAATAAAATCTTCTTCTTTTTTTGACGAAAGTAAAATAAAAAAAATGTCTAACTAATGATCATTTATCTCGAAAACATAAGAAAAGTAGTTATAATCTAAATATATATTCTTAAATTTTAGACAAAATGAAAAAAACAAATTAAATATTCACATCTAAATTTAAAAATTATCGTTAATACAAAAAATTGTTATTAATTAAAAATTAGAAAACAATAAATTTAGTCTAAAATTTAAGAATATATATTTAGATTATAATTTTTTAATGAGTTTATTAGACTAAAATGAGTTATTTTTTTCAATCTTTTTGAATTAAAAACAATAATTTTTAAAGCTCATTAAACAATTATTTTTTAAAGAAATAAATAGAAAACGTTCAAATATTGCAACATAGTCTAGACACCTAGTGTTGATTAATTAATGTAAAAAAAAATTGCACATTTTCAAAAGTTTTCAAAGAGTGTGAGTAGTACTGATCATTTTTTCACTTTCTTTCCACCCATATTCCAAAACTATTGGCTAAAATCATGTGTTGAATCAATTTCCATTTTCATTCCCTTGATAGTGACATTTTTGGGCTTCAACTTGTCAAATTTAGGAACGACTTTGCTTTAATATATTTATAGATATTAACGATAATGGATATTAAAGTATCGGGGGAAACTCCGACTATCTAAAAGCCCGAGTCAAAAATCATATTTTAGTCACAAAATTTTAGTCCTTTTTAAGTTTTTTTCTGAACATATCAAAAGTGTCGAGTTGGGCCCTGCGGGTAAAGCCCAATCCTCAAGCAATTGTTGCCACCACATTCTCAGTGGGCTAGACCCAATTATCACATGGCCCAAGGCCCATCTTATTGATCAGTCTACTTAAGTTCATTGTCCAACCTACTAGGTCCCGACCTAACTTAGTCCGACCTCATGATCCAAGATATACTTCGGGTACAATCCAACTCTACCCGTCAGTCATGTCGACCCAATCCCAAGCGTTGACCTCGACCTGACAATGCAAGCATCGAGTTAACGGTTACAGGCGCACGTGCTTGAATTCTTTCCATAACTGGTTCTCTACAAATCAAGAGCCCTACAGGACACGTTCCCATGACACATAACTATCCCTTAAATCACGGAGCTCATGTAGCCCCACCAAATATATCACCTACATCAACTATAAATACATTACCACTACAACAGTTATGAGGTAACTGCAATTTTGTTATCTGAATATCATTTGTTCAATACATTATTTGCTCTCCAATTCATACATACTTACTCTCACACCCGAGGGTCTAAACCGGAGACACATCCGGCTAGTCGTGGGTTCTGATTTCAGGTCAGGTGATCAGTCCTGCCACGTGGAGGAAGATTGATAAGCACATTTCCTGAGGCATCAGTTTGGTTCCATTGCCGGGAAACTCGTGCATAGCTTGACCTCGAAGTTCCTTTTCAATCCACAACCATAGTAACCCCGGACGGACATGTTACTGATGCTTCGGATGAATCCAATGAAAACACTGGGAATGCTAACTTGCCTCCTCCTCCTCCTCCACGTCATCACGCAAGAGCAACTCGATCTAATAGTGTTGATGATGGCAGGGGATTGCCGGATGGAAGGAGAGACAAGCGACCTATGGAGGGACAAGGAGCTCCACCTCCTCCAAAGCGCCAAACGGGGCAAATAAATGCTGGAAACAGGGCAGGTCCCTCATCCAACCCCCTGAGCAGAAAGGAGATGTTGTTGGAACGAGCTCAGATTCTGGCCGAGTTATTGGCAATGGAGGAGGCAGAGCAGGCTGACAAAAGGTCCGAAAGGGTAGCTCCCTCTCAATTTTCTAACAGGCAACATGCTAGGAGTGCTAGGCCAAATGAAACTGTGGGACAGAATGTTGATAACAGGATAGTGTAGCGTCCTCAGTCCCTTGTTCATGTTCCAAGTGACGACCTGAGGGCCAGCCTCAACAGGAACAGGGAGCAGGAAGCCCAGTCAGACCTGAGAACACAGCTAGAGGCTAATCGAAGCTTGCGTGGTTCGCCTGCCAGGATGCAAAATTCGTAATCTCATAGGGAAAGGAATGGGCGCAGGTCGCCTATAAGAGAGGGTAGGCGCAGGTCGCCACCCAGAGATGATAGGCGCAGGTCGCCATCCAGAAATGATAGGCGTAGGTCGCCACCGAGATAGGACAGGCGCAGGTCGCCAATTCGGTCAGTAATATCACCCTCTCATAGAGATAGGAGAAGCAAGCAGATAACTCCCCCTAGAAGTGAGGGTCAAAGGTCAAATGATGTTCCCCCTGCTAGAGACGACAGACCTGATGCTAGAGAATGGCTGCTATGGAAGAAGAAGTTCGAGCAGTGGAAGCTGATAAGAAGGAAGGTGCTGGGAAGAGTGAGCACAAAGATTTTGCTCTTCGACCCTTGGCCAAAGAGTTGCTCGAATGTCGACCTCCATCAGGTTTCAGATTGCCAGTCCTGGAAAAATATTCAGGAGCTACCAATGCCAAAAGCCATATACAACACCTGGAGGACACCATGTGCTTTATCTCCCACGAGGACGACATGATGTGCAAGGCACTTACAAGCACACTCACTGGGGCAGCCCTTACATGGTTCAATGGTTTGGCACCAGGATGCATCTCAACCTGGACTTATATGAGAACAAAATTTCTGGAACGCTTCTCGACTACTGGAGCTAGAAAAATGACAGTTACCGATCTAAACAACTTGGTGCAAGGAAAAAATGAAAGCTCAATGAGCTACTACACTAAGTTCAAGGAAATGGTTGACAAGATCGAGGAGGACCTCACAGACAGGGAGGTGATCAATTTTTTCAGGAGTGAAATTACTTCTACAGACATGGACTACGAGCTAACAGTCCGAATGGTTACTACTCGCCAAGAGTTGTTCGAGAAGGCCTACAATGTAGCTTTGGCCGAGGAGAGAAAAGAGAAGAAAAATGGGAAAGGCCCCAAGACTGAGGTCGATGATGATAAGAAGGACTCAGCCAAGAACGGGGGAAACAATAAGAATGGTAAGAACAGAACCAGGGCAACAGAGAAGGTGCCCGAAGCTTTCACTCCCCTAATGGTGAGTCGGACTGAAATAATGAATGCAGTCGAGCTAGCCCCACCTGCCCCCATGAACCCGGGCAATAAGTTCAGAAGGGACAACAGCTAGTATTGTGATTACCACAAGGATACAGGCCATACTACTGAGGATTGTATGAGTTTGAAGCGCATCATTCAGAGAATGGTCGATCAGGGAAGGCTCGATGCATATGTGAAAAGGCCTCAGGCAGGCGGTGGCGAGCGACCTGCAGGTGGACATCAGGAACCAAGGCAGCCTAGACTGAATTTGGGCATTATTACTGAGCAGGCCAGCAACACAGCCATCAAACATAAAATTTTCCAGCTCAACAAAGCCCCACATGTGCCACCCAGGAGCTACGTCAGAGATGAGGTGATTAGCCTTTATCCGAACGAGCTAGCAACTGATATGGCGGCTAGAGAGCAAGTTCTCATCATCCCAGGACTCATTGATGGATGTACGACGAGCAGACTCTTAGTCGACACGGGGGCCTGCAAGGATATTCTGTTCTATAAAACATTCCAGGAAATGGGTCTCTCGAATGAGCAGCTTGAAAGGTATGATGGTAGATTGGAAGGCATCACCAACCATCGGGTCGATGCCAAAGGACAGATCGAGCTAGATGTCGACCTAGGCCAACATCTTTACAGGGTCATTTTCAAGTTAAAATTTATTGTTATAGATGTGAATAGTGATTATGCTGCTATTCTTGGAATCCCTGGCCAGGTCGCACTTGGAATGGTGGCCTCAATTCCTCATCAACGAGTTAAATTCCCCACACCAGCTGGAGTCGGCTGTGTACAAGGCACAGCTCGAGCATACCTTGATCATGTCCTTCAGGAAAGAAAGAAGAGGGAGCTAGAGATTGAAACTACGGAAGGATACCTAAAGCTGTCTCAGTCAGTCACCAAAACTACTCGACTATCTACGATCACCATTGTAGAAGAGTCGACCTGTCGTTCACATAATGAGAACATGACTGAGTCAACACGTCACTCTGAAACCCACACGGTCGATCCGGATACAGTTATGGTTGACCAAGTCTCCATAGGCAAGCTATGCCTCCAGATCAAAAATAACTCGGGGGCCACCACCAGCGAGACTGCAGATGAGCTGGATGAGATGATAGCTGAGGAAGCTCCCCACTTGGGGGTCAGAGAAAGACAGAGGGTTAGGGAGATCATCGTTGAAACCCTACAATTCAGAGATGGTCCAGAGCTAGAGGTTGTGGACGAGTTGGAAGCAGTGATTACAAATCCTTCCTATCCCGAGCAGAAAATTCAGATTGGAAAGCAATTGTCACCTGAAGAAAGGTTGGAGATTGTCGAACTACTCAAAGAAAGCAATGACGTCTTTGCATGGCAAGTAGAAGATATGAAGGGGATCAAGGAGGAGGTCGCTGTTCATAAACTGGAGGTCAACCCGACCATAAAGCCCAAACCCCAGAAATTGAGAAGCTTTGCTCGTGACAAAGAGGAGGCCATAAAAACTGAGGTACAAAAACTTTTGAGTGCAGGTATCATAAAAGAGGCTATACATACAACCTGGTTAGCCAATGTGGTCATGGTGAAGAAGTCAAATGGCAAATGGAGAATGTGCGTCGACTTCACCAATCTCAACCTTGCTTGCCCAAAAGACAGCTATCCTCTCCCCAGAATTGACAAGCTTGTTGACTCTATTGCTGGCCATTCCACCCTCAGCTTTCTAGATGCCTATTCAGGCTATCATCAGATCAAGATGCATGAGGATGACATCGTGAAGACAGCTTTCCAAGCAGCTGGAGGCATCTATTGCTACACTATGATGCCATTTGGGTTAAAAAATGCAGGAGCGACTTACCAACGTATGGTCAACAAAGTCTTTGCTTCACAGATTGGCCAAAACATGGAGGCCTACGTCGACGATATGGTCATCAAAACAAAGACCGGACGTCATGTGGTCGACCTAAAGGAAACATTCGCCAATCTACGAGCAAACGACATGAAACTTAACCCAAGCAAGTGCGTATTTGGAGTAGCAGCAGGCAAGTTTCTTGGCTTCATGGTGTCCCAGCGAGGTATTGAAGCTAATCCAGAGAAGATCAAGGATCTAGTCGACATGAAGGAGCCTACAAGTATAAAGTAGATGCAGTGACTTAATGGTAGGGTGGCAGCCCTAGGTCGTTTCATAGCCAAGTCGGCGGAAAGGTCTCTCCCCTTCTTCAAAGCTTTGAGGGGGACGAAAAATTTTGAATGGACGGTCGAATGTCATTCGTCGTTCCAACAACTTAAGGAATACCTCGCTACTCCTCCTTTATTGAGTAGCCTGACTACTGGAGAGACTTTGTTCGTGTATCTATCTATGGGGGACAAAGCAGTTGCAGCAGTTCTGGTTCGAGAAGAGGAAGGGCTTCAAAAGCCCGTGTACTATGTTAGCAAGGCCCTGTCAGATGAGGAGGACAGATATTACAATGCGGAGAAGGTTGCCTATGCCTTAGTCGTAGCTTCAAGGAAGCTGCGAGCTTATTTCCTGGCTCATCCTATTGTGGTGCTCACGAATGCGCCCTTACACAAGCCTGAGAGTTCAGGTCGTTTACTCAATTGGTCAATTGCTCTCACAGAATTCGACATCGAGTATCGACCTCGAAAGGCATTGAAGGCTCAAGCCTTGGCAGATTTCTTGGTCGAGCTGACGTTCACCAAGGAGGATAACGAGGTGCGAGTTCAGAAGGAGAAAGTTAAGGGGAAGGAGCCAGAGTCTCAGCTCGTTACTTCTTTACCCGACGATTGTTGGAAGGTCTACTCGGATGGGTCAGCTACAAAGAATATCAGTGGAGCTGGGATTGTTTTGATCGAGCCAGAGTCGGGGACAGTATATGAGGAGTCATTGAGGTTCAAGTTTGATGCATCCAACAACCAGGCGGAGTATGAAGCTTTGGTAGCAGCCATCGAGTACGCCAAATGCTTCTGAGCAACTAAAATCATGGCACATTGCGACTCCTAACTAATAGTCAACCAGGTCAGAGGGGAGTATGAGGTGCTGAACTCCACCTTAATCAAATACTGCGACCTGGTGAAGGAATTGACAAAAGACTTAGAGTTTTGGGAAATCCAAAGGATTGGTCGAGAGGACAATGAGTTGGCCGACTTACTCTCGAAGCTAGCTACTTCAGACGAGCCACATGAAGAGCCCATCTCTTACCTTGAGAGTCCAGCATATGAAAGAGTTCAAATCCAGTGTGTGTGTAACGACCCTAACCCTAGGCACAATTTTAATATCATATTATAAGCTTTTAATATTAATGTTAACTTTATGTGATTATTTTATGCCTTTAATATTTATGTTAAGTTGAGATGGTTAGGAGATAATTTTAAAGCCTTGGGATAAAATGAAAGTAAGTTAAAGTCTTTGGTTGAATTAAAATAATTGAAAGTAAAATAAATAGGGTGTAGTGATGATAAAATGAGCAAATAAAATATTTTGGGGTTGGGAGGGTTAATTTAAAAAGAAAGAAAGAAAGAATTTAGGAAGTATGGGGGGCCATACTTCCTCCCTTCATTCCCTCACCCTTTTCTCTTCATTTAGTCAAAAACACTATACTCTCCCCATACCCTCCCATACTTCTTCCTCCTTCCCATACTCCATCCTCCTCATTCTTCTCCTCCATTTTCTTCTTATAATTGTCATTTTATGTGCTAATGAATGCTTTGATGAAAGAAAAGGATTTTGGAAATGTTAAATAGTGTTAATTGAGTAAAATGGATTATTTAAGGTTGATTTGATTTTAGTTATGAGATGGGGGCCTAAGTGGAAAAAAGGAGGGTATAATGGGAGTAATATGTTAATGACTTGAATGGGGTTTTTATGATATTTTCTTCTATTTAGTGTTCATGAATTATTTGATGTTGTTCTTATGATTAAAATGGTTATTAGATGCTTTGGAAACCTCCTTGTAGTTAAGAAATTGATTTATGTTATAGAATGATGTGGTTGTTTAAGGAAGGTGATCAATAGGGTAAGAAAATGGATTAAGTTAGATTAAGGAGGTTAAACTTGAAATGTGGTAGTGAAATGGGTGGAGAATCAAGTGGTAAATGATCTAGGGTTATATTATTTGGGGATTAAATGATTTAAAATGAGGTTTGTAAAGTTAGAAAATCCTTTTGGTATTTTTAAGAAAGATTATTAAAAGGGAAAAGAAAATATGTGGAAAAGAGTTAGAAATTTCGAAGTGCTGGAAATGTCCCTTGGGCGGTCGCCCATAGGCCCTTGAGCGGCCGCCCAACCCATCAGAAAGTATAACCCCTTTTAGAACCTCTTGGGCGGTCGCACATAGTGACTTGGGCGGTCGCCCATGTCACCAGAATTTCACCAGTTTCCTTTCTTGCTGAATTTTAACCACAACCACTAAGTATAGTTCCTAACCCTTTCAAAGTAGTGAAACCTAATCTACTTCGGATATGAATTAAGCCTTTTTAACCTAAGTTAAAGTAGAATACCTTGGCTAGGCCATGATGTCTTAATTGATCAAAATAAAATTGTGGAAAGTAGATCTTGAACCTCTATTAAGGCTATTTGAGGTTGTGTAATGATTATGTAGGAATGGTTTATGTATCACATTGTGGCATTACTATTCCAAGTGGGGATTATTTTATATTGTTATATTGCATCCCAAGTGTGGATTATTTGGTATATTGATATATTGTATCCCAATTGTGGATTATCTGGCATGTTGATTATATTGCATCCCGGTGTGGATTATATGGTTATATTGTTACCTTAATTGAATTTATATTCGTTAATGGTATTATGCATAGTGTATTAAATGAGCTGTTGCACTATAGTATTGATTTCACATGAGTAAACATTACCATGTTGTTATGTTCTTATCCCCTTTGTGGATTTATTTCAAGTATCTATCATGTGCTTGAACGAGTATATATGATTAGGGGGTATAATGAAATTCAATCAATTATTGATTTGTTCTATAAGTGATTGAAGGTTCATTATACCTGTGACCTACCCCCTCTGTGGCCACAGAGTGGGGGTGCTAGCCGCTGTATTGAGCCAAAAGCCTTACAGACCGCTGCAATTTGGTGTACCGGTGGAATGCTCTGTATGAAGCCAAAAGCTTTACAGTAGCGATGATATTATATGATACTCTGAATAAGGGTCATATAAGTATCTTATTTTCTTATATGGATCTCTGGGGTATGAGACCTATAAGTGGTGAAGGTGCACGGGGCAATTCACCAAAGAGCGGAGTTTTACTCCCACGTTGTACGACTTATTGTTCAGACGGGAAAGGTAAAATGAGGTAACGTAAGGTATTTACCGCTTTCATAATGTGTTATGTGCTACCATGCTATGTGTTGCATCTTGTTTGGCATCTTGCTGCATTCATAATATCTTATTGAGATTTATTCTCACCCCTTCCCTTTTACTGTTTTAGATTGTCTTTGAGACAGTGATCTGAACCAGTGAGGTCGGGGAAAGAGTTGGACTCTTGCTTTTGGGACTTGTCAGGATAGGTATATGAGTGGGTTGTCGGGAGTCATATTTAAGTATTACTCTTTTATAAGTTGTAAGGAAAACTCTTTTGTCAAACAATGTTAATTAGGATTTTCAATGTAATTAATCAAGTATGGTTATTAAAGTATTTGTTTAAATTCCTCCAAGTGGGATATTATTATTTGATTTTGTTTATGGGAAAAGTTAGAATTGGTTTTCTTGTAAAGGCAATTAAAAGTTTTAAAAATCTAAGATGGGTTTTCTTAGTTTGAGCTTGTCAAGCTCGGGACACGCGTTAGGTCCCGGGTTAGGGTGCTCACAGTTGGTATCAGAGCTTAGTTTAGAGGTCAAGGATAGATGTCTAAACTAAGGGGGAATGTGTGGTAATTAACGCCGAGTGTTTAATGCAGGAGTTGGTTCTAATGGCCAGAAGTAATGATGATCAGCGAAAAGTTCTAGAAATTGAAGGAGATATGGGTATAGGTGGAATTCAGAATGAAGATATGATGAAGTTATTCGGGATGTTTGTACATAATATGGAAACTAGAGGATCGGTTCCGAATCAACCCGAGGAATGTAAAAGTGATGGATTGGAAAGATTTGTGAAGATGAACCCACCGAGCTTTAACGGAGATCCGGATCCGTTAAAGGCGAGAAAAATGGTTAGCCGAAATGAATAGGATTTTTGAGGTTATAGAAAGTCCCAACGAAGAGAAATTTAGGTATGCCGTTTTCAAACTTGAAGGTCAGGCGATCGGTGGTGGCAGATTTTGAAAGGGAATTGGGAGCGGGATCATATGCCCCAGACTTGGGATAATTTCACCAAACAATTCGAGGATTATTTCATTTCGATGGTTACAAGAGACAAGAAGGAGATCGAATTCTTAGGACTAGAAACAAGGGGACATGACGGTGAATCGGTATTCGGTCGGAGTTTGAGGAATTAGCTAAGTGTTGCCCTCAATTGGTACCGCATGAAGCAAGAAGAGTTCATAGGTTTATAAAAGGTTTGAGGATTGAGTTTAGAAAGAAATTAGTGATTGATAGCTTCACCAATTATCAGACAGTCATAGAGAGAGCTTATAAGATCGAGAATAGCATTGAGGAAAATAGTGGAAAATCGGAAGGTGGAATTGGAAATAAGCCAAAGTATCTAGGACAAGGATCCAAAATCCTTAGAGGACAGCCAAGGACTTTAACTTGGGAAGTGCGAGAGGAGAACTTGTGGTAGCTTCTTCGTCTAGGCCAATATCCAAACAGTATGGGATGATTTGTAAATATTGCAAGAAGATGGGTCATTCTGAGGACAAGTGTTGGAGTAAGCAAGGGAAATGCTTGAATTGTGGAGCAACGGGACACATTAGGAGGAATTGCCCAAGGTTGCAGCGGGGACGAGATTTAAGCAGCGGTCAGTCGGGTGGACGACAAAGAGGTGGTACCAAAAGAGATAACGAAAGGGAACCGAAAGAGAAGGTCTGTGATCGAGTGTGTGTTTCGGGTCCAGGAGAGATAGATTCCTCAGGAGTCACTAGAGGTAAATTCCCTGTCTCAGAAGTAGGAGTCATATTTTATAGATCTTGTTTCATATCATTATGTGTGGCATAGCATGTTGCTTCTATGCGGCATACATTACTTGAGAAATTATTTTATTGTTAGAGGATTCTGTTCTTATGAGAGAATACCTCGAATCTCCTTTGGTTTACCATGATGGTGATGTGGTTATGGCTGAGCAGGTATTGCCAGTTGATTTGGTATTATTATCAATTTATGATTTTTAGATATACTTGACCTGGAGGGTTAAGTAGTTGTTGTGCATTGGTAGACTATCACAAGAAGTGAGTCTTCTTTTCTGTGTCTAAATTGTTTACATTGGTAATTGATTCAGATGAACCTTTATGTGATACTCTTGTTATATAAGCATTAAAGACAGAAAGTTTTGGTTAAAAGTGTGAAGGATATTGGTATGTGTTAGACTTGCATAAGAAGTCTTTTCAGAAATTTTACGTGTTAGTTGTGAGTAGATGGTAATTGTGTTTCCATCAAGGTATCTCATGTGTTGATTCTAAATATGATGATCAGAATTTTAATCCTTAGTTTGATGGCTTTATGGTAGTTAGGATTGATGGTCTCTTTGTTAATAAAAGTTCCGGGAAGATCATGAAAATCATTTGAGAGTTGGGTTAAGGATTCCTTGTGAGGAGTCCTTGTATGCAATTTGTAACTAGTGTGAGTTGGCTCGCAGGGATTTTATATTTTGTGTTATATAGTCTTAAGCTTGAAGGTTACCATGAATTTTACAAGGATTTAGTCCGTGATCTTTGGGTTGGCAAGTATCATCAAAGGAATTTTTAAGGAGTTCTTGAAAATTGAACAATCGTTGCTTTAGTTAACTCTAATGGATGTATGAATGATGTGGGATGTAATAAGGATGAATCATATTGATAAGAGATGGAGAATAGATTGGCCATGGATCCGATCTTTACCTTACCTAGTGGATGTGAGGATCTTGTAAAATATTAAGTGTGTATTGAAGGAAGATTTGGGTGTGGTATTATGCAAAATGGGAAAGTGATAGCGTATGTTTCGAGGAAGTTAACTTAGATAAAGCGGAATTTTCTTATCCTTACCCGAGAGTGGTTACAATTGTTTTACGTTATTTAAGTAGAATCTTATCTTTTGAAGCTTCCTTTTTGGGGTTAGTTACCGATCCTAAGAGTTGGAAGATTTAGTTAGTCGAAAGGAAGAGATTATAAGGCTATTCAGATTTTTGATGGAATAGGCTGTGTGTGTAATGGATCTCCTCTCAAACTCGGGAATTTTAATTAACCTTAGCGAATTGTGGATAATAGCAGTTTTTAGTTTAGCATTGAATCGGTAATGTATGAAGATTGGTATGGAAAATATATTTGTATGAAATTCTTCAGTTAATGATGATTTGGGCAGATTTGACTTATGTGGGGATACTGTTGAGAGTTATTAGAATGATAGTTTAGGGAATTGAATCCTAGAGTATTCGGGTTGTGAAAATGTGTAGAAGAAGCATGTCATTGAGGAAACTATTTGAAAATTTTTATTTGGAGTGTGTGAGAGGTAATCTTTGTTATTTGATCCTTAAGGTAAGTCCTTTTAAAATTCGGGACGAATTTTCTTTAAGGGGGAGTGAGTGTAACGACCCTAACCCTAGGCACAATTTTAATATCATATTATAAGCTTTTAATATTAATGTTAACTTTATGTGATTATTTTATGTCTTTAATATTTATGTTAAGTTGAGATGATTAGGAGATAATTTTAAAGCCTTGGGATAAAATGAAAGTAAGTTAAAGTCTTTGGTTGAATTAAAATAATTGAAAGTAAAATAAATAGGGTGTAGTGATGATAAAATGAGCAAATAAAATATTTTGGGATTGGGAGGATTAATTTAAAAAGAAAGAAAGAAAGAATTTAGGAAGTATGGGGGGCCATACTTCCTCCCCTCATTCCCTCACCCTTTTCTCTTCATTTAGTCAAAAACACTATACTCTCCCCATACCCTCCCATACTTCTTCCTCCTTCCCATACTCCATCCTCCTCATTCTTCTCCTCCATTTTCTTCTTACACTTTTTCATGGAAACTCCATTTGAAAGCCTCACCTTCCAAAACTTCTAGCAAGCTCATTTCTTCTACATTTTCCAATCCAAGAGTACTTTTGTGCTTGGGGCAACTAAGAGAGTTGATCAAGCCAAGAAAATCTTCATTCCATCTTGTATTTGCTAAGTAAGATATTATGACTTCCTTCTTATAATTGCCATTTTATGTGCTAATGAATGCTTTGATGAAAGAAAAGGATTTTGGAAATGTTAAATAGTGTTAATTGAGTAAAATGGATTATTTAAGGTTGATTTGATTTTAGTTATGAGATGGGGGCCTAAGTGGAAAGAAGGAGGGTAAAATGGGAGTAATATGTTAATGACTTGAATGGGGTTATTATGATATTTTCTTCTATTTAGTGTTCATGAATTATTTGATGTTTTTCTTATGATTAAAATGGTTATTAGATGCTTTGAAAACCTCCTTGTAGTTAAGAAATTGATTTATGTTATAGAATGATGTGGTTGTTTAAGGAAGATGATCAATAGGGTAAGAAAATGGATTAAGTTAGATTAAGGAGGTTAAACTTGAAATGTGGTAGTGAAATGGGTGGAGAATCAAGTGGTAAATGATCTAGGGTTATATTATTTGGGGATTAAATGATTTAAAATGAGGTTTGTAAAGTTAGAAAATCCTTTTGGTATTTTTAAGAAAGATTATTAAAAGGGAAAAGAAAATATGTGGAAAAGAGTTAGAAATTTCGAAGTGCTGGAAATGTCCCTTGGGCGGTCGCCCATAGGCCCTTGAGCGGCCGCCCAACCCATCAGAAAGTATAACCCCTTTTAGAACCTCTTGGGCGGTCGCACATAGTGACTTGGGCGGTCGCCCATGTCACCAGAATTTCACCAGTTTCCTTTCTTGCTGAATTTTAACCACAACCACTAAGTATAGTTTCTAACCCTTTCAAAGTAGTGAAACCTAATCTACTTCGGATATGAATTAAGCCTTTTTAACCTAAGTTAAAGTAGAATACCTTGGCTAGGCCATGATGTCTTAATTGATCAAAATAAAATTGTGGAAAGTAGATCTTGAACCTCTATTAAGGCTATTTGAGGTTGTGTAATGATTATGTAGGAATGGTTTATGTATCACATTGTGGCATTACTATTCCAAGTGGGGATTATTTTATATTGTTATATTGCATCCCAAGTGTGGATTATTTGGTATATTGATATATTGTATCCCAATTGTGGATTATCTGGCATGTTGATTATATTGCATCCCGGTGTGGATTATATGGTTATATTGTTACCTTAATTGAATTTATATTCGTTAATGGTATTATGCATAGTGTATTAAATGAGTACATTGCACTATAGTATTGATTTCACATGAGTAAACATTACCGTATGTTGTTATGTTCTTATCCCCTTTGTGGATTTATTTCAAGTATCTATCATGTGCTTGAACGAGTATATATGATTAGGGGGTATAATGAAATTCAATCAATTATTGATTTGTTCTATAAGTGATTGAAGGTTCATTATACCTGTGACCTACCCCCTCTGTGGCCACAGAGTGGGGGTGCTAGCCGCCAGTATTGAGCCAAAAGCCTTACGCACCGCTGCAATTTGGTGTACCGGTGGAATGCTCTGTATGAAGCCAAAAGCTTTACTGATAGCGATGATATTATATGATACTCTGAATAAGGGTCATATAAGTATCTTATTTTCTTATATGGATCTCTGGGTATGAGACCTATAAGTGGTGAAGGTGCGTGGGGCAATTCACCAAAGAGCGGAGTTTTACTCCCACGTTGTACGACTTATTGTTCGAGCGGAAAGGTAAAATGAGGTAACGTAAGGTATTTACCGCTTTCATAATGTGTTATGTGCTACCATGCTATGTGTTGCATCTTGTTTGGCATCTTGCTGCATTCATAATATCTTATTGAGATTTATTCTCACCCCTTCCCTTTCTTGTTTTAGATTGTGCCGAGACAGTGATACGAACCGGTGAGGTCGGGAAAGAGTTGGACTCTTGCTTTTGGGACTTGTCAGGATAGGTATATGAGTGGGTTGTCGGGAGTCATATTTAAGTATTACTCTTTTATAAGTTGTAAGGAAAACTCTTTTGTCAAACAATGTTAATTAGGATTTTCAATGTAATTAATCAAGTATGGTTATTAAAGTATTTGTTTAAATTCCTCCAAGTGGGATATTATTATTTGATTTTGTTTATGGGAAAAGTTAGAATTGGTTTTCTTGTAAAGGCAATTAAAAGTTTTAAAAATCTAAGATGGGTTTTCTTAGTTTGAGCTTGTCAAGCTCGGGACACGCGTTAGGTCCCGGGTTAGGGTGCTCACAGTTGGTATCAGAGCTTAGTTTAGAGGTCAAGGATAGATGTCTAAACTAAGGGGGAATGTGTGGTAATTAACGCCGAGTGTTTAATGCAGGAGTTGGTTCTAATGGCCAGAAGTAATGATGATCAGCGAAAAGTTCTAGAAATTGAAGGAGATATGGGTATAGGTGGAATTCAGAATGAAGATATGATGAAGTTATTCAGGATGTTTGTACATAATATGGAAACTAGAGGATCAGTTCCGAATCAACCTGAGGAATGTAAAAGTGATGGATTGGAAAGATTTGTGAAGATGAACCCACCGAGCTTTAACGGAGATCCGGATCCGTTAAAGGCAGAAAAATGGTTAGCCGAAATGAATAGGATTTTTGAGGTTATAGAAAGTCCCAACGAAGAGAAATTTAGGTATGCCGTTTTCAAACTTGAAGGTCCGGCTGATCAGTGGTGGCAGATTTTGAAAGGGAATTGGGAGCGGGATCATATGCCCCAGACTTGGGATAATTTCACCAAACAATTCGAGGATTATTTCATTTCGATGGTTACAAGAGACAAGAAGGAGATCGAATTCTTAGGACTAGAACAAGGGGACATGACAGTGAATCAGTATTCAGTCAGGTTTGAGGAATTAGCTAAGTGTTGCCCTCAATTGGTACCGCATGAAGCAAGAAGAGTTCATAGGTTTATAAAAGGTTTGAGGATTGAGTTTAGAAAGAAATTAGTGATTGATAGCTTCACCAATTATCAGACAGTCATAGAGAGAGCTTATAAGATCGAGAATAGCATTGAGGAAAATAGTGGAAAATCGGAAGGTGGAATTGGAAATAAGCCAAAGTATCTAGGACAAGGATCCAAAATCATTAGAGGACAGCCAAGGACTTTAACCCCAGGAAGTGCGAGAGGAGAACTTGTGGTAGCTTCTTCGTCTAGGCCAATATCCAAACAGTATGGGATGATTTGTAAATATTGCAAGAAGATGGGTCATTCTGAGGACAAGTGTTGGAGTAAGCAAGGGAAATGCTTGAATTGTGGAGCAACGGGACACATTAGGAGGAATTGCCCAAGGTTGCAGCGGGGACGAGATTTAAGCAGCGGTCAGTCGGGTGGACGACAAAGAGGTGGTACCAAAAGAGATAACGAAAGGGAACCGAAAGAGAAGGTCTGTGATCGAGTGTGTGTTTCGGGTCCAGGAGAGATAGATTCCTCAGGAGTCACTAGAGGTAAATTCCCTGTCTCAGAAGTAGGAGTCATATTTTATAGATCTTGTTTCATATCATTATGTGTGGCATAGCATGTTGCTTCTATGCGGCATACATTACTTGAGAAATTATTTTATTGTTAGAGGATTCTGTTCTTATGAGAGAATACCTCGAATCTCCTTTGGTTTACCATGATGGTGATGTGGTTATGGCTGAGCAGGTATTGCCAGTTGATTTGGTATTATTATCAATTTATGATTTTTAGATATACTTGACCTGGAGGGTTAAGTAGTTGTTGTGCATTGGTAGACTATCACAAGAAGTGAGTCTTCTTTTCTGTGTCTAAATTGTTTACATTGGTAATTGATTCAGATGAACCTTTATGTGATACTTTTGTTATATAAGCATTAAAGACAGAAAGTTTTGGTTAAAAGTGTGAAGGATATTGGTATGTGTTAGACTTGCATAAGAAGTCTTTTCAGAAATTTTACGTGTTAGTTGTGAGTAGATGGTAATTGTGTTTCCATCAAGGTATCTCATGTGTTGATTCTAAATATGATGATCAGAATTTTAATCCTTAGTTTGATGGCTTTATGGTAGTTAGGATTGATGGTCTCTTTGTTAATAAAAGTTCCGGGAAGATCATGAAAATCATTTGAGAGTTGGGTTAAGGATTCCTTGTGAGGAGTCCTTGTATGCAATTTGTAACTAGTGTGAGTTGGCTCGCAGGGATTTTATATTTTGTGTTATATAGTCTTAAGCTTGAAGGTTACCATGAATTTTACAAGGATTTAGTCCGTGATCTTTGGGTTGGCAAGTATCATCAAAGGAATTTTTAAGGAGTTCTTGAAAATTGAACAATCGTTGCTTTAGTTAACTCTAATGGATGTATGAATGATGTGGGATGTAATAAGGATGAATCATATTGATAAGAGATGGAGAATAGATTGGCCATGGATCCGATCTTTACCTTACCTAGTGGATGTGAGGATCTTGTAAAATATTAAGTGTGTATTGAAGGAAGATTTGGGTGTGGTATTATGCAAAATGGGAAAGTGATAGCGTATGTTTCGAGGAAGTTAACTTAGATAAAGCGGAATTTTCTTATCCTTACCCGAGAGTGGTTACAATTGTTTTACGTTATTTAAGTAGAATCTTATCTTTTGAAGCTTCCTTTTTGGGGTTAGTTACCGATCCTAAGAGTTGGAGGATTTAGTTAGTCGAAAGGAAGAGATTATAAGGCTATTCAGATTTTTGATGGAATAGGCTGTGTGTGTAATGGATCTCCTCTCAAACTCGGGAATTTTAATTAACCTTAGCGAATTGTGGATAATAGCAGTTTTTAGTTTAGCATTGAATCGGTAATGTATGAAGATTGGTATGGAAAATATATTTGTATGAAATTCTTCAGTTAATGATGATTTGGGCAGATTTGACTTATGTGGGGAAACTGTTGAGAGTTATTAGAATGATAGTTTAGGGAATTGAATCCTAGAGTATTCGGGTTGTGAAAATGTGTAGAAGAAGCATGTCATTGAGGAAACTATTTGAAAATTTTTATTTGGAGTGTGTGAGAGGTAATCTTTGTTATTTGATCCTTAAGGTAAGTCCTTTTAAAATTCGGGACGAATTTTCTTTAAGGGGGAGTGAGTGTAACGACCCTAACCCTAGGCACAATTTTAATATCATATTATAAGCTTTTAATATTAATGTTAACTTTATGTGATTATTTTATGTCTTTAATATTTATGTTAAGTTGAGATGATTAGGAGATAATTTTAAAGCCTTGGGATAAAATGAAAGTAAGTTAAAGTCTTTGGTTGAATTAAAATAATTGAAAGTAAAATAAATAGGGTGTAGTGATGATAAAATGAGCAAATAAAATATTTTGGGATTGGGAGGATTAATTTAAAAAGAAAGAAAGAAAGAATTTAGGAAGTATGGGGGGCCATACTTCCTCCCCTCATTCCCTCACCCTTTTCTCTTCATTTAGTCAAAAACACTATACTCTCCCCATACCCTCCCATACTTCTTCCTCCTTCCCATACTCCATCCTCCTCATTCTTCTCCTCCATTTTCTTCTTACACTTTTTCATGGAAACTCCATTTGAAAGCCTCACCTTCCAAAACTTCTAGCAAGCTCATTTCTTCTACATTTTCCAATCTAAGAGTACTTTTGTGCTTGGGGCAACTAAGAGAGTTGATCAAGCCAAGAAAATCTTCATTCCATCTTGTATTTGCTAAGTAAGATATTATGACTTCCTTCTTATAATTGCCATTTTATGTGCTAATGAATGCTTTGATGAAAGAAAAGGATTTTGGAAATGTTAAATAGTGTTAATTGAGTAAAATGGATTATTTAAGGTTGATTTGATTTTAGTTATGAGATGGGGGCCTAAGTGGAAAAAAGGAGGGTATAATGGGAGTAATATGTTAATGACTTGAATGGGGTTATTATGATATTTTCTTCTATTTAGTGTTCATGAATTATTTGATGTTTTTCTTATGATTAAAATGGTTATTAGATGCTTTGAAAACCTCCTTGTAGTTAAGAAATTGATTTATGTTATAGAATGATGTGGTTGTTTAAGGAAGATGATCAATAGGGTAAGAAAATGGATTAAGTTAGATTAAGGAGGTTAAACTTGAAATGTGGTAGTGAAATGGGTGGAGAATCAAGTGGTAAATGATCTAGGGTTATATTATTTGGGGATTAAATGATTTAAAATGAGGTTTGTAAAGTTAGAAAATCCTTTTGGTATTTTTAAGAAAGATTATTAAAAGGGAAAAGAAAATATGTGGAAAAGAGATAGAAATTTCGAAGTGCTGGAAATGTCCCTTGGGCGGTCGCCCATAGGCCCTTGAGCGGCCGCCCAACCCATCAGAAAGTATAACCCCTTTTAGAACCTCTTGGGCGGTCGCACATAGTGACTTGGGCGGTCGCCCATGTCACCAGAATTTCACCAGTTTCCTTTCTTGCTGAATTTTAACCACAACCACTAAGTATAGTTCCTAACCCTTTCAAAGTAGTGAAACCTAATCTACTTCGGATATGAATTAAGCCTTTTTAACCTAAGTTAAAGTAGAATACCTTGGCTAGGCCATGATGTCTTAATTGATCAAAATAAAATTGTGGAAAGTAGATCTTGAACCTCTATTAAGGCTATTTGAGGTTGTGTAATGATTATGTAGGAATGGTTTATGTATCACATTGTGGCATTACTATTCCAAGTGGGGATTATTTTATATTGTTATATTGCATCCCAAGTGTGGATTATTTGGTATATTGATATATTGTATCCCAATTGTGGATTATCTGGCATGTTGATTATATTGCATCCCGGTGTGGATTATATGGTTATATTGTTACCTTAATTGAATTTATATTCGTTAATGGTATTATGCATAGTGTATTAAATGAGCTGTTGCACTATAGTATTGATTTCACATGAGTAAACATTACCATGTTGTTATGTTCTTATCCCCTTTGTGGATTTATTTCAAGTATCTATCATGTGCTTGAACGAGTATATATGATTAGGGGGTATAATGAAATTCAATCAATTATTGATTTGTTCTATAAGTGATTGAAGGTTCATTATACTGCGACCTACCCTCTCGCGCCACAGTGGGGTGCTAGCCGCCGTATTGAGCCAAAAGCCTTACGGAGCACCGCTGCAATTTGGTGTACCGGTGGAATGCTCTGTATGAAGCCAAAAGCTTTACAGTAGCGATGATATTATATGATACTCTGAATAAGGGTCATATAAGTATCTTATTTTCTTATATGGATCTCTGGGGTATGAGACCTATAAGTGGTGAAGGTGCATGGGGGCAATTCACCAAAGAGCGGAGTTTTACTCCCACGTTGTACGACTTATTGTTCAGACGGGAAAGGTAAAATGAGGTAACGTAAGGTATTTACCGCTTTCATAATGTGTTATGTGCTACCATGCTATGTGTTGCATCTTGTTTGGCATCTTGCTGCATTCATAATATCTTATTGAGATTTATTCTCACCCCTTCCCTTTTACTGTTTTAGATTGTGCTGAGACAGGTGATCTGAACCAGTGAGGTCGGGGAAAGAGTTGGACTCTTGCTTTTGGGACTTGTCAGGATAGGTATATGAGTGGGTTGTCGGGAGTCATATTTAAGTATTACTCTTTTATAAGTTGTAAGGAAAACTCTTTTGTCAAACAATGTTAATTAGGATTTTCAATGTAATTAATCAAGTATGGTTATTAAAGTATTTGTTTAAATTCCTCCAAGTGGGATATTATTATTTGATTTTATTTATGGGAAAAGTTAGAATTGGTTTTCTTGTAAAGGCAATTAAAAGTTTTAAAAATCTAAGATGGGTTTTCTTAGTTTGAGCTTCTCAAGCTCGGGACACGCGTTAGGTCCCGGGTTGGGGTGCTCACAGTGTGGAAGACACTTCAAGGAACTAGGTATACAACAAGTGTTGGATCGAGGAAATGAACCCATACTTGGAGACTGGCGAGCTCCCAGAGGACGAGAGGAAAGCTCGAGCTATCAAAAAGAAAGCTCCGAGGTACGTTATCCAAGGAGGCATGCTATTCAGGAGATCATACACTAGACCACTGTTAAAGTGTATTCACCCTCATGAGATCACTCAGTTAATGTATGAAGTGCACATTGGAATTTGTGGTGGACACCCGGGGGCCAGGACTATAGCCGACAAATTGATCACTTTAGGGTACTACTGGCCACACATGAGAGCTGACACTCATGACTTTGTTCAGCAATGTGACTAATGTCAAAGGTTTGCTAACCTACCTCATCTGCCTACAACGGAACAAACTCCAGTGATCGCTGCCTGGCCATTTGATATATGGGGCGTCGACTTGATTGGACCCTTCTCTCCCGCCCGGGGAAACTGTAAGTATGTTATAGTCGCCATTGATTATTTCACCAAGTGGGTCGAGGCAAAGCCACTAGCTCACATCACTGAAGAAAATGCTATCAACTTCATACATGACTTCATATGGTGTCGATTTGGGATCCCTAGAGCTATAGTATTAGATAATGGCTTACAATTCTCCAGGGCCTTCGAAGAAGAAATGAATCGAGTAGGGATCAAACATTGACAGTCATCTGTCGCATACCCACAAGGAAATGGGCAAGCTGAGGCAGCAAACAAGCTCGTACTATCCTCACTTAAAACAGGCCTGGTAGGTCGACGCAGCAACTGGTTGGACGAACTCCCCCTTGCTCTTTGGGCAGTTCGCAGAACCACTCAGGGGCCTACGGGGGAAACCCCATTCGCTCTAGCATACGGGTTAGAGGCCATGGCTCCAGCTGAGTTGAGGTTTCCTACAGCCAGAGTGACATTCTTTGATCAAGAACAGAATGATATCAACAGATTGATCGACTTAGATCTGATCGACGAGAAGCGAGATACTGCTTACCTTCGAATGGTCAACTACAAGCAGCGGACCAAAAGTTACCACGACAAGAAGATGAAGACAAGATCATTCCAAGTAGGAGATCATGTGTTGAGAAAGATCGAAGCAACAGGAAAGAGAACCCAACAGAATAAGCTATCTCCTAACTGGGAAGGTCCTTATATTGTTACTCGAGTCATCAAAGAGGGGACTTACATGATAGCTCATCCAGATGGTGAGGAGTTGAAGCATCCATGGCACACTACTCACCTCATCAAATACTACTTCTAGTTCAGTTTCCTAGTTCAGTTCAAAGTTAAGGCAGTTTCCAAGTTTGAATTTAGATCTAGCTTTCCATTTGATGTAAGCATGTTCCTACTTCAATAAAAAATCGCAGTTCTATTCGACCAAACATTGTGCTACACTAATTTCAACAAGATCGACTCTTAGCCATCTTCGTTTTAACAGGCTCGATTCTTAATCAGCTTTGTTCCTTTAACAAGTCCGACTCTTAGTCGACTTCGTTTCAACAAGCTCGACTCTTAGTCAGCTTCGTTTTAACAGGCTCGATTCTTAATCAGCTTTGTTCCTTTAACAAGTCCGACTCTTAGTCGACTTCGTTTCTACAAGCTCGACTCTTAGTCAGCTTCGTTTTAATAAGCTCGATTCTTAATCAGCTTTGTTCTCTTAACAAGTCCGACCCTTGGTCGACTCCGTTCTAATAAACTCGACCCTTGGTCAGCTTTGATCTCTTAAACAGGTTCGACTCTGAGTCAATCTCATTTGCAAGAAATCTTTATAAGTCTAAGGTAAACTGAGTCACAACAAAACCAGGCCGACCTTAAGCTTAGGGCGACCTACTTGTCCCATTACATCTAGTTCGACACACACATGCTGAATTCGAAAGCATACAACATACAATGATGGAAAGTCAGCTATGATTAAATATAACTAAGTCTCCCAAAGCGGGCCAAGACTTAAGTAAACAAAAATGTATAAGTAAGATGCCTCCCAAAAACTGGGCCAAGACATCAGCATTCACAAAGCAAAAAACAAAAGTGTTTGGGGCTTGTTCGTTACACAACCATTAAAAATAAAGTTCAATTTGCGGGATTGACTTCGACTTGGTCACTGGTAGAAGCTGGATCAACATCAACCTGATCGCTTGCCGCAGCTGGCTCACCTAAAACCTCCTCTTGTTGATAGACGATCTTTCTTGAATCGCTGATAGTGTATTGGGGAGTCTCACCTTCAAAGGCCGGCTCATCAGGTTCCTCTAGCTCCGCCAAAATGGTGTTGAAATTAACTGGCTCGACAGCTGGAGGGACCCAAGTTTCTGCCTCTGCCTCTTCATCGTCTTGAGTAATAAGGACCAAATCATTTTCATTATAAGGCACCAAGTGATAGGCTTAACGAGCTGCCGTGTTGAATTGGTCCTCAGAGGCCCACTTAGCCAGATGCTCGATTGATATATCAACAGAAGGGTCCGCCACGATACGTCGAGCCATGTGGCTCCGACCTACGTCAAAGAATCCTTTGGCCTTGTCTGTGACATGTGCCTGGAGCTCGTCACTCTCCTTATAGGCTTTTATGGCCTCTTCCTTGGCAGCTTTGATGGCCTCAGGCAGCTCCACCTCCCATTGACGCCGAGCAGCATCAAGTTCCTCTTGCTTCTTCGCCAAAGTAACAGGCACCTCCTCAAGCTGTTGGGTCGCCAATTCAAGATCCTGCGACATCTTCTTCTTCTATTCCTTCAGGGCAGCCAGCTCCTTGTTGGCTTCTCCCAGCCTCTTCCAAGCATCCTCCTTCAACTTGATTTCATTATCATTCACTAGATTCAAAGCATCATAAGAAGCATCCAGGCATGATCTTCATCAAGTTTCTGCAGCTCGTCATTCTTCCTGGCAAGCATGGACTTGGCCAGCCTCTCCTGCTCCTCAGCAGCTTTCCAATAGCTGGTAGATAAGTCAATCATTGCAAGAGACTGAAATGAGGAGTAAAAAGAGGGGATTAGGTCAGTCAGAATAAAAGTAGAGAATTGAGACAAGCGAGAAGAATAAGAACAGCAGTACAAAAATTGCTAGACTTACCTCGGAGTGAGCTAGCCCGACCCTGGCACGACAAGCTTCTGGAGTCAAGGGTCGGTTGGTGTACTTCTTGAACAAATCCTGGTCAGCTCCCCTCCTAAGAATCACCTGGCCGTATTCCAGATCAGGATACTCCCTAGCCAGACAGTTAATCCCCACCAAGGGAGCCACTTCACTTAACTCGTCAACACGAGCTTGAACCAACTCAGCATATGAGACTTGGATGGGAGAGGACTAGGGGCCCCTAGCTTCAACTTCCACTCTCTCAGTTACATCGACCTGACTTGATGTCGAGCTTGCCTTGGATTTTCCTATCTTGATCTTCTTGCTCAAGGGAGCATCATCTTCTTCCTCCTCTTCCTCATCAATGTCAATGAAGGTCGACTTGGCTTGGGAGTTAACCTTAGACTTAGATTTAGTCTTTGCTTGGGATCGGGTCCTAGTCCGGACCTCCTTGATGGGCTCCTCAATTTGCTCTGTTCCGTCTACCTCAGTAGCATCACCCTCTTCGACCCCTTGGCCATCACCTTCAACTCGCCCCTCCTCCAGTTCTTCAAGGTTGTCCTCCACTGGAATAACATTGGTGATATCCACATCTACCAACTTCAAAAGCTCTTGGCGTTGAGTACCCTCTCGCTCTCGATGTTCCCTAGCGTTGGCTGCCCCGCAGCTTCTCTTGCTCTTCCTCACATCAATGGCTCGACCCATGTTCGCTTCCTGCTCAGGGGTTAGAACTGCATCAAAATTGAAATGACAAAGGGTTAGATCGACATATGAGATTTCTACATACGAGCGACAAGTTCTATGTACGAACTAAACATGTGCGACCTAATCAATATACGTACTTGGGAATGAATAATCTACGAGTTGAAACATATGCGAGTTAATAAGTTCTACATACGAGCAATCAGTTCTATGTATGAGCAAAACATGTATGAGCTAATAGTCTACATGCCAGCAAGCAATGGAGGGGTCAAGGGACAATGAGTGGTAGAGCTCTTACCCCCAAAGTGTTCTCCATGATCCTTACAATGATTGGCAGTCTTCTTACAGAAATGGCACTCTCTCTCAAATCTGAATCGAGCTCCCTCATGGGTAACCCAATCTGGATACCTCTGACATCTAACAACTGGGACCAAGGGCACGACATCTCCCTCACTGATCATCATCCCAGCTTGGATGTAGTTGTTCTTGGTGGTCCCCAAAGCCTCCCAACTGATAGGTCCCTTCTTGGCGAGCTCCACCAATTTCTTATACAGATCAACATGCCAATAGGGCTCCCAGTAATCCTGCTCCCTCACAACTGCAGTATCAGCGCTGGGTAGAGGAAACTCCCATCCTCTTCTACTCTCTACAACAACCACGTAGGAATTCCAACCACTGGCCTTGCTAGGGAGGTTGATAAACAACTTAGGGGATTTTAGCTTGAAAGGGGTGCTTATCCCATTGTCCTTATCAAACTTGACGCTAAAGAACTCCCTAAACACTCTCATACAAGGTTCAAACCCTAAGAACCTGCAAACCATAGCAAAGCAAACCAGTACCCTGCAGGTGTTGGCTCCTAGTTGAAGTGGCAGTGCATTCGAATACTCTAGAAACTCGTTTATAAATGGATCTAAGGGTAACCTCAAGCCAGCTTCAAATTGGCCGTAGTAGAAGGCCACCGTAGTAGGATCTTCCTCATAAGTATCACCAAATTGGGCAAGGAAGTCCTTCTTGCTGTACAGAGTAATGTCAAACTCTTTCTTATCCACTTCACAAAAATTGTACACCATATTTATCCGAGATGGAATGTTCTGTTTTCCTCTGAATGGCCTTGGAGGCACATATCCCCTTTCATTCCTGCCAGGCACCACAGAAGTCTCAAAAGCATCAACTATACGTGGGCTTGATGAGGTCGAGGCATTAGCTTCTCCTTGAGTCGCCATATCTGTACAAGAAGAAGGGGAAACAGGGGAATCAATTCTATACACAGTCTCAAGGAACCTAGTGGACACACTAAGGGGCGACCTAGATTCCCCCGGAAATCCCGTCCTATTCCTAATAAAAGAGGGTTTATTGGGACCTTGGACATAGAACAACGCAATGTGATCGAGGAGTTCATGGAAAAGATTGAAAGACACAATTCTGAGATCATTTGACTCTAAAGCACCTAGATTCTCTCCTACAGGCAAAGTTAGCTCGGTGAAACGCAAGCCCCAACGGGTCAAAATTGAAGTGCATTCCTCCATTGTTATCTCTCTCCACTCTCCATTCAAGTGCTTGTAAACCCTTCTATTTACCCTACAATAACCATACCAAGCTCCGGGTTCACAACTAAATGTCCTGGCTATGGCGGAATTGAAGAAATTGCAGAAATAAAACTCTAATACTGAGGGGAAAGAGGAATACCTTAATTAGCTCGAATGAAGAGGGGTTACAGACGGAGACGAAAGCTCGGGTTTAATCAATTGCCTTTTCTGATGCCTTCGCCGGAGTTACGCAAGAGCTCAGAGAGGGTAAAAGTTCGAAAAGGAGATGGATTCTGGAATTTATATTTTCAGTAACTGAAAGGGAAAAGGAAAATTCAAAAGTTTTGTTTTTCTAATTAAATGCGGAAACGTTTTCCAAAACGGTCTCTCAAACGTCAAAACTGTAATCATTACGGAAAAACGGCTCTCTTCCAGATCTGGTCGTTCGTCGTGGACGTCCAGGATTTTGACACGTCACCTTTGGCCGACTAAATATCAGTACGAATAGCGACCTGCGAGTCACAGCGGTCTCCATCAAAATTTCCTTTAACTTCCTAGTCGACCAAGTCAACTCAGAAAGTTGGGGGCCACTGAACATACCAAAAGTGTCGAGTTGGGCCCTGCGGGTAAAGCCCAGTCCTCAAGCAATTGTTGCCACCACATTCTCAGTGGGCTAGGCCCAATTATCACATGGCCCAAGGCCCATCTTATTGATCAGTCGACTTAAGTTCATTGTCCGACCTACTAGGTCCCGACCTATCTTAGTCCGACCTCATGATCCAAGATATACTTCGGGTACAATCCAACTCTACCCGTCAATCAGGTCGACCCAATCCCAAGCGTCGACCTCTACATGCCAAAGCAAGCGTCGAGCTAACGGTTACAGGCGCACGTGCTTGAATTCTTTCCATAACTGGTTCCCTACAAATCAGGAGCCCTACAGGACACATTCCCATGACACATAACTGTCCCTTAAATCACGAAGCTCATGTAGCCCCACCAAATATACCACCTACATCAACTATAAATACATTACCACTACAACGATTATGAGGTAACTGCAATTTTGTTATTTGAATATCATTTGTTCAATACATTATTTGCTCTCCAATTCATACATACTTACTCTCACGCCCGAGGGTCTAAGCCGGAGACACATCCGACTAGTCGTGGGATCTGATTTCAGGTCAAGGAGTCAGGTGATCAGTCCTGCCACGTGAAGGAAGATTGATAAGCACATTTCCTGCGGCATCATTTTCATTAAATTTTTATTATTTAAATATTTTCATTGTATTTTAGCATTTTTCAAAATGTGCTCACTTCGCCAACATTCTCGTCAAAATTTGTTTTTTTCATTTTTAGTCTAAAAGTTAAGAATATATATTTAGATTATAACTGTTTAATGAGTTTATTAGACTAAAAATGAGGTTTTTTTTTTCAATTTTTCTGAATTAAAAACAATTAATTTTAAAGCCATTAAACAATTATTTTTTAATGAAATAATTAGAAAACATTCAAATATTGCAACATAGTATAGACACCTAGTGTTGATTAATTAATGGAAAAGAAAAAAAAATTGCACCTTTTCAAAAGTTTTCAAAGAGTGTGAGTAGTATAGATCATTTTTTCACTTTCTTTCCACCCATGTTCCAAAACCATTGGTTAAAATCATGTGTTGAATCAATTTCCATTTTCATCTCCTTGATAGTGACATTTTTGGGCTCCAACTTGCCAAATTTAGGAACGACTTTGCTTTAATATATTTAAAGATTTATAGATATTAACAATAATGGATAATTAAAATATCGGGGGAAACTCCGACTATCTAAAAGTTCGAGTCAAAATCATATTCTAGTCACAAAACTTTAGTCCTTTTTAAATTATTTTTATTAAATTTTTATTATTAAAATATTTTCATTGTATTTTTGAATTTTTCAAGATGTGCTCACTTCGTCAACATTCTCGTCAAAATTTGTTTTTTTCATTTTTAGTCTAAAATTTAAGAATAATATATTTAGATTATAACTGTTTAATGACTTTATTAGACTAAAAATGAGGTATTTTTTTCAATTTTTCTGAATTAAAAACAATAAATTTTAAAGCTCATTAAACAATTATTTTTAAAGAAATAATTAGAAAACGTTCAAATATTGCAACATAGTCTAGACACCTAGTGTTGATTAATTAATGAAAAAGAATTTTTTTTTTGCAAATTTTCAAAAGTTTTCAAAAAGTGTGAGTAGTATAGATCATTTTTCCACTTTCTTTCCATCCATGTTCCAAAACCATTTGCTAAAACCATGTGTTGAATACATTTCCATTTTCATCCCCTTGTTAGTGACATTTTTGGGCTCCAACTTGTAAAATTTAGGAACGACTTTGCTTCAATATATTTATAGATTTATAGATATTAACAATAATGGTTAATTAAAGTATCGGGGGAAACTCCGACTATCTAAAAGTTCGAGTCAAAAATCATATTTTAGTCACAAAATTTTAGTCCTTTTTAAATTGTTTTCATTAAATTTTTATTATTTAAATATTTTCATTGTATTTTTGCATTTTTCAAAATGTGCTCACTTCGTCAACATTGTCGTCAAAATTTGTTTTTTTCATTTTTAGTATAAAATTTAAGAATATATATTTAGATTATAACTGTTTAATGAGTTTATTAGACTAAAAATGAGGTATTTTTTTCAATTTTTATGAATTAAAAATAATAAATTTTAAAGCTCATTAAACAATTATTTTTTAAAGAAATAATTAGAAAATATTCAAATATTGCAACATAGTCTAGACACCTTGTGTTGATTAATTAATGAAAAAGAATTTTTTTTTGCACATTTTCAAAAGTTTTCAAAGAGTGTGAGCAGTATAGATCATTTTCCACTTTCTTTCCATCCATGTTCCAAAACCATTGGCTAAAATCATGTGTTGAATCAATTTCCATTTTCATTCCCTTGATAGTGACATTTTTGGGCTTCAACTTGCCAAATTTAGGAACAACTTTGTTTTAATATATTTATAGATATTAACGATAATGGATAATTAAAGTACCGGGGGAAATTCCGACTATCTAAAAGTCCGAGTCAAAAATCATATTTTAGTCAAAAAAAATTTAGTCCTTCTTAAATTGTTTTCATTAAATTTTTATTATTTAAATATTTTCATTGTATTTTTGCATTTTTCAAAATTTGCTCACTTCGTCAACATTCTCGTCAAAATTTGTTTTTTTCATTTTTAGTCTAAAATTTAAGAATATATATTTAGATTATAACTGTTTAATGAGTTTATTAGACTAAAAATGAGGTTTTTTTTTTCAATTTTTCTGAATTAAAAACAATAATTTTTAAAGCTCATTAAACAATTATTTTTTAAAGAAATAATTAGAAAACGTTCAAATATTGCAACAAAGTCTAGACACCTAGTGTTGATTAATTAATGAAAAGAAATTTTTTTTGCACATTTTCAAAAGTTTTCAAAAAGTGTGAGTAGTATAGATCATTTTTCCACTTTCTTTCCATCCATGTTCCAAAATCATTGGCTAAAACCATGTGTTGAATACATTTCCATTTTCATCCCCTTGATAGTGACATTTTTGGGCTCCAACTTGCCAAATTTAGGAACGACTTTGCTTTAATATATTTATAGATTTGAATTTCATTGTTCTTTGTGACCATCTAGTATATCACTTCCAACTGGTTCGTCTACGTCCTGTAGCACTCCTTGTCTCAAGTCATAGCTGGCCCCCGAATTCTGGCCGTTTGACGAGATGAGGGGCTATATCTAGGACGGACATAACTGTGTCTAGGAGATCCTAATGGAGTTTGGCCCTAGGAGGCCTGTCTTCTTCTTCATCAGTATCTTTATCTTCGCTGGCTTCTTGCCTTTTCCGCTTGCCATCCTTCTTCAAGACGTAGCGATCAAGCTTGCCTTCATCAACCCATTTCTGGATCATCTTCTTGAGGGCGAAACAGTTCTCAGTATTGTGACCATAGTCTTTGTGGAAATCACAGTGCATGGATGGGTCACGTAGGTACTTTGGTTGGTCACTAAGCGGACGGGGGTTCGGAAGATTCATCAATTGCATAATTTCAGTGATTGGCTTGGCGAGGGGAGTGAAGATCTCAGCCTTTTCAGTTCCCCGCATCCTATTTTTGCCCTTGTAACCATTTTCGTTGGAGGACGGGTGGTTTGCGTTCTCTTCAATCTCTGCCTTGTCAGACTTTTTCTTGCTTTTCTCTTCCGCCATGGCGATGGCATATGCCACATTGAATAAGTCTGACTTAGACTTGGGCTCTCTGGAGGAGAGTTCATATATCAATTGTCTGGATCTAAGTTCGGAGTTGAAGCAGACGATCACCTCCCTGTCAGTCAGGCTTTCTTCTACTTGGTCTGCCATGGCTCTGAACCTGTTGTAGTAGTTCAGAGTAGTTTCATTCTTCCCTTGCTCGATGTTAGCAAGGTCAGTCAATCTTTTTTTCCTCCTCCCTGCCATGGTAAAGTGGTCTAGGAACATCATCCTCATGCCTCTCCAACTATCAATGCATCCTTTTTTAAGCTCACGGAACCAGGTCAGGGCTGTTCCGGAGAAGGTGCTCGCGAAAGCTTTGCAGAGCATGTCATCGGCCTTAGTGAGGAGGGCCATAGTAGACTCAAAACATTGCACGTGATCCCGTGCGTCATTGGTTCCAGCATAATTATCAAAATTTGGGACCTTGATGAGAGGATTAGGTGGTACATCCGTTATTCTCTGAGAGAAGGGACGAGTGGACAAGTTGTCATCATCTTCTTCGTCCTTCTTCCCCATTTCCATGTTGTCAATTCTCTTTTTCAAGAGTTGCCATTCTTTAGCCTCAATCCCCCTTTTAGCGCTGGAATGAGTGCTTCTGTGGGAACTTCGGTAGGAACTGCGATGGGACCTTTCTGTTGGGTGACCATTCACCCTACTGTGTAGTCCTTCATCACCTCGGTGATTATTTACTCATCTGGAAGGCACTTTATCCCTCCTCGGCTCCAACTCTTGGTGGCCGAGGAACATCCTGTACGGTTGAGGGATCCTCGACCTTGTGTGAGTTCTGGGACGAGAGGAGTTATGCCGAGGGGAATGACCATGACGAGAAGACAGGTTAAGACGAGGAGGGGATAAACGCCGTGCTAGACTGAGCCTTTCTCTTAAGTCGGTAATATTTACTTCCTGCTCCTTCAAATTTATGTGGCTTCTGAGGTCTACCACGGTCTTCTCGTTCTTATGATTGTTAGGCTAGGACAAGGAGCGTCTCGGAGGTTCTGCTTGGAGGGGGATCTTAGCCACAAGGAGGACTCCTTTGTAGGGATGGCAACGGGTCGGGTTCGGATCGGATCAGGCCTGATCCGAACCCGATCCGAAGACTAAAATCTCTTATCCGAATCCGATCCGATTTGAACCTGATTGATTCGTGTCCCGATCCGTGCCCCGATCCGATCCGAGGCATTTCAATAAAAAAATGAATCAAATCTGTTTGTGTTTGAAGATGACGAACCAAACAATAGAAAAATCAAATAAAAAATCAAATTAAAGCAAAAATCATGAACTAACCTCAACCTCAGATTCCTGAAATCATGTTCTTGCTCTCTTTCTCATTGATGTTGTTGTTGTTGTTATGCTTCTTGTTCTTCCCATTCTCACTTTTACCGTTCTCAATCTTTGAATACAACCCTCTTGGAGTGAAATTGGTATTGTTGAGAATCTGAGATTGAGAGGCGAGAGGAGATAGAGAGACGAGGGCGGAGAGAGAGAGAGACAAGGGCGGAGAGATGAGCGAGAGAGAGAGAAATACAGAGAGACGAGGGTGGAGAGAGAGATGAGCGAGAGAGAGAGAGAGCGTATAGAGGGAGAGAGCGTATAGAGAGAGAGCTTTAGGGATAGAGTGAGAAAGAGAGTATATATATAATACAGTATAACCTAATTTCTAATTTCAATTATATGCCTAGGGGATTCGGGTCGGGTTGGGTCTCGGGTCTCGGTTCGGGTCACTGGTGGTACCGAACCCGATCGGGTCATAAAAAAATTAAACCATATCCGAATTTTTTGGATCGGATTGCCTTCGATACGGATCGGGTTCGGTCAAATTGCCATCCCTACTCCTTTGGCTACCTCGTCTCTCACCCTGAGTGTCCCTTTCGCGAGATTTCCCTGACCTCGAAGGCCTTATAAACTCGGCCATGCAATTTTCAGGATCCAATTGCAATAAGGCATGCTGAGTCTCATAGATACGTTGCAACGTATCCATTTACTGGTGCAATACGTCGGTCAGCGGGCTGAGTGTTCTCAGCTCGTCCTGCTTCTGCGTTCCTCGGCGTCCTCCGAGGAGAGTTGGTACTTGCCCCCTCGGCAGCTGGCTGCCCCATAGAGCTGAGAGTCATGCCGAGGGGAGGTATCCCGTCATTCAGAGGCGGAGGAGGAGGAAGCATCTCGTTGGTGGGAGGGATCTCGTCAGCGTGGGTTTGCTCCTCAGTGACACTTGCAAAAGTTCCGTCTTCCATTGAAACCAAGAATTGTGATTTCAATAAAAATTCTCAATTGCCCAGAATTACAAACAGCTGAAATAACAATTTTTCGGCCAAAATCCCAATATTCCGGCCAAACGTAAAACAGGTGTGACTTGCCACAAATAAAGTTCAACCGCGAATCGTTAAAACACCTAATTTTCAGTCAAACGATTTTTCCAGGCGGACCTTTGCAGAATCCGGCCAAACAAAACAGATAAAAAACGAAACAGGTTTTTATTATCTGGCGAAAAAAAGGGCTCAGGCGTGCGGTTTTTCAGGCTAAACATGGAAATATTGGAAATAATGGCTTGCATTTATAGTGATGGATTGGTAGAATCCATGTTGAACTTGGACTGTAAAGAGATAAGATACAATTCTAGAAGGATTATATCTGTTGGAGAGTCCTTATTTGACTTGAATTGGTACAGGCGGTTACAATCCTGATTAGATTATAACTACTTATTGTAGGGATGGCCAAATCGAACCGGAATCGGAAAACCGGATCGGAATTGGAAAAAGCCCGAAATCGGACGAAAATTCATTGTTTTTCAATAGAACCGGACCGGAAAAAGCCCGGAACCGAACGAACCGGGGAGAAAATCGGAACCGGATTAACCAGAACCGTGAGCAATCCAGGCCGGTTAAGGGTCATACATTTTCCGAACCGGAATCGGTGGTTCCGAATTGGAACCGGGCCCGAAGCCGATTTTGGTCATCCCTAACTTATTGTCCTCGTTGGAATAGGACTGCATAAGCTCATGCCGGTATGCCGAGATGCAGACATTCCTTTTCTCGTCATACATAGCCTGTACGGCATAAGATGAGCCGGGGAAGGGATAAAAAGATAGCTGGAGAGCTATCACGATGGTTGATAGCCGAGGAGGCCTCCTCGTCGTCAAGGGAGCACCAGCTCGGCCTTGGAAGGAGGTCCCCTCGTCGGTATTTGAGTTGGGCCTTGATCACTCGCTTGTCAAGCCTTGGTCGACTTCAAGGAATGCCGAGGTAGAGAGGCACAAGGAAGCCCAGTTTGCTCCTTGTATTATATGCAACTCGGTGGATTATGTTTAGGGCTCAATTCACTTGGGCCTTGTCCGTACTAGCCCATATTCGTACTTAGGTTTATACCGTTCACATAATTTTATTTTATTGGACAAAAATTTCTTTAAAAAGTGGGCATTTAGTTAGAGGAGTATCCCTCAGTCTCAAAATTAATGTCCATTTGGGATTTAAGAGTGATTTTGAAAAAGTTGATTTTTAGTAGAAAAAATTAAAAACATTATTATTATTCTTCATTTTTAAAATTTTAATTTTGTATAAATAAAGTTATTTAAAAATAAAGTTATTTAAAAATAAAATTTTAAAAAAATATATTTTTTAAAAATAAAACAGAACATTCAATGCCTGTTTCAATTGGGCCTCGTTATCAGGTCTACTAGCAAAAAGCCCGTGCTATGCACGGGTTCAATAACTCCGAGGCTTTTAAGATATTTAGGCTTAATGAAGGCTTCATATGAAATTTATCAATACTGAATTTAGATAGCGCATGATTTGTTTGATACCTATGAAATAAAATTTAAAAATACTACTAAAATTAATTATTTATGCTTCCTTAGTTTCCCTAGTAATATAAAAAAAAATTATTGATAGCAATTGAGACAATCTTTTCGGGATAGAGAAAGTATTTTTTTTAATTGAAGGGTTGATAATAATTATAATTTATATATAAAACGGATATTCTTTTGAATATTACATAATGAAAATGTACATATGTAATAGTAAAATAATAGTAATTTTATGTATATGAATTATATTATTATTTATTAATTATGAACTATATTATTAATTATTAATTATTATTATTATTATTATTATTATTATTATTATTATTATTATTATTATTATTATTATTATTATTATTATATCTTCTATATGAACACAGCTCAATAAATGAACCTTATGAAATTATAATAATATTTATTAATTAATTTTCTAAATATGCTTATTTAATAAAAAAAATCACATTGTTTAATATTCTAGTTCATTCACACATTCATATGTATCATTTATAAATATCTTTTGATCATGCTTTCTTTGACTTGTCATGCTTTCACATCTCAAAACTCTTGACATTCAATTAATAATTTGCATTCTACCTCTTCATTAATAGATAATATTAGTTCAACTAAGCATGTGAAGGGGTGAATTATTTATGACATGTTTAATTACAATAACTTTGTATGATCTTTGAATTATTTTTTTCACTCAATGAAAAATGAAAAAATAAAAAAACAAATCACAACAATTTATGGGACATTTGTTTAAAAATATTACACATTTAACAAATTGCAAATATGTAATATCAAATTCAAATCTAAAAGAATAATTAAAAATTAAAAATTAAAAGAAAATTAAAAGAAAAATAAAATATAAAATAAAAATAATTAATTAAAAATAAATTTCTCATTCATATGTAATTAGTCAAAGTTTTACTATAAAGAATTCATGCAAATTTTAAATCAATAAATAAATGAATCTACAATAATCATAATTCATAATAGAAATAAATAAACTAAAAATTATAAATAAAATTAAAATTAAAATTAAAATCAATACTAAACAGTTAAAGTGATAAATAAATACATAAATAAATAATTAAATTTACTTTGCAAAACATAAAAAATAAGTTAAAAATAAAGTTCATAAAAGCACCAAACTAAGAGTACTACGATAGCATTAAAACAAAAATTAAACAAGTAAAATATCAAATAAAAACAGAAAAAATATATATTCAAATAAAGAGAATAATAACTGAAATAAAATAAATCTTTCATTAAAAATTAATACAAAATAAATTTATAAGTCAAAACTAAATTCTCATTTAATCAAATTTAAAAAACAAATTATAACAAAAAGTATAACCTAAGAGCACAATTTTTATAAGAAAATTTATATGAAAAAATATATACGAAAAATCAAAGCATAAAGTCTTTTAATTTCATATACTATAGTTCTTCACAATTTGAATTTAAAATATTCAAAATAACAAACAAAAAAAGTTGAAGTGAAAAATAACAAAAAAAAATCTAAAAATACATCTAATTACGAAATAAAATTAAAAAAAAGGCAAAATCTAATTCAAATTACGAAAAGTCAAAAGGAAACATTTTTTAAAGGGGAAAAATACATATAAATCAATTGGTAAATTAGCCCCAAAATAAAATCAAAAGAAAACCAAAAAATCAAACAACAATATAAGTTTAAAAGTAACAATTAACTAAAAAATCAAAATGAAATTCTTATTTGAATCATGTTGTAAACAAAAATAAAAATTATAACGAAAATCAAATTCAAGAGCATAAATTTATAAAAGCAATATATATATATATATATATATATATATATATATATATATATATATATATATATATATATATATACCTATATATATATATATAATAGTAAGTAGTATCATAACATAATATATTCTATACTATTATATAAAAGGGACAAATAATTTTATGACATATTCAAATCTAAAAAAATAATTATTAATTAAAAAATAAACGAAAATTAAAATATAAATGAAATACGAAAATATAATCTTAATCAAGATAAAATATAAACATTAAATAAAGGGAAAAAAATTCTAACAAAAAGTAAAACTTAAGAGCACAATTTTTATAAGAAAATTCTTAAGAAAAAATATATAAGAAAAATCAAAGAATAAAATTTTAAAATTTCATATACTAAAGCTCTTCACAAATTTTAATTAAAATAAGAAAACGAAAAATTAAAATGAAAAATTACAAAAACTAAATTAAAAAATACATTTAATTACGAAACAAAAATCAATATAAAAGCAAAAACTAAATCAAAACACAAAAAAATCAAAAGGAAATATTATTTTAAAGGCAAAAGAAAAATCACATATAAATTAATTTGTAAATTAGCGCCAAAAGTAAGATAAAAAGGAAAGTAAAAAATCAAACAAAAATATAAGATTAAAAGTAACAAATCAACTAAATATCAAAATGAAATTCTCATTTGAATCAAGTTGTAAAAATAAAATAAAAATTGTAACAAAAATCAAATTCAAAAGCATATATTAATAAGGCAATATATATATATAAAATAATAAGTAGTATCATAACATAAGTTATTTTAATTTCATCAAACATTGTTTTCTTTATCAAAAAATTTTAATCAAAATATACAAAAATCAACAAATAAAATCAAAGAAAAATATTAAAATGTTTCAAAAATGAAATTTAAACAAAACAAAAGATCAATCAAAACTTGAATAGTAATACAAATAGTCTAAATATAATCAAAAGTGAAAATAATATAAAATAAAGTCAAAATAAAGTTCTCATTTAAATCAATATGTAAATTATCAAAAAAAAATCAAGAGCAAAGCAAAAAGTAAATAAAAATATATAATTAAAAATTAAATATAAAAATATATGTGAATGTGAAATATAATTAAATTTAAATAGTGTTAAGAATGAGATTAAAACCAAGGAAGATATCAAAACTATGATGCCCTTAAAAAACAACTTAAATACAAAATCAATAATATATTTTTAATCCAAATGAATCATATTACCAACACCAAAATCATATAAACACAACATAATAACGAACTTACGAAAGTCTTGGCATGTCAACCAAAATTCTTTCATTAAAAAAGATATAGTCCACGGCAATGACGGTAAATGGTGAAGAAAATAGAAGAAAGATGTTATAAAGGAGGTGGGTGAGGAGGATCTGAAGCATGATTAACAAATAACCAAAAGAAGCTCTTCCCCTGTCATAAGCACTTTCTATCTTAATCCCTCACATGTGGATCAGCAGAGAGAATAGGGAGAGTCCATAGTGTAGCATTCCATAGTAGTTCCTTGGTTACATCTCAAAAGAAGACATTTTCAGTTTAGTATAGCACATTTTGACCTTGGATCTATTAAACATCTTTTTGCCTTTTGAATTACTAAAATAATTTTTTTTAATTATTATCATATTTTCAAGCAAAATTATATATATTTCAAAAGTAAAATAATGCATTTTTGTATATAAAAAGTTAAATTAGGATAATCAATACATAAGAAGTCGAAATGTTGATAATGTATAAATTTATTAGCGTTTTTAAATAAAAACATTAAACATCTTTTTGCCTTTTGGATTACTAAAATAAATTTCTTTAATTATTATCATATTTCCAAGCAAAATTATATGTATTCCGAAAATAAAATAATGCATTTTTGTATATGAAAAGTTGAATTAGGATAATCAATACATAAGAAGTCGAAAAGTTGATAATGTATCAATTTATTAGCGTTTTTAAATGCATAGCCTACCTAGTCTATACTTCTATTATATATATAAGAGTATATGTCCTTTAGGTATTAACATATTGTTCAAGAATATTGTTCTCTATATATGTACTTCTTATATCTCTCATATCTTCTTTCTATAGAGTACTTCTCTTTATATTTATTTCTTGTACTACTCATATTTTGTATAAAGTATTTTATCACATACCTACATATATCACTTTTTACTATCAACTAAGTAGCGGAAGCCGAAATGTCATAGACAATGAATGATCAAGATGACAGGGAAGCCTTAAAATCAAAATAAACCTTGAAGAGGATGAGGTGTTATTCCTAGAATGAGTTTCGTCAAGTTTAATACTACTAGGGGTGTAAATGGTTCGGTTTAGCTCGGTTTGGACAAATTTAGGAGCCAAACCGCTAGTATCGGTTCGAAAAAATTTCAAACCGAGCTAAACCATAAAAAAATTCGAACCGAGCTGAGCCAAACCATCATGGTTCGGTTTGGCTCGGTTTGAACCGCGGTTTGAATTTTCGGTTCAAACCGCGGTCCAAACCGTCATTATAACCAAAGTTCAAACAAATTTATAACATCATAGTGCACTTAAACCATCATAAGTTGTTGAATTTCCAGATTGTTAGTTCCTGACCTTAGTGCACTTAAACCATCATAACTTCTTATTCATAAATGGTATGACTATGAGAGTTGCATTTCTGAAAACTACACAAAGAGTACTACAATTTAGACCAACATTTCACTGCCAAAGGACCTGAGATGAGTGAGATATCATCATTTAAAGTAAGACCTAAATTGCAGATTTTCTGCTACAGAACTTTGAGACAGCCCCTGTTCAAAAGTTTATATCTCAGTCTATACTTAGAGGATTGGGACGAAATTTGGTGGGGTTGTTCATAACATACTAGGGTAAGTTTCTACCAAATTTCACTCCAAAAGGATGGACATATATTGAGTTATGGACTCCATAACATGCTGAAACCTAACCCCAAAAATTTCACTCAGCTTTGCCATGTTTTCACAACTCGGTCTCGTAGCTCGGCCTCGTAGCTCGGTCTCGTAGCTCGGTCTCATAGCTCGATTTAATGGCTAAACGGTTTAGCTCGGTTCGGCTCGATTTGGCTTGGCACCCTCAAACCGCAAGCTAAACCGAACCATGTGGTTTGTAATTTTTATAAACCGAGCTAAACCACTTAAATAAAAAAAATCGAGCTAAACCTCACGGTTTAGCTCGATTCGGTCTCAAACCGCGATTTGAGCTATACCACTTACACCCCTAAATACTACTAGTATAGTATAGATTTCATTTAACGGGTCATATCCCAAACCTAAACCAACCAGTTGACCCGACCCGAGATCACTGACTTTCGACGAAACTACAAACCCTCTTTCCAGGAATGTCTCCTATTTTTTCAGATCGTACCTCAGATTGTACCGGCGATAATTCCTAAAATGCGATCCCGGATCAAAAGTTGTAAGGTAAACTCCATCCTTCGATTTTTGAAAATTCATAGTATTTGTGAATTTTGAAATTTTTATTTTTGGTATTCATCGATCTGTATTTTTATATGGGATTTGTTATTCACCACGCTACGGAATATCCCGGATCAAAAGTTGTAAGCTAAACTCCATACTTTGCATGATATTCAACTGTAATTCAGAGGTCTGAAAACTGAAATTGATTTAATCGTGACTTTGTATATTTTATTTACGGATGGTTTGGCTCGTGGATTCATTGGTGAAGAAATTGTTGTTAAAATTTAACAGGAATTATGTTGTGGTATGCGAAATTTCAATTATCAGTATCCCTTCCCGTATAAGATGTTGCATTTGATATCAGGGCCGGCCCTGTACATTTTGAGGCCTAGGCAAACTATTTGGCTTAGGCTGGGATTCTGCTGGTTTTGGGCTGGAAGTCCTTGTAGAAATAAAATATGTCTATGCTAAGGCATAGAACCTGGACCAAGTTGTTAATTAGGATTTTATGCAACCTGCATTACCACTACAACTGAGTTTCTTGATGTGTATATTTTGTAAACTTTATATATATAATAAAACATAAATTTTGGGGCCCTTAAAATTGGACAAAATTCGGAGGCCCTAGGCGACTACCTCACCCGTCTCATAGCAGGGCCGGGCCAGTTTGATATTGTTGTGATTTTGGATTGAATGGATTGTTCTTAACCAAAATCACAACAATATTGATGTAGGTTAGAATGTTTTAAATTTTAAGCATAATGTCGGAATTACTAGGGAGGGCGAGCCTTGACGCAACGGTTAAGTTGCTCCTTCGGTGACCATAAGGTCACGGGTTCGAACCTTGGCGAACAGCCTCTTGGCAATTGTCGTGGGAAGGCTCTAGCAAATCTCCCAACCGCCGCTTGGCGCACCGGGGTTTGCCCTTTAATGTCGGAATTACCAGGAATTATGATGTGGTATGCTTGACTTCAATTATCAATACCTTTCCTGTTATAAGATGCAGCATTTGATATTGTTGTGATTTTGGATTGAATTTACTGTTCTTAATCAAAGCAGGCTACCTCTGGAAAGCCTTTTCCTGGGTACTCCGTCTTATTACTCTGTACTTGTTATTCTCTCAGGGCTTCTACATCTTTATGGTTATGGCTTCCGTGTAGGTATAGTAGTTGCCTGAGCTGTGGGCATGGAAGAGTAGGCAATGAAGAAACAATTACAAATATGAAAACTCGTAACTGGCAGAATGGTGGATGGGAGAAGAAGTGCGTAAAGTGAAATTTTAGCTGTTCTCGTTCTAGAAAATCACGTTCATTCGTGGAACAAAATTAGATAGAGGTGAGTTGGGCTCCATAAATCTGTTCTGCTTGTTTAGAAATAAAATATAAATTGTGCAAAATATAGGCATTTCACTGAAATTTTCCATGTTTATGATGGTTCGTATGTGACGTAGCGGAAGACTTGATAAATGTCAATTACTAGGAGAATTTAATCGATCCTAGCAAGAGACCTTCAACCTTGTAGAATTTAATCAATACAAAAGTTGGACGAAAGGAGAACACTCCACTTTCAGATTAAACAGAGTAAACACTCAAATTTTATTAATCAACAAGTGAAATCCGGAATTACATATAACCCTATTTATATAGTGACCCTAGAACTTGAAAAACAAGTCAAAAACTTTCTAAAATAACCCTAGTCTATATAGTAACCTAATCAATCAATAAAACCTTAAAATAAAGTCATAATATACTTCTAATACCAAAAATACTAACAACCTAATATTAAATCCGAAAATGACAATAAAAATAATAATAATAATTTAAATTAAACCTAAAACCCTAAAATACGTTGAAGCCCGTTTGCAGCTGCCGTCGCCTTGCACGGCCGCTTCCCATCCTGCTGCACGGCCGCTCCACATATTGACCTGCATCATTCTCGCCTCCTTTGAAAAATTCGTCCTCGAATTTGCAGCAAGTTGTCGCCGAATCTTGATCATTGCATAAAAAAATATTTGTAACGATCCTCTCATTGAAATAATACTTTAACACTTGAAATCTTCCTTTATAATCTTGTCGGGCTTTAAACTTGCTTACTTGAGTAACAACCTCCATCCAATCCGTCCAATGTAATCTAATAAACTCATGAAGTAACAAATTCTTTATGTAACTAGAAGAAAATGTCTTTGAACGAGGGATATCAAACGGATCAACGAATCGATGACTAATAATCTCTTCATCATAAATCGAAGGCCGACACCAATCAATCATAGATTGCGGAAAAGGTGTATCGGAAAAAGGTAGGACACTATCAAACTGACAATTTTCACAATCATACCTATCGTATATTGGTGGTTTTGACCAATCGATGGAAAGTTCGTTAGTCGCCGATTCGACGAAAGGCCACGAAATATCACCACCATCAGAATCCACCTCCCAGTCTCGCTGTCCGTCGCTGCCACCAGGTCTAGGCTGATTCCTCCGAGCCTGTTGATTGAACAAGTCGGTCATCCAGGTCGTTAATTGTTCCATCAACAACTCCATACTTTGATCTACGATGGATCCGATGCGTTCCTCCAGAACCGCCTCTTCCCGCTCGTAGATCGCTTCCACAGTTTGTCTCTTCTGCCCCCGAACCATTCTTCTTGAATCGAACGAAAAGCTCTGATACCAAATGACGTAGCGGAAGACTTGATAAATGTCAATTACTAGGAGAATTTAATCGATCCTAGCTAGAGACCTTCAACCTTGTAGAATTTAATCAATACAAAAGTTGGACGAAAGGAGAACACTCCACTTCCGGATTAAACAGAGTAAACACTCAAATTTTATTAATCAACAACTGAAATCCGGAATTACATATAACCCTAATTATATAGTGACCCTAGAACTTGAAAAACAAGTCAAAAACTTCCTAAAATAATCCTAGTCTATGTAGTAACCTAATCAATCAATAAAACATTAAAATAAAGTCCTAATATACTTCGAATACCAAAAATACTAACAACCTAATATTAAATCCGAAAATGACAATAAAAATAATAATAATAATTATAATTAAACCTAAAACCCTAAAATACGTTGAAGCCCGTTTGCAGCTGTCGCCGCCTTGCACGGCCGCTTCCCATCCTGCTGCACGGCCGCTCCACACATTGACCTGCATCAGTATGCATGTTAAACTTTTTTATATATGTGCTTAAACTAATATGGTATTTATTGCAATTTTGAAACTTAACAAAATGAGCTCGGGCAAGATTTTTCCTTTTTTAAACGAGAAGAATATAAGCTTATTGAATGAGACAGTTTTTATGAATTTTGTTCACTCTTAGCGTATCTCATCAGTTTAGGGTATAACTGTAGCCAGGGGCGTATCTAGCATGGCGCAAGGGTGGGCAATTGCACACCCTCGCCTTTCCCAAAAAAATTACCGAGTAGTTTTAAAAAAAAAATAAAAAAATTAGGGGTAGCCGATGGTGTTCGAGGAAAGATGGCCGGACGAGGTGACTTGGTTATGCAACTAATGAGAGGTCGAACTGGTTGTGGTGTTGAACAGTCGGAACATTTGAAGGAGCCACCGGAGTTCTTCAAAATTAATGGTTCCGGCAGAGATGGAATTGAAGAGCCGAAGAATAGAGAGGGACGGAGAGAGGTTTTGGGAGTTTTTAACAATTGAGTGAATTTTGGATTTTGTAAACAGAAGTTGGGTTTTAAAAATCCTTGACTGTTGCAAATCTCAAGAAAATTTTAAGGGATAAGGTTGGAGGGACTAATCTAGTGTGGCAAGTTTGTAGAAGAGTACATGTCTCTGTCATTAATAATCCTACATATTTTTATCAGTTTTTTCATATTTTATTTTATAATTACAAAATTAAAAGTTTAAAAAGTGGAAAGCAAGAATATTCATACATCTTTGTCATTAAATTTTATAAAAGCTTCACATTTTTAGAATGTCTCTTAGATTTTGTTATATACTCCCTCCGTCCCAAAATGTTTGTCCCATTTGTCTTTTTTGTTGAACTTTGACCACAAATTTATGACAATTTAATTATGTTCATGAAATTCTAAAAATTCCTATTGATCACCATTAATAATATTATCAGCAATAACTTTTAGAATTTCATGAACATGATTAATCTCTCATAAATTTGTGGTCAAAGTTCAACAAAAAAGTCAAATGGGACAAACATTTTGGGACGGAGGGAGTAATTACAAAACTAGATTTGATTATTAATTACTATTATTATTATTATTGTTGTTGTTGTTTAAACTTAGACTAAGAAAAAATCGGTTATACATGCAATATTAAAATTTAGATTTTCAATAGTGTGATTTTCATTTTTTTCGTAGTCTTAAAATTTGACCCCCCTCACTTCAATTCCTAGATACGCCACTGACTGTAGCTCTAGGTATTGCTGGAAGAAATTTCTGTCTTGGGAAATTGTTTACTCTGATGTGCTGTGAAACAGTGACTTCTCCATAACTGCTGAAATCGCTTATCTGGAATTGATTGTTGAGTCTGCTTTGTTATTGAGTTTATCTCTGCATTGTAATACTGGATTCATCTGGCTTACTTATGTGATGCAGAACTGATTTTGTATGCTTTAAATTTTACCTCTCAGCATTTTATTTTGTTTTTTTTGTTGAAAACTACCATCACACAGGTACACAGATTCACACTTAGAACCTATCAAAGAATACCTATTTGTTTATTTTCTCTATCCCATAATAAGTGAGCTAATTACCTGTCACTTTTTGAAGGAATGCATTTTACCGTTTGTACATGATTTGTACATTGTAAAATCACACCAAGACTGTTTCCTTGTAGAAATACACTCTTATTTGGGGGCAGACCAAAAATGCCGTTAACACTTGTCATGGGACGGGAGGGAGTACAAAAATATTGATGATACTTCTTGCTTTTTCTTAGGATCAAAGTGAGTGGCTCCAGAGAGGCAACTCAGAGTCTGTTGTCTCCTCGTAGTGCGAGCTCAAATTAGCATTGGAGGAGGAAGGAGGTGGAGAGAGCATCATTCCTTGAGCCATGTCCTGCATCAATCCAGGCATATCAAACATTGCCTCCTGATCATGGTAATGATCAGCCTCCTGTGTTGTATTAAACATTACCGCCTCATCGTTATAATAGAGATTATCCTGTGGTGTATTCACCATTCCCATGATACCCTCCTCACTTGGAGAAGCTCTATCAAAAGCTTCCACATTAGCCTCCAAGGAAGCTTCCTCTCCGGCGACCCCTCCTGGCCTGAAAGCTTCTGCAGCTTCCATGGCAGTCTTCCGAATATCTTTAGCCTCCAAGGAAGCTGGCACAGGTAAGCGCCAAACTGAGTCCGCAAAATTCAGACATGCTGACTGGCCTCTAAGTGCCAATGCTGCCACGTCATGAGCCCTAGCTGCCATCTCAGCAGTTGGGTAGGTCCCTAGCCATATACGGGTTTGCTTAGTTGGCTCGCGTAGCTCACAAACCCAACGGTCAGTATTCCTCTTCCTAACACCCCTATAAACCGGGTGTCGGGTCTCCTTGAATTTGGTCCGCCCGGACCGCTTCTTCGGCCTGCTTGATGCTAGTATGACATCATCATCCGAATGGGAGGCATGACGGGGTTTGGAAACGGATAATGTGGATGGAGCCGTTAAGTCGATCTGCCCAGATTGATTATAGTCTGTGGATGAGCTTGTTATATCCATTAAGGAGGGTACCAAAGTGGCAATGAAAGAAAGTTGTGGGGTGTATATTTTATTTGCTTTGTTCACTTGTAAAGCTCAAACTAGGAACCTGTAACTGTAAGTGTGAATTTTATTATATAATATGGATGTGGGTAGTACACTTGTGCAGCTGCCATGTACGCGAACACGGCTTCAGCCTTGCTAGGCTGGCCGACACACGTGGGGTTCAGTCAATTATCTTAACATAGAAGGCACAAAAAATTACACGCGCTTTTTAACTGATGTGGCGTTTTTTCGACCCCAAATCGATCAACATGAAAGTAGGATATTTCGGAGTATTGAATGGTCCGAAAGGTCAAAAAACTTTTTGGTTTATTTATTACTTGTTTATTAAAGATAGTACGTCCTTTTCATCCCTTTTCATTGACACTCTCTCCGTTCCAGGTTAACGTGACTAGTTTTATTTTACATTTTTTTAATGTTTATAGTTTGATTTTGCACAAAAATTAAAAATTAAGAAAAAATATATATATGAGTATGAAAATTAAATTGGGAGAGAGAAAGTTGTAGCAGAGAATAGTGAGTTATTATTGTGAGTGTATGTATGTAGCAAGTGGGTCATATTGTTCAAGAACTAAAAAATTTAAATTGGGATAGACTAAAAAGAAAAGTGAGAATCTTCAATCAGAATGAAGAAGGAAGTAGTATTTATTTACTTGATTATATACCTAAAAAAATGTTTTACTATATTATTTTAGTATTGTACTCACGGGCTTGCCGTTACTTCATTACATGACTAACTTCCATTAAATGCTATATAACGTGCCCAGTTATAGTTAACGGAAGTTAAAGAATACCCCTCCTTACACAATAGCGCGATTTTGACGATCTCATGGCTTTAATCTGAAGGAAGTGGCGATGGCCTAAATTTCTCAATGACTACTTTTTTGCACATCCCCCTTCCATCACCCCCTTCCCTGTGATATGGTTACAATTAGTCCCGTTCGATTATTCAGACTTCAATTTTTGGTTGCTGCATCATGAATAATTGACTTGATTGATTATATGATCTAATTCAAAATTTCTTTCTAGGGGATAATTTTGATTTGGTATCATATAAAACGAGTATGTCCCTTTCTTTTATCTCTTGATGCCTAACATCATTGATGTCTGGTAGTTGATGATGGACTGATGGTGGTGAAAAAAGTGGGGGATGGAGTGGGGGACAATGAAAGTGTTGGGTGGATGAGTGGGTACGGTTAAGGTTGATGAAGTTAAATTTGAACTAACTTTATTGATGGACTTGTTAATTATTTAACATTCATTTGTCATGCGACTAACTTTCGTTATAAAAAAAAAAAAAAAACTAACACACTTCATCAATTGAGCGATGACATTGCATAATTTGGGTACGTAGTTGAGATCATTGTGAAAAAAAAGTATTAGTGACCACATTTGAAAAACATAAATAGTAATGTGAACATAATATACTCCCTCCGACCCGGCCGACTTAGGACTTTTTGCCATTTTGGGTGTCCCACCCGACTTAGGACGGCCCAAAATGGAAACCTTAAATCACTATTCTCTCCACTCATTCTCTCTCCTACATTATTTTAATATTCACAACACCATTATAATTTACTATTCCCTCCACTCATTCTCTCTCCTATTTTTAAATTACACTCACAACATTTACCTTTTTCCTTAATCCCCGTGCCATTTCAAAAAATCCTAAGTCGGCCGGGACGGAGGGAGTATATAATATCAGGTTTACCGAGAAAAGTAACTTTTTAGTCCTTAAACTACTTTTAGTTTTACGTTTTAGTCCGTGAACAATTTTTTTTTTACTTAAAAATTCCTAACCTAACGTTTTAAGGATATTGTAGTTTCTCCATTTGACAAGCGTTAAACTAACCGTTAACTTTGTCTGAGCTGACACCTACATGGCATCTTCCATCCTACATGGCGATGACTAAGCATCCACCTCTATACACCTCACCTCACCTCACGCACAACGCACATGACTATCTTCCCCCTTCAAATACGCTCACCATTTACAATTTTTTCTGTTTGAAAGCGAGGAAGAAGGGAGCCTCATTCCATACGCATTTATTGGTGTTTGTACTTGAAATCAAAGATTATTAAGGTAAAACTATCTTTATTACTGAAATCTTTGCTCAATTCGTTAGGTTTTATGCCCAATTTAATTTTTTTTTTTAATTAGGGTTTATATGGATTATGTTCGAAATTAGGTTTGTTATATGTTTAAGTAATTGTTTTTGTTCGAAATTAGGTTTGTTATATGGATTCTTCGTCATCTTCACGCACTAGAGATACAAGAAATAGCCAATTTAATGGAGAAATTATCAAATTTTGGAATGAGAAGTGCAAGTGCAACAGGCATGCAATTGTGCGAATTTCTGAGTCTATAAACAATCCTGACAAGTTATAATACAAGTGTGAGAGCGAAAAATGTAATTTTTACAAGTTTTGGGAATCAAATAATGGAGATATCAATTGGTCTGCATTTGTTGGCAATGTAGCAGGGGATATTGGACAACAACAAACACTAATGGAAGTGAGGGCTCTTGGAGGTGGAGTGCAATCTGGAATGCAAACATTGCACCTGGGAATGCAAGGATTGAACAATGTTGTTGGTGGAATGAAGATGGTCCTTATGCTCTGTTTTTGTGTTTGTATTGTCAATTTCTTGGTAGTGTTTTCTCTTACAATAAAGTGATGAAATGTTTACTGATTGTGGAAACAGATTATTGGTTTTGTTATATGTAATACACCTATATGTTTTGGTGTACTGTTTACAAAGCTTAATGCTTTGGTTTAATGTAATAGACCTATATTATATGGTTTGGATAATGGTAACTGAAATGAATATACACAAGTGAAAATAATACACATATAAATTGTCCAAATTGATGAAACCAAATAACAACTTCAACTTAAACTTAAACTTTGGCTCAAGAACAATAAATCCTGACAAAAAACCATAACACATTTTGGTATATTTCCTAGGTCATAATTTACTAACCCAAAAACATTGTCCAAAAATTGAGGATCACTTAGTTTTTACAAAAGATAACACACAGTTTGACTAACCCAAAAACATTGTTCAAAAACAGATTTCATACTACCCAAGAACACCAAATCATAATTATTAACCCCTATTTCTTTTCTTCTTGCCCTTAGATTGTTGTTGTAATAATTCAGAAGTGATGAAAGTTCTTGTACCCCTCATGAATGATTCCTGAAGACCACTTGTACCACCACCCCTTGTGTTCACCTGTATTTTCCCAACAAACCAGTTAAATGTAGTAATAAATATCACAATGGGGGTGGGAACCATAAATCAAATGCGCTTATCAAAAGCATACCCCACTTGCAGCATGACTAGGGCCTTTTCCTTGTTTTCCCCTTCCAATTCCAGACCTACTTGTTGACCCATCCTGCCACAAAAAAAAAAAACAAAACAAAAGCATGTGACCATCACACATTGATTGAAATAAAGACATTATTCAATTGAAATAAAACAAAAGCTAAACATTAACATACAAGTCCATTGTTTACCTTACTCATGGTTGCAGATCCAGATCCACAACCCTTCCTCCTTCTAACAGGTTGTTTGTCTCTCTTAGGATGTGGATTTTGAACAGCTTCAGTACTTGGATCATTCACTGGCCTATCTGGACATTTCCTAATAACAAATGTTATGGCCCTATTTTCTGAAATTTCTACAGGTCATTTTGATTCCTTTCTTTGATTTCTTGATTACCTTGAATGGATCCTCTTCAACATGTTGTTTTTCAATAGGTACATCATTTACTGTGCCTTTACCTCTTCGATCTTCAAGTGAATCCTTCTTTCTATTCCATTTTGGTCTACCCTTCACAACTCTTGGTAGTGGAGGCAACAAGACAAGTTTATCACTTGGGGGCCACATATCAATTCCATTTAAAAGCTTTAACATGTGTCCATAACTCTTAAGGTATATCTCACCCTTTAAGCATTCATAAATGTAGTCCTTTGGATCCCTTCTCATTAGTGTAATGGAAAGTACAGCATGACAACATGGGATGCCATTAAGCTGCCATGCCCTGCAAGTACAAGTCCAGGCAGTCAAGTTAACTATTGTTCCTCCTCTTGTAACCCCAACCTCAAAATCCATATCCCCATTCTACAATGCATTACAATCTCTAGCCTTTGTTATAGAATCCTCCAAAGTAGCCAACACTCTACGTCCATATCTCCTACCCTCGGCCCAATCTCACAGTCTATATATATATATATATATATATATATATATATATATATATATATATATATATATATATATATATATATATATATATATATATATATATATATATATATATATATATATATATATATATATATATATATATATATATATATATATATTATGATGGATTTCAGGGAACAAGTTCTTTACAACCACTTCCAAGCCCTGAAAAACAAAAAAACATAATACAAGTTAATTCATATTTATAAGAACACAAAAGTATCAAACTGTCATTGAATATAATAGAAACATAATATCTTTTGTTGATCAGACATTATAGTCCATCCCTCTCCATCACCAATTCCTATGTCCCTTACAACCAAGTTTAGGAACTAGCCCCAAGTTTGTTGGTCTTCCTTCTCAACCACTGCCCATGCAATAGGATATATCTGATTATTGGCATCTCTTCCCATTACTATCAACAGTTCACCTTTGATCCAAGTCTTTAGGAAACAACCATCAACAAACCCTCTTTTAATTGCATCAAAACATATGTAAAACCTCCTGAATTGTGGAGGACCCTCCCATTCATCACATGTTCCCTTCAAAACAATTGTTGAGCCTGGATTTGACCTATCCAATTCACATATATAGTTCCACAGTTTTGAATAATGTTCCTCCATTGATATTTTAACTGCAAATAATGCTCTCTGTTTGTTCTAAAACAAAGTTTCAAATTCACATTAACACCAACTTCCTTTTTCACCAAGTTCTTTATCTCAATCAACCTCATGAATGGAATTAACCTGATTCTATCACCCAATGTGTTTGCCAACCATTTGGAATTCACAACTCTAATGCTTGTTCTGCTTGAACAACTATGTGTTTTTTATATGATTTAACCTTAAAAGTTTGGTCTTTACCTTCATAACTTGCATATAAAGCCCAAGGACAGCCTGTGCACCTAGCTTGAACCCTAACTTTATCATTTTTGGAACCAAATTGCATACCTGTGTTTTGCGGCATATTCCCTGATTTGATCTTTCAACTGTGCAGGTCCTTCAAAAATCATATCAACATAAAATTCAAAGTCTTTGATATCTACATTTGGATTAAATTGAATCTCATCTGCTGATTTTGGTCTGTGATCTTTAAGAAAATCTTCTTCATCACTACTTTCAACTGGAACAAAATCAGAGTCAGATTGCCCCCATCATCGTCACTCTTCCATTGTTTAAATTCACCTTCAATATCAAAGTCAAAGTACTTTGACTTCTCCACACCACTGCTACCAATTACAGAATTCACATTTTGGTCTCCAACAGAACCATTCTGTCTATTCTCAACACCAACATCATTCCCATTCCAATCGCCATTACCATCATCATTCCTTCTCTTAAACTTAGATGCTAGGTTTTCAAGTACATATTATTTATCAACCCACCATTGATCATTATCAATGGGATCACTATCATTTATGTTAGGATTGGGATCATTACCCATGGGTTGTCCATCAGTCTCATTTACATCATCATTGGGCTCATTACCCGTAATTTGTCCATCAGTCTCATTCACATCATCATTGGGTTCATTACCCGTAGGTTGTTCATCAGTCTCATTAATATCATCAATTTGAGTCATAGAAGGATAAGGCCATGTTAATATTTCAATTTCATCTTGACTCATAAAACACTCATCAATGATATGCTTAACATATAAATGTACCTCACCATGTAATTTTGCAATGTCACAAGCCTCAATAATATCTTTGTCGCATGTAATCACACACAATCCATCATTTATATATGGCCATGATGAAATAGCATAATATATACTGTCTCCACCCATATAACCAAGTTTAATTGCTTTGTAAAGTTCATTGTAGCTAACATAATCTGGATCCACATTCTCAATCCTACTCACTTCACCTCCAATGTACTGTCTATGAGGTTCTTCTACAATCTCACCACGATGATGTATGACTAAGTCTACATATTGAGTTTGTGTTGGTATGAATTTTGTTTTTTTTTCTTTCATGAGCGTAAATATCATCATCATAATCCATACTGCAGTACAATTAAAACCTCATATATAATTTTCACACACACAAAAAAAAAATCTCTAAAATAAGAAGAGATAAATGATTACCTTAACCCAACAAATCTTCTAAAACCTTAATCTCACGAGCCCTAGACAAAATAAAACGATTCCATAGGTCAATTTTAACCAAAATCAAATAAAATACTTGTAAATTTCTTGGAGAGACTTAATCGATTTTGTAAAAATCGTGCTTTGATTCTTCCGATTTCTTCCTCGATTGCTCGTTCAATTGTCTTCAATAATCGCCTCGCTCTCTCTCCCCCCCGGTGCTTCCTTAGCGTAAATGAGTGACCAACTGGATTCTTACTGTTTTGGAGGTAATTTCAATGCCTAAATACACCCACGTGACTTGTCCGTGTGTTTGAGTGAGCAAATAAATGCTTATTCCTCCATATGTAAGATGGAAGATGTCAGGTAGGTGTCAACTCAGACGAAGTTAATGGTGAGTATAACGCCTGTCAAATGGAGGAAATACCTTATCCTTAAAACTTTAGGTTAAGGATTATTAAGTAAAAAAATTATTTAACGACTAAAAGGCAAAACTAAAAATAATTTAAGGACTAAAAAGGTACTTTTCTTCATATTTATCTAGCCAAAAATTCTATGTTTACTCATTGTAAATTTGTGTATAGTGAAATAATACAAAGATGGTAGTTGCTATTAGAGTCTATCTTTGATTGGTCCTTAAATTATTAGTTAAATGGTATACTTCATCCCTAATATCTTACCAATTTTGATTGTTCCTTTAAAAAGATTAATTTTTAATATTTTAAATAAGATGTATGTTACTTTGAAAAGAAAATGTTAGAATGTGTTATGCATTCTTTTTAAGTCAAATTAAGTTTTTCTATTTTTGTTTTGAAAGATTTAATTAAGGAACTTATAGAAGATTTAGGAAAAATTCGTTGTCACAATAAATCTAAAACTTGTTATTCATATATTTTTGAAAATAATACTAATAATTTCTATAAATTTCATTGATTTTTTTTTTTTAATTTTTGTCAAAATTATATCATATTAATTGCTTAAAAATTAGGGCTATCATTTAAAAGGTGAGAAGGGAATACTTAATTCGAATACCTATTTTTTTTAAAAAAAAAAAAAAGAAAACAAAAAACAAATAACACTGTACTCCCTCTACGTAAATTTCTGAATCGTGGCTTTTACATTTTTGGGCGTCCCATTTACAAACCGCATCTTTCTAAAATGGCAAAGAATCTTTACTATTCTCTCCACTCATTCTCTCTCCTACATTATTTTAATACTCACAACACCATTATAATTTACTATTCCCTCCACTCATTCTCTCTCCTATTTTACTTTTACACTCACAATATTTATATGATTATTTTTTTTCTTAATTCCCGCACAAACAATAACAGTGTGATTACTAGCGGGACGAAGGGAATACTTAATAGCGAAATTCGAGTGGGGACGAAAGTGATGTCGGCCACAAGGCCCGCAACTAACTTAGTAACTCACTCATGGTGTACTACCCCTACACCCGTGGAATGATACACCAGTGTGGACAGACCTAGGAACACCCAAAGAGTGGTTGTGAATCACCTAAAATTAATCTTGACATTGACATGTATAAAAAAAAAAAACTATTAAGTGCATTCTTATTTACCAGCTCACCCATCCAGCTCACCCATCCTCTTGACAAAAAAAGAAAAATTGATAGATATTAGTATAACAAATAATTATTTTTTTGAAGTTTTTGGGTAATATAATTTGTGAACCCCATACATTTTAACCCTGGATCCGCCCCTACTCCGTAATCTGTATTTATTAGTGGATTACCATTATCTTTCTTCTTCTTTTTATAATAAATACTCCATCCGTCTCAGGAAATTCGTCACTTTTTACTTAAAATGACGTCTCGTTTGAAGCGTCACATTTCCTAAAATGAAAATGTTTTATTAATATTCTATTACACCCACTCACTATTCCCTCCACTCATTCTCTCTCCTAAAACACTATTCCACTCACAACACTTTTTAAATTTACTATTTCCTTCACTAATTCTCTCTCCTCTTTTCAAATTACACTCACAACAGTTTTTCTTTCCACTTTTTTCCTTAATTTGCGTGCCGAAGCTAAAATGGCGACACTTTTCTTGGGACGGAGGGAGTATTTTTTTCTACTTTTAAATATTATATTGTCTTTGTTTCATTACTAAATATACAAAATAAAATGAGTTTATAAATATTTTTAGTATGAAAAATAATGTATGTGAGGAAAAGTGGGGTAAAAATAGCTCTGTTCTAAAAGACCCCGCCTAAGGGCGCCTAGGCCCCGCCTGGCGCATGCTGCTCCGGCCTTTAGCGCCTGAGTGTGATAATCCCGACTAATCCCGATTAGTCCCCAGACTAGTCCCGCCTGGCGCTAGGCCTCCGCTCCAGCATCCGCCTAGCGCTTTTTAGAACCTTGAAAAATAGTAAGTGTAGAGAAGATTTGAGCATAACAATCGCGTCTCGTGAATACATAATTATTAAAAACAAAAATTGGTCTTGTGATTTTTGTAATGGAACATCAAAATTGAATTTTTTTACCTTATGTAATGAAAAAGAGGGAGTATTGAATATACTGTTATTAAAATGAAACCAATATACAAATAAGTAAATTATTTTTTTTCAAATAATTTTATTTTGAGACAGAAGAAAATTTAGAAGGTTCATATTTACTAGGGATGGTCAAAATCGATTCGGTTTCGGTTCGGGGCCGAAAATCGCCGGTTCCCATTCGGTCAAATGGTAACCCTTAACCGGCCCGGCCTAACCCCGGTTCCGGTCCGTTCGATTCCGGTTTTCTCCCCGGTTCGCTCCGGTTTCGACCTTTTCCGGTCCAATTCTTTGGAAAACATGAGAATTTCGTCAGGTTCACGGTTTCTGTTCCGGTTTGGGTTGGCATTTTTGTAACCCTTAACCGGCTCGGCCTAATCCCGATTCCGGTCCATCCGATTTCGATTTTCTCTTTGATTTGTTCCGATTTTGGATTTTTTAGATCCGATTCCGGTATTTCACCCAAAAAATTAAAAAAAATAATATTAAAATCAAGAAAGTGTCAAAATTAGAAAGTCCACGCCAACTTGGTTCTGAAAATAGCAAGTATGAAGGGTATTTTCGTAACCTTACATAGCTAATAAAAAATTAGAGGATGAGAAAAAAAGGAAAAAGTCAGGGTCCATTGACACGTGGAAGGCTTCCAGTTCATAGTTTATGCATGTGACTTTCTTCTGTCAGTCTGTCGTTGCTTTTCTCGAAGGTTCAGATGTGTGCCCATTTCTTCTGTCTGTCGTTGCTCTTCTCGAATGTTCGGTTCTATTGGATTTATGCAGCGGAGAGAAAATAATGTACTGGAGAAGAATTCCTTGCTTATCTTTTCCATATACTGAGTACACAAATATATATACACAGACCCTAATCTAAGATACACTAATACATAGAATCTATATAGCCACCACACTAATCTATCTATACAAGGAACCTATGATACAAACAGGTAAGGAACTGAACAGGTAAGGAACTGAACATTATATGCTGATAAACTCTTGGTTAATACTCGGCATATCTCGGCTAATACCCCCCCTCAAGCGAGACGGCCGTAAGGGAGGCGGAGCTTGATAGAAAGAGCCTGAAAACGTGGTTTAGATAATCCTTTTGTAAACACATCGGCTAGTTGATCATCGGAAGAAACATATCTAAGTTGAAGAAACCCACGAGTGACCAACTCTCGAACAAAATGATAATCAATTTCGATATGACGGGTACGAGCATGAAACACCGGATTTCGAGCCATATGTAAAGCCGAAATATTATCACAAAATAGGAACGGAGGAGAAAAAGGAATATGTAATTCCCGAAACAAGTAAGAGAACCATCGTAACTCTGCGGTAGTATTAGCAATAGCACGATACTCGGCTTCACTGCTGGAACGTGAAACTGTCGATTGTTTCTTTGCAGTCCAGGAAACAAGATTGGGGCCTATGAAAATACACGCACCAGTAGTTGACCGCCGATCATCGGGATCACCACCAATCGGCATCCGAGTATGCACTAATAGAGAAGTTTGAAGAACGATAAAAGGATAAACCAAACCGGAGTGTTCCCTTAACGAATCGAAGGATTCGTTTGGGCTATGACAAGATGAGTGGAGCGAGGCCGGTGCATAAACCGACATACGATTCACCGAGAAGGAAATATCGGGACGTGTGAGTGTGAGATATTGTAATCCGCCAACAATACTCAGAAATGCGGTTGGATCCGACAACGGTTCACCATCTTGAAAGCGAAGCCGAGAATGAGGAGGCTGAGGGAGTGGATGCCGGTTTGCGAGCGGGACATGTTGAAACGATCGGAGATCGGGCATATCGCTTTCGACACGGTGCAGCGTAGTCCCGGCTCGAGAGGCCTCAAAGCCCAAGAAAAAGCTCAAGTCACCAAGACGACGACTATCAAACGTGGCACAAATGTCATCAATAGCCGAGGAAACAAACGGATGAAGAAGATCCGGTAATAATGATGTCATCCACGTATACGAGAATAATAGTGGTGGAGGCTGAGGTGTGCCGATTAAACAACGAAGAATCAGAACGACTATTGAAAAAGTTATGACAGAGAAGAAACTCGTGAAGTCGCTGAAACCACGCACGAGGAGACTGTTTCAAACCGTAGCGCGCTTTGTGAAGCTTGCATACAGAATCCGGATGAGAGGGATCACTAAAGCCAGGAGGTTGCTTCATGTACACCTCTTCGTTAAGGACTCCATTAAGAAATGCATTACGAACATCCAATTGTTTAATATCCCAGCTGCGAGAATGAGCAATGTCACAATCAGCCTCTGTGCGGATGGTAGAAGGCTTACAATGGCCGAAAGTCTCGTCATAATCAAGGCCAGCTTGTTGAGTGAACCCTTGAGCAACTAACCGGGCTTTATGTCGTTCAATTGAGCCATCAGCTTTGCGTTTCACTTTAAAAATCCAACGACACCCAACTACATTCATATGTGGTTGGTATGATACCATATTGGATTTATGCAGCGGAGAGAAAATAATGTACTGGAGAAGAATTCCTTGCTTATCTTTTCCATATACTGAGTACACAAATATATATACACAGACCCTAATCTAAGATACACTAATACATAGAATCTATATAGCCACCACACTAATCTATCTATACAAGGAACCTATGATACAAACAGGTAAGGAACTGAACAGGTAAGGAACTGAACATTATATGCTGATAAACTCTTGGTTAATACTCGGCATATCTCGGCTAATAGGTTCAACATGTGTGCCCAGTTGGAATTTGATTCCATTAAAAGTATTACTTTCTTTAGCTGAAAAGAGTTTTGTACGGAACCAGTTACATCAACATGACCTTATAGATAGAGAATCATGATCAAAATCATCATCATCATCATCAGTACAATATACTCCCTCCGTCCCATCCCACTATGAATCTACTTTTTGAACACAAAAATTAAAAAAAAAGTAGGAAAGAGAAATAGGTGGAGGAGGTGTTTGTGAGTATGAAAAATTAAATAAGAGAGAGAATGAGTGAGAGGAATAATTAGGAAAGAGAATGTTGTGAGTGTAAAAGTAAAGTAGGAGAGAGAATGAGTGGGTGGAATAACAAAGATTCTTTGCCATTTTGGACAATTCACACTGAAGTGGGACGTCCCAAAAAAGAAATAAGTCCACACTGAACTGGGACGGAGGGAGTATAAGTGGGACTGGGATAATTAAAAATAAATTTAAAATGTTTAAATTTTTTTTTGACCCGAAAGGAGGGGGGGGGGGGGTAAGGGGTATGGGTGGGGTTGAGGGTAGGAATGGACTAGGGTGATTAAAAATAAATTTAAAATGTTAATTTTTTTTTTTTACCTGACGGAGGGTGGGCGGGGGTGTTAAAAGAATTATAACTTATATTTTTTATAAAAGCTGAAACAAAAAAATATAAAAATATAAATTTATAATTTATTTTATAATTTTTTATTCATTTTGTTTTAAATTGTGATTATTTAATATTTTTTTAAAAAAATTATTTTTAATCCTTTTATTTTATGAAATTACATTTAACTCCCCCTGAATATGAAATTTAACTTCAGTTTGGACCAATCCGTTAAGCATGTGCGAGGCACATGAGACTTTAACAAGTTTTTCAACGAATTTCGTCAAAAATTTCTTAACTGCTAATTTTTTTAATGACAGACCCTGAATTGACATTAAAACCAATACAGGCCCCTCCAAGAAGACTGCCCTAAAAGTATATATGGGCTCGGCCCAAGCCGTGAACTGCATATTGGCCCATTATACATGGAACCTGCTTTACGTAAGTGTGAATGTCTATTTTTAATCTAAAAACATTTTGGAAACACTTACTATTTCCCATCTTTTAGTAAATGTTTTTTTTTTTCTAAAAAGTTATTTTAAAATGAATGTCTAATTTTAAAAAAATTTATTATATTTTTCCTCATTCATATAAATTTTTTTTATTAAGACTTAGACTAATGACGCAATATGATTAATTTTTTATGTATTTATCTTACTAAATATAATTATGTTTATTCTTTTTGAAAATTTCTCTCGAACATTCTTTACGAACAGATAGAGTATGTTTCAGTGACACAGATGAATAAATATTCTTACCATTCACTTACTAAATTTTTTAATTTGCAAGTATATATTAAAACATGAATTTTATTTAATATAAGCATGTTTTAGGATTTTTTTAGTAAAAAGAAATTTAGTTTTAAAAAAATAAATATTCATTTAGACATGAAATGAATAAATTAATTTAATTTAAGATTATTTATATACACAAACTTCCACTAATAATTTTTTTTTTTCCGGAACTAAGAGTTGTACCTTCCTAATATGCACCTTCCTAATCAAGTTTTTTGCCCGTGAAGATTTTCAGGATGTCAAATGTTAGGAATTAACTAAATTATACTTGGAAAAGCATGAGTCAAAATTTACAATTTTATGCACGAACACCGTTCTTCAGTGATTTTTTTATTATTTTTGTGTATCACACAATCTGAATTATTTACGTGTGATTTAGTGATTATGAGTTATTATAATTAACATTATCATTATGATCGGTTGAATTTTTTGTGACGCACCTTAGCCTGATGGTTAGAGTTCATGGCTTTCAACCTGGAGGTCATGCGTTCGATTCCCCCACCAGTGGTTAGAGGGAATGACATTGCCCTCCCTAGCATAGCTAGGCGCCTCTGTGAAGTGCATCAAGGGGAGAGCGGTGAAATGTGTTGATCCCCTTCTTTTTTATTTTTTAAAAGAAAAGAAAAAAAAAAAACTAAAGTGATAAGACCTTGAATAGGAATTTTTTTAACTTTTATATGGGCCGCTCTGTTCCGAATTTCTAGCCAGCTATATAAATCCATGAAACCATAGCTCTATTAAAGTTAACTTTTATATGGGCTGTAATAAGGCCTTCAAGAGGCATTTTTTAAGACGAGGCCGACTATAAATGGGCCCGTCAATTTTAAGAATTTCATTGATTAAGATTTTTCTAAGGAGAAGCTCCGGAAATAATTTCGAGATAATTCGAGATTATCAATTTGATTATTCTCGTTTGTTTATATGAATATTGCATTCAAGATAGGTGATCTAATCGTGTTTGGTTGAATATTGATAGTATATCTGTATTTTGACTCTGCATATTAATAAAATTTATTCTCTATTTACTCGTAAATAGCTAATCGTGTTTGTGAATCACGTAAATTTGTGTGTTCATGATTTGATTTTATGTTTATAGTTTGTTATGTGTGCGTATCTTTTCTGCTCTAGTTATAGTTACGGAGGACTTAACAAGGACATTTACGTAAAAATTCACAACATAGTTGTCTTAATTCTTGAGTGTGAAAACAATTTATTTGACATAATCCTAACTGTACATCAATTTTGAAACTATTATATTTTGCTCAAAGTTCAGATTTAACTATTTATTTATTCTTTACCAATTTTAAATACTATACTTAAAATACAATATTTAAAATTGTTTTAAAAATATAAATAGTTTGAACGTAATTTGAAAAAAGTACATTAGTACATAATTTTGTTGTAGGTACCTTACAAGGCAATCACTCTGGTTAAATAAAAAGTTAGATTTCATGAGGCCCATTATCACAAATCATTTTTCATAAAAGCTAATGTGAAATCCAAAAATTCACACACAAATACATGTTCATATCAAAATTTCATAAAACCCAAAACCCTTTGCCATTCCGGTGACGACTTCTCCGCTTCTTCTCCATCTTCATATCATTCTTCGCTCGATCTCTATCTTTATCGTCTGCTACTAATGTTTTTCTTTAACACGAATTTCTTAAAGGTTAGATCTCTCTTATTATCTTTTATCAATTTCGAACATTGCCTTCCTGTATTGTACCGTTAATGCTCAGGTGATTGGAACAAAAAACTCTTATATCTTAATTCTTAAGGTATCAAAGTTATTTTTTTTCACAATTTGAATGGAAGAAACTACTTTTATATCTAGATATAAGAATAATTCTATTATTATATCCTTAGGTATAAAAGTGAATTTTATTACTTTTTACAATTATATGAAAAATTATGAAAAGAAATACTTTTATACCTAGGTATAAGAGTAATTCTAGTATTATATCTTTAGGTATATGAAGGTATATGAGAAGATTGATTGATAAAATATGAGTCTTTTTTTATTAATTTTAGGAAAGATAAAAATTGTGAAAAAAATACTTTTATACCTAGGTATAAGAGTAATTTTAGTCTTATACCTTTGGGTATAAGAGTCACGGGAAGGGATAATGTGTGAGCCTGAGTTTTTGTTTAATTTTGCATCTCGATTGGATATTTATGAGTTTGATATCTCGCTAGAGACCTCAACCTTAAATAAAATTGATTTATACGTAGAACCCGAACATACATCCTAGATAAATGTTAACTAAAATTTAAAGGAAGAATGCCCAATAAATTCTAAAAAAGCTTTATAATGCCTCATAAATTTCTTTCTATAATTATTTTTTAATAATACTGCATACATGATAATTTATAATATAGAATACTCATATAATAAAACAATGATAGTGATAGGCGGCTCCGAGATCTGCAACCGAATTTCGGCAGCTGACATCGACGGTGGGTGGGTGGTGGTGGTGGTGGTGGTAGGAGACAATAGAGGATGTTGTATCATAACTTTTAAATAATTCATATTAAATGTAGTATAACATATTACTGCATAATAATTTATGGAACGTTTAAATTCATGAGAAACTTGAGAGCGGGTGATTTGTCTCAAAAGTAACTTAAAAGTAACTTATTGGAAAATCTCCAAGTTTAAAAGTTAGAGATACTCCCTCCGTCTCATTTGAAGCTTCACATTTTATCAAAATGGGTGTCTCGTTAAAAACTTCACCTTTCCTAAAATGGCAAAGAATTTTTACTATTTCACCCACTAATTCTCTCTCCTATTTCACTTTTATATTCACAACACTTTTCAAATTTACTATTTCCTCCACTCATTCTCTCTCCTATTTTACTTTTATACTCACAACACTTTCTCCACTTACTTTTTTTCTTAATTTGCGTGCAAGCTCAAAAGTGTGAAGTATGAAATGAGAAGGAGGGAGTATACTAATACAAAATGCCACCCAAAATTCCTTATATGCTTAAAAGAGTTGTACCTTCCTATTCAAGTGCACCCTTTGTAAAACCATAGATTGTTAATGCCTTTTAAAGTTTATAATTAGTATTTAATTAGGGTGGTCGGAAGCTAACATGCATTCTCCACTACCTATAAATGGAATAATTTTAAAGTAACGATCTCTACCATTTGTGGAAACTAAAGTAGGAGTAGGGTAAAGATTTGGGGTTTAGTATTTTATAATATAAATAATATTAATTTTATCTTTCTTGTGTTTTTTTAATGTTGCCACTTGTACGATGCTTGAACGCTTCATTATTATTCAAATAATAAATATATACTCCCTCCTTCCCCTATTAAGTTACTCATTTATTGTTGAAAATGAAAAATATGGAGTGAATATATATAATGTTATTAAAGTAGAGGTTGTGAGTGGGTAGAAGAGAGAAAGTGAGGTAGAGAATAGTAGTGGATAGTTGTTGTGAGTATGACAAGTGGGTCTCATTAATAAAAAAATATTAAAAAAATTATTTTTTAAAAAAATGAGACTTTAAAGTGAGACGCCTAAAATAGCAAAATGGGTAAGATATTATGGGACGAAGAGAGTATATACTCCCTCCGTCCCACGTGAATGCAATCTTATTTTCATTTTGGTCCGTCCCACGTGAATGCAAACTGCCCAAAATGGAAACAAGTTTATTATTTTATATTCACCCTACCCCACACACTCATTCTCTCTCTTCATTTTTCACCATACAATTTATTCAACCAACCTACTATTAACTCCACTCATTCTCTCTCTTCATTTTTTACCACACATTTTCATTATCTTAATAATATTTCTTAATTATTGTGCTCGAAAAAATGATTTATATTCATGGGGGACGGAGGAAGTATAAATTAAGGAGGGGGACGTGTTAAGACGCTGTTTTTGTTTTTTCATGGTACAATAGCATATTTAGGGATGTAAAGTTAAAAAGACTGCCTTTTTTATGATTGATGTCCCAGAAAGGAATGTGAGGAATAAAAAATAACACGAGTAATGATAAACGTAACCAATTACTCTACTATATAATGTCGGCCGCCACACTGTTGTTGTTTTTAACATTTCAAAATTTTTATACTCTATCCTAGGGGGTGTGACACAGTTTGATTTGAATCGCGATTTGAAGTCGAATTGAGTTAAACTGTATAGTTTGATTTGATTTTTAGATATAAGTGATTTAGCTCAGTTTGAAAAATTAACAGATCATATGGTTCAGCTCAGCTTGGAATTTGAAACTCCTAAACCAAATCAAGCCGTTTAAGACCGAACCGCGATTTAAAACCGTAAAATCGAGCCATTAAATCGAACCGTGATCTATGATTGTTATTTGGTGATTGGTATTTGATACTTTAGTTTCAAAGTAATCAAGTTATGCTTGTATTTATTCTAAGTACTTATTTTTAAATATTTTATATTCATTAGTCATAAAATGGTTAACAAAAAAAGATCATGGTTTGAAATGCGGTTTGGACCGTGATCTAAATCGCGGTTTGGACCGTGGTCTGAACCGCAAAATCAAATCGCGGTTTAGACCGAACCAAACAGAACCATAGCGGTTTGGTTTAGTTCGGTCTGAATTTTTTTATGGTTTAACTCGATTTGAAATTTATCCAAACTGGTGCTAGTGGTTTGACTTCTAAATTTGTCCAAACCGAGCTAAACCGAACTATTTTCACCCCTACTCTATCCTACCGTTTAAAATGATCTTTTCGCTATTTTGTTAATATTAAGAATGAATTTTAAATAATTATTTTATATTGATTTATTATTCTAATGAATATAAAATTTTTGTTATTAATAGTATTATTGATGATGTATTAATTAATCTAAATTTACATTATTATAATTAAATTATTGCTCATAATTTATTCGTAATAACGTAAAAATGAAAATAGAAAAATCATTTTGAAACGTGGAAAGTATCACTTTGTATAATATATTATTTTGTATATTATATCTTGTATCACTAATAATTTAACAATTTACATATTATATAACATTATTATGATTTCAACTTTAATAATTATGAATTGTTACACAACATGGTTCAGAAATCTGAATTACTTATGGTCAATTTATTTGGAACTCCACATAAAAAAAAAAAAATACTCCCTCCGCCCCCCACTAGTGTGGACTTATTTCCTTTTTGGTCCGTTCTAGATTAGTGTGAACTGTCCAAAATGGCAAAGAATCTTTACTATTTCACCCACTCATTCTCTCTCCTACTTTACTTTTACACTCACAACATTCTCTCTCCTAGCTATTCCTTTCACTCATTCTCTCTCATATTTAATTTTTCATACTCACAAACACCTCCTCCATTTATTTCTCTTTCCTACTTTTTCTTAATTCTCGTGCAAAAAAATGGTCCACACTAGTGTGGGACGGAGGGAGTACTCATTACGTAATTGATAATTTTAAAAGTTCTATAATTTTAAGGGAGGGGCTATTGCCACTACACCTTTTGCTTTTCCACTACGAGATTTTGTAACTTGACAAAATTATCCTTTCTTATTTTTGTAAATAGATATAATCTTCCTTTTGTATTATAAGGAATAAATGAAACATTCCATAAAGGTTTATACCACTATAATTTTATTTATACACTACAGTTTTAGGAAATAAAAAATCTACTACGTTTACGAATAAAAAATATTAAATAATTATGATATTCATTGAAATACTTATTATTTTATACAGAAAAATAATTAACTTTTAATAATGAATTATTTTTTAATTTTTCTTTTCAGCTTAATTTTTAATTTATTTTAAACCATATTATTACCCTTTTTCAGAATAAATATTAAATTATATTTGATCAATAATTTTTTATTAAAAAATGACTTGAAAATAATGACATAATATTAAAAATAATTATCAATGTTGTGAGCTTGACAACATGTTATTTAAAATTAATCTACTTCTCAAAAGTATTTTTATTTTTACCAATTATTTTTATATTTTTAGCAAAAAAAAAATATATATTTTTCTGAGACTAGACAAAATAAAGTTTTAAGAAATTTTACACCAACAAATTTTATTAAAAATTTAAATAGTTATGCTAAAATTGTGATTGACAAATCTAAAATCTAACATTTTTAACTAGATTTTTATGAGTAAAACTAATAGTTTTACTTCGTTTTCAATTTATAACATAAAACAGTAAAGTTGTGAGATTGAAAATTTAAATTGGTTGTTTGACAATTTTTAGCCATAAAAATATTCATTTATAAGTTTACAAATAAAGTTTAATAGTGAATGTATATTTTTCTAATTTGAAATTCTATACTTTATTCACCAGCTTTTATAAATTTCATTGCAATCATTAAGGAAAAAAATCAAGATAAAAATATTATTAAATTGAAGTAATATTTTTATGCAGTTTATTGTAAATAAAATCAACTTGGTTAAAGATGAATAATTCTTTTTTTTTACAATAATTTATTATCAATTTTATATTTTATTTATTGATATTTGATATGCTTTTTTTATATTTCTTGACATGATTGAAAATAATTATATAGATGATAATGAAGTGTAAAACAACCTTACCATTTTAAGGAAAATACCATAAATAAGAGGAAATGATTGAAGGGCAATTGAGTCAAAAGATTAAATTGTATTAATTAACGTAGTGGATAAGGAAAATATGTAGTGGTAATAGCCCCTCCCTAATTTTAATCTAACAAATTTTGAAATAAAATAATTTTTTTAAAATAATTTTTTTTCCGCAAAATTATAATATTTCAATTACAACATAGAGAAAGAGATTCGAATCATGATTATATATATATATATAGCTAAAGAATTATCGACACATATATAAATTAGGGGTGACAAGTTATACTCGTCCGTACCAATCAACTCGTATACCAACCCGTACCAATTATAATTGGTACAAAAAGTCGGTATACCGAACTCTTGGTACGGTAGTACCGTACCAATTATGTCCAATTGGTTGGTACATGGTACGAAAAAGTGACTTCGGTTGGTATATCGGTGTACCGAGTTTATTTATTAAAAATTATTATACACTCCCTCCGTCCCACCTCACTTGACACTTATTTCTATTTTTGGCCATCCCAGCTCACTTGACACTTCCCAAAATAGCCTACTTTTTAGTATTATTTTATATTCACTCTACCCCACCACTCATTCTCTCTCTTCATTTTTCACCACTCAATTTATTCAACCAACACTACTATTTACCTCACTCATTCTCTCTCTTCATTTTCTACCACACATTTTTTTTATTTTATTCTTTTTTCTTAGTTCCCGTGCCCACCTCAAGGGTATCAAGTGAGGTGGGACGGAGGGAGTATAATAATATAGCATAATGTGTAGTTTTATTTGATGTGGTCTCTAGCTTATCTGTTTTCCGAGGTTTCAGTTTTTCTATAACTCAGAGGTTTCAGTTTTTCTATAACTTAGAGCATCTTAACTGAATGTGTAGTTTTTTTTATGTGGTCTCTAGCTTATCTGTTCCTCGAGGTTTCAGTTTTTCTATAACTCAGATTTCAAAGCCACTGATTATATGTAATGTTATCTTAAGTGTTTATGTTTATGAATTTCAGAGAAGCCTTTGGACAAACATACATAGTATTTTAAAAAAATAAATAATTACATATGCTGCCTTTGGTCACCTCTTTCCCATCTCACTGTTAATGTTTATGAAGTTCGGTCATAAAAATAACAGTGTATCAAAGAGGGAAAATACCCTGATTATTGAGATGTCATCTGTATTCATCATGAGCCACCTTGGTACAGTGGATTCCCTTATTTTACTCTTTTGTTTGCATGATGGTTTAGTTGATTTTAACGGTCATCACCTTGATTTGTATTCGCCATTGTAATCTAGTCGTTAGTCTCGTTGATTTTGTTGGAAGTAACTTCACTGAAGGTTGGACTTGCACCAAAATCTTCTTGCCAGCTCTTAAAGTGTCTTCTTAAACTTCAATCTTGGATGCATGACAATCTACATTTCTTGTCATATAAATGCATTTTTTTTATCTATGTTTACATTTGGTATATTCGAATATCAATCATATCAATCAAGTATCAACCGTACCAATAAACTTGGTATATCGACTTTTATGGTTGATACTGATACATATTTTTGTATATCAATTCATACTTAATTGATACATGATATACGTAAAATACAGTCGATATACCAATCAAACCATTCCTAATATAAATTATGTGAATATTTTTGTGGAGGGAGGGGAGTATAATATTATAGAAGGCCACTAGGGAGACAATAATTGAAGAATGGAAAAGGGATGACTTTAGAGCTTACCTTTTCTTAAATTCATTCTATTGGCCGACTTGCTTGTTTCTTTCATGAGGTTTCTAGACCATGGGACTAAATGTTTGAAATATTATTATCTACTACCTCCGTTCTAAAATATGCTTGTCTCATTTAATTTTTTTGTTGAACTTTAACCATAAATATATGAGAGATTAATCATGTTCATGAAATTCTAAAAGTTGTTGTTGATAATATTATTAATGGTGAATCAATAGTAATTTTTAGAATTTCATGAACATAATTAAATTGTCATATATTTATGGTCAAAGTTTAACAAAAAAGTCAAATAGGACAAACATTTTGGGACGGAGGGAGTATATTACAATAGAGGTGGGATCTAACCACCACACAAAGAGTGACTCAGATTTAATCTTGCAAAAGACAAACAATGGCTGTGATTGAATCTACGGATCCCCTTACTACAACAGTTACCAGCGGTTATGAACTCTCCTCCCAAAACAATTTTTTCTCAAAATATTCCATTTTAAAAAAATATATCCCAAAATAACAATCCTTCAAAACTATTGATCAAAATGTCCCATTTTTTGAAACTCGCTACACGGTATAGCAAGTTTATAATTTTTTTTCGTTTAAACTCGCTAAACCATTTAGCGAGTTTAAATTTTAATATTAAAAAAAATAATAATAATAAAATAAATTTGAACTCGCTAATTGAATTAGCGAGTTCTAAGTTTCTTTTCTTCCGTGTGAACATAATCACATTACTAATTCATTCTCCGTCTCGCTTTAAATTACAAATTAAAAATTAAAAATTATGTTTTAATAAAGAAAACTAAAAAAAAAAATTTAACTCGCTAATTGAATTAGTGAGTTCTAAGTTTCTTTTCTTCTGTGCGAACACAGCCAAATTACTAATTCATTCTCCGTCTCGCTTTAAATTACAAAATAAAAACATAAAAATTATGTTTCAATAAAGAAAAATAAAAGAAATATTATTTTTTTCGTCTAAAATAATTACTTAAAAAAATGAACTACTATAAAAATATTATTTTCTTCATATCAAAAATGAATATTACTTTCGACTAAAAATGTATAACCAAAAAAGTACTACATTTTTTGTCCAAAAAATTGAACATTACTTCCTTCATCCCAAAAAATAATTATTTTTTAAAATGTTCATTGAGACGAAAGAAGCAATGTTCATTTTTTTATATAGAAAGTAGTATTAATTTTGGGACAAAAGTAATATTCATTTTTGAAATGAAGGAATTTTTTTTAAAATTTTAAAGAAGTAGAATTTCTTTCTATGTAAAAAAAATATTGAACATTTCTTCATTCGTCTCAATGATCATTTTAAAAAAAGAATTATGTAGTGTGCAGTACGTTTTGAAGTTAAATATTTTAGAACTGCTGCTCAAAATACTTTTTCTTTGTTTTATCCATGCTACATGTTGAGCTTTTATTTTTCTTACATCTCACATGAATTGTGTAGTATGCAATACGTTTTGAAGTTAAATATTTTAAAAATTTGAATTTATAATGTGCGTCGGTTCTACGGCTGGCATAACCTTCGATTCAGTTCTAAGTTTATTTTCTTCTGTGTGAACTCAACCAAATTACTAATTCATTCTCCGTCTCGCTTTAAATTACAAAAGAAAAATATAAAAATTATGTTTTAACAAAAAAACTAAAAGAAATATTATTTTTTTCGTCTAAAATAATTACTTAAAAAATGTACTACTATAAAAAAAATTATGTCCTTCGTATAAAAAATGAATATTACTTTCGACTCAAAATGTATAACCAAAAAATAATACTACATTTTTTGTCCAAAAAATTGAACATTACTTCCTTCATCCCAAAAAATTATTATTTTTTAAAATGTTCATTGAGACGAAGGAAGCAATGTTCATTTTTTATATAGAAAGTAGTATTAATTTTGGGACGAAAGTAATATTCATTTTTGAAATGAAGGAATTTTTTTTTTAAAGAAGTAGAATTTCTTTCTATGTAAAAAAATATTGAACATTTCTTCATTCGTCTCAATGATCATTTTAAGAAAAGAATTATGTAGTATGCAGTACGTTTTGAAGTTAAATATTTTAGAATTGCTGCTAAAAAAACTTTTTCTTTGTTCTATCCTTGCTACATGTTGTGCTTTTATTTTTCTTACATCTCACATGAATTGTGTAGTATGCAATACGTTTTGAAGTTAAATATTTGAATTTATAATGTGCGTCAGTTCTACGGCTGACATAACCCTCGATTCTTTCTTTTCACAAGAACCCTCGATTGCCACTCAAGAGTATATCTAGGAATCTTCTTCAACATACGCCTGCGGAGGAGGAGTATGAGTAGGAAAAGAAGATTATTGATATCTTTCAAAATGAAACTCATTCAGGTGCATCTACACCTTCTCTTTTTATGCGTATACATACCTACACAAGTTTTTTTTTTTGGTAAAACACCTCTCTGTTCTTTCCAATTGTTAATCTTGATGTTTGTTAGTTTCATCAGTTTAATTAATTTATTTATTTTTGTGGGGTGTGGGGGTGGGAATTCTGTGTTTTCTATTTCTATATATTTCTAAAAAACCTCTTTGTTCTTTTTTCGGCTTCTATTCATGTTTGATTCCTTATTTAAAAAAATGACATGGAAACAATTGCATATACAGGTGTTTAATCCTACATATTTGATTAGTTTGAAGTAAAGCGTTCAAGGTTTCCTGATTTTAGAAACTGAAGGGATCACGAGAAGAGATATTCTCATTCGTTTATTTCATTGAACCTATATTTTGTTTAGGCTCAGCTCATTTACTTACTCATTCACTTACTGAGCTCTCGCCGAAAGTTTTGTTAAGTTTCAGTTGCTAATTGCTAACAACAATGTATATATATATGTGTATATTTGTGCCCAACAAATGTTTTTCTCCACTTATTTTAAGCATCACCCTACACCAATTCAAGGAAACTTTTGGCATAACATTTTTCTTCATTTTGACACAATCTGATCAGTTGAAGAAAATTGGTGCTGCCCAATTGAAAAGGACTAAACAAAGGGTGGTGTTAATGTTGAATGCTTTCATTTTTTTGCCATTCATACAGTTATATGGGATGATTTTGCACTTTTCATATTTATGTTTCAATAAAAATAAAAATTAGTGGTTTAGTGACATGTCATGTTTTGTACTGCTAAATTGTTAGTGAAATATGTCATCAAGAAAAAAATTTGAGTTGTGCAGTATCCTTAAACTAAATGACTTACTTCGTACTATATTGTGTTGATTGATAGGACAGTTTCTACGTGTAAAAGAGATGCTTACTACACCATTGCAGAGAGCGGTGATTTGGAGGTGCCAGCGTTTACTCCATAGTTGTTTAGTGAGGAAAACACAAATGCATGTGTTTTAATGTGAGTATGGGTTAAGGCTATCATTTAGGAATCGAGAAAAATTAGTGTAAATAATCACTTGCTAAGTGTATTGAGAGATAGATAAGAAAGGTGGTGGTTGCTTGGTGTGAGTTTTTTTTCCCTATTCCATCTGTCTCAAAATGATTTTCCCATTTTTTTTCATTACTACAAATGAATTGTAAACAATAATTTTAGGTTGATTTATTTATACAAAGCAAATTTAAAAATTATTATTGATACACCATCAACAATACTATCAATAACAAGTTTTAGATTTTTCATTGAACTAATAAATAAATTTAAAATTATTGCTCAAATTTCATTCGTAATAAGGAAAAAAAAGTGGAAAGATCATTATGAAACGGAGAAAGTGTTATTATTCTAAAAATTTACATTTTATATAGATATGATTTGGAGCTTCTTTTCCTCATCGACTTCTATTTTTTGGCATGATGTCCCATGCCATTGGCACGAGCTAGAGAGTACTAGTTTGCTTTTACAAAAGTTCAGCTGCTAGTTAATTTTAGATTAATTGCATCTATCCTTTGACTCTGCAATTCGATGTTGACTCCAACCCAAATTTTCACATTGATAATTGAGAAAATAATTATCAGGCATATAAAAGCATCTATATATTTTTTTAGAATAAGACTTTTAGGAGGTTATTGAAAAACAAATCTGTATTGGCTGTAATCAAAGCGGACAATATCATAATAATGTGGAGATTGGTGATGGTAATCGATGTTCTAACAAATGATATCAGAGCTATGGTTCGGACGAATCAGGTGGACCATGTCTGTGCGATGATAGGTGAGATTTTCATTGTGTGACATTGCGAATGAAGTCTTGCAATTGAAATGCATCCTGATGGTAGTTATCAGGTGAGCGACTCGCGGATCATAGCGACGGTTGGTACATGCTTTCGCGAGATATGGGTCAGATGAGACAATGCATGCCACATCGATGTGGTTCTTGGTTTGAGAGGAGAATTGTTAGGGTGCAACCCAAAGTGCTATATCGACAATTGATAAAATAATTGTCAAATATATAAGAGCACATATCCATTTTATTAGAATAAAGTCTTTTGGGGATTACCCAAAAAATAAATTTATATGGACTGGACCTAAAATAAACAATATTATACTTGGTGTGAAGAGTAGCGGTTGTGATCGCGGTTCTATCTAAAGTAACAATCTTTTTCTTAGTCTCTCAAGAACATATTCCCCGTAATCCTCATGGTTTCAAGATATTTTGAATCAAATGTTAATCCTTGAAAGTAATTCTTGTTGATGCCAAAAATGTTTGAATCATCCCAAATTCAGTGGCATGTTGTATCCTGAATGTTTGAATACACTGAAAAACATGAACAAACACGTAAACTAAGTCGGGACTTCACCGGCGAAGGCCCTTTGGCGTGATAGTAAGTATTCGTGTGATATAGAGGGCAAATCAATTGACAAGAGTTGAGAGTTAAAAGATGTGTTACCAAAATTATTTGAATTATGATTTGTATTTATAGGTGTAGGATATAGAGTATATCCTTACATAGAAAGTTGTGTGATAGGAGGATTATAATCCTAGTTGTATTATAACTTTTCACAATCCTTGTTATAGTAGGATTATAAATACCTTCTGTACGTATTCATAGAAGACATGATACTCGGCATATAATGTTGGTCGACATAGGTGTAAGCAGGCTAGGAGGTGACTAAAGGTAGGAAAACCCATTTCCCTTGTAATAATAGGAGCCTGATATGCACTGATCGTCATTTGAATATGGCTTGTTTGGCGTAGGCCTTGGTCGGCACATACGTAGGCCTTGGTCGACATATATCGATATTTTTGCATTAGTTATAAAATCTCTTTAATATGTCCAAGTCAGACGTATGTCAATTTTTTTTGTCATCCTAGTTATAGAAATGGATACTTATATACAAATCGACATAAGGAATAGGATGAAATGGAAGTGACAATTATAGGTAAGGAAACCCATTTCATACGTCGTATTTAGGAATTGCGTATGTTTTTCATTGGGTTTAATCCATTGGACTTTGTCCGTTTTATGTCTAATGGTCGTACTCGATTTATAACGTTCACTTCTTTTCCATTTCAAAATGAATTATGTCTATTTAAAAATATATACTCCCTCCGTCCCACTATACTTGACACTTCTTTCCATTTTGGGCCGTCCCACTTCACTTGACACCTTCCAAAAATAACCTAGTTTTTATATTTTTATATTAGATGGACCCCATCACTAATTCTCTCTCTTCATTTTCCACCACTCAATTTATTCAACAAATACTACTATTTATCCCACTCATTCTCTCTGTTCATTTTCTATCACACATTTTCTTTATTTAATTGTTTCTTCTTAGTTCTCGTGCCCACTCCTTGGGTGTCAATTATAGTGGGACGGAGGGAGTATATAATATACTAGTGAATATGAAAATTAAATAAATAAATAAATGTTATGAGTATAAAAAGTAAAATATAGGAAAAAATTGATAGAAAATAGTAAGTGAATTGTTATTCTAAGTATAGTATAGGAAGTCTCATTGTCCATTTATAGTAATAAACCAAATTAAAAATCTTAAATTAAAATAAATTAGTGATGTTGAGGAATGCTCCCCTCATTTATGTATGAAATAAAGAGAGTACTGTATATCATATCTTCGTTAGTGATTACTACTATATCTGTCGTAAATTGAATGACATTTTTTTGTCTCAAATGAATAATCTTTTAAAATTTTGCCTTCATATAATTTTATCCTTAAAATATACTCCCTCCGTTCCATGATAATATGCAAAATTATTCATTTTGGACGTTCCATAATAATTTACACTTTTCTAAAATGGAAATGGAACTCACTTCTCTCTACTCACAACCATTACCCACTTACTCGATTTTCTCTCTCCTACCCAACCGTCTACACTCACAACACATCACCTTTATCACCTTTTACCTTAATTCTCGCATCGACACAAAAAGTGCATACATTTGTGGGACGGAGGGAGAATATTTTTCAATTTTTCTCATAGTTGATTATACTTTTGTAAAATTAAAATTTTTAAAGTGAATAGCAAGAATATTTATAATTTTTTTTAAAAAAATAATATTTTTAAAAATATAATATATAAATGCAAAATGAACAATTATTTTAGAACGGAAAGAGAAAGTAATTACTCCCTCCATCCCGGTCGAAGCGTCACTTTTTACCCAAAATGGCGTCCCGTTTATAGCGTCACCCTTTTCTAAAAAGGAAACTTTTATTAATATTTTATTATTCCATCCACTATTCCCTCCACTAATTCTCTCTCCTCTACACTCACAACACTTTTAAAATTCACTATTTCCTCCACTAATTTTCTCTCCTATTTTTAAATTACACTCACAACATTTTTCTTCCCACACTTTTTCTTAATTTGCGCGCCACCCCTAAAAGGGTGACGCTTCTAACGGGACGGAGGGAGTACTTTTTAGATAGACTAAGGACGACCACAAGTTCTGAAGCCTCTATTGATTACGACCACACACAGGTAGAGTGGGCCAGGGAAAGTGTTTCCTCTTTCAGATTGACTAAGGACGACCACAAGTTCTGAAGCCTTTTTAGTTGTTGAGAAATGGTCAATTACCAATTGTCTTTCTTATTTTACTCATTATTCCTCTTTCGAATAATAATATGATTACTTAGAAAACGATATAGATTCGCCTTAGGCCATCTAGAAATATGTTCATATCAATCACTTCATATCTGAAATCACGAATAAATGAATAGTCAAAATGGTTTTTGACAAACATTTTTGGCGTGATGATAAGATGTCAAATTATATATGATATGAACTGTATAAAAATGACATAATCTCAGAATAACCAATAATACATTACCTTTTCACGTTGGATGTAGTCTGTTATATATAGTGGTGCCTTAAAATTGATAGAAATCCCTTGAATTGTGAAGATAATGTAGGCGTAACGATCTTCGTGATTATAAAAGACGGTTACAAATAGAGTCATGGATATACGCACGCGTTTGTAGGTCGAGGTTGCCTGAATATTCGAGGTCGACCTGACTTCGCGCCTTGCCTTAGACATGGATTGTCTAAATGATCGTATGTCGGACGAAGCTAGATCGATACCAGGGATGGTCGGACAATGAGATAGGTCGACTGATCTTATACTGGTGGGCTGTAACAGTTGTGGCAATTGGATTGGTCCATTTAATAACTATGTCTGTGTGATGCTTGAAATGTTGAGCTTCATACGTTGGGCCTGACTCGTCGCTTTTATTCCGTTCAGTGGCCCCCAACTTTCTAAGTTTACTTTGTCGACCAAAAAGTTATGAGATATTTAGTGATGATTCACGTTGCTCGCTGTTGTAGGTCGTCTAGGTAGACGTAGGTCGCTCTCGACGATTGACTTTTGGCGGTTGGATACGCTGTTTAATGCGCCGTAATTTTCGTCATAATGGGACGATTCAGGCGATTGGTCAACTGCCTTGGAAATCGTTGTACAACATTTATTCTGACATTGGAACGGTTATGTCCCCCACCCTTTCCAATTCAGGTAAGGAAAATGAGGCGTATAAAAGGAAGGATTCCTTTCCTTTTCAGACTTTACAAACTCCAAATATTCAAATACCCAACAAGAGCAAATAGCAAGGACTTCGCTTCGGCGTAATCAAGTCTTCCGTTTCACCGTAGAGTTCCCTCTTTCTCCAAATCATAAAGGTATCCTTCAATTTTTCTGTACTAGGTTTAAATTCAAGTTTCCCCTTTATTTCGCCATGGCCAGAACCTTTGACTTCGAGATAGGTGTTAGATATGGGTATAACTGAATAAATATTAGGATATATAAGAGGTTAGAGGGTCCATGAAGGGAGTTGACGAGAGAGAAATGTATCACCATCTTAGATAGGTGGAGCCTGTTCTATGGCGAGGTAGGTTTCCAGCTGGTGAGAGTATGGGGGATTTGGAGACTGATGATGCACTGATCGTTCGCTTCCGTCTCTTAAATACACTGATAGGCCACCTCATAATCTTTTACATTAAGTCCAATAAACCCCCTTCCCTAGAGAGAGGTTAGCATTCCCAGGGGAATCTAGGTCGTACTTAGATAGCTCGGAACATACTTCAACTAGGTCCGATTACCATTGTTTACGGCATTGCCTTACGTAGATATGGCAGCTCAACAAACTTCTACCTCTTCATCGTCTAGCTCTTCATCTGGTAATATAGTAGACAAATTCTGCTCGACCGTGGTCCCAGGTCGCAATGAGAGAGGATATGTGGCCCCCAAGCCGACAATAGGGAGGAAGAATGCAGAGTCCCGTATCAACATTCTGCATGACTTCTTTGAGGTCTCTCGTGACGACTTCCACCTTTGGAATAAGTACCTCGGCCAAAGTCAAGGTCCCAAAATTGTTCATCAACTTGCCCGACAAGGTTTTAGGGTGGAATAGCCACATGATTCTGGTTGAGAGTAGTAAGGTATGGGAGTTCCCTTTGCCTGAGGTTGATACGCCACCCTTGAAGGAGGAGGATTATTGGTTCCCAGGGTGGAGAGGTGAGCTCACTCGTAGGTTGACACTAGTGGCTCGGAGAAGCACTATAAATTGGGCAACCCTTGTGTCAGACAAGGATTTCTTCATCCAAGATGGGATGATGCTAGGAGGAGATAGTGAGGTAGCTCCTTTGGTCCCCATTATAAGAAGCCTTAGATACCCAAATTGGGTAATTCATGAGAGGTAGAGGTTTGAGTCCCAATGTCACTACTGCAAGAAGAAGTCGGGCCACTGCAGAGGCCTATTCCACAATGGCGGTTAAGTACTTTTACATTTTTCTGTAATTTTTCTGTCACTTTGCTCGCACACTCCTTTGTTAACTGTTTTCCCTTTGTATTTTGCAGTTCTCACAGCTGAACAAGAGGCCAATATGAATAGAATCGTTGATCTTGGTGATCGGAGGAGAAACAAGAAGGCACACGGAGCTGCTAATGCCTGGGCTAGCAGGGAAAAAGAGGCCGAAGATAGAAATGCCTTGCTCCCCAAGGCTGGAGTGGGGATGATCCCTATTGATAGGAATGGGCCAGTGGAGCCCATTGAGCATGTGCCCCAAGAGCAAGTGGTTGGGGGAGAGGGGGAGGTCGACATGTCGACTGAAATAGAATTGGGCTCCGAGCCCAGGCAAGAGGCAGCTGGGGCAGACCCCCACAATATTGTTGATCTAGAGCTCAACGCTGACGAGCCAGAAGAGGTTGAAACTAACCTCCCTCTCAGCCGGCTAAGAAAGAAGTCACGCGTCGACCTAAGGCTAGAGCAGACAGAAACCTCCCGAGAAGCGGGTTCCACTTCAAGACACCCTCCTCCTCAAGCTCCCTTCACTAGAAGCACCAAAGAAGTGCAAGCGATTGTGGATAGGCTAAGTGATGTCCTCCCCTCACAGGCATCAATAGTCTAAGTCGTCATTATCCCGAACTGGGATTGGGGCAAATAATTGTGAGGAGGGCCGCAGATAGGGACCTGTTGGCCCAGTTTGTGGAGGAGAGGCTTACTCCTGAGGAGTACAGCGATAAGTCGGGCCTCCTTTCTTCAGAGGTAATACTTACATGTTGCTTCTGTTTTTCCGTTGTTTCATTTGTCTTTGGTCATCATAGTTTTGATCGTTAATATACTGACCTGTGCAGTCTCTTGCTCTCACCGAGCAGGCTAAGCGCACCTGGTGGGCTGCCATTGAGAAGGAGCAGACTGCTTCTACCAAATACTCTCGAAAGGCTAGGGAGGCTGCCGAGCTCAGGGAGAAGTTAGTGGATTCCGACTCCCAATGTCAGGCTATTCAGGCGGCTCATTTCAACGCAGAAAAAGAGTGGGATGAAGCTATGGTTGATCTGAAGGTGGCAAGGGAGCAGTTCGCTCCTCTTCAAGCTCATGTCAACTTTCTAGCTCCCAACAAGGCTGCATTGGAAGAGGAGGTGGTGCTAGCCTATCAGGAGAAGGCCAAGGCTTAGAGGCAAGTTGAGCAATTATCTGGAATGGTCCAGGACCGCACACGCCGGATGGAACAGATTAATAAGGACCACTAAACATTTTGTAATTGGACAAGTTCTGGCCCGCTTTTGGGGGACTTGCTTTTAAATAATAGTTGACTTTTGAATCATTTTGCTTTGATCCACATTTATGTCCTTTTTTTCGAACTAGATTAAGTAAGAGATCGACCAAAGTATTAGTCGGACCAACTTGCAATAACGAAGCTGACTAAGATTTTAGTCCAACTTGTTTGAGAACGAGACTGGCCTAAATCTTCAGTCGAATCTGTTTAAAAACGAGGTTAACTTAGGACTTTAGTCGAGTCCGTTTAAGGAACGAGACTGACATAAGTCTTCAGTCGAACCTGTTGAAAAACGAGGTTGACTTAGGACTTTAGTCAAGTCTGTTTAAGGAACGATACTGACATAAGTCTTCAATCGAACCTGTTTAAGAACGAGGTTGACTTAGGACTTTAGTCGAGTCTGTGTAAGGAACGAGAGTGACATAAGTGTTCAGTTGAACCTGTTTAAAAACAATGTTAACTTAGGACTTTAGTCGAGTCTGTTTATTATTTCGAGATCGACTAAGAGTCAGACCTGAATTGAATATATTGCAAGTATAACACAATTTGTGAATAGTACTTCTCGAGGGTAACCTCATTTTATTGATGAAGTAGATCGTTAAATAGAGAGCTTAGTCAAAAATAATATTTAACTAAGTGGCTAGCATGCCATGGATGTTTCAGCTCATCACCACCCGAATGGCAAATCATGTAGGTCCCTTCCTTGACAATTTTGGTGACGATGTAGGGTCCTTCCCAATTCAGAGATAACTTATTATGTTTAGCTTTCCTTCCAATTACCTCGATCTTCCGTAGGACGTAGTCCCTAATATTGAACGACCTCTTCTTGACCTTCTCGTCGTGATAACCCTTAGTTTTCTACTTGTAATTGACCATTCTAAGCTGAGCAGTCATCCGTTTCTCATCCAATAGGCCTAAGTCGAGCAATCTGTTGGAGTTATTCGGTTACGATCAAATAAAGCCACCCTTGCTGTAGGAATTCGAAGCTCAGCAGGTGTCACGGCCTCCGACCCAAATGTAAGAGCAAATGAGGTTTCCCTAGTAATCCCTTGCTTAGTGCTTTCAATATCAATTTGTTGGCCACCTCTGCTTGCCCGTTGCCTTGTGGATAAGCAACTGACGACTTCCAGTGTTTAACCCCCAACCTTTTCATCTCTATTTCAAAAGCAGTTGAAAACTGTAGGCCGTTGTCCGAAACAATTGAATGTGGTACCCCAAAGTGGCACCAAATGTACTCGTGGATGAAGTTGATGGCGTTTTACTTTGTTATATTTGCTAAAGGCTTTGCCTCAATCCATTTAGTGAAATATCAATAGCGACGATCACGTATTTGTAGTTCCCTCGGGCGGGAGGGAAGGGTCTGATCAAATCTACCCCCCCCCCCCCACATGTCGAACGTCCAAGCTGTGATCACATGTGTTTGCTAATTTGTTGGGAGTCTTGGTAGGTCAGCATACCTTTGAAACTTATCACACTTCTGCATAAACTCATGAACATCCTCCCTTAGATGAGGCCAAGGTGAGTATTTTGTCTGCCAAAGTTCTGGCTCCCGGGTGTCCACCACATATTCCACTGTGTACCTCGAGCAAGAGTTTAGGAACCTCCATAGGATGAGCATGCCTTAACAATGGCTTGACGAATTACCTTCTGAACAATGCGTCTCCATGTATAGTGAACCTTGGGGATTTCATCTTTACCATTCTAGCTTTCTGTTCGTCAGCTGGTAGCTCGCCCGTTTCGATGTAGGCCTTCATCTCGTCAATCCAACACTAAGTGTTGTAGACCGAGCATAGAACCTGCACTCTTTTGTATGCTGGATGCTTTAAGTACGAGATTGGTTGTCCATGCTGCTCGTCTTTCGTGGCTAACTTGGAGAGTAAGTCGGCCAACTCATTCTCGTCACGGTCTACCTTCTGTATTTCCCAGAACTCCAAGTCTTTGACCAACTTTTTCACCATCTCGCAATACTTGATCAGAATAGGATTGATCAATTCATATTCTCCCTTGACTTGATGCACGATCAACTGGGAGTCACCGTAGGCTACGATCTTGGTCGCCCCAAAGCATCTAGCGTACTCAACTGCTGCGATCAAGGCCTCATACTCGGCCTGGTTGTTGGAGCCTTGGAATTTAACCTTAAAGCTTCTTCAAAGGCTTTACCGGTCTCTGGTTCGATCAACACAATCCCAGCTCCACTAACATTCTTGGTAGCAGACCCATCTGAGTAAGCCTTCCAGCAGTCGTCGGGCAAACTCACTATCTGTTGGTTTGATTGCTCTTTCCCCTTTGAGCTCTTTTTTTGGGGGGGGGGGGTTATGCATTGTCTTCCTTGGTGAACGTAAGCTCAACCAAGAAGTCTACCAGAGGTTGAGCTTGTAAAGCTTTTCGAGGCTTGTATTCGATGTCAAACTCTATAGACTAGTTGAGCAGTCGACCTGAGCTTTCTGGCTTGTGCAATATCTTCCTCAACGTGAGCATTAGTTAGCATGACAATAGGGTGAGCTGAGAAGTAAGATCGTAGCTTTCTGACTGCTACCACTAAGGCATAGGCTATCTTTTCAGTATTAAAGTATCTCTCCTCTACGTCGGACAAAGTCTTGCTTACATAATAAACTGGCTTCTGAAGGCCATTTTCTTCTCTGACTAGAACTGCAGTCACTGCTCGATCTCCAGCTGATAGTTAGACGTACAAACTCTCTCCTTTAATCGGGCTACTAAGCAATGGCGGGGAGGCGAGGTATTCCTTAAGTTGTTGTAACGACGTGGAACATTCGATCGTCCACTCAAAGTTTTTCGTCCCCCTCAAAGTTTTGAAGAAGGGGAGAGATCTTTCAGCTGACTTGGCGATGAAGTGACCCAAAGCAGCGACCATACCACTCAATCGTTAGGCTTCTTTAATGCATGTAGGTTCCTGCATTTCTACTAAGGCCTTGATCTTCTCCGGGTTAGCTTCAATAACCCTTTGTGATACCATGAAACCCATAAATTTACGTGCGGCTACCCCAAATACACACTTACTTGGGTTCAACTTCATGTTGTTTGCTCGTATATTAGCGAACGTTTCCCTAAGGCGACCACATGACGACTAGTCTTAATTTTTATGACCATGTCGTTGATGTAGGCCTCCATGTTTCGGCCAATCTGACTAGAAAAGACTCTGTTGACCATTCTATGATACATAGCTCCAGCATTTTTTTAACCCAAAGGGTATCTTGTTGTAGCAATATATCCCTCCAGCTGCTGGGAAGGCTGTCTTCTCAATATCATCTTTATGAATTCTGATTTGATGGTTGCCTGAGTAAGCATCTAGGAAACTGAGGGTACCATGTCCATCAATTGAGTCGACCAACTTATCTATTTGAGGAATTGGGTAGCTGTCTTTTGGGCAAGTAAAATTTAGATCTGTGAAGTCGACATACATCTTCCACTTTCCGTTGACCTTCTTAACCATCACTACATTCACTAGCCAAGTTGTATAGCCCGCCTCCTTGATTATACCTGCACTAATAAGTTTGTTTAATTCCTGCTTGATGGCTACTTCTTTGTCCCGAGCAAATATCCTTAGCTTCTGACTTTTGAATTTCATGGTGGGGTTGACATTAAGGCGGTGCACTTCGACCTCTTCCTTGAATCCCCTTATGTCCTCTACCCTCCAGGCAAAAACATCTGTACTTTCTCTCAATAGGTCGACTATCTCCACCCTTTCTTCTGGTGACAACTGCCTCCCTATCTTAATCTTTTGCTCGGGGTAAGATGGATTGGTTTCTACATCCTATAGCTCATCCACTGGCTCTAGTTTTGGGCCGTCTCTAAACTGTAGAGTCTCAATGATGATCTCTTTGACCCTTTTTTCTTTCCTCAGCCCCTAAGTGTGGAGCTTCTACCCCAAACATATCCTCTAGCTCGACAGCTATTTCCCCATTGGAGGAGGCCCCTGAGCTTTGGTTGACTTTAGGGATGGCAACGGGTCGGGTTCGGATTGAATCGATCCTGATCCAAACCCGATCTGAATCTTAATTTTGTCGATCCGAATTCGATCCGAAAACTTACAATCCCGCGACTGACCCGAATTATACTAAAAGTCTATTTTTTAGCTCAAATATGATTGAGTAAAATTTATTTTTAAGCAAAATGTTTAATATTCCATAGAAAATAGTTCAAAATATCACTTAATAACACAAATAAAGAAATAAAATTTAGGAAAATGTTAAATATATTTTATTTATATTTTGGATTAATCTTTTATTTAGGATTCGGGTCGGGTCGGGTTTCGTTCGGGTCTATATGATTCGAGTCGGATCGGGTCGGTTTTAGTCGGATCAACAGTGTGATCCGAACCAGATTGGATTTTAAGAATTGCAAACCAAATCCTAATTTTTCGGATCTAATCGACTTCGTTTCAGATCGGGTTCGATCAAATTGCCATCCCTAGTTGACTTAGAGGCATAGATCGCCAATGATGATTTCACTACAAGGAAAACCGGATTTAGAGACGGAAATTTAGAGACGGACGAAATCCGTAGCTAATTTGGCGACAGATTAGAGACAGAACCAAAAATTAGAGACGGATTCGGATTCCGTCTCTAAATTAGAGACGGATTCAGATTCCGTCTCTAATTCAGAGACGGAATATGAATCCGTCTCTAATTCAGAGACGAAATCCGAATCCGTCTCTAAATCAGAGACGGAATTCGAATCCGTCTCTAATTTAGAGACGAAATCTGATTCCGTCTCTAAATTAGAGACGGATTCAGATTCCGTCTCTAAATTTTAGAGACGGGTTTTGTATCTGTCTCTAAAATAGAGACAGATTCAGAATCCGTCTCTAAATTAGAGACAGATTAAGAATCCGTCTCTAAATTAGAGACAGATTCAGAATCCGTCTCTAAAC